>WWNC01000097.1:1270000-1870000 GCA_011125475.1 Melanerpes aurifrons
TTTGAGTTTGCCCAGGAGCTCCCTGTTCATCCACACTGCCCTCCCGGTGGTTTTGCCCAGCTTCCTCTTTGTTGGGATCCATCACTCCTGAGATGAGAGGAGGTGATCCAACTTTCTTGGAACACTCTTCCCTCCAGAGCTGTATCCCATGGTACTCTACCAAGCAAGACCCTGAAGAGGGTGAAGTCTGGTCTCATGAAATCCAGCCTAGTGAGCTTGCTGCATGGTCTCTTTGCTGCCCTGAAGATCTTAACTCCACCATTTCATGGCCACTGCAGCCAAGGCTGCCCTTGAGCTTCCCATTCTCCACCTGTCTCTCCTTGCTGGTGAGGAGACCAACACCTCTGTGTTCAGGCTCCTCCATCACATGGAGAAGTGATCATCAACACATTCAAGGAACCTCCTGAATTTCTTATGCCCTGCTGTGTTGTCCCTCCAACAGATATAGGGGAGGTTGAACTCCCCCAGGGCTGGTGAACATGAGGCTGTTCCCATCTGTCTGCAGAAGGCCTCATGTGCTTGGTCTTCCTGGTTGAGTGGCCTGTGGCACATCCCCACTCTAATGTCCCATGTCACTGCCCTGCCTTTAAACCTGGCTCTTGGTGGCTCTTGGTGGCTCCTCAACTGTCCTTCCGAAAGAGCCTGTATCCTTCCATGCCAGCACACGGCTCATAGCAGCCATCCTACCATGTCTTCATGATGCCACTGAGATCACAGTCCTGGAGGCATGTGCAGGTCTCTGACTCCTTTGTTGCCATGCTACGTGTGTTAGCATGGAGGCAGTTAAGATGGGACCATGGTGAAGATGACCTGATGGCTGGAGTCGCTGGACCTTGAGTTTAGGCCACACCTTGAATTTAGGCCACACCTTGAGTCCTGTGTCCAGTTCCGGGCTCCTCAAGTCAAGAAAGATGTTGAGTTGCTGGAAGGTGTCCAGAGAAGGGCAACAAAGCTGGGGAGGGGTCTGGAGCACAGCCCTGTGAGGAGAGGCTGAGGGAGCTGGGGTTGCTTAGCCTGGAGCAGAGGAGGCTCAGGGGAGACCTTACTGCTCTCTCCAACTCCCTGAAGGGAGGTTGTAGCCAGGTGGGGGTTGGTCTCTTCTCCCAGGCAGCCAGCACCAGAACAAGAGGACACAGTCTCAAGCTGTCCAGGGGGAAGTTTAGGCTTGATCTCAGAAATAAGTTCTTCATAGAAAGAGAGATTGGGCATTGGGATGTGCTGCCCAGGGAGGTGGTGGAGTCCCCATCCCTGGAGGTGTTTAAGAAGAGCCTGCACGAGGCACTTAGTGCCCTGGTCTGGTTGATCAGTTAGGTTTGGGTGATCAGTTGGACTTGGTGATCTTGGAGGTCTGTTCCAATCTGGTTGATTCTGTGATTCCTTTGAGCTGCACTTCAGGTGCTCTCCTCCTGACCTGTATGATCTCACTGCAGCCTCTGGGCATCTCTTCCTGGCACTGGCCTCAAACTGGTGAGAGTGGAATGAATTGAGTTTCCCCTCCTTCAGCAGCTCCAGTTTAAAGTCTTCCTGACCATCTGGGCAAGCCTATGATGATCTTCCTCTTCTTTGACAAATGGACTCTAACAACTTGCAGTAGAGCAGGGCTAGGTCCCTGAAGCACCCAGAGCTCAGGAGTGTCACTTGGGAAGAGCTCTGACAGCTTGACCAAAGGGGATGTTGGGGTGTGGAGCAGAAGTGCTGGTGCCCAAGGGTCTTTGGACTTCTCACCCAACATCATGTCTGCTCTAAGAAGCAGACATGGGGAGCACCTCCTGGCTAGACCATCACTGCCCAACCTCAGGTTGACAAGCTGCCCAGAGAGGACATTGCTGGAGACGGGGTGAGGGTGTGGGCCAGGGCTCCCTTCTGTAGGGGATCTGTATCTCCAAGCCCCGTAAGCCTGCAGTGGTGGAGAGAGGCTCAGGATAGGCTCCAGTCCCCATTTGTGTCTCCCTGACATCATGTGGTGCCCGTGCTGGGTGATGGAACATGCTGGGGCAGCCCCAAGGGAGTGGGAACATGATCCCCCAAGCTCAGTTCCAGCAGCAGGTAGAACAGTTGCAGCAGGAGGAGTTCTTCCTGGTGTGAGATGCTGAAGAGGTCTTCCACGTGGACCTGCAGAAGCAGAAGATGATCTGGTGCCTGCCCAATTTTGGGAACCTCACCACTTTTGAGGCACAAAGAGCTGTGCAGAAGAGTGCTCTGGGCAAGGTGTGGCTGAACTACCCAGAGAAGCAGTCCAGCCTCTCCCAGAGGCA
Organism: Melanerpes aurifrons; assembly: GCA_011125475.1. Lineage (NCBI taxonomy): Eukaryota > Metazoa > Chordata > Aves > Piciformes > Picidae > Melanerpes > Melanerpes aurifrons. The sequence goes on from WWNC01000097.1 coordinate 1,272,256, forward strand.
TTTCAGTACCCACCCCACCAGGACATGGGCAGTGCTCTCCCCTCAGGGACCCTGCCAGGGCCACCACTCCCACACCTCAAACAAGCAGGGCCAGAGGGGACCAAGACACTTTATTAGGCAGAGCTGCAGCACTCAAGGGTCACCATGCCAGGGCTCCAGGGTCCCTGGACGCTGGGAATCAGTGCAGAGATGTGGAGCTGCAGGATGAGGCTGCTGAGGCAGAGGTGATGCTGATGGCAGGGGACAGATGGTGGTGCAGCAGAGGTGATGCTGGTGGCAGAGGACAGATGGTGGTGCAGCAGAGGTGATGCTGGTGGCAGAGGACAGATGGTGGTGCAGCAGAGCTGCAGTGCAAGCAGCTGCCTCAGGAGCCCTGTGGGGACAAAAGCAGAAGGGGGGAGTGCCAGGACACAGGGTGCTGTGTCCCCAGGGCTCTGGCACTCTCAGGGGCCACGCTGGAACTGGGAGCAGGTGGGGAGCAGCCCAGGCAGGCCGTGGGGTGGAGCAGGGTGGGGCAGATGGAGGTTACCTGCAGCCGGGGGAACAGGGCACCCTGAAACCCAGAGAGAGAGCAGGTGAGTGCTGCAGCAGGGGCAGCTGCCGTGGGGCAGCACTGCAGCCCCAGCCCCACGCCTAGGAGAGCCCCCAGAGCCCCTCCCCAGTGTCCTCAGCTCACCTTCTTGCGCACGTAGATGCAGAGCCCCAGCGCCAGGAAGACCAAGCCCAGCACAAAGCCTCCCACCCCTGTCAGCATCTTGCTGCGTCCTGCATCCCCCTGCAGCTCTGTGGGACAAGAGGGGGCTGAGGGCTGGGGGAGACCCAGCCCCCTCCCCTCCTCAGCCACACCAGGGCCTTGGGCCACAGCCCAGGGGGGTGCCAGGGCAGGGCCTTACCCCAGGGCTGGCTGATGGGGTGCTGCAGGCTGGCGTGCTCCACCTGGCACACGTAGGTGTCCCCACGCTCTGGGGGGGCTTCCAGCATCACCAGCACCTGGTAGGTCCAGTCTCCATTCTGCATCACATCAGTGGACACCACCTGCTCTGTCTCCTCCTGACCATTCCTCAACCACTTCACCTCCACCTCTGCTGGGTAGAAGCCTGTCACGTAGCAAGCCAGGCTCTTGCTCTCGGGCAGGGAGCTCGACTGCACCAGGGTCACTGTCACCTTGGGCTGAACTGGGGGAGAGGGAGAGAGATGGGAGGGGGCTGGGACAGCCCAGGACCCACCCAACATGCCTGCCCTCAGCCTGTCCCAGGTTGAGCCCTGGGGTCTGCACAGAGGAAGCACCCAGGGACTGGTGCCTCATCAGGAGGTGCAGTGCAGCATGGCAGAGCCATGCTCAGCCCCTCTGTGAGCCCAGGGGGCTTGGCTTGTGCCTGTGCCCCAGCAGCACATCACACTGTGCCCTCACCTCTCCTCTCCACAGTAAAAGGCTTGTGCGCCTCGTAGTTGTGCCGACAGAACCTATCCACTTCAGCCTGCAGGCGCTCCAGTATGTCTGGTTGGCTGTTCCAGTGCTTGGCAGTAGCCTCTCCCGTGGGCAGGTCAGCCACAGCGCGCCCCAGGTCACTGTCAAAGTGCACGAACTGCTGCCCGTTGTAGATGTGCCGCTGGATGTACCTCACCCGCTCCGTGCCGTTGAAGAACTGACACTCGCCCTCAGCCATCTCCTGGAAAAACCCTGTTTGCACAGGGGAGGGGTCAGGGTGCAGGCTACCCTCCCTGGGTGCTCAAAGCATCACAGGTGGGGCTGGGCAGGGCAGGGCCACACCCTGGAGCCCTCTCCCCACCATCACTCTTCTCCCAGACTCCCTGAATGGATTCAATTGCTCAGCCTGGGGCGGAGGAGACAAAGTCCAGGGGAAGGCAGGGAACAGGAACAGCACAGGGCAGAAGAAGGCCAAGAAGCTGCTCCTGGGCTTCAGCAAGGCTGGGAGGGGGAAGCAGCTCCCCAGAGTGTTTGGGAACTGAGTCTCTCTTGTAGCCCCCTGCTGCAGGGCCTGTGGAGGGCAGATGGACAGGACGAGGGATGAGCTGGGGACAGCATCCACCTACCCCCAGGGTGGTCCCAGGGCCTTGAGGGGGCTGATAGCAGGCACCCAGCCCCTCCCAGGGCATGGGTGGGATCCAACCCCACCGACACCCTGCCAGAGGGGCAGCTCTGAGCTCACCTGAGGTCTTCTCGCCACAGCCCGGCTGGGCTCCCAGCACCACCAGTGCCACCAGCACGGCCACAGCTCCCAGGACACGGCCAGGCTCCATTGCTGACACAGCAGAGGCTGGAGAGGTGCTGGCAGCCCCAAGCGAGCGGCACCCTGCCCGTTCGGGTATCAGCCCAGTCCTGCCCGCTGCCAGGACCGGGACTCCCAGCAAGGACCAGTGAGGAGCGAGGCTGAGCAGCATCATCCATCTCCAGGCAGAGCTGGGCGCTGCAGGGCTCCCAGCAGCTCTGTGTCCCTCTGTCTGTCTGCTTTGCAGGGTGCCCTGTGCTGCTGCCCTGCCTGGCAACAGCAGAGTCAGAGCCTGGGCTCCCTCCCATTGGCTGTGCACTGGGGTGCCCTGTGCCCCAGGCACTGGTTGCCGCTCTCCTGCTCCTGCTGGCACTGCCTGGTGCCCGGAGCAGCGATGGCTGGACAGGGAGGTGTCCTGCTGGTGCTGCTGGCTGTGCTGACCCTGCCGGGCCTGGGGGCTGTGAAAGGTGTGTGAGACACTGGGCACATGGGATGGTGGCTCTGGGGCAGAGGTGGGGAGTGGGGTGCCCTGCACCCAGGGGTGGGGTGTGAGGCTTGGCACAAGGCTTGGGGCATGGGGAGCTCTGACCTCCCTTGGGTGGGAGTGGGTGCCAGCAGCTGCCCAGGACAGGGCAGGTTGCAGTGGCAGGGGGAGGACACTCGTTCCTGGACCTCCCCCAGCCCAGCTCTCCCCCCAGTGCCTCAGCTCCATGGCTTAGGTCCCTGCAGCACCCATGGCTCCTGGCTGTCCCTTCACTGCTCACTGGGCTGTGCCCAGTGTGGCCTGGCCCAGGTGGGACTATGTGGGGCAGGAGCACCAATGCCCAAGTCTTGGAGCCCTGGGATCACCACCCTGCTCTGCACCACCTCTGGGATCAGGCCCCTGGGCTCCCCATGGTCTGTCACTGTCTGCAGCCTTAGGAAAGGTGGAAGGGAAACTCCTGACGACTTGGAGGGGCTGGGGTTGGGGCTGGGGGCTGAGGGCATCTGCCCAGCCCCATGGGACCCCTGAAGGAAGGGAGAGGCTTGGGGTGAGCTGTTGTCCTATCAGGCATCCCTGCACCCATGCAGTGCCCCCAGGAGGCTCATGGCATGATGTGGCAGTGGGAAGGGCACTGACCCTCCTGCCTGTCTCTTCACAGTGAAGTACACATGGATCCAGACAGGCTTCCTCCAGCAGGCTGAGAGGCTGCAGCAGGAGGATGGAGAGTACTTGGCTGAATTTAATGAGGATGAGATCTTCCATGTGGACCTGCAGGCTGCAGAGGCCATCTGGCGCCTGCCTGAGTTCACAAAGTTCACCTACTTTGAGGCACAAGGAGCTCTGCAGAACATGGCTGTAATCAGAAACAACCTGGAGATCATGAAGATCAATGCCAACTACTCACAGGGAACCATTGGTAACCACCCAGCCACAGAGCAGCCTTTGCCTCCATCCCCTGGGACCCTGCCATGGCTCTGGCTCACACTCTCTGCTGCTCAGCTGGCAGAGGGGTCCCAGCAGCCTGCTGCCCTGGAGCACAAGGGGACCTGGGCACAGCCCCAGGCTGGGCTGTGAGGTCTCCTGGGGTGGGGGCTGAGGCACGGTGGGGCTGGGTCTGTGGGTCAGGAAGCCCCAGCCTGAGGCAGTGAAGCCTGGCTGCCCCTGGGCTGTGCTGACCCCTGCTCCATCTCCCCCAGAGGCCCCTGAGGTGGCAGTGTTCTCCATGAACCCCGTGGAGCTGGGGGAGCCCAACATGCTGATCTGCCACGTTGACAAGTTCTGGCCATCTGTGCTCTCCATCTCCTGGCTGAGAAACGGGCAGGAGGTGACCCTTGGTGTCCTGGAGTCTGTCTTCTACCGAAGGGCTGACTTCAGGTTCCGCAAGTTCTCCTACCTGCCCTTCGTGCCCACCCTCGGGGACGACTACCACTGCCGCGTGGAGCACTGGGGGCCGTCCAACCATACCCTGAGGCACTGGGGTGAGACAGGGGCTGGCACTGGGCTGAGACAGGGGCTGGCACCTGGGCCTGCTCCCCCTGCAGGCAGCGAGGGGCCTCAGGACCCCACCCTCACCGACTCTGCCCTCCCCTCCCCACAGATCCCCAGATGCCTCTTTCCATCTCAGAGAGCACCGAGACCCTGGTGTGTGCCCTGGGCCTGGCTGTGGGCATCGTTGGCATCGTTGTGGGCACCATCCTCATCATCAAAGCCATGAAGACGAACAGCAGCCTTGGCCAGAGGGGTGTCCTGTGAGTGGGCAGAGTCCAGGGTGCCCTTGCAGCCCTCTGCCTCCCCAGCAGTCCCCACTGTCCCCTTCCATGCTCCAGCTCCACCCCTGCAGCTGAGTTTTGTGCCCACATTCTGGCTGTGTACCCCATGGCACATCAAACCCTGCCCCCCACCCCATGCCCCATGGCACATCAAACCCTGCCTCCCACCCCATGCCCCATGGCACATCAAACCCTGCCCCCCACCCCATGCTCCATGGCACATCAAACCCTGCCCCCCACCCCATGCCCCATGGCACATCAAACCCTGCACCCTATGCCATGGCCCAACCCTCTCTCACACAGCCTGCTTCAATCCCCCCAGCCCTGCTCCACCTCATCAGTGCCCCATGGCACCCCAGTGCCCGGGGCTCTGGTTGCCCAGGCTCTGTGGCCCTAGAGAGCACCAGTAAAGGAGGAGAGGGACAGCATGGCACCACTGAGTCTCTTTGTCATGGTTTGTCTGCACCCTGTCGACCCTGAGGATACAGTGATGGGGGAAGAGGGTGACTGGGTGGGGGGCAGAAGGGCTGGAAGGGCTGGGGGGGGGCCTGTGGGGGAGGCATCAGTGACAGCAGGGTAGGACCTTGCAGGGTGCCAAGTTGGGGTGCAGGGCAGTATCCCATGAAGGGGCACTGCAGGAGGGAGCAGGTTACCACACACAGGGCCCTACACCACCTGCCTCAGTGTGGTCTGGCACCCAAGGTGGGACACAGCCCTCAGCCTGGGCACTGAGGGGATTCATGACCCCTCACAGCCATCCCTGGTCCAGCCCTGAGGTAGTTGGACCCAAGCTGCACTGTATGACACGTGCCCCCCCAACCGGCACAGGGTCCAGACCCCCTTGTGGTGTCTCCCCACAGTTGGCATCCTCAGACCACCCAGCAGCTCTGCTCCCCAGTGAGGACTCAGAGCCCTGTCACAGACTCATGGGCACAGGACTGGGAGTGCCTCATCTGTGCCCCACTGTCCCCACATGAGCAAAGCCAGAGAAGACCAAGACAGTTTATTAGGCAGAGCAGCAGCCAAGGGCCACAGCTGCAGGGCCCCAGGGATGCTGAGGCAGCAGAGCAGCAGCAATGGCTAAGCAGGGATGGGATGGGATGGGATGGGATGGGATGGGATGGGATGGAGGAAGTGACCTTGGGGTCAGTGTAGGGACATTAGGACTGTTGGCAGAGGGCAGTGGGAGGCAAAGGTGATGCTGGCAGGCAGAGGACAGACTTGGGACTTGGTGCTGCAGGATGAGGCAGAAGACAGACTTGGGACTTGGTGCTGCAGGATGAGGCAGAAGACAGACTTGGGACTTGGTGCTGCAGGATGAGGCAGAGCGAGGCAGAGGTGATGCTGGTGGCAGAGGACAGATGGTGGTGCAGCAGAGGTGATGCTGGTGGCAGAGCACAGATGGTGGTGCAGCAGAGGTGATGCTGGTGGCAGAGCACAGATGGTGGTGCAGCAGAGCTGCAGTGCAAGCAGCTGCCTCAGGAGCCCTGTGGGGACAAAAGCAGAAGGGGGGAGTGCCAGGACACAGGGTGCTGTGTCCCCAGGGCTCTGGCACTCTCAGGGGCCACGCTGGAACTGGGAGCAGGTGGGGAGCAGCCCAGGCAGGCCGTGGGGTGGAGCAGGGTGGGGCAGATGGAGGTTACCTGCAGCCGGGGGAACAGGGCACCCTGCAACCCAGAGAGAGAGCAGGTGAGTGCTGCAGCAGGGGCAGCTGCCGTGGGGCAGCACTGCAGCCCCAGCCCCACGCCCAGGAGAGCCCCCAGGGCCCCTCCCCAGGGTCCTCAGCTCACGTAGATGCAGAGCCCCAGCGCCAGGAAGGCCAAGCCCAGCACAAAGCCTCCCACCCCTGTCAGCATCTTGCTGCGTCCTGCATCCCCCTGCAGCTCTGTGGGGACAAGAGAGGGGGATTTGGGGAGGAAACCATGGGACCCTCCCCTCCAAGCCACACTAGCCCTGTGCCCACTCCTCTCCCTGTGCTGCTTGTTTTACACAGCATCCCTCAACACCCAGCTCCAGCCCAGTCTCTGTTGTGGGTCTGATCCACACAACCAGCCTCTATCACTGACACAGCAGAAGCTGGAAGGTGCTGGCAGCCCCAAGGCAGCAAGCCAAACATCACCCTGGCCCTGCCCAGTGGTGAGGGGACTGGGACTCCCAGCAAGCAGCAGGTAGTGGTGGGGTGGAACAGCATCATCCATCTCCAGGCAGAGCTGGGCGCTGCAGGGCTCCCAGCAGCACTTGTCCCACGCTGCAGCAGCAGCAGCAGCCCCAGGGAGGTGGCTGCTGGCCACAGACAGCTCTGCACCTCCCTGACCTCGGCAGCCTCCACCTCCAGCTTCCCCACAACCCTCCCCAGGAGTGTGTGAGGCCCCAGGCCGAGGCTGTAGCCAGCGGGACCATGTCTGTGTGTCCCTCTGTCTGCCTGCTTTGCAGGGTGCCCTGTGCTGCTGCCCTGCCTGGCAACAGCAGAGTCAGAGCCTGGGCTCCCTCCCACTGGTTGTGCACTGGGGTGCCCTGTGTCCCAGGCACTGGTTCCTCAGCACTCAGTATCCCCCCCCCAGTCAACTTGCCCCTCTCCTGGTCCTGCTGGCACTGCCTGGTGTCCAGAGTAGTGATGGCCAGAGGATGGGGATCCCACTGCTGCTGACCCACAGCTGAGCATGGGTGCTGTGAAAGGTGTGTGAGGACATCAGGGACATGGTGGTTCTGGAGAAGAAGATGCCCTGTGGCCATGGCCCTGGGGATGTTGGACAGTGCTTAGCACTCTCACCTAGCTGCAGCAACCATCAGCTCCTTCTCTTCCAGGCCTGTGCTGATGTTTTGTTAGCACAGCTCCCAGTGGTTCATATTTTGTGATAAATCCAGCAGAAAGGTGTTTGTAGCAAACTGATGCTGAGCTCAGGTGGCTCTGGTGCTCCAAGTGATTTTTATCAGATCCTAGGTATCTGTGGAGACAGGGGACATAAATCATGAGGGGTAGTGTGACAGAAAATGAGGTGTACACACAGAACACTTCTGGCCTCATGCACAGCACTGCTGTCAGGCTGTAGGTAGACTTTTAGCTGAGGGAAACAGGAGAGATAAACAGCTGTGTTGTAAAAATAATCTGTAATGCCCAGTTGTGGGGAAGAGTAGAGGTACCAAAATAACTGTAAGAAAATTGGAATGCAGCAGAATCACAGAGCTGTAAGGATTGGAAAGGACCTCTGGTGATCACCCATCCAACCCACAGCAGGATCACAGCGGCCAGGTGGGGTTGGAAGCTTTCCAGAGAAGACTCCACAGTCTCTCTGGGCAGCCAGGTCCAGGGCTCCAGCATCTTCATACTAAAGAATTTTCTCCTCCTGTTCAGATGGAACCTCCTGAGTTTCACTTTGTGCCCATTGCCCCTTGTTCTGCCAATGCTGACAAGAGTCTGGCCCTATCTGCTTTGCCCCTCAGCCTTTATCTCTTGCTGAGTGGTTTAATCTTTCCCAGAGTCCAAAAGCCCAAATGGAACAGATTTAGTTTGCCTTCCCTCTGCCTTGTTCCCAGTAGGGTAAAAAGCAAATTAGGCAGGAGAAAAGAGAGAGGTAAAAATCACAAAAGAAATAATCTGGGCTCGACTTGGAAGTAAAAAGGTAAGTTTAAAAAAGTGGATAAGTTTGGAAAGTTATATATGACATTTGAGTAGAAGGGAAAGATGCAGAGGTACAAGGAGAAGGGTAAACAGGAAAATCAGCAAATCCCTTGATGTAAATGTGGATTCTCTTTGGATGCAGCCCTTAGGAGTGTGGATGCAGCATGAGGTAGGCCTTGCCACATGCTAACTGGAGAATAGAATAGAATAGAATAGAATAGAATAGAATAGAATAGAATAGAATAGAATAGAATAGAATAGAATAGAATAGAATAGAATAGAATAGAATAGACCAGGTGGGAAGAGACCTTCAAGATCATCGTGTCCAACCTATCATCCAACACCACCTAAACAACTAACCCATGGCAACAAGCACCCCATCAAGTCTCCTCCTGAACACCTCCAGGGATGGGGACTCCACCTCCTCCCCAGGCAGCCCATTCCAAAGGGCAATCACTCTCTCTGTGTAGAACTTCTTCCTAACATCCAGCCTAAACCTCCCATGGCACAGCTTGAGACTGTGTCCTCTTGTTCTGATACTGGCTGCCTGGGAGAAGAGACCAACCTCTGCCTGGCTACAACCTCCCTTCAGGGAGTTGGAGAGAGCAAGAAGGTCTCCCCTGAGCCTCCTCTTCTCCAGGCTAAGCAACCCCAGCTCCCTCAGCCTCTCCTCACAGGGCTGTGCTCCAGACCCCTCACCAACTTTGTTGCCCTTCTCTGACCACGCTCCAGCATCTCAACCTCCTTCCTACACTGAGGAGCCCAGAACTGGACACAGGACTCAAGGTGTGGCCTAACCAGTGCAGTGTACAGGGGCAGAATGACCTCCCTGCTCCTTCTGACCACACTGTTCCTGATGCAGGCCAGGATGCCATTGGCCTTCTTGGCTGCCTGTGCACACTGCAGGCTCATGTTCAGCCTACCATCAACCAGCACCCCCAGGTCCCTCCCTGCCTGGCTGCTCTCAGCCACTCTGACCCCAGCCTGTAGCTCTGCCTGGGGTTGCTGTGGCCAATGTGCAGAAGCTGGCACTTGGATGTGTTCAATCTCCTGCCCTTGGCCTCTGCCCATCTGTCCAGCCTGTCCAGGTCCCTCTGCAGAGCCTCTCCACCCTCCAGCAGATCAACTCCTGCCCCCAGCTTGGTGTCATCTGCAGATTTACTGCTGATGGACTCAATGCCCTCATCCAGATCATCAATAAAGATGTTAAAGAGGATGGTGCCCAGCACTGATCCTTGGGGCACACCACTAGTGAAATGTAGCAGTTTGGGCTGGGTGCCCTCTGCTATGTTTGTATGAGGTGTACTTCCTGTGTCCAAAAGTCCAGCCCTGTGGGTGGACACAGGAAACTAGGTATTTCAAACCATAATTCCCTGTGCCACTATAAAATCTCAGCAGTGGTTCTGGCACTTCCTCTTTCTTCCCTCACCGCCCCCTGGTAACTTGTGGGAGGTTTCTCCCAGCCTTTTGGGCCTGGGTAGGCCCAAGGCTCTGGCTCTCTGTAAACATTCACCGCTTTCCATTTAAACTTTCCACCACTTTTGCAATCCGTTTGTCTTAGTCATCATTTGTGCCCGTGGTGGGGAGGGGGTCTGCCTCAACCCATCACACCAAAACATACAACAGAGGCAATCCCGTGGGAGTATTTGGATAACTCTGGGTGATAAATTTGGTGAGAACATGAACAGATGGGATGGTCAACCAACTTCTAATCCTTTCAGGAGACTAAGGGAGCTGCAGAGTGGCAAAGCCCAAGAGAGCAACACCAGAAGGGTAGCTGTTACCTCCTCAGTTTCCCAGAACAACTCTAATAGCTCCAACAGTGATTCCAGTTCTAACCCTGGACACCACGCTAACTGCACATGTGGACATATTCCCCATACTTAGGGGTGCCCTGCCTCCTGCCAGGGGGAGGAGAGGGATAATGGAGATAACAGAATCTATTGGGATGTGTACATCCAGTGGCCTGGCGCTTCACAATTTCAGAAGTACAGGGCCATGGTTGACATAGGAGCTCAGTGCACCATAATGCCATCAAATCATCAGGGATCAGAGCCTACAACTATTCTAGGAGTCACTGATGAATCTCAAGAGTTAACTAAGATACAAGTTGATATAAGTTTAACTGGTAAAGAGTGGAAGAAACATACTGTCGTGATAGGACTTGATACACTTTGTATTTTGCTTCACTTGGGAGAGATATCATGGTTTTGACTGGCCTTGGCTAAGTCTAACCTCTCTGCTCCTTTCTCTTGTCCCTTTTGTACAGGGGAATAAGGGGGAGGCAGGGAGGGAAAAGTTAGTAGCTTCCCCTGGTCCTTGGCCAGAGGGGTCCTTGTACTGTTTATTAATTGTAAATATCTGTACAATATTGTAACTCCTGTATATTTTGTACACATCCATTGCATCCTATCATAGAGTGTAGATTTTGCTTCTAACGCTGAGTTGGTCTGGCAAAGTTAATGTTGGGGGAAACTTCAACCCACCACATTACAAAAAATTGATTGCTGCCCAACGTGGGGCTTGAACCTACAACCCTGAGATTAAGAGTCTCATGCTCTGCTGACATACCATCAAATTCTATACAACCACGACCATCAGCTAATAACAGAAAACAACAGCAGCACAATTTTGTAGACTGGCATGTCTTACACTAGTCATATCAGTGGCTAATACTTCTGATGTTTTGTTATCTTGTTTTGCAAGCCAATGTGCCAGCTGACTTAGCTGAGCTAGTGCTTTTGCCTTAGCAAGTTGAAGCAAGACTATACTGACTGCTATGCGTTCAGCTTTGTTCTACAAATCTACATTATCATCACGTTCAGCTGTCAGGCTAAGCCTGCATCGCTACGAAGCAAAGTGAATATGATTTAAGATCATAGTACTATGTCAGCACCAGATCTATGCCGCAGGCACACAGAGTCTTGAGCCACTTCTTCCCACATTCATGGCTTTGAGTCAGGCTGGCTCCCTCTGGGTGTTAAATTTTTCCTTAGAGCAGCTTGCATCCTCAAAAGTTTGGAGCTGCATACCTTTTATTTGAAGGGAACCAGGGAGTTCCCCGATGTGATGAAGAGGTTATTAATTCATGCATATGAAATATTAATGATAAAAATTAATTTTTATTATTAATAATATTAATAAGAAATTAATCACTGTTATATACAGATACTAGTGCACGATTGTGACATATACCCCATAAGTGTTTTAGTACTTACAATATGAAGCCAACTACAATATTTACAGAATCAAAGGAACAAAGGGTGCGATGCCACTGCTTGTCCACCAGGTGGCGACACGACAGGACGTTGGTGGCTGCTTAACTATATACAGAGAAAGTGTTACAATCTGTCAGAGGCCATTGAGCAGAGGCTCATAATAATTATATTATAATAATATAATAATATTATTATAAACAAGCAGGTTGGAAGAGACCTTCAAGATCACCATGTCCAACCCATCAACCAATCCAACACCACCTAAACAACTAAACCGTGGCACCAAGCACCCCATCAAGTCTCCTCCTGAACACCTCCAGTGATGGTGACTCCACCACCTCCTCGGGCAGCCCATTCCAATGGGCAATCACTCTCTGTGTAGAACTTCTTCCTGACATCCAACCTAAACCTCCCCTGGCACAGTTTGTGACTGTGTCCTCTTGTTCTGGTACTGGCTGCCTGGGAGAAGAGACCAACATCTGCCTGTCTACAACTTCCCTTCAAGTAGTTGTAGAGAGCAATGAGGTCACCCCTGAGTCTCCTCCTCTCCAGGCTAAGCAACCCCAACTCCCTCAGCCTCTCCTCACAGGGCTTGTGTTCCAAACTCCTTTAGAAATGCCAGGCAGCTAGGCACTGGTGCTTTAAACTGAATGTTAGTGAGTCCTGCACATGTGGAAGATACACTGTGTCTTTTGTCTGTAGCCAGGTCAGTTGCTAGGATGCAGCCGGCTCCTGTCATCTGGGGCTGGCTCCTGGGCTGGCGCATTCCAGGGGTTGCTCCCAGGGCCAAGGCTGCACAGAATGGTTGACAGGCCCTATAGGGGACTTCCCTCTGGACAGCAGTGACGGGGACAACATTCTCCCTCCTGCAGCGACGTTATGATTGTATGGTGGTTATTAATATTTAGTAACTGGAGCAATTAATAAAAATATTAATTACTTCATTAATTTATTTTTATTTATCCCACAGGAAATATTAATAAAACCTATTTACTGGTTTGAAATATCGGGTTGTGGAACAGATACCTCACCAGCAGGAACATGTAACAATTTAAACAATCTTAGCAGAAATCCAAGAAACAACAAACAGTACTTTAAACCGTAAAGGAAACGAGAAGAATGTTGGCAACGTGCTGGCTTTGCCCACAAAAGGGAGAACTCTAGAATTCTCCAGGGCAACAGACTTTTAAACAGTTGCTTATAGAAATCAAATTTCATCATTTACTCACTGCTAATCCCTTCAGTCCAGTACGTTCAGTTGCAATCTTTATAGTGCAGAGATCGCGGTACCACGCGGTACATGCGGGGATCTAAACAAAGCCAAACTGGCATTGAACATGTGAAAGCTTCAGGAACTCAGTTGCACTTTCTGTTGGCTTCTGCAGCTTGTTGCTGAGTGTGACGGGCTGAGACAGACCCCCTCCCCACCACGGGCAAAAATGATGACTCAGACAAACGGATTGCAAAAGTGGTGGAAAGTTTAGTTGGATTTTGTGAATGTGACCAATGGGAACAATGTGAACGTGAACAATGGGACAGTGTTTGGTGCTTATGGAGTGTTAGAGTTTGGTCAAATTTTGCCATAGAAAAGAGGGGGAGATGTGTCTCTTTTATGGAACACTGCTACAGCCAAGGTTCTGCCCCCTGGAATCTTTTTGATTTGTGGTGACAGAGCATGGCAGGGTATACCAAAAAATGCCTATGGAGGTCCATGTTTTTTGGGCAAACTTACCCTATTTGCCCCCTGATATCAAGATTGGTTAAACATCACTGCAATACTACGACATCGACAAAAACGATCTTTGCACTATCTGGATGATGGTTGTGATGATGATGTAGCTTTGTGGTCAGTTACAGCGAACACTTTTGCTTCTTTGCTTCTTCCTCATCTTGCTGCTAAGCAGGCCTTAAGGCAAATTGAGGAATTGGCTAGCTGGTCAGTTAAACAAGCTAATGTTACTACTGAAATTTTAGATCAATTGCCTGTAGATCAAAATAGTTTAAGACATGCATTTTTACAAAATAGAGCTGCTATTGATTTTTTGCTTTTATCTCATAGTCATGGTTATGAAGATTTTACAATAGCCTTGGTATCTGCAATAGGTATACTGAACATTTTTGCAAGTCCCTTTGCATTCTGATGAAACATGGCATGAGCTTCTCTGGCCCTGACCGTAGGAGATACAGGTGCCTCTCTGGTTAAAGCTACCAACTTGTCTGCTCTATCATTTCCTTCCCCTAGGCCTATATCCCCTTGATGACTCCTGATGTGAAGGACAGCATATTGAGCAGTTCTTTGCTGTATGGTCTGCTTCAGTTGTAAAAGCAACTGCCTCAATCACTGATTTTTCAAGTCCCTTATTGCTGTTCCCAAGCTATCAGATCAACCCTTGACAGATGCAGTGACAGTATTTACTGATGCAGGAAAATGATCTCGGAAAGCAGCTGCCAAGTGGAAGGAAGGAGAGAACTGGCATTATCAACTATTAGAAACAGAACCTACAGATTCATTGCAAACTCTGGAACTTTTTGCTGTTGTTTGGGCATTGGTTCATTGGCTTCATGACCCTGTCAATATAGTGACTGATTCTCTGTATGTGGCAGGAGTAGCCAATCGCAATGAGGAAGCAGAAATAAGGTGCCAACTGACCCTGAAACGTATCATTCCATCCACAATAAGTACCATAAACCTGATAGTCTTCCTGAAGAAAAGGCGTAACAACATAAAAACCCTTCTGTTCTCCCTTCTGCTCTCAATACCCATCCCCAAACACAATACACGTACAAGTCCAGTTACGAGATGCATTGCCAATTCGTGCAGAGCCCAACAGTTGCAGCTCTTGCAGGTCCCAGGGTAAGGTAACATTCAGTCCTTTAATAAGTCCTGCGGCACAATCTGAGGTGCGAGTATCCTTTGAACAATCACTATAAACTCTATAATTCTGAAACACTCGATAGTCAAAATCAGGAATACCCACCAAACATGTCTTAAAGGGTTCTGCAGCAGATTGCAGACTTAAACAGAAATCCAAATTACCTGTCTGGTTAGCCCACGAGACCCACATATTAGTCCTTGGGTTGATTTTTGTTAACAGAGTCAACCCAGAACCCAATAATGACATTACAAAACCATCAACAAACACATCTTGTTCTTCTCAGGTAACATCATCATCACTGCGTGGTTCATCAGCTGAGTCTTCAGGTCTGCTATTATGTGTTGGAGCTGGTTTAATCCACCAACTAGGGATCTACTGCGTACCTGCAGGGGTAGTAACACACATACAACCTCTTCCCACAAAGATAACATCAGTAGGCCCTAGCCATTGTCCTGTCTCTGGATCACGGTAATAGACCTTCATAAACGCCATTCCTGGCTTTTGTGCTTCTTTCACATAATGTCGACTTATTGGTGGTTCATTACAGTCTCAAAAAACACAGAGATGATTTAACACAAACAATGTTTTATCTACTCTCTCTCTTGAGTCCTGCAAATCACATTTTTGAAGATAAGCTTTTATGATACCATTGGCCCTTTCCACAATAGCTTGCCCTGTGGGTGAATGTGGGATTCCAGTGATATGTTTTATGTCCCACAACTGAAAAAATTGTTTCATGGCTTGGATACAATACACTGGCCCATTATCAGTCTTAATGGTCTGAGGAACACCCATTACAGCAAAACAGGCAGTTAAATGTTGTTTAACTTCACAGGCTTTTTCTCCTGGCTGTGGTGTAGCCCAAATCATATGGCTATAGGTATCAATGGAAGCATGCAAATATTTCAGTCGACCTAACGAAAGCACATGAGTCACATCCATTTGCCAAATTTCATTGGCCTGCAGTCCCTTTGGATTAACTCCTGAGCCTAAACCAATGCCCTTGTTATGATAACTACATGTTGGGCAAGATTTTACAATAGCCTTGGCATCTGCAATAGGTATACTGAACATTTTTGCAAGTCCCTTTGCATTCTGATGAAACATAGCATGAGCTTCTCTGGCCCTGACCATAGGAGATACAGGTGCCTCTCTGATTAAAGCTACCAACTTGTCTGCTCTATCATTTCCTTCCCCTAGGCCTATATCCCCTTGATGACTCATGATGTGAAGGACAGCATATCGAGCAGTTCTTTGCTGTATGGTCTGCTTCAGTTGTAAAAGCAACTGCCTCAAATCGCTGATTTTTCAAGTCCCTTATTTCTGCTTCCTCAATGCGATTGGCTACTCCTGCCACATAAAGAGAATCAGTCACTATATTGACAGGGTCATGAAGCCAATGAACCAATGCCCAAACAACAGCAAAAAGTTCCAGAGTTTGCAGTGAATCTGTAGGTTCTGCTTCTAGTAGTTGATAATGCCAGTTCTCTCCTTCCTTCCACGTGGCAGCTGCTTTCCAAGATCATTTTCCTGCATCGGTAAATACTGTCACTGCATCTGTCAACGGTTGATCTCATCACTTGGGAACAGCAATCCAATGCTGATTCTGCATCCAAGCCAAGGTGATATTCTTCAATGATTCCACCTGGATGTTCGATCCATCTTCCAACAATGCAGATTGTAAGGCTGTCGAGTTGGTAAGATACCACTGCAATTCATGCTTATGGATGGGAACATAAATCGTGTGCGGAGGTTGTCCGCTCATCTGTAGGATTCTAGTACGGCCTCGAACAATCAAATCTGCCAAAATCAAAATTTTTTGTTGAATAGTTGTTTTAGGATGTAAAGGTGGAAACATCCATTCCAGAACAATCGTTGTATACCCTGTCTTCCACGTTTTCTTTAAGAGTTGAGTAACAGCTCCCAAGAGTGCTTGTGGACCATACAAAAGCGTTAAGTCCAAAGGCAAATTGTCCACACAACGATGTACTGTAGATGTAGCAACCATTGTTGCGATGTGCTGTAGCACCACCTTGTGTTCTGATGTCATGTGCACAGGCATGGAATAAAACCTTTATTTAGAATAAACCAAACCAGGTTGGAAGAGACCTTCAAGATCATCGCATCCAACCCATCAACCAATCCAACCCACCCAAACAGCTAACCCATGGCACCAAGCACCCCATCAAGTCTCCTCCTGAACACCACCAATGACAGCGACTCCACCACCTCCCTGGGCAGCACATTCCAATGGGCAATCACTCTTTCTGTATAGAACTTCTTCGTAATATCCAACCTCAACCTCCCCTGGCTGGTGCAGCCTGAGACTGTGTCCTCTTGTTCTGGTACTGGGTGCCTGGGAGAAGAGACCATCATCCGCCTGTCTACAACCACCCTTCAGGTAGTTGTAGAGAGTGATAAGGTCACCCCTGAGTTTCCTCTTCTCCAGACTAAGCAACCCCAGCTCCCTCAGTCTCTCCTCACAGGGCTGTGTTCCAAACCCCTCACCAACTTTGTTGCTCTTCTCTGGACTCGTTCCAGCAAGTCAACCTCCTTCCTAGACTGAGGGGCCCAGAACTGGACACAGGACTCAAGGTGCGGCCTAACCAGTGCAGTATACAGGGGCAGAATGACCTCCCTGCTTCTGCTGGCCACACTCTTCCTGATGCAGGCCAGGATGCCATTGGCCCTCTTGGCTGCCTGGGCACACTGCAGGCTCATGTTCAGCCTACCATCGACCAGTATCCCCAGGTTCCTCTCTGCCTGGCTGCTCTCAGCCACTCTGACCCCAGCCTGTAGCTCTGCATGGGGTTGTTGTGGCCAATGTGCAGAACCCGGCATTTGGATGCGTTAAATCTCATGCTGTTGGACTCTGCCCATCTGTCCAATCTGTCGAGGTATCTCTGCAGAGCCTCTCTGTCCTCCAGCAGATCAACTCCTGCCCCCAGTTTGGTGTTGTCAGCAAATTTACTGCTGATGGACTCAATGCCCTCATCCAGATCATCAATGAAGATGTTAAAGAGCACAGGGCCCAGCACTGATCCCTAGGGCACACCACTACTGACTGGCCGCCAGCTGGATGTGGCACCATTCACCACCACTCTCTGGGCTCGGCCATCCAGCCAGTTCCTAACCCATCGCTGTGTGCTCCCATCCAAGCCATGGGCTGACAGCTTGGCCAGCAGTTTGCTATGGGGGATGGTGTCAAAGGCCTTGCTGAAGTCCAGGTAGACTACATCCACAGGCCTCCCTACATCCACCAGGCGGGTCACCTGATCATAGAAGGAGATCAGGTTGGTCAGGCAGGACCTGCCCTTCCTAAATCCATGCTGGCTAGGCCTGACCCCTTGGCCATCCTGTAAGTGCTGTGTTATTGCACTCAGGATGACCTGTTCCATGATCTTGCCTGGCACTGAGGTCAGGCTGACAGGCCTGTAATTCCCTGGCTCATCCAACCGGCCCTTCTTATGGATGGGCACAACGTTGGCCAGCTTCCAGTCCTCTGGGACCTCTCCAGTGAGCCAGGACTGCTGGAAAATGATGGATAGTGGCTTGGCCAGCCCATCTGCCAGCTCTCTCAGCACCCTACGATGAATCCCATCTGGTCCCATGGACTTGTGGGGATCCAAGCTGCTAAGGAGAGTTCCAACCACCTCCTCATGGAACATAGGAAACTGTGCAGCTCCCTGGCTCCTTCTGCCAGCACTGTAGGCCAGCTGTCAGGAAGACGTTCTGTCCTTCTAGTAAAAATTGAGGCAAAGAAGGTGTTAAGTATCTCTGCCTTTTCCTCATCCCTTGATACAACATTTCCCTCCATGTCAACCAAGGAGTGGAGGTTGTCCTTTCCCTTCACTCCTTGGATGGGTCAGTGCCTTTTAACAGTGGTCGCAAAGAGTTCAAGAGATCATTGGGAATTCCCACAACAGATCTCAGCCATTGCAGGTCTTCCATCAAGCGTTGTATGTCATGTAAGGTTTTAATATTAAGATCCACAGTAAGTTTCTGAGGTTGAACAGCTTGCTCTGTGATTCTCCATCCCAGATAATTCCACGGACTCTTTTCTTGAATCTTTTCAGGGGCAACAACAAGTCCACAGGATTGCAATTGATGCACAATTTGATCCTTTTGTGCTTCTGAAAACAAAGTCAATTGTGAAAACAAAATGTCATCCGTATAGTGATAAATAATCACCTCTGGCCATTGCTTTCTGAGTGGCTGCAAAGCTGCATCAACATACAACTGACACAAGGTAGGCGAATTCTTCATGCCTTGCGGCAACACAGTCCATTCAAAGCATTGTGCTGGTGCTTCACGATTAAAAGATGGCAAAGTAAATGCAAAACACTGCATATCTTCCTCATGTAGTCTGATGGTGAAGAAACAGTCCTTTAGGTCAATGATTAAAATTGACCAATTCTCAGGTATCAGGGCTGGATTTGGAAGTCCAGGCTGTAAAGCACCCATAGCATGCATTTGCTCATTCACTGCTCACAAATCATGCAACAAGCGATACTTGCCAGACTTCTTCTTGATGACAAAAATTGGAGTATTCCATGGACTAGTTGATAGTCTTAAATGTCCTTGTGTAAACTGTTCTTCAACCAACTGATGTGCTTGCTGCAAACTTTCCCTCTTTAGCGGCCATTGCTCAATCCACACAGGCTCATTAGATTTCCATTTTAACTGGATCGGGAAAGTCCAAGCAATGACCGCACCTAAAAATGCTTTTCAGTGGTCAACACCATCCCTATTTGGGCTAAAACATCACATCCAATCAATGCTTGTACTCCATCCAGCAAAGGCAAAATAGAAACAATACATGTAGCTCTTTTGTCTTCTATGTCGATCTGCAGAACTGGAGATTTCAAGGCGTAAGTCACTCCTCCAACTCCAGCAATCGAGGTGGCAGATGAATATGAAGGCCAATGTTCTGGCCACAATTGCTGCGAAACAATGCTTACATCAGCTCCAGTGTCCAAAAGAGCTATCAATTTGATCTTCTGACCTTGATAAGATACAGTCACTGGTCTTTTTGGTCATTGTCCCAGTTCCACGGTTAACAGCATTAAGGGTCCTGTAGAGCCAAAACCTTTGTCCCCTCGTATTTGCTACGATCCAGGAGCAATTGCTGCTGCAAGGTTTGGCAATGGAACAAGTTGAGCGATTTTAGCTCCTTTTGGAATTACTATGGGAGGCAACAATGTCTGCACCGTTATTTATATAATTCCATGATAATCTGCATCAGTCCTGTGAGAACCTGTAATCCTGACGTGCTGGCAGATGAACGTCCAATCAGAAGTGCTCCAACTGGTTGTCCATTAATCTTAATGGGACCTTTTACATCAGTTAAAATCTTCTGTGGTTTATTGTCCAACAAGGTACAGTCTACTGCTGTTGCCAGGTCCAGGCTGAGGCTTCCTGAGGTTGCAGGTCGGAGTGCTGCACTTGTAGATTGGAATGCTGCACCTGAGCTGGAAACACTGAGGGAGCTGCCATTTGTGTCGCTGTGCAGCGTCCCGTCACTCTCGGCTTCCCGTTTCCTGACTGTAATAGTCCTCTGCGGCAGGCATTGGCGTTACGGTTGTCTGAACGGCATGATTGACACCATTCATTTTCAACGCGACATTCATGGCGAAAATGCCCTGGTGCTCCACAGCGATAACATTTGAACTGAAACTTGCTGCAACCAGGAGTTGATGAGCGACTGATTGGTGAGCACAGAGGAGCATGGGCGGCTAATACTTGACTAGATGCCGCTAATACCTGACTAGACATAGATTGTGTATGTTCCTTCATGCTAACCCCTAGGTCCCTTACTACCTCTACTAACATAGCATTTGGTCCTGTTGGTATATTAGCCATTCGCTCTAATGCATCAGGAAGAGTCCAAGTTGAAGGCAAAGAGGCTAAAATGCTGCGTGCCGTTAGATTACAGTTTTGTAAACCACATTGTTTAAGTAGTGCTCCTTGCATATATTCTGGCACTCCTGCTGCTTCTATGGCAGCTGATACCTTGTCTATAAAATCCCCAAAATATTCACTAGGACCTTGTTTAATATTCAGGGTAGATGGGGTACCACCTGGGGCACGGACCTTATATAGTGCCTCCCTGGCCGTTTGCATAGATACTTGTAGCTGTGCAGGTCCTTGTAACGCTTGTTCCTCAGGTCTCTGGTTTTGACCCATGTCCATTAAATCACCCAATGTTACTCCATAAAGTGGATCATTAGGCTGTCTCTGTATGGCTACAATATCCTGACAAACTGATTGCCATTATGCATTCCATAAAATCCATTGAGACTGTGTAAGAATAAGTTTCATAACAGTCATAATATCTGATGGTAATAAAATATTAGTACTCCACAAATAATTCAGCATTTGGCGAGTAGGCTCTCCATGAAGCCCACAATCATTCACCGTTTGTCGCAACTGTGAAAGCCATTTCCAGTCTAAATTTGTCAGCTGTACCTGCATTCCTCCACCTTGAAGCGGAGTATAGATTACCGGGAAGGCATTGTCCATGAGAACTCCCACTGCGTCCCTATCACCCTTCCCCTGCCATATTTTGCCAAAACTGCCATCTTCCTTTGCCCACCTTATCCATTTCCAACACCCCTGAAGAACTTTGCCCTTTAGAGCTTGAGCTCTGCACAGTGGAAGAAGTGGCAGCGGCTGTAGTACCAGCGGCGGGGGGGCCCCAGCGCATCAGTCTCATAATCTGAAGGTCGTGAGCTCGATCCTCACACGGGGCGAGAGTGGTCTCCTCCTTCAAATCCTCACACGGAGGGGCTGAGGGGACTGGGGATTCTTCAATAGCCTGAGACATTGATGGTGCAGGGACACTCTGTGAAGCAGCACCAAGCCTAGGACTAGCTGGTAGCTGTACTGCGCGAATTGCTGGTGCTATAGGGTAATCTGATCCTCCCGTAGCACCCAGAGGCGGGGGAGGAGGACTTAACCGCGATTTTGCCGCTACAGCTGCCTTTTGCTCAGCTGCATATTGCTGCAAACAGTTCCTAACAATACACCATGGCTTAGCTAATTTCTTAGGGGTTTTGTCCTCATCTAACACTCCTTCAAAAAACTCATCTTCTAACTTACGCCATTCTCCTTCTTCAAAGACACTATTAGGGTCCTGAAAACAAGCTTTAGCAGTCCCATAAGTAAACAATCCTGGTAATTCCTTACTCAGGTCTATATCCTTAACACGCCACTTTTCTAAAAAGCATTTAAATAAATCATACGCCGCTTGCCTCTCCATATTTACCGTCAGTGCTCGCTGTTTGCAGCTTTTCCTGAGGTGTCGGCAGCGTATCTTGGCTGGATCACTTCTGTAAGTGCATCCAAAGTGCAGAGCCTTCCTTTCTGCTTGCCGGCTGCCATTTTGACCCACCGGTGCAGTGTTCCTTTGGCTCTTTCACCTCCTGTGCTGCTGCAGGGCCAAAACCATTACACCGAACCGTGGCCAGGATCAAGTCCTTCAGGAGCAGGGGGGGTCCCTTTTATCTCCAGGCAAAGTGGGTCCCTGTTCGGGCACCATTTGTTGTGGTGGGAAGCGTTAATCAGACAATCAATATGACTGGTAATTAGGCTTCAACTTTATTGTTCAAAAGCACAGCTTATAAAGCATCTTCAGCTAAATATGCACACGTGCCATAATTCTATTAGCTATTAGTCCAGGGTTACATCATAATATCCGGCCTACTTGCAGTTAGACCTACTTTCAACTCCACAACCTCCTTTCTCAGTAGCTCTTTGTTTCACATATACTTTGTATCACATACTACTATCTTATAAGTAACTATTTCACATGGTGCTATCTTATGAGAAACTGCAAGCACAGTCACAGGGCTGTGGTGGCCTTGCTGCATCAGCACACCAGCTAAGCTGTGAGCAGTAAACAGCAAGATGGAGTCTGGCCTACACACTCTGATCAAACAACTGTTCCATAGAACCGTGTCCCTGCAATTCAAGCCATGCCTCAACAGAAAGGCAGAGGGTGAGGGTGAATAAACCCTTCACTGGTGTGATTTCAGTCTGATTACACCACATACTATGGTTTCTAGATTCCCTTTGTGCCTGAGTAACATCCTGAATACACATAGTTCTGTTCACTATAGAATCAAGCATACCACAATAATCAATTTTCACTGACCCTAACAGACTAATTTCTTGAGACACTGTTTCAGATAAGGAGAGGTACTGAGTCAAACTGTTCCAACTCTTGGCCATATCTTCTAATGTTAAGTTTGTTTTTTTCAAATCCTCCCAAGTAAAGCTACCAAAATTTTTAAGACCTCCATAAATTTTGTTAAACCACACTTAAAACACAAACTTAAAACACACATATAAAATGGAAAAAAATTGAAAACATAACATGCTTTGACAATTCCTTCTTGTGGCCTCACACCTGCACTGCCTCCCTTTTGTTTGTTGGGGTTTTTATACCATAAAAATGAAAATGGAGTTTATGCTATAAGCCCATTTTAACCATTCAAAGCTTTAACCATCTGAGATTATTATTTAACTATAGCATTCCTGTGAGTTTACACAGGAACCCATGGGAACATGTTCCCTAATCCCAGAACAATTAAGCAGTCATGGTATTAGGTCCTTATTCAGATGTCTTCTGGTGCCACTCACATGAGATCAGCCTCAGATCGATGCCATCAATTTCAATTCAGCATGGCAGCCATTGTGATCTGTCTCACTGGTCAGCTGTCAGCGCAGTCAGCCTTTATTTGGCTGTGGTGTTTCTAGAGGTGTTTTGCCCAAGTGTCCATTCCTGTGTTGTCAGATGAATCAAATTATAGAACTGATCTACCTGAAAGGAGGTTGTAGACAGGTGGGGGTTGGTCTCTTCTCCCAGGCAACCACCAACAGAACATGCCATGGGACAAACCAAAGCCACCACCACCCATGGGCTATGGGAGCGGCTTTTGTGGCTAGAGCCATTGCTCACCTCTGCTGCTGTGGCTGGCATTGGAGCTTGAAATGGCCAGAGCAGACACCATTGCCTCCCCCTGCGCCACGCTGCTCGCTGCGCCACCCAAACCAGCAGGAGTGGCAGGCACTGCTGCCACAAGCTTCCTCTCACTGAAGGCAGATCTGTGCAAAGGAAAACCAAAGGCTGGGGGAGAAGCTGCAGAAGCCTCTGGTGCCCAAGCCTCTGGACGTTGATGTATGCAGGCTCATGTCACACACACAGAGCACTTAAAGTGAACAAAACTCTTTGGCAATCAACGTTTTCCACTTGCTTCTCCAAGGCCACTCCAGTGCCGGGCACCGCTTTAATCACTCTGACCTTATCATCCTTCACAGCAGAGTCCCAAAACTTACCTCTGATCTTATCCCACATCCCTGGCTCATACACTGTCCATCTAGTAATAAAGGAGTGACATTTAGCAGTGAAAAAAGCATCTGCTGAAGAGCAGAGGTACTGAGAGACCTCCCACATTGATTAAAGATTTTCTAACAATTCTGTGATTCTATGATTCTTCTTCCAGGATAGTTTTCTTCTCCCAAGCCACACCATTCCCCTGGTCTTTAACAATACCACTAGAAGTGCTCAAACTGTTTTCCTGTTCTTGCATTAATTGATTCTCCAGAGTTCACAGCTGCTCACCTTTCATCCAGCAAGAAGGTGACTGTAGCATGCACTTATTTGTGTTTCCCTTCAACATTTCTGTCTCATCTCAGCTGTGTTCTACCGCCAGTTCCTTCCTTTCAGGGTTTTTGACTGCGGGTGCCTCAGGATTTGGGTCCCTAATTCAGGCAGCACTTGACATGGCAGATTGGTCACAGACTCCAATGTGGTGATTGAAGACACTATAAAAACACATCTGAGAGCCTTATATATCCCCCAAATGGCTGATGCAACACGTGGACAAAGATACAAGACCAGAGCCAATTAAATCATTTTAACAAACACACAGTCTTTCACTTATCTACACGGTCAGGTCAGCAACAGGACAGCTGTGTCCTTTAGACCGATAGCAGAGAGCTTGCATCCCTCGGATTTGAACTTACTAACACAAGACTTCTTTGTTACCTGCCTGATCTCTTAAAGGGGACTTAGATCCTGCTGGTTCCAGTTCCCACAGATATATATAGATAGAGATATCACAGTATCACAGTACCACAGTATCGCTAAGGTTGGAAGAGACCTCAAAGATCATCGAGTCCAAGCTATCAACACAGACCTCATGACTAGACCATGGCACCAAGTCCCACATCCAATCCCCTCTTGAACACCTCCAGGGATGGGGACTCCACCACCTCCCTGGGCAGCACATTCCAATGACCAATGACACTCTCGGTGAAGAACTTTCTCCTCTCCTCCAGCCTAAACTTCCCATGGGGCAGCCTGAGACTGCATCCCCCTGCTCTGGTGCTGGCCGCCCAGGAGAAGAGACCAACCCCTTCCTGGCTACAACCACCTTTCAGGTAGTTGTAGAGGGCAATGAGGTCACCCCTGAGCCTCCTCCTCCTGTGGCGAAGAGGTTATTAAATTTATTAATATGAAATATGAATTATGAAAATATTATTTTTATTAATTATCAAACTATTAATAACCGATGAATCACCAACTTATATACATGTTCTAGTGCATGTTCGTGAAATAGATTCCACAACTGGCTTAGTGTTATGATTATAACTTAATTGAACTAGTTGCAAACTATCTATTTATATAATGAAGGGTGCAGTTCCGCCGCTTGGCCACTAGATGGTGACTCGGCGGGACGCGGGCGGCTTCTGGCTATACACAGCAATATTACAATCTTTCTATGCGTCAGCGCTTACTCTGCTGGACGCGAATACTTTGAACTGAGTGCTAGTGGGTGGGAAGCACGTGGAAGATATTTGATTCCCTCCAGACAACAGGGATCGGTCCTGGTCGGGGTCGGCCCGTGGCTCGCACGGCAGGGCAGGACGACGGTGGCCGGTAGGTGGGCTCAGATGACGCGGCAGCAGGCAAAGCTACAGGGTTCGGCCCAACCATGGCAATTCTTGGGGCTGATGCAAACAGCCTCGGGGAGAGAATGCGGCTGCGTTAAGCGGCAAATTCTCGTTTACAGAGCTTAAAGGAGCAGCAGGACTCTCGGAGTGGTCCCGGGTTCGGTGCAGTATAGGCACGAGCAATGCCTTAGTCTTCCCTGAGATTCACAGGGCTCAGAGCGGCACTCGGTGGCTCCTCTCCTGCTACGGGGGGCTAGGCATACGTGGACTCAGTTATCAATCGAGTCCTTTCTCACCGGCAACTGGGCAGATCTTACCCTCGGGGGTTGGTCCAGTCCTCCGGTGGCACGGTGGGCTCTCCTGGTCGGTACAACTGGCTGTAGCGATGCTGAGCTCAGGCGTCACTAAGGTCCTCCCTCTGGGCTTCCTCACAATGCAGAGACTTCCAGTATGCATGAATGTATAACAGAAGCTAACAACAATAAGCTCAATGGCAAAGGCTGTTGCTCGGGAGTTGCTGTCTTGAGCAAGCACAGAGACAAAGTGAATGAGGGGGGCAACTTGTTTACCAACTGGGGTGATACTTATAGATTCCTCGAGGCTGGGTTTGACCAATGGGCACTCTCATAAACAACTGGTTTCAGCCTATAGAAAGCGTGAAGCTAGAATTATGCCCACACTTGGTGTCAGCACGAGCACTGCATGCGCTGGGTGCGTGCAAGCCTGGCTAATGCCTTGGCTTTTGTCTTCCTCCTGGAGGAGGGGGAACTTGCCCACATGCTGGGACAAGATTCAGTATCAGGGCATAATGTGCCTTCACTACATTACCCCCTTGCCCATGGGCATATATAAGCCTCGAGTATGGATTACCCTTAACAAGGTTTATCCCATATAGGTTAAGCTATATCATACCTGTTTGGTAGAATACATTTTCAAACATAGTGACTTACAATACCTTAGCACTATATGAACAGTATACAAACTTTAAACTGTATTCTTAACAGAGCGAGCTGCCTTAGCAGTGTGGAACAAATGTTTGCTCCGAAACCAGTATCGGTACTCTCGATTATCTCCCACCACCCCCTTGACTGAGTGATGGGGTTTGATTCCCATAAGACACTGAAACTATCAAAGTGTCTACGGAGTTTGTCAATTTCCCACCCCCTTGATCAGATGGGCTCTGTCACTATGACAGGACTTCCTCAGTGTTGAGATGAGGAATAATCTCTTTCCTCTGCTTCTTTTATCAGTTTAGTGAGTACACTTTTCGCTACTTTCTTTCTCATCCTTGGTTCCAAGCCAAATACAACTTCCTCAGGACGTTCCATATTGAGGAGTATCCAACACCATGGATCTAGTGAGTCAGGTGAATCTCGTGGATTAGAGCGTTTCCTGTCACTCTGCATGTTTTCTTTCCCTCTACTGGGGTTGCAGGAACCTCGTGAGTGTTGTTTTCCAGTGCAGTATTTATGTCTGCCTGGGTTGGTGGAAGGGGATGCTTGAGAGCTAAACAATCCCAGCTCTCTCAGCCTCCCCCCACAGGGCTGTGCTCAAGGCCTCTCCCCAGCTTTGTTGTACTTCTCTGGACATGTTCAAGAGTCTCAATGTCCTTCTTAAACTGAGGGGCCCAGAACTGGACATAGGACTCAAGGTGTGGCCTAACCAATGCAGAGTACAGGACACAATGACTTCCCTGCTCCTGCTGGCCACACTATTCCTAATGCAGGCCAGGATGCCATTGGCCTTCTTGGCTGCCTGGCTCATGTTTAGGCGGCTGTCAATCAGCACCCCCAGGTCCCTCTCTGTTTGGCAGCTCTCAGCCACTCTGACCCCAGCCTGTAGATCTGCATGGGGTTGCCGTGGCAAAAGTGCAGCCCTTGGCACTTGGACTTGTTGAATGCCATCCTGTTGGACTCTGCCAATCTGTATAGTCAGTCAAGGTCCCTCTGCAGAGCCCTTTCACCCTCCAACTGACCAACATCTGCTCCCAACCTGGTGCCATCCACAAACCTGCCGATGACTGACCCCTCATCCAGATCACCAATGAAGACGCTAAAGAGGATGGGGCCCAGCACCAATCTATTGATCATAGAATCATAGAATCTGTCAGGGTTGGAAGGGACCACAAGGATCATCCAGTTCCAACCCCCCTGCCATGGGCAGGGACACCCTACACTACATCAGCCTGGCCACAGCCTCAGCCAGCCTGGCCTTAGACACCTCCAGGGACAGGGCCTCAACCACCTCCCTGCACAACCCATTCCAGGGCTTCACCACTCTCCTGGGGAAGAACTTCCTCCTCCCCTCCAGCCTCAATCTCCCCACCTCCAGCTTCATTCCATTCCCCCTAGTCCTAGCACTACCTGAGATCCTAAGAAGTCCCTCCCCAGCCTTCTTGTAGCCCACTTCAGATCCTGGAAGGCCACAATGAGGTCACCTGGGAGCCTTCTCTTCTCCAGACTGAATAGCCCCAACTCCCTCAGTCTGTCCTCACAGCAGAGCAGCTCCAGCCCTCTGCTCATCCTCCTGGCCCTGCTCTGGACACCTTCCAGCACCTCCACATCCCTCTTGCAATAGGGGCTCCAGAACTGGAGGCAGGACTCCAGGTGGGGTCTCCCCAGAGCTGAGCAGAGGGGGAGAATCACCTCCCTTGCCCTGCTGGTCACACTTCTCCTGATGCAGCCCAGGATCTGGTTGGCCTTCTGGGTGCAAATGCACACTGAGAGCTCCTGCTGAGCTTCTCCTCCCCCAGCACCCCCAAGGCTCTCTCCTCAGGGCTGCATTCCAGCCAGTCCCTGCCCAGCCTGGATTTGTGCCTGGGATTGCCTCCACCCAGCTGCAGGACCCTGCCCTTGCTCTTATTGAACTTCATGAGGTTGGCTTGTGCCCACCTCTCCAGCCTGTCAAGGTCCCTCTGGATGGATCCTTCCTCCAGCTGTCTGCTGCACCACACAGCTTGGTGTCATCAGCAAACTTGCTGAGGGTGCACTCAGTGCCACTGTCCATGGCACTCACAGAGATGTTGAACAAGCCTGGGCTCAGGGCTGATCCCTGAGGGACTCTGCTTGTCCCTGGCCTCCACTGGGACATGGAGCCATGGACAGCCACTCTTTGGGTGCGGCCATCAAGCCAGTTCCTTATCCATCTAGTGGTCACCCATCACACCCATGTGTCACCAGTTTGGAGACCAGGATGTGGTGCGGGACAGTGCTGAAGGCTTTGCTCAGCTCCAGCCAAACGACATCAGTTGCTCTCCCCTCATCTATTAATGTTGTCACCTGCTCATAGAAGGCAACCAGATTGGTCAGGCAGGAATTTCCCTTGGTGAAGCCATGCTGACTGTTCCAAATCACCTCTTCATTATTCTTCTGAGCCAGCAATGCCTCCAGGAGGATCTGCTCCATGATCTTTCCAGGCACAGAGGTGAGACTGACTGGCCTGGAGTTCCCTGGTTCCTCCTTCTTACCCTTTTTGAAAATGGGGGTAATGTTTCCCCTTTTCCAGTCTGTGGGGGACTGCCCCAGACTGCCATGACTTTGGAAATACAATAGAGAGGGGTTTAGCAACCTCCTCTGCCAGTTCCCTCAGTACCCGTGGGCTGTCACCAGAAGAGGCAAGATGGAGAGAGGTCCATGATGGTTTTCCTTCCACTGTGCAGTCTCCCGTGTGTAGTGTTCTTCAGTGGAGCTCTCTTCTCTGGTGGTGGTGGTGGGGAGAGAGATTCCTGGGCTTCTGCTTCCAGGCTGAGATGTCCACAGTGATGTTTCCCCCCTCAAGCTGGTATAGCTCAGGGCTTTTATTCAGTTCTCTTCATCACAGCTCCCCATGGCCCTTCACATTACTACGCATATGTGTCTTCCAGGTGTTGCCCCCAGGGGGGTTATGCATGCAGGGGTTTGGCATCACAGTGGGCCTTTGCCCCTGCCTTCACCCCTCACCTGCTCACACATCCCCTGGACTTATTGGGCCAGGTTGTGCATATTCTTTGCTGCACATTCCAGGGAGAGCTGTCCACCACCCCCAGGGCAGCTGCTCAACCCCAAGCTGAACAGATCTTACCATTTGTTGAGACATCTCCCAGTTCTTGATACAATCACAAGGTGATTTGCAACCAGGACTTCTCCAAGTACCCAGCCCACACAGCAAGGCCCTCACTCCCACACCTCAAGTAAGAAGGGTGAGAGGTGACCACAATGCTTTATTAGGCAGAGCTGCAGCAGTCAAGGGTCATTATCTGTGCTGGGTTACACCCATCCTGGGGGAGGGCTGCGAGAGCCCTGCTTCCACCAGGGGACAAAAGAAACTTGATCCAGGTGAACAGAGAGGGATTTGGTTTCCCCCTCCCAGGAGGAGGGTCTGTTCCACTCACCCTTCCTGTCCAGCAAGACACTGTGGCCATTTGCTCTCTTTGCTCCTGCCTCGCCTGCTAAAGAGGACCAACAACTGCAGCCAGACTCCTGATTCTTCCACGTGGTCAGGCCTGGCCTCTCCCTACTGCACCCACGCTTCTCTAAAGGACTGAAATCCACACACATCCAGGGAAACACCAGGCCATCCAGGCTTGGGTTTATCTATTTTCCTATTTATCTTTATTCACAGTATCACAGTATCACAGTATAACTCAGGGTGGAAATGACCTCAAGGATCATCGAGTCCAACCTATCAACACAGACCCCATGAGTAAACCATGGCACCAAGTGCCACATCCAATCCCCTCTTGAACACCTCCAGGGATGGGGACTCAACCACCTCCCTGGGCAGAACATTCCAATGACCAATGACTCTCTCTGTGAAGAACTTTCTCCTCACCTTGAGTCTAAACCTCCCCTGGCACAGCTTGAGACTGTGGCCTCTTGTTGTGGTGCTGGCTGCCTGGGAGAAGAGACCAACCCCTTCCCAGCTACAACCACCTTTCAGGAAGTTGTAGAGGGCAATGAGGTCACCCCTGAGTCTCCTCTTCTCCAGGCTAAGCAACCCCAGCTCCCTCAGCCTCTCCTCACAGGGCTGTGCTCAAGGCCTCTCCCCAGCCTTGTTGCCCTTCTCTGGACACATTCAATTCTCTCAACCTCCTTCTTAAACTGAGGGGCCCAGAACTGGACACAGGACTCAAGGTGTGGCCTAACCAATGCAGAGTACAGGGGCACAATGACTTCCCTGCTCCTGCTGGCCACACTGTTCCTGATGCAGGCCAGGATGCCATTGGCCTTCTTGGCCACCTGGGCACACTGCTGGCTCATATTCAGGTGGCTGTCGATCAGCACCCCCAGGTCCCTCTCTGTTTGGGAGCTCTCAGCCACTGTGACCCCAGCCTGTAGCTCTGCAGGGGATTGCTGTAGCCTAAGTGCAGCCCCTGGCACTTGGACTTGTTGAATGCCATCCTGTTGGCCTCTGCCCATCTGTCCAGTCGGTCGAGGTCCCTCTGCAGAGCCTTTCCACCCTCTAACTGACCAACATCTGCTCCTAACTTGGTGTCATCTGAAAAGTTACTGCTGATGGACTCAATGCCCTCATCCAGATCATCAATGAAGATGTTAAAGAGGATGGGGCCCAGCACTGATCCCTGGGGCACACCACTGGTGCCTGGCTGCCAGCTGGCTGTGGCACCATTCACCACCACTCTCTGGGCTCAGCCTTCAGCCAGTTCCTAACCCAGCTCAGAGAGCTGCTGTCCAAGCCAGGGGCTGACAGCTTGGCCAGGAGTTTGCTGTGGGGGACAGTGTCAAAGGCCTTGCTGCAGTCCAGGCAGACCACATCCACAGCCTGCCCCACATCCACCAGACAGTCACCTGATCATAGAAGGAGATCAGGTTGGAGAGGCAGGATCTTCCCTTCCTAACCCCATGCTGGCTGGACCTGAGCCCTTGGCCACTCTTCAGGTGTGCAGTTATTGCCCCCAGGATAATCTGCTCCATCCCTTTCCCTGGCACCGAGGTCAGGCTGCCAGGCCTGGAGTTTCCAGGTTCCTCCATCCGACCTTTCTTGTGGATGGGGACCACATTGGCCAGTTTCAGTCACCTGGGACCTCACCAGTGAGCCAGGACTGGAGGGAAATGATGGGGAGCGGCCTGGCCAGCTCATCTGCCAGCTCTCTCAGCACCCTAGGGTGGATCCCATCCGGTCCCATGGACTTGTGAGTGTCCAAGTGGCTCAGCAGGTCCCGAACTAATTCCTCATGGATTCCTTACCCTTGTGAACCCTCCCTGTTACTGCTCTATATGCATATTGTAAAAAAATTTATTTCTACTTCCAAACTGACTCCAGATTATATTTTGGTAGATTTACCTCCTTCTTTTTTCCCTTTCTCTCCTTTTTCCTTATCAGGGGAAAGTGGGAGCAAGACAGGGACGAGGGGGGAGGAATTCTCGGTTTTCTACCATCTGAGCTCCTAAAGTCCAGTTAAGGCTCAAACCAAGACACTATCCTAAAGCCCCAGGGACCTTGGATACTGAGGACCAGAAGATAATCTGGTGCCTGCCCAGTTTTGAGAACTACCCAGATATGCAGTCCAACCTCTCCCAGAGTACCCACCTCACCAGGGCATGGACAGTGCCCTCACCACAGGGATCCTGCCAAGGCCGTCACTCCCACACCTCAAACAAGCAGGGCCAGAAGGGACCAAGACACTTTATTAGGAAGAGCTGAAGCAGTCAAGGCTCACCATGCCAGGGCCCCAGGGCTTCTGAATGCTGGGAATCAGTGCAGGGATGAGAGCTGCAGGACAATGGGGTCAGTGTGGGAACATTAGGACTGTTGAGAGAGGACAATGTGAGGCAGAGGTGATGCTGGTGGCAGAGGACAGATGGTGGTGCAGCAGAGGTGATGCTGGTGGCAGAGGACAGATGGTGGTGCAGCAGAGGTGATGCTGGTGGCAGAGCACAGATGGTGGTGCAGCAGAGCTGCAGTGCAAGCAGCTGCCTCAGGAGCCCTGTGGGGACAAAAGCAGAAGGGGGGAGTGCCAGGACACAGGGTGCTGTGTCCCCAGGGCTCTGGCACTCTCAGAGGCCACGCTGGAACTGGGAGCAGGTGGGGAGCAGCCCAGGCAGGCCGTGGGGTGGAGCAGGGTGGGGCAGATGGAGGTTACCTGCAGCCGGGGGAACAGGGCACCCTGAAACCCAGAGAGAGAGCAGGTGAGTGCTGCAGCAGGGGCAGCTGCCGTGGGGCAGCACTGCAGCCCCAGCCCCACGCCCAGGAGAGCCCCCAGGGCCCCTCCCCAGGGTCCTCAGCTCACCTTCTTGCGCACGTAGATGCAGAGCCCCAGCGCCAGGAAGACCAAGCCCAGCACAAAGCCTCCCACCCTGTCAGCATCTTGCTGCGTCCTGCATCCCCTGCAGCTCTGTGGGACAAGAGGGGGGCTGAGGGCTGGGGAGACCCAGCCCCTCCCCTCCTCAGCCACACCAGGGCCTTGGGCCACAGCCCAGGGGGGTGCCAGGGCAGGGCCTTACCCCAGGGCTGGCTGATGGGGTGCTGCAGGCTGGCGTGCTCCACCTGGCACACGTAGGTGTCCCCACGCTCTGGGGGGGCTTCCAGCATCACCAGCACCTGGTAGGTCCAGTCTCCATTCTGCATCACATCAGTGGACACCACCTGCTCTGTCTCCTCCTGACCATTCCTCAACCACTTCACCTCCACCTCTGCTGGGTAGAAGCCTGTCACGTAGCAAGCCAGGCTCTTGCTCTCGGGCAGGGAGCTCGACTGCACCAGGGTCACTGTCACCTTGGGCTGAACTGGGGGAGAGAGAGATGGGAGGGGGCTGGCAGAGCCCAGGACCCACCCAACATGCCTGCCCTCAGCCTGTCCCAGGTTGAGCCCTGGGGTCTGCACAGAGGAAGCACCCAGGGACTGGTCCCTCATCAGGAGGTGCAGTGCAGCATGGCAGAGCCATGCTCAGCCCCTCTGTGAGCCCAGGGGGCTTGGCTTGTGCCTGTGCCCCAGCAGCACATCACACTGTGCCCTCACCTCTCCTCTCCACAGTAAAAGGCTTGTGCGCCTCGTAGTTGTGCCGACAGAACCTATCCACCGCAGACTGCAGGTGCTCCAGTATGTCTGGTTGGCTGTTCCAGTGCTTGGCAGTAGCCTCTCCCATGGGCAGGTCAGCCACAGCGCGCCCCAGGTCACTGTCAAAGTGCACGTACTGCTGCCCGTTGTAGATGAACCGGTTGATGAACCTCACCCGCTCCGTGCCGTTGAAGAACTGGCATCTGTGCTCAGACACCTCCTGGAAAAACCCTGTTTGCACAGGGGAGGGGTCAGGGTGCAGGCTACCCTCCCTGGGTGCTCAAAGCATCACAGGTGGGGCTGGGCAGGGCAGGGACACACCCTGGAGCCCCCTCCCCACCATCACTCTTCTCCCAGACTCCCTGAATGGATTCAATTGCTCAGCCTGGGGCGGAGGAGACAAAGTCCAGGGGAAGGCAGGGAACAGGAACAGCACAGGGCAGAAGAAGGCCAAGAAGCTGCTCCTGGGCTTCAGCAAGGCTGGGAGGGGGAAGCAGCTCCCCAGAGTCATTGGGAACTGAGTCTCTCTTGTAGCCCCCTGCTCCAGGGCTTGTGGAGGGCAGATGGACAGGACGAGGGATGAGCTGGGGACAGCATCCACCTACCCCCAGGGTGGTCCCAGGGCCTTGAGGGGGCTGACAGCAGGCACCCAGCCCCTCCCAGGGCATGGGTGGGATCCAACCCCACCGACACCCTGCCAGAGGGGCAGCTCTGAGCTCACCTGAGGTCTTCTCGCCACAGCCCGGCTGGGCTCCCAGCACCACCAGTGCCACCAGCACGGCCACAGCTCCCAGGACACGGCCAGGCTCCATTGCTGACACAGCAGAGGCTGGAGAGGTGCTGGCAGCCCCAAGCGAGCGGCACCCTGCCCGTTCGGGTATCAGCCCAGTCCTGCCCGCTGCCAGGACCGGGACTCCCAGCAAGGACCAGTGAGGAGCGAGGCTGAGCAGCATCATCCATCTCCAGGCAGAGCTGGGCGCTGCAGGGCTCCCAGCAGCTCTGTGTCCCTCTGTCTGTCTGCTTTGCAGGGTGCCCTGTGCTGCTGCCCTGCCTGGCAACAGCAGAGTCAGAGCCTGGGCTCCCTCCCATTGGCTGTGCACTGGGGTGCCCTGTGCCCCAGGCACTGGTTGCCCCTCTCCTGCTCCTGCTGGCACTGCCTGGTGCCCGGAGCAGCGATGGCTGGACAGGGAGGTGTCCTGCTGGTGCTGCTGGCTGTGCTGACCCTGCCGGGCCTGGGGGCTGTGAAAGGTGTGTGAGACACTGGGCACATGGGATGGTGGCTCTGGGGCAGAGGTGGGGAGTGGGGTGCCCTGCAACCAGGGGTGGGGTGTGAGGCTTGGCACAAGGCTTGGGGCATGGGGAGCTCTGACCTCCCTTGGGTGGGAGTGGGTGCCAGCAGCTGCTCAGGACAGGGCAGGTTGCAGTGGCAGGGGGAGGACACTCATTCGTGGACCTCCCCCAGCCCAGCTCTCCCCCCAGTGCCTCAGCTCCATGGCTCAGGTCCCTGCAGCACCCATGGCTCCTGGCTGTCCCTTCACTGCTCACTGGGCTGTGCCCAGTGTGGCCTGGCCCAGGTGGACTGTGTGGGGCAGGAGCACCAATGCCCAAGTCTTGGAGCCCTGGGATCACCACCCTGCTCTGCAGCACCTCTGGGATCAGGCCCCTGGGCTCCCCATGGTCTGTCACTGTCTGCAGCCTTAGGAAAGGTGGAAGGGAAACTCCTGACGACTTGGAGGGGCTGGGGTTGGGGCTGGGGGCTGAGGGCATCTGCCCAGCCCCATGGGACCCCTGAGGGAAGGGAGAGGCTTGGGGTGAGCTGTTGTTCTATCAGGCATCCCTGCACCCATGCAGTGCCCCCAGGAGGCTCATGGCATGATGTGGCAGTGGGAAGGGCACTGACCCTCCTGCCTGTCTCTTCACAGTGAAGTACACATGGATCCAGGCGTGTTTCTCCCAGCAGGCTGAGAGGCTGCAGCAGGAGGATGGAGAGTTCTTGTTTGAATTTAATGAGGATGAGATCTTCCATGTGGACCTGCAGGCTGCAGAGGCCATCTGGCGCCTGCCTGAGTTCACAAAGTTCACCTACTTTGAGGCACAAGGAGCTCTGCAGGAAATAGCTGTAATAAGAAACAACCTGGAGATCTCGAAGTTCAATGCCAACTACTCACAGGGAACCATTGGTAACCACCCAGCCACAGAGCAGCCTTTGCCTCCATCCCCTGGGACCCTGCCATGGCTCTGGCTCACACTCTCTGCTGCTCAGCTGGCAGAGGGGTCCCAGCAGCCTGCTGCCCTGGAGCACAAGGGGACCTGGGCACAGCCCCAGGCTGGGCTGTGAGTCTCCTGGGGTGGGGGCTGAGGCACGGTGGGGCTGGGTCTGTGGGTCAGGAAGCCCCAGCCTGAGGCAGTGAAGCCTGGCTGCCCCTGGGCTGTGCTGACCCCTGCTCCATCTCCCCCAGAGGCCCCTGAGGTGGCAGTGTTCTCCATGAACCCCGTGGAGCTGGGGGAGCCCAACATGCTGATCTGCCACGTTGACAAGTTCTGGCCATCTGTGCTCTCCATCTCCTGGCTGAGAAACGGGCAGGAGGTGACCCTTGGTGTCCTGGAGTCTGTCTTCTACCTACGGGACGACAACAGGTTCCGCAAGTTCTCCTACCTGCCCTTCGTGCCCACCCTCGGGGACGACTACCACTGCCGCGTGGAGCACTGGGGGCCGTCCAACCATACCCTGAGGCACTGGGGTGAGACAGGGGCTGGCACTGGGCTGAGACAGGGGCTGGCACCTGGGCCTGCTCCCCCTGCAGGCAGCGAGGGGCCTCAGGACCCCACCCTCACCCACTCTGCCCTCCCCTCCCCACAGATCCCCAGATGCCTCTTTCCATCTCAGAGAGCACCGAGACCCTGGTGTGTGCCCTGGGCCTGGCTGTGGGCATCGTCGGCATCGTCGTGGGCACCATCCTCATCATCAAAGCCATGAAGACGAACAGCAACCTTGGCCCGAGGGGTGTCCTGTGAGTGGGCAGAGTCCAGGGTGCCCTTGCAGCCCTCTGCCTCCCCAGCAGTCCCCACTGTCCCCTTCCATGCTCCAGTTCCACCCCTGCAGCTGAGTTTTGTGCCCACATTCTGGCTGTGTACCCCATGGCACATCAAACCCTGCCCCCCACCCCATGCCCCATGGCACATCAAACCCTGCACCCTATGCCATGGCCCAACCCTCTATCACACAGCCTGCTTCAATCCCCCCAGCCCTGCTCCACCTCATCAGTGCCCCATGGCACCCCAGTGCCTGGGGCTCTGGTTGCCCAGGCTCTGGGGCCCTAGAGAGCACCAGTAAAGGAGGAGAGGGACAGCATGGCACCACTGAGTCTCTTTGTCATGGTTTGTCTGCACCCTGACGACCCTGAGGATACAGTGATGGGGGGAAGAGGGTGACTGGGTGGGGGCAACAGAGCTGGAATGGCTGTGGGGGGCTGTGGGGCAGGCATCAGTGGCAGCAGGGTAGGACCTTGCAGGGTACCAAGTTGGGGTGCAGGGCAGTATCCCATGAAGGGGCACTGCAGGAGGGAGCAGGTTACCACACACAGGGCCCTACACCACCTGCCTCAGTGTGGTCTGGCACCCAAGGTGGGACACAGCCCTCAGCCTGGGCACTGAGGGGATTCATGACCCCTCACAGCCATCCCTGGTCCAGCCCTGAGGTAGCTGGACCCAAGCTGCACTGTATGACACCTGCCCCCCACACTGGCACAGGGTCCAGACCCCCTTGCGGTGTCTCCCCACAGTTGGCATCCTCAGACCACCCAGCAGCTCTGCTCCCCAGTGAGGACTCAGAGCCCTGTCACAGACTCATGGGCACAGGACTGGGAGTGCCTCATCTGTGCCCCACTGTCCCCACATGAGCAAAGCCAGAGAAGACCAAGACAGTTTATTAGGCAGAGCAGCAGCCAAGGGCCACAGCTGCAGGGCCCCAGGGATGCTGAGGCAGCAGAGCAGCAGCAATGGCCAAACAGGGATGGGATGGGATGGGATGGGATGGGATGGGATGGGATGGGATGGGATGGGATGGGATGGGATGGGATGGGATGGGATGGAGGAAGTGACCTTGAGGTCAGTGTGGGGACATTAGGAATGTTGGCAGAGGGCAGTGGGAGGCAAAGGTGATGCTGGTAGGCAGAGGACAGACTTGGGACTTGGTGCTGCAGGATGAGGCAGAGGTGATGCTGGTGGTAGCGCACAGATGGTGGTACAGCAGAGGTGATGCTGGTGGCAGAGCACAGATGGTGGTGCAGCAGAGGTGATGCTGGTGGCAGAGGACAGATGGTGGTGCAGCAGAGGTGATGCTGGTGGCAGAGCACAGATGGTGGTGCAGCAGAGGTGATGCTGGTGGCAGAGCACAGATGGTGGTGCAGCAGAGGTGATGCTGGTGGCAGAGCACAGATGGTGGTGCAGCAGAGGTGATGCTGGTGGTAGAGCACAGATGGTGGTGCAGCAGAGGTGATGCTGGTGGCAGAGCACAGATGGTGGTGCAGCAGAGGTGATGCTGGTGGCAGAGCACAGATGGTGGTGCAGCAGAGGTGATGCTGGCGGCAGAGCACAGATGGTGGTGCAGCAGAGGTGATGCTGGTGGCAGAGGACAGATGGTGGTGCAGCAGAGGTGATGCTGGTGGCAGAGGACAGATGGTGGTGCAGCAGAGGTGATGCTGGTGGCAGAGCACAGATGGTGGTGCAGCAGAGCTGCAGTGCAAGCAGCTGCCTCAGGAGCCCTGTGGGGACAAAAGCAGAAGGGGGGAGTGCCAGGACACAGGGTGCTGTGTCCCCAGGGCTCTGGCACTCTCAGAGGCCACGCTGGAACTGGGAGCAGGTGGGGAGCAGCCCAGGCAGGCCGTGGGGTGGAGCAGGGTGGGGCAGATGGAGGTTACCTGCAGCCGGGGGAACAGGGCACCCTGAAACCCAGAGAGAGAGCAGGTGAGTGCTGCAGCAGGGGCAGCTGCCGTGGGGCAGCACTGCAGCCCCAGCCCCACGCCCAGGAGAGCCCCCAGGGCCCCTCCCCAGGGTCCTCAGCTCACCTTCTTGCGCACGTAGATGCAGAGCCCCAGCGCCAGGAAGACCAAGCCCAGCACAAAGCCTCCCACCCCTGTCAGCATCTTGCTGCGTCCTGCATCCCCCTGCAGCTCTGTGGGACAAGAGGGGGGGCTGAGGGCTGGGGGAGACCCAGCCCCCTCCCCCTCCTCAGCCACACCAGGGCCTTGGGCCACAGCCCAGGGGGGTGCCAGGGCAGGGCCTTACCCCAGGGCTGGCTGATGGGGTGCTGCAGGCTGGCGTGCTCCACCTGGCACACGTAGGTGTCCCCACGCTCTGGGGGGGCTTCCAGCATCACCAGCACCTGGTAGGTCCAGTCTCCATTCTGCATCACATCAGTGGACACCACCTGCTCTGTCTCCTCCTGACCATTCCTCAACCACTTCACCTCCACCTCTGCTGGGTAGAAGCCTGTCACGTAGCAAGCCAGGCTCTTGCTCTCGGGCAGGGAGCTCGACTGCACCAGGGTCACTGTCACCTTGGGCTGAACTGGGGGAGAGGGAGAGGGAGATGGGAGGGGGCTGGCAGAGCCCAGGACCCACCCAACATGCCTGCCCTCAGCCTGTCCCAGGCTGAGCCCTGGGGTCTGCACAGAGGAAGCACCCAGGGACTGCTGCCTCATCAGGAGGTGCAGTGCAGCATGGCAGAGCCATGCTCAGCCCCTCTGTGAGCCCAGGGGGCTTGGCTTGTGCCTGTGCCCCAGCAGCACATCACACTGTGCCCTCACCTCTCCTCTCCACAGGAAAAGGCTTTTGCACCTCGTAGGTGACAGAACCTTTCCACTGATCCCTCCAGGCCCTCCAGTATGTCTGGTTGGCTGTTCCAGTCCCTCACAGCACAAACCAAACTGCTGTTCTCAGGCAGGGAGCTCGACTGCACAGGGTAGATGTCCACCTCAGGCTGAACTGGATGAGGAGGAGAGCAAGCTGGAAAGGAGCTGGGACAGCTCAGGGAGTACTTTGCCCCAGACTAGCACAGCCCTACCTCTGTGGGCCCAAGGGACATGGAGGGACCTATGGGCTTTGCCCAGTGCCCTGCACAAGGGCAGGAGGGCCACACTCTCCCCTCCTGTGAGCCCTGGAGATGTAATCAACGTTTATCAATATTTAAGGGGTGGGTGTCAAGAGGATGGGGACAGGCTCTTTTTACTGGTGCTCAGTGACTGGGCATGGCGCACTGGGCACAAACTGGAGCCCAGGAGGTTGCGTCTGAACAGGAGGAGAAACTTTGGAGTGAGGGTGCTGGAGGCCTGAAGCAGACTGCTCTGAGATGTGCTCCTGACGGCATTTGGTGAGATGTGGTAGAAGGAAGAGGCCCACCTTAGCAACACAGCCTGGACAGGACTTGGAAGGAACTTCTTTGAGGGTGATCAGCAATGGAACTGACCAAGAGAGGCTGTGGAATCTTTTTCGCTGGAGAGCTTCCAACCCCCCCGGCCATTGTGCTGCTGGGCAAGCTGCTGTGGGTGCCCTGCTTCAGCAGTGGGGATGGACTGGATGATCTCCAGGGTTCCCTTCCAACCCTCACCATGCTGGGATTCTCTGGGCTGGGGCTGCTTGGCTTGTGCCTGCTCCCCTGAGAAATGCTGTGCCACAGGCTCACCTTTCCTCTCCAGGGTGAAAGACTTTGCCACCTGATAGTTGTTCCAGCAGAAGGTCTCCACCACAGCCCAAACGTCCTCCGGCAATCCTGGCTGCGTCTTCCAGCTCTTGGCTATAAACTCCCCCAGGGGCACATCAGCCACAAAGTGCCCCAGGTTGCTGTCAAAGTGCAGCAGCTGCTGTGGTTTTGGATGTACCTGTCCAGGAGCCTCACCCTCTGTGTGCCGTTGCTGAAGTAGCAGTCACTCTTGTGCTGCACCTGCAGGAGCCCTGCTGCAGGCAGGGGAGCTCAGGGCCTGCACCTGCAGGAACCCTGCTGCAGGCATGGGAGCTCAGGGCCTGCACCTGCAGGAACCCTGCTGCAGGCATGGGAGCTCAGGGCCTGCACCTGCAGGAACCTTGCTGCAGGCATGGGAGCTCAGGGCCTGCACCTGCAGGAACCCTGCTGCAGGCATGGGAGCTCAGGGCCTGCACCTGCAGGAGCCCTGCTGCAGGCAGGGGAGCTCAGGGCCTGCACCTGCAGGAACCCTGCTGCAGGCATGGGAGCTCAGGGCCTACACCTGCAGGAACCCTGCTGCAGGCATGGGAGCTCAGGGCCTGCACCTGCAGGAGCCCTGCTGCAGGCAGGGGAGCTCAGGGCCTGCAGCTGCAGGAACCCTGCTGCAGGCAGGGGAGCTCAGGGCCTGCACCTGCAGGAACCCTGCTGCAGGCATGGGAGCTCAGGGCCCCTGCTGCTCGTCACCCACCCTGTCCACCCCCAGCAGCACTGCTCCACTGCCCAGGAGGTAAGGGATTTGGGGAGGAAACCATGGGACCCTCCCCTCCAAGCCACACTAGCCCTGTGCCCACTCCTCTCCCTGTGCTGCTTGTTTTACACAGCATCCCGCAACACCCAGCTCCAACCCAGTCTCTGTTGTGGGTCTGATCCACACAACCAGCCTCTATCACTGACACAGCAGAAGCTGGAAGGTGCTGGCAGCCCCAAGTCAGCAAGCCAAACATCACCCAGGCTCTGCCCAGTGGTGAGGGGACTGGGACTCCCAGCAAGCAGCAGGTAGTGGTGGGGTGGAACATCCATCATCCATCTCCAGGCAGAGCTGGGCGCTGCAGGACTCCCAGCAGCACTTGTCCCATGCCGCAGCAGCAGCAGCCCCAGGGAGGTGGCTGCTGGCCACAGACAGCTCTGCACCTCCCTGACCTCGGCAGCCTCCACCTCCAGCTTCCCCACAACCCTCCCCCAGGAGTGTGTGAGGCCCCAGGCCGAGGCTGTAGCCAGCAGGACCATGTCTGTGTGTCCCTCTGTCTGCCTGCTTTGCAGGGTGCCCTGTGCTGCTGCCCTGCCTGGCAACAGGAGGAGACTTGATGGGGTACTTGGTGCCATGGGTTAGCTGTTTGGGTGGGTTGGATTGGTTGATGGGTTGGACGCAATGATCTTGAAGGTCTCTTCCAACCTGGTTTGGTTTATTCTAAATAAAGGTTTATTCTAAACAGCAGAGTCAGAGCCTGGGCTCCCTCCCACTGGCTGTGCACTGGGGTGCCCTATGTCCCAGGCACTGGTTCCCCCTCTCCTGCTCCTGCTGGCAATGCCTGGTGCCCAGAGCAATGATGGCCAGAGGGTAGGGATCCCACTGGTGCTACAGGCTGTGCTGACCCATGGCTGGGCACTGGGGCTGTGAAAAATGTGTTTAGGACATCGGGGCCATGGGGGCTCTGGAGAAGAGGATGCCCTGGGGCTGTGGCATGGTGGGTCTGGAGAAGAGGGTGTGTAGTGGTTTGAGCTTTAACTAGGAGTTAAAAGCCCAAATGGGGAAAAGGCTGACAATCTTCCCCACCCCCCCACCTCCTACCTCCAAACAGAGAGGGGAAAAAAAAGGGGTAAGGAGCAAATCCACTAAACAGCAATCTGGAGTTGGCTTAGAAGTAGAGAGGCAAAGAATTTTTCTTTAAACTATATATATGTGACAACAACAGGAAAAGTTCACAAGGGCAAGGAACAAGAGTGGATGGGAGGGGGACAGAAAAGAATAATACAAAACCAGTCTCTCTCTGAGGAGGCACGGAGGCAGCAGGGAAAAAGATCAGGTCTGGCCACGTGGCTGAGGAGCAGGAGCGCAGCTGCAGTAGCTCTCATCCAGCAGAGGCAGGAGCCAAAAAGAAGATCCAACAGCTATGATGTCCTGTTTTTTATACCCTAGCTGGGCAGGGAGGGGGGAGTGGAACAGACTCAGCTTTCCCAGGGGGAAGACGCCCTGCAGGGAGGGTAAAGTACCTGCAAGCCCTCCACCCTGCTTTCATAGTATCATAGTATCATTCAGGGTTGGAAGGGACCACAAGGATCATCTAGTCCCAACCCCCCTGCCATGGCCAGGGACACCCCACACTACATCAGCCTGGCCACAGCCTCAGCCAGCCTGGCCTTAAACACCTCCAGGGACAGGGCCACCTCCCTGGACAACCCATTCCAGGGCTTCACAACTCTCATGGGGAAGAACTTCCTCCTCCCCTCCAGCCTCAATCTCCCCACCTCCAGCTTCATTCCATTCCCCCTAGTCCTAGCACTCCCTCAGATCCTGAGCAGTCCCTCCCCAGCCTTCCTGTAGGCCCCCTTCAGATACTGGAAGGCCACAATGAGGTCACCTCGGAGCCTTCTCTTCTGCAGACTGAGCAGCTCCAACTCCTTCAGTCTGTCCTCATAGGAGAGGTGCTCCAGCCCCCTGCTCATCCTTGTGGCCCTTCTCTGGACACCTTCCAGCACCTCCACATCCCTCTTGTAATAGGGGCTTTTGTTTTCAGAAAAGGGCATTAACCCACCACAGGGTGCCCTGGATTCACGTGGGGAGTGTGGGCATGTTCTGAGGTTTGGGGCAGGGCTTGGGTATGGGAAGCTACAACCACTCCTCAGTGGCTTGCCCTTAGGTAGGGCTGATCCCCATGAGGGCAGGCTTTAGGAACTGTGGCACCTGTTCCAAGGTCTCCCTGCCCCACCTTCCACCTCCCACCCCAACCTCAGTGTCCTCTCTGTGGGTCATATAGCATGGAATCACTGAATGGTTTGGGGTGGAAGAGACCTTAAGGTTCATACAGTCCAACCCCCGCAGCCAGCAGGGACATCTGCAACTGCAGCAGGTTGCTCACAGCCCGAAACAACCTCATCTGGAATGGTTACAGGGATGGGACATCATCTCCCACCTCTCTGGGCAGCCTGGGACGGTGTCTCACCAGCTTCACAGTGAAGAATTTCTTCCTGATATGTAATTAAATCTCCTCTCCTTTAACTTGTCCTTGTTCTATAACTACGCTCCTGGTAGTGTCCCTCTCCATCTTACCTGTTGGCCCCTTTTAAGTCCTGAAAGGCCACTAGAAGGTCTCCCTGGAGCCTTCTCTTCTCCAGGCTGAACAAGCCCAACTCTTTCAGCCTGGCCTCTTAGCAGAGGCTCTCACATCATTGCTGTGGCCTCCTCTGGACACAGTCCAACACGAGTATGCCTTTTTTTTATGCCAGGGTCCCCAGATCTGGGCACAGTGCTATAGTTAATGTCTCACAGGAGCTGAGTAAAGCAAGAATCCCTGCCCTCCACCTGCTGGCCATGCTTCCATTAGAATCATACAATCATTTGGGTAGGAAGAGACATTCAAGGTCGTTGAGTCCAACTGTCAACCCAGCACTGCCAGGTCACCACTAAACCGTGTCCTTCAGCACCACATCTACCACACAGCTTTGAAATCTCTCCAGGAATGGGAATTCCACCACTGCCTTGGGCAGCCTTCTCTAGGCCTTGACAACCTTCTCAGGGAAGAAATTGTTCTTAAAGGCCAACCTAAACCTCCCCTGGTGCAACTCGGGGCTGTTTCCTCGCCTTGTGTGTGCAAGCAAAGGGTTAGCGGTCACAAACCCTGCAGGTTTTGCAGCTGGGTGGGCTCGTGCAGGAGGCTGTGCTCTTTAGAGGGCAGGGCATCAGATGTTGGTGCTGACAAACTACCAGGATATGAGGATGGTAAACTCCTTTCGTGTGCACAGTGAGGAACAACTTGGCAAATCATTTACTATACAGTAGGTTCTTCTGTGCTTTTGTTTTGTGTATATAAGGCCTGGTTTGTTTGTTCAGAGGTGTGCTAGCTCAGTGCACTATCACCTAACAGCTTTTCTGTGCAGAACTGGGATAAAACAAGTGTCTGGACTCTGCCAACTGCTTTTTGGACAACAGGTAAAGAACACAGACTTGGGCCAACACTGTTGCTTCTTTCTTGGGTGGAAGAGGCTGACCACCAGCTCTCAGGGAGCTGTAGAGGGCCAGGAGATCTCCCTCCAGCCTCCTTTTCTCCAGGCTCAATAACCTCAGGACTCCTCCCCAGCCCTATTCTCCACACCCTTCCCCAGCTTTGTTGCCCTTCTCTGGACACATTCCAGCACTTCAATGTCCTTCCTGGAGCAAAAGGCCCAAAACTGAACCCAGTATCTGAGGTACAGCCTCATTAGTGCCCTATTTGGGAGGAGATCCCCAGATTATAGAATCATAGAATCAATAAGGTTGGAAAAGACCTCAAAGATCATCAAGTCCAACCTGTCACCACAGACCTCATGACTACTAAACCATGGCACCAAGTGCCACATCCAATCCCCTCTTGAACACCTCCAGGGATGGGGACTCCACCACCTCCCTGGGCAGCACATTCCAATGGCTAACAACTCTCTCTGGGAAGAACTTTCTCCTCACCTCCTGCCTAAACTTCCCCTGATGCAGCTTAAGACTGTGTCCTCTTGTTCTGGTGTTGGCTGCCTGGGAGAAGAGACCAACCACTTCCTGGCTACAACCTCCCTTCAGGGAGTTGTAGAGAGCAATAAGGTCTCCCCTGAGCCTCCTCTTCTCCAGGCTAAGCAACCCCAGCTCCCTCAGCCTCTCCTTGTAGGGTGTGCTCAAGGCCTCTACCCAGCCCTTCTCTGGACACATTCAAGAGTCTCAATGTCCTTAAATTGAGGAGCCCAGAACTGGACACAGGACTCAAGGTGAGGCTTAACCAGTGCAGAGTACAGGGGCACAATGACTTCCCTGCTCCTGCTGGCCACACTATTCCTGATGCAGGCCAGGATGCCATTGGCCCTCTTGGCCACCTGGGCACACTGCTGGCTCATGTT
The DNA here is from genome assembly GCA_011125475.1 of Melanerpes aurifrons. Lineage (NCBI taxonomy): Eukaryota > Metazoa > Chordata > Aves > Piciformes > Picidae > Melanerpes > Melanerpes aurifrons. The sequence continues at coordinate 1,317,221 of WWNC01000097.1, forward strand.
CATCCAGCTGTCAATCAATACCCTCGGGTCCCTTTCTGCCTGGCTGCTCTTCAGCCACTCCAACCCTAGCCTGTAGCTCTGCATGGGGTTGTTGTGGCCAAAGTGCAGCACCCAGCACTTGGACATATGCATGGATGGTGCCCAGAACCACCAGCAGCCATGAAAAGCAGCATGGAGGCAGCACTGTGCCTCAACCCCCTCCCTTTGGCTCCGGTTCCAGCTCCCACCCCTACTGCCTGGCATTGCCTCCTGTTGAACTGATGGATGTGGTGGTGGCTGCCGAGCTGCTGCACCCCAGCCCGTGCTCCCTGCAGAGCCGCCTGCCCTCAGCTGCACCAGCACAGGTGGTCTGCTGGAGAGCAGCCCTGTGGAGGACCTAGATCTGGTGGACAACAAGTTATCCATGGGTCAGCAAGGTGCCCTGGTGGCCAAGGCGGCCAATGTGATCCTGGGGTGCTTTAGGAAGAGTGTGTCCGGCAGGTCCAGGGAGGTTCTCCTCCCCCTCTGCTCTGGGGAGCCCATACCTGGAATATTGCATCCAGTTGTGGGCTCCCCAGATCAGGAGGGACAGGGAGCTGCTGGAGAGAGTACAAGGGAGTGCTACAAGGATGCTGAAGGGACTGGAGACTGCCTGGGGAGGAGAGGCTGAGAGCCCTGGGGCTGTTTGGTCTGGAGAGGAGAAGGCTGAGAGGGGATTTAATAAATGTTTATAGAGGGCTGGGGGGCAGGAGGGAGGGGCCAGGGCCAGGCTCTGCTCAGCTGCACCCTGGGCTAGGCCAAGGGGCAATGAATGGAAAGTGCAGCACAGGAGGTTCCAGCTCAAGAGGAGAAGGAACTTCTGCCCTGGGAGGCTGCCAGAGGCCTGGAGCAGGCTGCCCAGAGAGGTTGTGGAGTCTCCTGCTCTGGAGCCTTCCCAGCGCTGTCTGGATGTGTTCCTGTGGGACCTGTGCTGGGTTCTCTGCTCCTGCTCTGGCACGGGGGGATGGACTGGATGAGCTGCAGCGCTCCCTTCCAACCCCTAACATCCCCGGGCCCTACGATCCCTGCCGCCACGCTGCGCCTGCGCGGCGGGGACGCCGTGGCGACGTGGAAGGGCCGGGGGCGGGCGGCGGGACCGCGCCTGCGCCGAGCCGCGGCCGGCAGGCAGCTCCCCGGCGGCGCGCAGCGGAGTGCGGGCAGCGGCGGGCTGGGGGCGGCGGCTGCGGCCCCGTGGCTGCCGGGACGCGCCGGAGCCCTTCCTTCCAGCGCCGGCCCCGCGCTGCCGGCCGCCTGCCGCCTCCGCGGGCTTGTGGTACGAGCGGACAGCGCTGCTGAGGGGGTAAGCGCGGCCTCGGCGGTGCCTGCGGGCCCGGCCCGTGGCAGGCAGCCGATGCAGGGGCGCGGGGCTCGGCCGGTTCCGCCGGCGGGCGAGCCCCGGCCCCGTCCCGTCCCTCGTTCAGTGCTGCCGCGGGGAGGGAGCGCAGCGAGCCGCCGCACACCACATAAGCGTTCCGCTCGTCCCGACAGCCGCTGTCGCGATAGAGGGCTGCGCTCGGGCTGTTGTCCTCGGTACCGGCGCTGCCCGGAGTTTCTGGGGCGGCCGGTTCTGCCCGGTGGGGGTTGCCGTGAGGCTGGCAGCCTGCGTGACCCCCTCCTCCCCCCCTCCCCCGCCCAGCGTGGGCAGCGCTGGGGCCTGCGGTGCCCCTGCAGGTCCTCCCCGCGGGGGCTGCGGGTCTGCCTGGAGCTGTTCCTGCCCTGTCGCTGCCGCCCCTTCCGCAGCAGCGCGTCCCGCGGCGCTGGCGGAGTGCTGGCACCGCTGAGGCCGCATCTCGCCGCCCGGGATCGGCGCTGGGGCCTGCGCTGCAAGGAGAACGTTGAGGTGTTAGAGCAGGTCCAGAGGAGGGCCCTGGGGGTGTTGAGCCTGCAGCAGAGGAGGCTGAGGGGAGACCACCTGGCTCTCTACAGCTCCCTGAAAGGAAGCTGACCCTGGGTGGGGGTTGGTCTCTTCTTCCAAGAGGTGAGTGGTAGGATGAGACGGGATGAGATGGCCTGGGGTTTGTGCTGGGGAGGTTTGTGCTGGGCATTATGAACAGTTCCTTCATGTGAAGAGGACAGACTGCCCAGAGCAGAGGGGGAGGCCCTGTCCCTGGAGGTATTCAAAGCTGTGTAGATGTGGCACTTGGTGCCGTGGTCTAGCAGTCATGAGGTCTTGGGTGACAGGTTGGACTTGATGATCTTTGAGGTCTTTCCCAACCTTGTTGATTCTATGAAAACTCTTGCCAGGGAGAGTTGTTCACCATTGGGATGTGCTGCCCAGGGAGGTGGTAGAGTCCCCATCTCTGGAGGTGTTCAAGAGGGGATTGGATGTGGCACTTGGTGCCATGGTTTAGTAGTCATGAGGTGTTGGGTGACAGGTTGGACTTGGTGATCTTTGAGGTCTTTCTCAACCTTGTTGATTCCATGATTCTATGATTCTGTGTGGTGCTGAGGGACATGGCTTAGTGGTGGACTTGCCAGTGCTGGGTTAGCAGTTGGACTTGATGGTCTTGAGTGTCTCTTCCAGCTGAAACGGTTCTAATGTTCTACACCATCAGAACCAGAATGCTGAGAGTTCAGACCTCTGTTTTCTTGTTTGGTGCTTTTAATGGCATTGATTCATTATTTATGTAAAGACTGCAAAAGGCACATTTTCCTTCCTGCTTTTGAGGACCTGAGGGGTTTCACAGTGCTCAGTGGTTGCTTTTGCCAGTAGCATTGGTTTGTTGAGGCTCACTCTGCTTCCTGGTCGCTCCTGACAAGTTTGTTCTCTTGCTTCTGAAGGATAGTATTCAGCAAGCCTGGGGAATGTTTTGGTCTATAAGAAACGTGGTAGCTTCACTCCACATCCAGTTCTGTCTTTGAAATACCTCATAGCAAGCGCTGTTTACCCTTTTTTTCCCTGTCTTTAAAGGCTTTTGTGCTGAGTGTAGGGAGTTTGTGAGCCCCTGATCTGATACCCTTCACTACCTGTAATGAGGGGTAACACGCTGGGCTGCAGCTCTAATAACTGGAGGTATTTCTAGAAGTAGCTGGGTTGTTAATATGTCCTGATCTGAACACTTTTTGAGTGCAGGAGAGTAGAAGGAAACTCCTGGGTGCTTGGGTCCAGTTTCCTAACACAGGCTGAGGGGTTGGGTAACTGCCTGGTTTATCAGTCCTACAGTCAGAACCGTTGAAGTTGCTTCAGTTGGGGGTGACTTAAGTATTGCCATTGCTTCTTAGATCACCAGGAGCTCAGTCAGGCCTCATGCTGCTCCATCCCTAAACTGGTTTCTCTTTCCACTTCTCTGCTACATCAGGAGAAGCACATGGATGGCCCTGGGGATGTTGGACAGTGCTTAGCACTCTCACCTAGCTGCAGCAACCATCAGCTCCTTCTCTTCCAGGCCTGTGCTGATGTTTTGTTAGCACAGCTCCCAGTGGTTCATATTTTGTGATAAATCCAGCAGAAAGGTGTTGGTAGCAAACTGATGCTGAGCTCAGGTGGCTCTGGTGCTCCAAGTGATTTTTATCAGATCCTAGGTATCTGTGGAGACAGGGGACATAAATCATGAGGGGTAGTGTGACAGAAAATGAGGTGTACACACGGAACACTTCTGGCCTCATGCACAGCACTGCTGTCAGGCTGTAGGTAGACTTTTAGCTGAGGGAAACATTTAAAGGAGAGATACACAGCTGTGTTGTAAAAATAATCTGTAATGCCCAGTTGTGGGGAAGAGTAGAGGTACCAAAATAATTGTAAGAAAATTGGAATGCAGCAAAATGTCTTAGAATCACAGAGCTGTAAGGATTGGAGAGGACTTCTGGAAATCACCCTCTCCAACAGCAGCTTCCCCAGGATCAGAATAGCCAGAGGGGTGTGGAAGCTCTCCACAGAAGGAGACTCCACAACCTCTCTGGACAGCCTGCAGATGTAGGGTCCTGCAGCTGGGGAGGAACAACCTCCTGCACAGGACAGGTGAGGGGTAACCTGCTGTAAAGCAGCTCTGTGGAGAAGGTCCTGGGAGTGCTGGTGGGCAGCAAGTTCATCATGAGCCAGCAATGTACTCTGGTGGCCAAGAAGGCCAATGGTGTCCTCCTGTTCAGACAGAACCTCCTGGGTTCCAGTTTCACAGTACCACAGTATTACCAAGGTTGGAAGAGATCTCAGAGATCATGAAGTCCAACCTGTCACCACAGACCCCATGACCAGACCATGGCACCAAGTGCCACATCCAATCTCCTCTTGAACACCTCCAGGGATGGGGACTCCACCACCTCCCTGGGCAGCACATTCCAATGGCTAACAGCTCTCTCTGGGAAGAACTTTCTCCTCACCTCCAGCCTAAACCTCCCCTGGCACAGCTTGAGACTGTGTCCTCTTGTTCTGGTGCTGCTTGCCTGGGAGAAGAGACCAACCCCCACCTGGCCACAACCACCTTTCAGGGAGTTGGAGAGAACAGTGAGGTCACCCCTGAGCCTCCTCTTCTCCAGGCTAAACAACCCCAGCTCCCTCAGCCTCTCCTCACAGGGCTGTGCTCAAGGCCTCTCCCCAGCCTTGTTGCCCTTCTCTGGACACCTTCAAGTCTCTCAATGTCCTTCTTAAACTGAGAGGCCCAGAACTGGACACAGGACTCAAGGTGTGGCCTAACCAGTGCTGAGTACAGGGGCAGAATGACCTCCCTGCTATTGCTGGCCACACTGTTCCTGATGCAGGCCAGGATGCCATTGGCCCTCTTTGTGCCCATTCCCCATTTTTTTCTGTCTCTGGGCACCACTGAAGAGAGTCTGGCCCCATCCTCTTACCCACTATCCTTTCTCTCTTGCAGAGCATTGCTCAGATCCCCTCTGGGGCTGCTCTGCTCCAGGCTCAATAGCCCCAGGGACTCTCAGCCTTTGCTCCTCACAGAGGTACTCCAGGCCCCTCAACATCTTTGTAGCCCTGCATATCTCAATAGAAAAAAGAATACAGACCTTTGAATGAACACCCAGCATGTGTCTGAAGCTTAAATGTAGTCACATTTTTCTTCCTGAAACATCACTTTGTCTATTAGACAAATTCTGTTTCTGTCTGAGAATGGAATAGGGCTGAATTCTTAAATACATTTAACAGTAGTTTGAACATCCCTTCAATAAGGGGAGAACACTTAGGTGTTAAATAGTTTATCAAATACTGCTACCTTAGGTGACTTGTGTTGTTCCCAGCCCCGCTGTCCAGTTTGATTCTGGTAGTAGCTAGAAGGGTGACTGGGCATTGATTGTTAGGTAGATGCAGTGAATGTTTTATGTCTTTAAAGAGAACCTAAATTATCATCAATAATCATAAAACATTTTCACATCAAACAAAATTTCCTGCAATTTAATCCACCATAGATTATCAGGTGGTTGGTCTAAAATGATGCTGGCACTGCTTCCCATCATGTCCTTGTAAGGAAGCTTAGGAAGTGTGGGTCAGATAAGTGGACAGAGAGGTGGGCTGAGACCTGTCTGAAGGACAGAGCTGAGAGGGTTGTGATCAGCACTGCAGGGTCTAATTTGAGGCCTGTGGCTTGCAGTGTTTCCTAGGAGTCAGGACTGGGTGGAGCCTTGTCCAACATCTTAATCAGTGGCCTGGGTGAAGGGGCAGAGTGGAGCCTCAGGCAGTTTGCTGATGGCACAGCACTGGGAGCAGTGGCTGACAGCCCTCAGGCTGTGCTGCCATGCAGTGAGACCTGGGCAGGCTGAGAGCTGGGAGAGAGGAACCTCATGAGGTTCAACCAGGGGAAGTGTAGGGTCCTGCAGCTGGGGAGGAACAACCTCCTGCACAGGACAGGTGAGGGGTGACCTGCTGTAAAGCAGCTCTGTGGAGAAGGTCCTGAGAGTGCTGGTGGGCAGCAAGTTCATCATGAGCCAGCAATGTACTCTGGTGGCCAAGAAGGCCAATGGTGTCCTGGGGTCTGTTAAGAACAATGTGTCCAGGAGGTCAAGGGAGGCTCTCTTCCACATCTGCTCTGCCTTATGGGCAGATGTGCCTTATGAGGCCACATTGCCAGTACTATGTCCAGTTCTGAGCTCCTGAGTTCAAGAGAGAAGGAACTACTGGAGAGAGTCCAGAGGAGGCTCTGAAGATGCTGAGGGGCCTGGAGCATCTCTGTGAGGAGGAAAGGCTGTTGAGCCTGGAGAAGAGCAGCCCCAGAGGGGATCTGAGCAATGCTCATCAAGAGCTACAGGGTGGGGGACAAGGGGCTGGGGCCAGACTCTCTTGTCAGTGGTGCCCAGAGACAGGACAAGGGGCAATGGGCACAAACTGGAACCCAGGAAGTTCCATCTGAAGAGGAGGAGAAAATTCTTTGGTGTGAGGATGCTGGAGCCCTGGAGCAGGCTGCCCAGAGAGGTTGTGGTGTTTCCTTGTCTGGATAGATTCCAAACTTGGGTGGCCATAGTGACCCTGGGCAATCTGCTGGGGTTCCACTGGACTGGATGATCTCAGTGGTCCCTTTCAACCCCCACCATGCTGTGACTCTGTGATCCTGTATTGCAGTGTCTCTGTCTGGCCACTGGAAGAAGAGATGGTCAAACCAGTGATACCAGTACTGATATCCAGTATGTTCTTAAGCTGTAAAGGCAGGTCTCAGTATGGGCTGTACAAGTTCTTGATTATCTGTTATTTCAAGCTCCATCTTCCACTGGTACTCTTGTGTAAGCTGCAGTTGGTCCTTCTCATTTTCTGGTTCCTTTACAGCAGGCACCTGGCTGGTGAGGGCAAACAAAACCTCTAAAGAAATCTCTGCCCCCTACAAAGAGCAGAATTAGCATCTGAATTTTCAATTCTCAAAACTTAATGACATAGAAGAATGTTGTATGCATGTGGTGATCATTTAATAGCTGGGGGGAGATTGAGCCTTTTCCACAGAAATGCAAGGTTTTCTTGTTCCAGTCTTCCTTTCCCCTAGTGGTGATGTGCTAAAGGGATAGAAGGGATTATTTCTGTCTGTGTTCCAGAGAACATTCTCTGTGTTTGAGTGCTGACCTTTCCTTGGGATGCAGGGGTGTAAGCTAAGGATGAAGGTAATTAGTTGTGTTTTAATTGCCCCCACATCACCTCTCCTTCCCTCTATGATCAGATGCATTTCTAAAGCATTCTACTCTCTAGGACGTTGTCTAGCTGGACTTCAGTAAAGCTTTTGACACTGTCTTCTACAGCATGCTCCTGGAGAAACTGTCTGCCAGTGGCTTGGACAGGAGTACTCTTCACTGGGTAAGAGCTGGATGGATGGCTGAGCCTAGAGAGTAGTCATGAATGGAGTTAAATCCTGTTGGTCACAGGTGGTGTTCCCCAGGGCTCAGTGCTGGGACTTGTTCTCTTCAATGTCTTTATCTAAGATGTGGATGAGGGGATGGAGTGCTTCTTCACTAAGTTTGCAGATAACATTAAGTTGGGTGGGGGTGTTGGTGTGCTGGATGGCAGGAAGGATCTGCAGAGGAATCTGGTCCAGCTGGATTGATGAGCTGAGGCCGCAGGGCTGAGTTTCAACAAGGCCAAGTGTTGGGTCACACTTGGGTCACGTCAGCCCCTCCAGGCTTGGGGCAGAGTGGCTGAAAAGTGCCAGGCAGGCAAGGATCTGGGGTGCTGGTCAACAGATGGCTGAAGATGAGTCAGTGGGTGCTCAAGTGGCCAAGAAGGCCACCAGCATCCTGGCTTGGATCAGCAATAATGTGGCCAGCAGGAGTAGGGCAAGGATTGTCCTCCTGTACTTGGCACTGGTAAAGCTGCACCTCAAATCCTGGGTTCAGTTTTGTGTCCCTCACTCCAAGAAGGACATTCATAGTATCATAGTATCAGTCAGGGTTGGAAGGGACCACAAGGATCATCTAGTTCCAACCCCCCTGCCATGGGCAGGGACACCCCACACTACATCAGCCTGGCCAGAGCCTCAGCCAGCCTGGCCTTAAACACCTCCAGGGACAGGGCCCCAACCACCTCCCTCCACAACCCATTCCAGGGCTATTGAGAGGCTGGAGCAGTTCCAGATAAGGGCAATGAAGCTGGGGAAGGGTCTGGAGAGCAGGGCTGGTGAGGAGCAGCTGAGGGACCTGGAGGTATTCTGCCTGGAGAAAAGGAGGCTGAGGGGAGACCTTCTGGCTCTATATGACTTCTGAAAGGAGGTTGGAGTCAGGTGGGGTTGGCCTCTTCTATTGAGGAATAGGCAACAGGACAAGAGGAAAAGGGCTCAAGCTGCACCAGAGGTGGTTTAGTTTGGGCATGGGGAACAGTTTCTTCCCCCAAGGTGTTGTCAAGGCCTGGACCAGGCTGTCCATGGCAGTGGTGGGGCCTCCATCCTTGGAGGGCTTCAAAAGCCATGTAGCTGTGGTGCTGAGGGATGTGGTCTAGTGGTGATCTTGACAGTGCTGGGTTAACAGTTGGGCTTGGAGTTGATCTTGGAGGGCTTTTCTAACCTTTATGATTCAAATCAGTAAACTTCAGTCTAATGAAATGCAATTGTGGCAGTTTAGGCTGGGTGCCTCCTGGGCTGCCATGTAAGCAACATCTCTGGTGTCCTGATTGTCCACCCAGTAGGTGGGCACAGGAAACTTTCCACCCATAAATCCTGCACCCTGTAAATCTGCCTGCAAAGTCACTCTCTTTCTCCCCTCTCTGCTCCCATGGGAGATGCACAGGATATGAGGGTACATATGAGGTATATGAGGTTTACCTATGGGGTAAACAGTGGGGGAGTTTCTCAGGCCTCTTAGGCTTGTGTAGGCCTAATGCCAGGATAAGAAGCAGGGGGCAGTGTCAGGCCTGGCCAGCCTGAGACTAGCCTAGCAGTGGGAGGGGGGTGGAAGAAAGAGCCCTGGGGGCTTTGGGTGTACCCTCAGGTGAGGAGAAGGGAAGTGTTGGGGACTTTTGGGGTGAGGTGCAAGGGAGCTCTGTATGCTTTGGGATATCTCTACCACTATGCTTTGTAGACTATCAGTGGCTTTTCCATGCAAACTTGCCACCGCTATCCAATCCATTTGTGTGTCATTCTTTGGTCCCTCTTGGGGCAACAGAGGATCTGCCCTGCTCTAAACCAGGACAGTAGTAAAACATGAAGACAAATAGGAAGTCAGAAAAAAAAAAAAGAAAAAGGGCCTTTTCTTTATTGTGGCTTTAAGTTTTGTAAATCCATGATACATTTTAGAGGCTTTTGAGCCAAAAGTATAATGTTTTGGTGTGGGAGTGTGATTAGCAGTGTCTAAAACTGATAAAATGAAGGACTCCTTCACAGGTCCTGTGTGATTTTATATACTCATGGGCTAGAGGCAGGTTTTGCTGACTTGGTGTAAATGAGGCCAGTATTTAAGTGCTCTAAATGCCCTGCCCTCCCTCCCCCCCCTTTTTTTTTTCCCACCTGGAAAAGTGAAATGGAAGCTCTCTTGACTTCTTGAAAGTGTTTGTGGGGTGTGCATTCCGCCAGCAGAAGCTCCTTCAGGAGGCTCAGCATGTACCTGCTGTCTCATGCCTGACAAAAAGAGGAGAAATGAGCTTCACATGAATTAGTTGTGTCACTCAATATTTGTCCCACTTAAAGGGTGTGTGCTGGTACATGGTGGATGGAAACGCTGGAGGGAAGGGATCCATCCAGAGGGGCCTTGCCAGGCTTGAGAGGCATGCTTTGGTCAGTTAGAGGGTGGAAGGGCACTGCAGAGGGACCTTGACCGACTGGACAGGTGGGCAGAGGCCAACAGGATGGCATTCAACAAGTCCAAGTGCCAGGGGCTGCACTTTGGCCACAACAACCCCAGGCAGAGCTACAGGCTGGGGTCAGAGTGGCTGAGAGCTCCCAAACAGAGAGGGACCTGGGGGTGCTGATTGACAGCTGCCTGAACATGAGCCAGCAGTGTGCCCAGGTGGCCAAGAAGGACAATGGCATCCTGGCCTGCATCAGGAACAGTGTGGCCATCAGGAGCAGGGAGGTCATTGTGCCCTGTACTCTGCATTGGTTAGGCCGCACCTTGAGTCCTGTGTCCAGTTCTGGGCCCCTCAGTTTAAGAAGGACATTGAGAGACTTGAAAGTGTCCAGAGAAGGGCAACAAGGCTGGGGAGGGGTCTGGAGCACAGCCCTGTGAGGAGAGGCTGAGGGAGCTGGGATTGCTTAGCCTGGAGAAGAGGAGGCTCAGGGGTGACCTCATTGCTCTCTCCAACTCCCTGAAAGGTGGTTGTAGCCAGGAAGGGGTTGGTCTCTTCTGCCAGGCAGCCAGTACCAGAACAAGAGGACACAGTCTCAAGCTGCACCAGGGGAGGTTTAGGCTGGAGGTGAGGAGAAAGTTCTTCACTGAGAGAGTCATTGGTCATTGGAATGTGCTGCCCAGGGAGGTGGTGGAGTCCCCACCCCTGGAGGTGTTCAAGAGGGGATTGGATGTGGCACTTGGTGCCATGGTTTAGTCATGGGGTCTGTGGTGACAGGTTGGACTCGATGATCTTTGAGGTCTCTTCCAACCTTAGTGATACTGTGAGACTGTGAGAGGTGGGCAAGTGCCAGCTTTGGCAAGTTTTAACAAAGCCAAGTTGCAAGGTTCTGAATCAGGGTTTGATCAGTTCCAAGCACAAATGCAGGTTGGGCAGAGAATGGATAGAGAGCAGTGCTCAGGAATAGAACTTGGTGGTACTGATTGATGAGAGGCTTAACATGAGCCAGCACTGAGCACTGTCAGCCCAGAGCCCAGCTGTGTCCTGAGCTGACCCCCAACAGCAGGGGCAGGGAGGGCACCCCTGAGCCTCCTCTTCTCCAGGCTAAACAACCCCAGCTCCCTCAGCCTCTCCTCAGAGGGCTGTGCTCCAAATCCCTCGCCAGCTTTGTTGCCCTTCTTGATGTCCTTCTTAAACTGAGGAGCCCAGAACTGGACACAGGACTCAAGGTGTGGCCTAACCAGTGCAGTGTCCAGGGGCAGAATGACCTCCCTGCTCCTGCTGGCCACACTCTTCCTGATGCAGTCCAGGATGCCCTTGGTGCTCTTGGCTGCCTGGGCACACTGCTGGCTCATGTTCAGCCTACCATCCACCAGTACCCCCAGGTCCCTCTCTGCCTGGCTGCTCTCAGCCACTCTGACCCCAGCCTGTAGCACTGCCTGGGGTTGTTGTGGCCAATGTGCAGAACCTGGCACTTGGATGTGTTCAATCTCCTGCCCTTGGCCTCTGCCCATCTGCCCAGCCTGTCCAGGTCCCTCTGCAGAGCCTCTCTGTCCTCCAGCAGATCAACTCCTGCCCCCAGCTTGGTGTCATCTGCAAACTTACTGCTGATGGACTCAATGCCCTCATCCAGATCATCAATGAAGATGTTAAAGAGGCTGGGGCCCAGCACTGATCCCTGGGGGACTCCACTACTGACTGGCCGCCAGCTGGCTGTGGCACCATTCACCACCAATTTTGATCTCCTGAGTGATGAAAATCAGATTTGATCACCACAACCTGCTGGTTAGTGATTATATGTGATTATAAAGAATGAAAGAAATTGTGGCACTGAGAAATCCCAGCTGGGTCTCCTATGTAGGAATTTGGGTTTCATTTTACTCTCACCTCCTTCTCAGGACATTTTCCTAACCATCAGCCAGTGGTGGGGATTACCATGGGGTGACCTGGCGAGGGCAAAGGTGATTTATAGCATCTCCTGTCGCAGCCTTGGTTAACAGCCACAGTGTCTGGCCTCGTTCACATCCAGTTTCCTCTGCCTGAAATGCTCAGCCAAGAAGATCTTGAAAAATGTCTCCCTTCAGTTGTGAGCAGAACAACTGTCCTGGAGGAGGGATGTGAAGGAAGCAGATTGTGCTCTTCAGAACTAGGCTTTTGTTGATGAGTGACTCCCACAGAAAATGTGTGTGGGAAAGGAACTGGAGCAGAAAACAGAATCATCACTAGCTTTTCCAGCTGCTGTTTGCCTTCCCTGTGGTAAGACTTATTTGCCTGCAGTAAACCTATCAAGATTAATCACTTCTGCTATGTGGAAGACTCTTTAGGCTTCATTGGAACCTGTAGGGACCACGATGGTGACACCACAGTGCTGCCTTGTGCAGGCTCTTGCTGCAGAGGAAGAAGGGAACAGAGCAAGTTGCTGGCCAGGAGGACCAAAAAATCATAGAACCACTGAATATTTTGTGTTGGAAGGACCTTTAAGGACCCTATAGTCCAACCCACCTGCAGTCAGCTGGGACATCTGTAACTAGAGCAGGCTGCTCACAGCCCCAGACAACCTCAGCTGTGGCCAGGATGGGGCACCTAGCATCTCTCTGGGCAACCTGGGACAGGCTCTTACCACCCTCAGTGTCAAACATTTCTTCCTTCTCTCCACTCTCAATCTCCATCTCTTAGTTTCCAACCATCACCCCTTGTCCTGTCACAACAGGCAGTGAGAAAAAGTCTCTCCCCAGCTTTCTCTAGGTCCCTTGAAATCCTGTAAAGACCACCAGAAGGTCTCCCTGGAGCCTTCTCTTCTCCAGGCTGCCCAAGGCCAACTCTCTCAGCCTGGAGCCTCCCAGCAGAGCCCTTCCAGCCCTGCCAGCATTGCTGTGGCCTCCTCTGGCCCTGCTCCAACAGCTCCCTGTCTATGCTGTGCTGAGCACTCCAGAGCTGCCCCAGCACTGCAGGGGAGTTCTGAGCAGAGCCCAGCAGAGGGGCAGAATCCTCTCCCTGCCCCTGCTGCCCGCACTGCTGGGGATCAGCCCAGCACAGGGCTGGCTCTGGGCTGGCAGTGCTTGGTGCCAGTGCTCTGCACCCAGCGATGGTCTCTTGGTGTGAGTGAAGTCTTTTATCCAGAAAAAGCAACCACATTTCTTGGGTTATTTCTCTTTTTTTCAGCCTCACTAACAGTACCAAAACTTCCCCAAGAAGTGCAGTTGAATACTTTCTACACCAGCAAAGCTGCAAAGCCATCCTTACTTAAGGGAGTTTTGTCTCTTTGCTTCTCAGGTATCTGAAGGGCAAGCTTCAGGGAGCCAAATTAACTGTGATTGGGATTACAAGGTCTACTTGGTCTGGTTGGCTTCTTCCAAGGAGTGGGCACAAAGCAGCTAGGAGGGATGTAGGTAGGAGAAATTTGTCATTTGGCTGTCAAAGTCAAAGGTGTTTTGGTTGTACACTACTGGTGTTCAGCCCTTCTCTGCTACTTTCTGGTGCTTGTGGTGCAGAATCCATTGCCTCATGGAAATGTATGGACACTGTGGATTTTTCTGCCAGCAGCTAAGGTTAATGGATTCTGATTTTGGGCTGCATCAAGAAGCCAGGTGACACTGTCTCCTCAGGGGTCTATTTTTGTTTGGAATGTTTCCCTCATGTCCCAGGGGTTGTTTACTGAGGGACAGAAATAACACCTCTCATGTCATGAGGATCTCACTGTCTTTAGGACTTACTTGATGTTACTTGAGGAAACCTGGTACAGGCTTAGCTAAGCTGTGATAGCTCACATCAGCTGGGACTTACTTGGTCTCCGGTCTTTGGTTGGACTACCCTCATTTTAGTGGCCCTGGGGGTGTTTTGAGGTACTGTGTGTGGTGCATGGGCAACAGCAACATTTTAATAGGAGTAAAATCTTGTGTTTGGGAGCAAGCTGGGACACAGCATGGAGAGTGTGAGGGGAAGAGGCTGGTGAGGGCAGAAGCTGATTTGCTGGGACCAGGAAGTTGAGATTCTTATGTTCTTAAGAACAGGAACCTGATGAAGTTCAACAAGGCAAGTGCAGGGTCCTGCACCTGCAGAGGAACAGGGGAAGGGTGACCTGCTGGGAGGCAGCTCTGTGGAGAAGGACCTGGGAGTGCTGGGGCACAAGTTCACCGTGAGCCAGCAATGTGCCCTTGTGGCAAAGAAGGCCAATGGTGTCCTGGGGTGCATTAAGCACAGTGTGACCAGCAGGTTGAGAGAGGTTTTGCTTGTCCTCTGCCCAGGAGGTTCCATAGGTTCCATTTGAAGATGAGGGGAAGCTTGTTTGCTCTGAGGGTCCTGGAGCAGGCTGCACAGAGAGGCTGTGGAGTCTCCTTTTCTGGGGATGTTCCAAACCCTCCTGGACCTTGTGATCCTGGGCAACTTACTCTGGGTGCTTCTGCTTTAGCGGGGGGGTGGAGTGGATGGTCTCCAGAGGTCCCTTCTGATACCACTAAAAAGAGCCTTGCCCCAGCCTTTATCTCTTGCTGAGCATTGCTCAGATCCCCTCTGGGGCTGCTCTGCTCCAGGCTGCACAGCCCCAGGGGCTCTCAGCCTTTGCTCCTCACAGAGATGCTCCACAGCCCCTCAACAGCTTTGTAGCCTTTGCTGGACTCTCTCCAGGAGATCCTTGTCTCTCTTGAACTGGGGAGTCCAGAACTGGACACAGTACTTCAGATGTGGCCTCACTAGGGCAGAGCAGAGGTGGAATACAACTTCCCTTGACCTGCTGTCCACATTCATCTCAGTGCACCCCAGGAAACTGTTTCACTTCTTGGCCATCATGACACATTGCTGGCTCGTGGTGAACTGCTTGTGCCCCAGCACTGCCAGGTCCTTCTTTGTGGAGCTGCTTTCCAGCAGCTCAACCTCTCACCCATCCTGTGCAGGAGGTTGTTCCTCTCCAGCTGCAGGGCCCTACAGCTGCCCTGATTGAACATCATGAGGTTCCTCTCTCCCAGCTCTCAGCCTGCCCAGGTCTCACTGCATGGCAGCACAGCCTGAGGGCTGTCAGCCACTGCTCCCAGTGCTGTGCCATCAGCAAACTGCCTGAGGCTGCACTCTGCCCCTTCACCCAGGCCATTCACAATGTTGAACAAGACTAGACTCACTACTGGGGAACACCAGGGTCCACAGGCCTCCAACTAGACCCTTCACATTTGATCACAACTCTCTGTCCTTCAGCCAGTATTGATGAGTTTCTATTAACTTGCAGAGCGTTGTTCTTGTAAACATTGTTCATAAGTAATACTAAAATCTTTCAGAAGGGGCAGTAAACTCAGGGTTTACCTCTGCCCCTGCCTCCCTGAGACTGGATTGAGTTGTGATGTGCCTTGTGTTTGCCTCATGAAACCAAGCTCTGGGACTAAGCAGATGGTTTGGTTTAGTGGAGCATGGCAATTTTAGCCTGAGCTGTATCACAGTCTCACAGTATCACTAAGGTTGGAAGAGACCTCAAAGATCGAGTCCAAGCTGTCACCACAGACCTCATGACCAGACCATGGCACCAAGTGCCACATCCAATCCCCTCTTGAACACCTCCAGGGATGGGGACTCCACCACCTCCCTGGGCAGCACATCCCAATGATGAATGACTCTCTGGGAAGAACTTTCTCCTCACCTCCAGCCTAAACCTCCCCTGGCACAGCTTGAGACTGTGTCCTCTTGTTCTGGTGCTGGCTGCCTGGGAGAAGAGACCAACCCCCTCCTGGCTACAACCTCCCTTCAGGGAGTTGCAGAGAGCAATAAGGTCTCCCCTGAGCCTCCTCTTCTCCAGGCTAAGCAACCCCAGCTCCCTCAGCCTCTCCTCACAGGGCTGTGCTCAAGGCCTCTCCCCAGCCTTGTTGCCCTTCTCTGGACACCTTCAATTCTCTCAATGTCCTTTTTAAACGGAGAGGCCCAGAACTGGACACAGGACTCAAGGTGTGGCCTAAGCAGTGCTGAGTACAGGGCAGAATGACTTATAGTTTCACAGTTTCATTCAGGGTTGGAAGGGACCACAAGGATCATCTAGTTCCAACCCCACTGCCATGGGCAGGGACACCCCACACTAGATCAGCCTGGCCACAGCCTCATCCAACCTGGTCTTAAACACCCCCAGGGACGGGGCCTCGACCACCTCCCTGGACAACCCATTCCAGGGTCTCACCACTCTCATGTCAGGGTCACACCACTTCCCTGCTCCTGCTGGCCACACTGTTCCTGATGCAGGCCAGGATGCCCTTGGCCCTCTTGGCCACCTGGGCACACTGCTGGCTCATGTTTAGGCGGCTGTCAATCAACACCCCCAGGTCCCTCTCTGTTTGGCAGCTCTCAGCCACTCTGCCCCCAGCCTGTAGCTCTGCATGGGGTTGCTGTGGCCAAAGTGCAGCCCCTGGCACTTGGACTTGTTGAATGCCATCCTGTTGGCCTCTGCCCATCTGTCCAGTCATTCAAGTTCCCTCTGCAGAGCCCTTCTGCCCTCTAACTGACCAACATCTGCTCCCAGCTTGGTGTCATCTGCAAACTTGCTAATTTGCAGATGTGACTCTTGGGTGGTGTTGCCAGTCAATGTAGAGAGAAGGAGGAGTTGTTGTTGGAGGTAATAATGCTGTGTTAAACAAAACTGCTTATTTTTCAGGAAAATGTTTAGATTAAGTGCTTTTCAAGAGAAGACTTTTCAAGAGACTCCAGCATATAGTGTCCCCTACAACCACAATTCAAGAAGTGGTAGACAATACCTGTAGATGTGGTGCTGAAGGACATGGTTTAATGGTGACTTGGCAGCCTTAACAGTTGGACTTGATGGCCTCAAAGGTCTTTTCCAACCTAAATGATTCTGTGATTCTCTTTTCCTCTTTTCCCCTCTTTTGTAGGATCTCTTCTCCCAAGTCTCAGGTGATAGGACAAGAGGAAGCAGTCTCTAGTTGCCCCAGGGTTGGAGATTAGGAAAAACTTCTTCACTGAAAGAGTGGTCAGGCATTGGGACAGGCAACCAAGGGAGGTGATGGAATAGAAGTCCCTTACAACCAACATGATTCTGTGCATAAAAAGATGTATAACTGTAACTAGATCAAGCTCAGAGAGCTCCACAGAGACACTACAGCAAAAGAGAAAACCTTAAGGCTTAAGAATGGAATTGGGATGTCAAAAGGAATGGAATGGAGTGGAGTGGAATGGAATGGAATAGACCAGGTTGGAAGAGACCTTCGAGATCATCAAGTCCAACCTATCATCCAACACCATCTAATCAACTAAACCATGCACCCAAGCACCCCATCAAGTCTCCTCCTGAACACCTCCAGTGATGGTGACTCCTCCACCTCCGTGGGAAGCACATTCCAATGGCAATCTCTGTGTAGAATTTCTTCCTAACATCCAGTCTGAACCTCCCCTGGCACAGCTTGAAACTGTGTCCTCTTGTTCTGGTGCTGGTTGCCTGGGAGAAGAGACCGACCCCCACCTGGCTACAACCTCCCTTCAGGGAGTTGTAGAGAGCAGTAAGGTCTCCCCTGAGCCTCCTCTTCTCCAGGCTAAGCAACCCTAAGCAGCTCCCTCAGCCTCTCCTCACAGGGCTGTGCCCCAGACCCCTCCCCAGCTTTGTTGCCCTTCTCTGGACACCTTCCAGCATCTCAACATCTTTCCTAAACTGAGGAGCCCAGAACTGGACACAGGACTCGAGGTGTGGGAGTTGCCATCCCTGGGGGCATTGCAGAAAAAGTGTAGCTGTAGCACTTGGGGACATGGTTTATTGGAATTGGTGGTGTTGGGCCAGTGGTTGGATTTCATAGTCTCATAGTATCAGTCAGGGTTGGAAGGGATCAGAAGGATCATCCAGTTCCAACCCCCCTGCCATGGGCAGGGACACCCCACACTAGAGCAGCCTGGATAGAGCCTCAGCCAGCCTGGCCTTAAACACCTCCAGGGACAGGGCCCCAACCACCTCTCTGGACAACCCATTCCAGGGCTTCACCACTCTCACCTCCAGCTTCATTCCATTCCCCCTAGTCCTATCACTCCCTCAGACCCTGAGCAGTCCCTCCCCAGCCTTCTTGGAGCCCCCTTCAGATCCTGGAAGGCCACAATGAGGTCACCTGGGAGCCTTCTCTTCTCCAGACTGAACAGCCCCAACTCCCTCAGTCTGTCCTCACAGGAGAGCAGCTCCAGCCCTCTGATCATCCTCCTGGCCCTAAGATTTGATGATCTTAGTGGTCTTTTGCAGCCTTCATGATTCCATGATTCGCCTTTTAAATACTTCTTTATTACTTAATAGTGTCCTGTATTCTGCTCTCCATCTGTGTTGGCTTTTGTTACTTCCCAAATACCTGGGTACTCTGTTTGGTCCAAATCTTGATTATAAGTTCTTCAGATGCCCTCCATGATGTCTGCAAACAGTTTTTAGTCTCCTCAGAAGCTGGAAGATTGTTGAAGCTGGTGTCCTTGTAAGATGCTTAGGAGCCTCCCTGGCATAGTGTTAACATCCTGATGATGGGTTTTAGTTAATTGAATTGTCTGTAAAGTGCTGATGAGGTCAATCAAGTAATGAAAAGAGGTGTTGGAGTGTATCACTACCAGCTTCTGCAGTGCTGCTTGAAAATCAGATTGTGTTTCTGATAGGTTCATTTTTCTCAGCTGTTCTCTCCTTGAATTGGTTGACTGGAGCCAACCACAGTGTTTTAGAAGGATCAGGAGGTTCATGAATGGTGAGTGGTACCTTTCCTCCCTTAGTTCAGGTGAGCTGTGCAGCATGATAACAGCTGTGCTTGATCCAGCCAAGCATGAGCTGTTAAGGTATGGATCATTGGTGGCACGCAGGAATTAGCTGCTTGATGGACTCCCTTTCTCTCCTCCTCTGCTGGGCTCTGCTTAGACCTCCCCTGCAGTGCTGGGGCAGCTCTGGGGTCCTCAGCACAGCCAGGGAGCTGTTGGAGCAGGGCCAGAGGAGGCCACAGCAGTGCTGGCAGGGCTGGAAGGGCTCTGTTGGGAGGCTCCAGGCTGAGAGAGTTGGCCTTGGGCAGCCTGGAGAAGAGAAGGCTCCAGGGAGACCTTCTGGTAGCCTTGCAGGACTTCAAGGGGCTGTGAGAAAGATAGAATCATTAATGTCAGACAAGACTTCTAAGATCATCAAGTCCAGCTGTCAACCCAATACTACTGTGACCACTAAACCATGTCCCCAGGTGCCATGTCCAGACATTTCTTGAGCACCTCCAGGGATGGGGACTCTACCACCTCTCTCTGCAGCTTTTTTCAATCCCTGACCACTCTTGCAGCAAAGAAATCTTTCCTGATCTCCAGCCTAAACCTCCCCTGGCACAATCTGATGCCATTTCATCTTTTCTTGTCACTCTTTACTTGAGAGAAGAAACCAACTCCCACCTCACTCCAGCCTCCTTTCAGGGAGCTGTAGAGAGGCAGAAGGTCTCCTTGGAGCCTTCCCTTCTACCAGCTATACAATCCCCGTTTCCTCAGCTGCCTCTCATGGTGGAGGTGCTGATGGCAAAGGACTTTTCACTAGGACCTGTTGTGACAGGGCAAAGGGCAGTGGTTTACACTAAAAGGGAGATTCAGAGTGAGAGAAGGAAGAAATGTTTGACAGTGAGGGTGGTGAGATCCTGTCCCAGGTTGCCCAGTGAGGTGGGAGATGCCCTATCCCAAGCAGCATCCCAGGTGAGGTTGTCTGGGGCGGTGAGCAACCTGCTCTAGTTGCAGATGTCCCTGCTGACTGCAGGGTTTGGATTAGATGACCTTTAAAGGTCCTTTCCACCCCAAACCAGTCTATAACAGCAGGGATTTATCTCTGTGGTTTCAGCTTTTCAAGCATCTTGTTAACCTGAAACTTGCTGCAGTTTTCCCCACTGGAAGCTGCTTTGACACTGGTGCAGATGTGACACTGTTCTTGCTGAGGAGTGAGGAAATCCAGGTGAGGTGATGGCTGGAGTATGCAGCAAGGTAGCCTAACTTCCTTGGGTGAAGGTTTTATCATCCTAAGTTTGTTGAAAGAAAACCTTTCAGTGTTTTCTAGACCTCAGTAGTTGTTCAAGCTGGTGAGCTAAACTTTATGAACAGTTAATTTAGGGTCTGTCTCTTTCTCATTTGCACAAGGTTTTTAAAGGTTTCTCTCTTCTCCTTTGCCTTTTTTCTCCCTGTTGTTTGAAGGAATGAAAATTTAGAAGGTGGTTTGCCAAGGAAAGAAGATGGGAGCAAACAGCAGCAGCATCAGTGACCTTCCAGAAAATGAATACTTAAAGAAATTGTCAGGAGCAGAGCCCATCTCTGAGAATGACCCATTCTGGAACCAGCTACTGTCTTTTAGCTTCACCACTCCAACCAACAGGTAAGAGGGAGCTGGATGAGGAGCTGAATGTAAATATGCTCATACCAGTGACAAGTCTGAAAGCAAATGAGTGGTTGTGTGATTATCCACTCTGCTCTGGTGGGACCTCACCTGGAGTGCTCTGTCCAGCTCTGGAACCATCACTACAGGAGGGACATGGACCTGATGAGGTGGGACCAGAGGAGGGTCACAAAAATCAGAGGGTTGGAGCAGCTCTGCTATGAGGACAGGCTAAGGGAGCTGGGGGTGGTCAGCCTGGAGAAGAGAAGGCTCCAGGGAGATCTAATAGCAACTCTCCAGTACCTGAAGAGGGCTACAAGAAGGATACAGAGGGACTGCTCCCAAAGGCCTGCAGGGACAGGACCGGGGGCAATGGCTTCAGACTAGAGCAGAGCAGATTGAGATTGGATGTTAGAAGCAAGTTCTTTCCTGTGAGGGTAGTGGAACCCTGGAACAGGTTGCCTAGGGAGGTGGTTGGGATCCCATCCCTGGAGATATTCAAGGTGAGGCTGGACAGGGCTCTGGACAGCCTGATCTAGTGGAGGCTGTCCCTGCTGACTGCAGAGGGGGTTGGATTAGATGAGCTTTGGAGGTCCCTTCCAACCCAGACCATTCTATGATTATTATGTGTTAATTACTTGTGGTTTAGGTAGCAGAGGAGTTTGTAAAATGGCCTTGTTTCTAATTTTGGAAGCTCTTTCCATCACCTCTTCCATTCCTGGGGGTTCCTCTCCATAAGAGCTGTAGTTGCTACTCAACTCTGGTGGTAGCATCCCACCATTAGAGGCATGGTCTGTGGTGTTGGAGGGACTTTTCTTTTTCTCTTGTGGTGGTCAACAGCTCAATATCACTGTCTCACAGTATCACTAAGGTTGGAAGAGACCTCAAAGATCATCAAGCCCAATCTGTCACCACAGACCTCATGACTAAACCATGGCACCAAGTGCCACATCCAATCCCCTCTTGAACACCTCCAGGGATGGGGACTCCACCACCTCCCTGGGCAGCACATTCTAATGATGAACAGCTCTCTTTGTGAAGAACTTTCTCCTCACCTCCAGCCTAAACCTCCCCTGGCACAGCTTGAGACTGTGTCCTCTTGTTCTGGTGCTGGTTGCCTGGGAGAAGAGACCAACCCCCTCCTGGCTACAACCTCCCTTCAGGGAGTTGCAGAGAGCAAGAAGGTCTCCCCTGAGCCTCCTCTTCTCCAGGCTAAGCAACCCCAGCTCCCTCAGCCTCTCCTCACAGGGCTGTGCTCAAGGCCTCTCCCCAGCCTTGTTGCCCTTCTCTGGACACCTTCAAGTCTCTCAATGTCCTTCTTAAACTGAGGGGCCCAGAACTAGACACAGGACTCAAGGTGTGGCCTAACCAATGCAGAGTACAGGGCACAATGACTTCCCTGCTCCTGCTGGCCACACTATTCCTGATGCAGGCCAGGATGCCATTGGCCTTCTTGGCCACCTGGGCACACTGCTGGCTCATGTTTAGGCAGCTGTCAACCAGCACCCCCAGGTCCCTCTCTGTTTGGCAGCTCTCAGCCACTGTGACCCCAGCCTGTAGCTCTGCCTGGGGTTGCTGTGGCCAAAGTGCAGCCCCTGGCACTTGGACTTGTTGAATGCCATCCCCCATGGAAATCAGTGACAAGTGGTGTGCCTTAGGGATCTGTAGTGGCACTGCTGATGTTTAGTATCTTCATCAATGACACTGACAGGGGGATGGGGTGCACCCTCAGCAGGTTTGCAAATGACAGGCCTGAGGGGCAGGAACCATCCAGAGCCACCTGGAAAAGCTTGAGAACTGGGCCTCTCTGAACCTCATGAGGTTCAACAAGGTCAGGTGCAAGGTCCTCTGTCTGGCCCAGGCCAACCTTTAGTATGAACACCGCATGAAGGGCTGGGGAGCAGCCCCATGGAGGCCTTGGGGGTGCTGGGCGTGCAGAGCTGGCCATGAGCTGGCACCAAGTGCCTCCAGCCCAGAACCAGCCCTGTCCAGGACTGATCCCCAGCAGTCTGGGCAGCAGGGGCAGGGAGGGGATTGCTGGTCAGTGCTGTGACTTCCCAGCTCAGTCCCTGCTGAGTGGGGCACCTTCTGCAGTTCAGGGCAGGTTATCACAGCCAGGGTCTGCTCCTAGCAGTGACCTCATGTGGTGGTTTTAGGCTGTGCCTTTAAAACTTAATTACAGATTCTGAGCAGAAAAGTAGAAAACTATAAACAAATCAGTGTTGGGTGTAAAAAGGAAAACAAAAGGTTGTTCTAAACAAATCCATTGGAGAAATGAATAAGAGGAGCTGTACCATAACAATTCTCCCCTTTTCTCTTCTCTTCTGAGCTTGGCTGTTTTGCTTCTCTTGGGGGAGATAATCTGTGTGCTTTGACTGGCCTTGGCTAAGTCTAACCCACTGCTTCTCTCTCTGCTCCTTTCTCCCTTGGGATAGGGGGGTGGGAGGGAGCAGTGGAATGGGTTCCCTGGTCTCTTGACCAGGGGAGTTTTCATGTTGTTTGCCAATTGTAAATATCTGTACAATACTGTAAATCCTGTATGTTTTGTACTCATTCTTTGCATTCCATTGTAGAGTGTAGATTTGGCTTGTAAATGCAGCTTCATTTGCATCTAACCTGAATTGGTCTGGGAAAGTTAATGTTGGGGGGGAACTTCAACCCACTGCACCACACTGATGGGGAGAGCTCCTGCCACAGGCTGCCTGCAGAAAGGGTTAGACTTGCAGAAAGGCTGAGACTTGATCCTGGGCACACCAAGGGCACAGCCACAGCTTGTGCCACACCTTGGGACCAGGATGGCAGAGGTGGCAGCTGTAGGAGTGAGCAGACAAGAGAGGTGGCCCTCAGCTGCCCAACAAAGGATTGCAGCCCATGGATGGCATCTTCAGGAGAAAGCTGAGGGATTACCAGAGTCAAGCCTTTTCTTCACTGGATGGTGTCCCAAGAGGGCTCTGTCCCTTCTGCCTTTGATCCTGTTCTGTGTGTTCCTGAATCCAGCTCCTGAATCTGCTTCCCATATGCTGCTGAGTCCAGCCTGGACTTCCGCAGTGCCTGCCCCTAGCATCAGTGGTGCCAGTGGTGCCATCATTGCTATCAGGGGCTGGTTTCCACATTGGTTTGTGTCTCTGTCTTTATTTCATGGCATTGTTCTATTCTATTTCTGTTCCCACCCCATCAGTGTCTCTCTCTTCTTCCCTTTCTCCTCACTTTGGGAAGGCAAAGGTCCTCATGGAGAGCCTTTGTCACTTGTCTGGTGGCCAGCCCAGCCCTGACCCTTGTCATAGTATCATAGTATCAGTCAGGGTTGGAAGGGACCAGAAGGATCATCCAGTTCCAACCCCCCTGCCATGGGCAGGGACACCCCACACTACATCAGCCTGGCCACAGCCTCAGCCAGCCTGGCCTTAAACACCTCCAGGGACAGGGCCCCAACCACCTCCCTGCACAACCCATGCCAGGGCTTCACCACTCTCATGGGGAAGAACTTCCTCCTCCCCTCCAGCCTCAATCTCCCCACCTCCAGCTTCTTTCCATTCCCCCTAGTCCTAGCACTCCCTCAGATCCTGAGCAGTCCCTCCCCAGCCTTCCTGTAGACCCCTGCAGATCCTGGAAGGCCACAATGAGGTCACCTGGGAACCTTCTCTTCTCCAGACTGAACAGCCCCAACTCCCTCAGTCTGTCCTCACAGCAGAGCAGCTCCAGCCCTCTGCTCATCCTCCTGGCCCTTCTCTGGACACCTTCCAGCACCTCCAGATCCCTCTTGGAATAGGGGCTCCAGAGCTGGAGGCAGGACTCCAGGTGGGGTCTCCCGAGAGCTGAGCAGAGGGGGAGAATCACCTCCCTTGCCCTGCTGGCCACACTTCTCCTGATGCAGCCCAGGCTCTGATTGGCTTTGCAGGCTGCAAGTCAAACATAAATTCTTTGGACTTCAGTTAACCCAAGCCCACTGTTAAATTCTTGGGTCTGTGTGTTTATTACCAGTCTCACAAGAACAATTTGGCATTACTTAATACCTTTAAGTATTATTTGAACTGGTTTTATAGTTGACAGTGTGACCTGGTGCTTGCCTTTCATGTCAGTGCCTTCTTTACCCCCTTTCTCATTAGCAGCCTTTTCTAGCAGAGCATCCATCTTCATAAAGGGTCATAACAGACTACATCTAACCACTGGTGTGTAACAAGTTTAAGTAGGCCATGATGTGTTACTGCCCAAACTGGCAGCACTTTTTATCTTCAATAAATTGGGACTGTGTTTGAGAGCTGCTCTGGCCAATTTCATGGGCATCTTCCTGAAAGTGAGAGACAAGTTTATCTTCATAGCAGTTAAGAGCAGATCTAGGGGATAATCTGTGTCTCAGACTGGAGTGCCTGGGAGTAAGTGGAACTTCAGACAATTGTAAGGGGAAAATGATTAAGGGAAGCAGCTAGGAGGCATTTACTAGTACAGCTGGAGGAGGAGGAGGAAGGATTGTGGCTTTTGCACATGGAGAATGGCCAGAGGTAGCAAGAAGTTTGAGGGAAGAAGATAGGGGATTGAGTCAGCCATCAGCAAATTTGCAGATGACACTGAGCTGAGAGCAGATGTTGGTGAGTTAGAGGGCGGAAGGGCTCTGCAGAGGGAACTTGAATGACTGGGCAGAGGCCAACAGGATGGCATTCAACAAGTCCAAGTGCCAGGGGCTGCACTTTGGCCACAGCAACCCCAGGCAGAGCTACAGGCTGGGGTCAGAGTGGCTGAGAGCTCCCAGAGAGGGACCTGGGGGTGTTGATTGACACCTGCCTGAATATGAGCCAGCAGTGTGCCCAGGTAGCCAAGAAGGCCAATGGCATCCTGGCCTGCATCAGGAACAGTGTGGCCAGCAGGAGCAGGGAGGTCATTGTGCCCTGTACTTTGCGCTGGTTAGGCCACACCTTGAGTCCTGTGTCCAGTTCTGGGCTCCTCAGTTTAAGAAGGACATTGAGAGACTTGAAGGTGTCCAGAGAAGGGCAACAAGGCTGGGGAGAGGCCTTGAGCACAGCCCTGTGAGGAGAGGCTGAGGGAGCTGGGGTTGCTTAGCCTGGAGAAGAGGAGGCTCAGGGGTGACCTCATTGCTCTCTGCAACTCCCTGAAGGGAGGTTGTAGCCAGGTGGGGGTTGGTCTCTTCTCCCAGGCAGCCAGCACCAGAACAAGCCAACAGCTCAAAGGAGGTTCTCCTTCCCCTCTACTCTGCCCTAGTGAGGCCACATTTGCAGTATTTTGTCCAGTTCTGGGCTCCCCAGATCAAGAGAGACAGGAAACTACTGGTGAGAGCCCAGTGGAGGCTATGAAGATGCTGAAGGGCCTGGAACATCTCTGTGCAGAGCAAAGGCAGAGAGCCCCTGGGGCTGTTGAGCCTGGAGCAGAGCAGCCCCAGAGGGAATCTGAGCAATGCTCAGCAAGAGATAAAGGCTGGGGGGCAAGAGGCTGGGGCCAGGCTCTGCTCAGTGGTGCCCAGGGACAGGGCAAGGGGCACAAAGGGGAACCCAGGATGTTCCACCTGAACAGGAGGAGAAACTTCTTTTCTGTCCAGTGAGGTTGTGGAGTGTCCTGGTGTGGAGAGCTCCCAACCTGCCCTGGGCACTGTGCTGCTGGGCAAGCTGCTGTGGGTGCCCTGCTGGAGCAGGGGGGGTTGGCCTGGATGGTCTTCTGGAGAAGAGGAGACTCAGGGGTGACCTTATTACTGTCTACAACTCCCTGAAGGGAGGTTGTAGACAGGTGGATGTTGGTCTCTTCTCCCAGGCTACCAGCACCAGAACAAGAGGACACAGTCTCAGGCTGCACCAGGGGAGGTTTAGGCTGGAGGTTAGGAGGAAGTTCTACACAGAGAGAGTGATTGCCCACTGGAATGGGCTGCCTGGGGAGGTGATGGAATCACCATCACTGGAGGTGTTCAGGAGGAGACTTGATGGGGTGCTTGGTTGCATGGTTTAGTTGATTAGGTGGTGTTGGATTGGTTGATGGGTTGGATGTGATGATTTTGAAGGTCTCTTCCAACCTGGTTTATTCTATTCTAGTCTATTCTAGTCTATTCTGTTCTAATCTCCAGAGGTTGCCTTTTGACTCCTACCATTGTAGCTTGCTTTGCAGCACTTTTTTGCCTGTTCATCGTAGAATCATCACTGGTTTGGATCTGAAGGGACCTTGACAGGACCCTTGAAAGGCCATCTAGTCCAGTGTGCCCCTGCAGTGAGCATTTTATGGAGTCAGAAACCAATGCAGGTGAAGTTTGCAGGGGGGAAAAAAAAACCCCAACACACAAAAAGCAAAGAAAATGAGGCAAAAAAAGGAGAGGAAACACAAACAAAACCCTCAAACAAACCAAAATCCAAAAGCAGGTTGAAAGTTTAATTAGCTGAACACCAGATGGTGCTCTTGGCTGGCAGCTGGAGGAGAAGTGTTTTTAGAGGCATCTTCTGTGCAGCTTCATAACTGGAAGGAAGCAGAAGTTCCCCATTAAGTTGCTTGTACTTGAGAGGAGCTTTTGACCAAAGCTGGCAGGCAGTGCTGGCTGCACAGCACCCTCAGCCACTGTCTAAATCAGATAACCTTGCCTGCAGGAGCAACACAAGGGTGATCAGTGTTCATTCCTCAGGCTGGAAAGCTTGTGAGGGAGTCCCTTAACTCTTTTGCTTTAATGAGGCTGGAGTGTAGGTCATGCAGATGCCAGTGTTTGTGACTGCTGTGGAAAGGAGCCAGTTTTCACCTGCTAACAGAGAATTGTACAGTTTGTTTTCTTCTCTTTTCAAATCAGACTTACCCCAGCTGCCTGTTGCAATGTCAGTGCCTGTTGTCAAGTGTCATTGGGAGCCTTACAGATGTTGTGTGATGTTCTTATGGAGGGAGTTGGAGACGCTCTAGAGTAAAAGACCTGGAGCACCTCTGCTGTGAGAGGAAGGGGAAGATTTAAGATGGGATTTGATATGACTTTTGTTTTCCTGTGGAGGCCTCAGCAGAAAAAGAACATGGGCCAGTCAGAGCAGGGCCAGAGGAGGCCACAGAAATGATGGGAGTGCTAGAAGCCATCTGCTGTGAGGCCAGGCTAAGAGTTGGGGTTATTCAGCCTGGAGAAGGGAAGGCTCTAGGGAGGCCTTCTGGTGACCTTTCAGTACTTAAAGGGGACTAGACGAAAGCTGGGGACACACACTTGAGCAGGGCCTGCTGTGACAGGACCAGGGGTGATGGTTTGAATCTAACTGGAGCCTTGCCTTCTCCAGGATGCACAGCTCCAACGCTCTCAGCCTGGCCTCACTGCAAATGGCTTCCACAGTCTCACAGTATCACTGAGGTTGGAAGAGACCTCGAGGATCATCGAGTCCAACCTGTCACCACAGACCCCATGACTAAACCATGGCACATCCAATCCCCTCTTGAACACCTCCAGGGGTGGGGACTCCACCACCTCCCTGGGCAGCACATCCCAATGGCTAACAACTCTCTCAGGGAAGAACTTTCTCCTCACCTCCTGCCTAAACTTCCCCTGGCACAGCCTGAGACTGTGTCCTCTTGTTCTGGTGCTGGTCGCCTGGGAGAAGAGACTAACCCCTTCCTGGCTACAACAACCTTTCAGGTAGTTGTAGAGAGCAATGAGGTCTCCCCTGAGCTTTCTCTTCTCCAGGCTAAGCAACCCCAGCTCCCTCAGCCTCTCCTCACAGGGCTGTGCTCAAGGCCTCTCCCCAGCTTTCTTACCCTTCTCTGGACACATTCACGACTCTCAATGTCCTTCTTAAACTGAGGGGCCCAGAACTGGACACAGTTCCAGCACTCCCATCATTTCTGTGGCCTCCTCTAGCCCTGCTCTGACTGGCCCATGTTCTTTTTCTGCTGAGACCTCCACAGGAAAACAAAAGTCATATCAAATCCCATCTTAAATCTTCCCCTTCCTACGTTTCCAGTGGCTGACTTACCAACAACAGCTGAAGTTTGGATACTGAAAAACAAACTGGAGCCTTTTTGGATGACTTTCTTTCAGCCATTGCTGCGAACAGGGGCTGTGAGATTTACTTTGGAGCCTCAGCTCTTGGTTTAGGCAAACTTCTGTGTTTGTCTGTCACTCCTACGAGCTGCTACCAAGAATGCAACCTCCTCCTTAGGGGTGGCATTAGCTACAATTCTTTCCTGATGGGAAAGCTTGCAGTTAACCAGCTCCGAGCTTGCTGAAAATCATGTGCTTAATATTTACTGTTCTGCTTTGTTCCTTCCCTGGAGTTTTTAATGAGTTGCTGTGTTCAAGAACAGTGTGCATGAACCTTTAATGTTGCCTTGACATGGTACATTTTTGAACTGGGACAGTAAATTATGTGCAGCTTTTTTGTTCTGTGACATCTTTCCCTCCGACTCGTCCCTTGAAGGCAGCATTCCCGCCGTAGGAATTCACTGAATGGGCTGATTCTTCTTGGTTTGTATTCCATGGAAAAGAAAGGGAAAAAAAAAGCTTTAATTAGAAAGAAAAGAAATGTTAGGAAAGCTGCTGCCCTCTGCTCTTTCCTCCTCCTCTTTGATAGAGGGTAGGTGGCTGACAGGGTTTGGGTCTGATCGTAGTGAGGTGTGAACCTCATGAGGTTCAACAAGGACAAGTGGAAGATCCTGCAGGTGGGTAGGGGGCAATCCCCAGTATCAACCCAGGCTGGAGGATGCAGGGCTGGAGAGCAGCCCCAGGGAGAAGGCCTTGGGGCTGCTGGGGGTGCAGAGCTGGCCATGAACTGGCACCAAGATGAGAGTGGTGAAGCCCTGGAATGGGTTGTCCAGGGAGGTGGTTGGGGCCCCATCCCTGGAGGTGTTTAAACCCAGGCTGGATGAGGCTCTGGCCAGGCTGATGTAGTGTGGGGTGTCCCTACCCATGGCAAGGGGGTTGGAACTAGATGATCCTTGTGGTCCCTTCCAACCCTGACTGATAGTATGATACCAAGTGCTGCCAGCCCAGAGCCAGCCCTTCCCTGGGCTTGATCCCCAGCAGTGTAGGCAGCAGGGGCAGGGAGGGGATTCTGCCCCTCTGCTGGGCTCTGCTCAGACCTCCCCTGCAGCTCTGGAGTGCTCAGCACAGCACAGACATGGACCTGTTGGAGCAGGGCCAGAGGAGGCCACAGCAATGCTGGCAGGGCTGGAAGGGCTCTGCTGGGAGGCTGCAGGCTGAGAGAGTTGGGCTTGGGCAGCCTGGAGAAGAGAAGGCTCCAAGGACCACTTCCTGTAGCCTTCCAGGGTTTGGAGGTGACCTGCAGGAGAGCTGGAGAGGGGCTTTTTACTAAGACATGTAGTGGCAGGGCAGGGGACTGGCAGAAACTAGGTTTAGATTGGACATTAGGAAGAAGTTCCTCACCATGGGGCTGGTCGTAAAGGTCTCCTCCAACCAAAACCATTCTCTGACTTCCATAGGTGTTTATTAATTGTGGCTTTGAACCACTCTCAATTAATATTTTTCCCTCCTTTTTTTTTTTTCCCCTCCCCTGTTCATTTTGGAAGTAATGTGTTTTGACAAGGCATGGCAGAATAGCTGACCACGGAATATGGCTTTCAGGCCATAGGAAGCCAAAAATAAACCTCTACAGTCAGTGAAAATGCTGAAGTTTGTGTGAGCAATAGGCTGCATCACTTACCCATTCCTCTTCTTTGTACTTAACAATGTGTATGCAAAATATTCTTAACTGCTGGCCTTGCTGGGGTGTTAAGAGACCATAATTGGCTGGACAGATGGGCAGAGGCAAAGGGCAGGAGATTGAACACATCCAAGTGCCAAGTGCTGCACATTGGCCACAACAACCCCAGGCAGAGCTACAGGCTGGGGTCAGAGTGGCTGAGAGCAGCCAGGCAGGGAGGGACCTGGGGGTGCTGGTTGATGGTAGGCTGAACATGAGCCTGCAGTGTGCCCAGGCAGCCAAGAGGGCCAGTGGCATCCTGGCCTCCATCAGGAAGAGTGTGGCCAGCAGGAGCAGGGAGGTCATTCTGCCCTTGTACACTGCACTGGTTAGGCCACACCTTGAGTCCTGTGTCCAGTTCTGGGCCCCTCAGTATGGGAAGGAGGTTGAGATGCTGGAAGGTGTCCAGAGAAGGGCAACAAAGCTGGGGAGGGGTTTGGAACACAGCTCTGTGAGGAGAGGCTGAGGGAGCTGGGGCTCCTTAGCCTGGAGAGGAGGAGACTCAGGGGTGACCTTATCACTCTCTACAACTCCCTGAAGGGAGGTTGTAGACAGGCAGAGGTTGGTCTCTTCTCCCAGGCAGCCAGCACCAGAACAAGAGGCCACAGTCTCAGGCTGCACCAGGGGAGGTTTAGGCTGGAGGTTAGGAGGAAGTTTTACACAGAGAGAGTGATTGCCCATTGGAATGGCTGCCTGGGGAGGTGATGGAGTCACCATCACTGGAGGTGTTCAGGAGGAGACTTGATGGGGTGCTTGGTGCCATGGGTTAGTTGATTAGATGGTGTTGGATGATACGTTGGACATGATGATCTCTGAGGTCTCTTCCAACCTGGTTTATTCTATTCTATTTTATTTTTATAATGACTGCCACTGCAAAATCTCTCATCTGCTGATACCTTGAGAATCAAACACAATAAACCCATTGTCGTCCCTTATTCTGTGCTGGCAGGAAGAAAACATCACTGTTATTATTGTTTCTACTTCTGCTGAAGTCTGGAGGTCTACTCTCTATGTGACAAAGCAAATAAAGGGATTTCTTGCCTTGTATGAAGGATTTGGGGAATTCTGGCTGCCATGCCACAGAGTGAGGGGGGAATCCCTTTAAAGGCTGGAACTTTTCCCTGAAGTGTGTAGGAAGGAGCCCTGCACCTCATGTGCTTGCTGGATCTGAGGAGCTGGGTGGAGAGGGACCTCATGAATGGATTGGAATGGATTAGAATAGAATAGAATAGAATAGAATAGACCAGACCAGGTTGGAAAAGACCTTTGAGATCATCGAGTGCAACCTATCACCCAACACTATCTAACAAGTTCAACAAGAACAAGTGTAGGGTCCTACACCTGGGCAGTAATAACCCCCAGCACCAGGACTGGTTAGGAGTTGACTTGCTGGAAAGCAGCTCCACAGAGAAGGTCCTCAGTATTGGTGGGCAACAGGTTGCCCATGAGCCACCAATGTGCCCTTGTGGCCAAGAAGGTGCATGAAGAAGGATGTGGCCAGAAGGTTTCCATGTCTCTCACTTTTGTTTCCTACCCAAGGTAAGGAAAAAAAAGCCACTGCTAGACTTTGCTTCAGGTACCTTGAGTTGGGTTGCTGTTTCTATACCTTTGGAATAGAGTAGAATAGAATGGAATAAACCAGGTTGGAAGAGACCTTCAAGATCATTGTGTCCAACCTATCACCCAACTATCTTTGGAGATGTAGCAGAATCCCAGCATGATGGGGCTTGGAAGGGACCTCTGGAGATCATCCAGCCCAACCCCCCTGCTGAAGCAGGGCACCCACAGGAGCTTGCTCAGCAGCACAATGTCCAGGTGAGGTTGGAATCTCTCCAGAGAAGGAGACTCCACAACCTCTCTGGGCAGCCTGCTCGAGGTCTTCAGCACCCTTATACCAAAGTTTTCCCTTATGTGTTAGTACTGTTGAGGGCAAGGACACCATTTCACTCTGTGTGTGTGTGTGTGAAGGTCATGTTCTGCTGTAGTTCCTCCTTCTAGGGCTTTCTGTTATGTGAACTGAAAGCTTCAAGATGATATTGCCCTGTCTTGGGAATTGCAAAACTCAGTGTGGTGTTTGATTTCTGTGAAGGTTGTGCACTTACAGGCATGTTTTTGCTGTGTGGAGCACCTCTTCTATGAGGCCAGGCTGAGAGAGTTGGGGTTGCTCAGCTTGGAGAAGAAGAGGCTCCAGGGAGACCTTCTGGTGGCCTTCTGATACTGGTGACCTCTAAGAAAGCTGGGGACAGGCATTTGAGCAGGGCCTGTTGGGACAGGACAGAAGGTGATGGTTTGAAACTGAAAGATGACCTTTAAAAGTCCCTTCCAATCCAAACTGTTCAAGGATCCTGTGCATAAGGGTGGATGGGCTGCAGTTAGTTTTTAAGCATTAAAATTAGTTTTGGTAGGAAAAGGAATATTTAAAGCACTGCTGAAGATCAGAAGGTTTGCCACTGGTTTTGATCCTGGCAACTTGTAGACATTAAGCAACTCTCTGGAATTTGTTTCAGGGGTTTGTGTGGTTTTCAGTAACTCAAAGGGAAGAAGAAACCCCAAACCCTAGAAGAATCCTATCCTTTGAAACCCAAATGCTTAGAAATTAGGGGGAAAATGAACCATAATTAAAAGCTGTATCCCAGCATGGTGGGGGCTGGAAGGGAATTCTGGATGTCATCTCCTCCAACCCCCCTGCTTAAAGCAGGGTCACCCAGAGCAGGTCTACCTTTGTGGTTTACATCCTGGAGCAATGGCAACAATCTCGCAGGCTGTGTTACAGAGGTCCCCAGCATCTCTGGGCAGTGGGAGGTGGCTCAGATTGGTTTGGACCAGGATTAGTCAGCGCCTAAGAGCTCTCTGTGGAGCTGATGTCCAATGTAATCTTCACCCTGCCTGTCAGCTCTGAGAAAGGAAAACATCCTGATGACAAGCAGCCAGCTGGACACACTGAGCATGGTTTTTATTAACAAGAAGTTCAACAAGTCCCTGTTTCACATAGACCTAGAAGGTTGTGGTGCCTGTAGTCGCTGGTGGGGGTGTTCTAGCTCAAGAGCATTTGTATTTAATTACTCTGTGTGGTTTTAGTGCTGAAATAAGAGACCACCTTTGAGACTGGAGTCTGATGTTTTAAACACACAGATGAAAATACAACTTTGTTCTTCCTCCTCCTTTTTATGTTTCAATGAGTGTTGGAGATGTTCAGGATCAAAGCAGCCAGCCTGCACAACCTGAAGTTCTCTTCAGCTGTAGGTGAAGAGCTCTCTGCAGTGGGCTCACTACGCACTAAATTAGCCTGAGACACAGCAAAGTTTGCAGGCTCCTTAAAAACTTCATTTGATGCCTCTCTCTGGAAGCATTTCCTACTGAACAGCTTCTCAGTAATTCTTTCTGGCTGCTCTTTCTGTCACAATCTTTACCTCCTCAGGAGTTTGGGCACAGCTCAGGCCAACTCAGCAGCTTCCAAGAGGGTGGGTTTTCAGCAGCAGGGCCTGGTTTGGGGGGCTCCCCATGTGGCACCACGCTTTAAGCTGATGGATGCAAGAGTTCTGAGGACTGTGCTGTCAGCTGGATCACCATCCAGATTTAACAGCAGGAAGAGGTGGGCCTGTTTCCCATCACCACTTCATTTCAGGAGGCTGCTGGCAGAGCTGTAGGTGGTAGCCAAGATGGGGTTGAGTGGGTGGGTGCAGTACCACGTCCCCTTCTTGTCTTAATTCTCTGATGGTTTTTGTGTGAATTAGGTGACTGATCAGAAAATTGCCTGCTTGGGAAGCAGCAGTGACTTTGGCAGTCTAATTAGGGCAGTATTAAGTTTTACAGTGTTTCTAGATGAGAAGAGGGCTTGAGCAGAGGCCACACCACTGGCTTTTGCATCTCCTCATGTCTTACTACATTGCTGCTTTCCTGTTTGTTCTGTGGATGGTGATTTTCTAACCTTTAATTTACAAGGATGTAGCTGCAGTAGCTCTGAAATTCTTCACCCTGTGTTACATCTTCAAGCACTGAACTGTGGTTTTCTTTGAGTGGCTTTCAATTTGGAGAACTCCAGGACTACAATTCTCATAGGTCAGACTCTATGCTAATTGAACCAGTATGGAGGCTCTCTAATCTCTGATAGCCTGAGCACTGGGACCCGTTGTGACAGGACAAGGGGTGATGGTTTTGAACTCAGAGGGGGATTTAGACTGGAGAGAAGGAAGAAATGTTGGACATTGAGGGTGGTGAGACCTTGTCCCAGGTTGCCCAGAGACATTTTAATGTTGGGACACCCTCACATTGCTAAATGGAATGACAGAATTGTTTTGGTCAGAAGATCCTGCTTAAGATCCTCTCCAAAGAGGGGCAATGAAACTGGTGAAGGATCTAGAGCAGAATTCTTTTGAGGAGTGCCTGGGGGACCTGGGATTGTTCAGCCTGGAGAAAAGGAGGGTGAGGGGAGGCCTTCTGGCTCTCTACAGCTCCCTAAAAGGAGGTTGGAGCTAGGTGAGAGTTGGTCCCTTCTCCCAGGTAACAAGTGATAGGAGAAGAGGAAACAGTCTCAAGGTGTGCTGGGAGAGGTTTAAGTTGGACACAAGGAATAATTTCTTCCCCCAAAGAGTTGTCAAGGCCTGGTACAGGTTGCTGAGGGAACTGGTGGAATCACTTTCTTTGGAAGTGCTTAAACAAAGTGCAGATGTGGTGCTGAGGGACATGGTTTAGTACCAGACTTGGAAGAGTTAGGAAATGGTTGGGTGTGATGGTCTTAAAGGTCTTTTCCAGTCCTTGTGATTCGGTGATCATCAAGGCCACCCATTAACCCAGCACTGCCAGGTCACCACTAAACCATGCCCCCCAGCACCACCTCATCTGCATGGCTTTCAGTTCCCTCCAAGAATGGGAACTTCACCTCTGCCTTGGGCAGCCTGCTCCAGCCCTTGGCTGTGCTTTTGGGGAAGAAATTGTTCCTCACGTCCAACCTAAATCTTCCCTGCTGGATCTTGAGGCTATTTATTCTTTTCCCTATCCCCTGTTCCTTGGAAGAAGAGACCTACCACAACCTGATCTTTCAAGGAGTTGTAGAGAGCAAGGTGGTCTTCCCTGGATGTGTCACTGGAGTCAATATTGTATTATTGGTCTTTTTTTTCCCCCCATCCCTTGAGGAACAACACACTTCCCATGTATTCTTCTGTTTTGTTTTCAAGGGCCAGTTGCTCTGTGCTGGTAGGTCTGTAGTGGCAGAAGTATATAAATGTGTTTCTACAGGCTTGATGCATCTGGAGCTTGGACAGCAGCACTCTGAGCTGGGTTAGCAACTGGCTGGATGGCTGAACCCAGAGAGTGGTGGTGAATGGTGTCACATCCAGCTGTTTGAATATTGAGTTGATTATCAGCTATTGTTGATAAGACAATGTCTTCCAGACAGCTGGCCTCCAGAGCTGGCAGAAGGAGCCAGGGAGCAGCATAGTTTTCCACTGTTCCAGTATGGGGTAGTTGGTGATCTGCTCAGCTGCCTGGATCCCCACAAGTCCATGGGACCAGATGGGATCCATCCTAGGGTGCTGAGGGAGCTCTCCATCATTTCTCAGCAGTCCTGGCTCACTGGCGAGGTCCCAGAGGACTGGAAGCTGGCCAACGTTGTGCCCATCCATAAGAAGGGCCGGTTGGATGAGCCAGGGAATTACAGGCCTGTCAGTCTGACCTCAGTGCCAGGCAAGATCATGGAACAGGTCATCCTGAGTGCATTAACACAGCACTTAGAGGATGGCCAAGGGATCAGGCTCAGCCAACATGGATTTAGGAAGGGCAGGTCCTGCCTGACCAACCTGATCTCCTTCTATGATCAGGTGACGCGCCTGGTGGATGTGGGGAGGCCTGTGGATGTAGTTTACCTGGACCTCAGCAAGGCCTTTGACACCGTCCCCCATAGCAAACTCCTGGCCAAGCTGTCAGCCCATGGCTTGGACAGCAGCACTCTGAGCTGGGTTAGGAACTGGCTGGATGGCCGAACCCAGAGAGTGGTGGTGAATGGTGCCACAGCCAGCTGGCAGCCAGTCAGTAGTGGAGTCCCCCAGGGATCAGTGCTGGGCCCCAGCCTCTTTAACATCTTCATTGATGATCTGGATGAGGGCATTGAGTCCATCAGCAGTAAGTTTGCAGATGACACCAAGCTGGGGACAGGAGTTGATCTGCTAGAGGGTAGAGAGGCTTTGCAGAGAGACCTCGACAGGCTGGGCAGATGGGCAGAGTCCAACAGCATGAGATTTAATGCATCCAAGTGCCAGGTTCTGCACATTGGCCACAACAACCCCATGCAGTGCTACAGGCTGGGGTCAGAGTGGCTGGAGAGCAGCCAGGCAGAGAGGGACCTCGGGGTGCTGGTTGATGGTAGGCTGAACATGAGCCTGCAGTGTGCCCAGGCAGCCAGGAGGGCCAATGGCATCCTGGCCTGCATTAAGAACAGTGTGGCCAGCAGGAGCAGGGAGGTCATTCTGCCCCTGTACACTGCACTGGTTAGGCCACACCTCGAGTACTGTGTCCAGTTCTGGGCCCCTCAGTTTAGGAAGGAGGTTGACTTGCTGGAACGAGTCCAGAGAAGGGCAACGAAGTTGGTGAGGGGCTTGGAACACAAGCCCTATGAGGAGAGACTGAGGGAGCTGGGGCTGCTTAGCCTGGAGGGGAGGAGACTCAGGGGTGACCTTATTGCTCTCTACAACTACCTGAAGGGGGGTTGTAAAGAGGCAGAGGTTGGTCTCTTCTCCCAGGCAACCAACACCAGAACAAGAGGACACAGTCTCAGGCTGCGCCAGGGGAAGTTCAGGCTGGAGGTTAGGAGGAAGTTTTACACAGAGAGAGTGATTGCCCATTGGAATGGGCTGCCTGGGGAGGTGGTGGAGTTGTCGTCACTGGAGGTGTTCAGGAGGAGACTTGACAGGGTGCTTGGTGCCATGGGTTAGTTGATTGGGTGGTGTTGGGTGATAGGTTGGACACGATGGTCTTGAAGGTCTCTTCCCACCTGGTCTATTCTATTCTATTCTATTCTATTCTATTCTATTCTATTCTATTCTATTCTATTCTATTCTATTCTATTCTATTCTATTCTATTCTATTCTATTCTGTGGCTGTCAAGCATGTTCTGCTGGAGAGCTTTCTTGTTCTTATCAGTGGGGGTGCACTCTGTACTTCATATATGAGTTGTCCTACCTGATACTGGGATGACCAAGCACTGGAATGGGTTTGTGCAGAGAGGTGGTGAAGTCTTTGTCCTTGGAAATACTCGAAAGCCACCTGGCTGTGGTGGCAGCCAACTCTAGGTGGCCCTAGCTGATCAGGGAGGTTGGACAAGATGTCTTTTAGAGGTATTTTTTTTCCTCACCTCAACGATTCTGTGGTATCTTTGTGCACCAGTTCACAGAGTGGTAAAATTAAGTGACTCACAGAAATACTTGACTGCTCTTTTGTAATGAGTAGAGGAACACAGTTCTGTGTGTAACCATGTTGATTTTCTTTCCCTCCCCTTCTCCTAGTGCTGACTTGAAGCTCTTGGAAGAAGCCACCATCTCAGTCTGCAAGTCTTTAGGTGAGGAGGAATGGGGACATCCGGAGTGATGTGGTGTAGCAAGAAAGTGATGTGCGCATCCATGTCTTCAGTAAACTCTGCTTGTCTCTCTTCCACTAGTAAGATTAAAGCAGTGTCAAGAGTGTAAAGTGTGTTTGGATATGTCCCAGCCTTTCAGAAACTTCCACCATGAGCTGTTTTGTAGAACATAAACTTTAAATCAAAAGTCTTAGATCAAGTAATTCCATCCCTACTACCTCCTTTCCCCTCTGCCCTCAAAGCTGATCAGTGAGGGGAATGAGTTAGAGGATGAAAGGAAAGGTTAATAAAATTGTGTTGTTTCCAGAAGGTAAGGGCCAGTAGTGAAAACCTGCCCAGCTTTCTGACAGGAGGCTGTTGTGGTGGAGAATAGAATAGAATAAAATAGAATAAACCAGGTTGGAAGAGACCTTCAAGATCATTGTGTCCAACCCATCAACCAGTCCAACACCACCTAAACAACTAACCCATGGCACCAAGCAACCCCATCAAGTCTCCTCCTGAACACCTCCAATGATGGTGACTCCACCACCTCCCCAGGCAGCCCATTCCAATGGGCAATCACTCTCTCTGTGTAAAACTTCCTCCTAACCTCCAGCCTAAACCTCCCCTGGCACAGCCTGAGACTGTGTCCTCTTGTTCTGGTGCTGGCTGCCTGGGAGAAGAGACCAACCTCTGCCTGTCTACAACCTCCCTTCAGGTAGTTTGAGACAGCAATAAGGTCACCCCTGAGCCTCCTCTTCTCCAGGCTAAGCAACCCCAGCTCCCTCAGCCTCTCCTCACAGGGCTGTGCTCCAAACCCCTCCCCAGCTTTGTTGCCCTTCTCTGGACACCTTCCAGCAGCTCAACCTCCTTCCTAAACTGAGGAGCCCAGAACTGGACACAGGACTCAAGGTGTGGCCTAAGCAGTGCAGTGTCCAGGGGCAGAATGAGCTCCCTGCTCCTGCTGGCCACACTGTTCCTGATGCAGGCCAGGATGCCCTTGGCCTTCTTGGCTGCCTGGGCACACTGCAGGCTCACGTTCAGACAAGCTGTGCCAAGGAAGCAAGCAGTTTGTGCTCCCCATTTGGGATGTTTTAAATCTGGGGTGAAAAAGTGTGTTCAGGGAATAGTTATGGAGTAGCAAAGCATCCACTGGAGAATTCTGAATGGAGAACAAGAGCTGCAGTGAAATACAAACATACTTTGCTTTATGTAGAAATACTTGAGCCTATGGAATTTGGTTTCATTCTGTGTATTGTCTGAACTAAGTGTAAGTCTCAGCTTACACCTGCTGCATAATCATATGTTGTGTGTTTCCTCACCTAGTTGAGAAGAACCCTCGAACAGGGAACCTTGGGGCACTGATTAAAGTCTTCCTGTCTAGAACCAAAGAGTTGAAAATTTCAGCAGAATGCCAGAAGTAAGTACCCAGAAAAGAGCTCTGTGTGTTCTGTGGCTCTGTGTGCTGTTCCACACTTCAGATGTGCCTTTTAGCCACTAGCTCTAGAGGGTTTCACTTTACCACCTGAAATATTCACAGAATAAAGTTTAGGAGTCTCTGAAATCCTTGTTTGAATTGGAATGGAATGGAATGGAATGGAATGGAATGGAATGGAATGGAATGGAATAGAATGGAATAGAATAGAATGGAATAGAATAGAATAGAATAGAATAGAATAGAATAGAATAGAATAGAATAGAATAGAATAGAATAGAATAGAATAGAATAGAATAGAATAGAATAGAATAGAATAGAATAGAATAGAATAGAATTAGAATAGAATTAGAATAGAATTAGAATAGAATAGAATTAGAATAGAATTAGAATAGACCAAGTTGGAAGAGACCCTCAAGATCATCACATCCAAACTATCATCCAACACCACCTAATCAACTAGACCATGCAACCAAGCACCCCATCAAGTCTCCTCCTAAACACCTCCAATGATGGTGACTCCACCACCTCCCCGGGCAGCACATTCCAATGGGAAGTCTCTCTCTCTGTGAAGAATGTCCTCCTAATCTCCAGCCTAAACCTCCCCTTGAGACTGTGTCCTCTTGTTCTGGTGCTGCTTGCCTGGGAGAAGAGACCAACCTCTGCCTGTCTACAACCTCCCTTCAGGGAGCTGTAGACAGCAAGAAGGTCTCTGCTGAGCCTCCTCTTCTCCAGGCTAAGCAACCCCAGCTCCCTCAGCCTCTCCTCACAGGGCTGTGCTCCAGACCCCTCCCCAGCTTCGTTGCCCTTCTCTGGACACCTTCCAGTAACTCAACATTCTTCCTAACCTGAGGGACCCAGAACTGGACACAGGACTCAAGGTGTGGCCTAACCAATGCAGTGTACAGGGGCAGAATGACCTCCCTGCTCCTGCTGGCCACACTGTTCCTGATGCAGGCCAGGATGCCATTGGTCTTCTAGGACATCTGGGCACATTTCTGGCTCATCTTCAGCTGCTGTCACCAAGCAACCCCAGGTCCCTCTCTGCCTGGCTGCTCTCAGCCACTCTGACCCCAGCCTGTACCACAACAAAAGTGTCTGGTGCTTTCCCAAAGACAGAGGAGGAAGTGTAAGAGGAACAAGTGTAAGAGGCCAATAGATTGCTGGGTTAAAAACCCCTCAAGATATCTGTGTTGATCATGTGTGTTACATAAACACATTTGTCTACAAATAGTGTAATTTGAGATGGCTACTGGTTTAGAGCTGCTTAGAATTCACCTGACTTTTAGCTAAATCATAATACATGTGAACCAGTTTTGGGTCAAACTGGCTTGGATTTGAACACAATCTTCCAGGTAAAAGCATTGCTTGCTAAGTCCTGTCATACAGCTGCCCTGGGTTTTGCTTGCCCTTTTCAGCAGTGAGAAAGGACTCCAAGAGTTTGCATGTGCAGCCCTGCCTAATGTTTGTAGGAAGCTTGCTGAGATTGTTCCTCCACAGCCATGGGTAAATATTCATCTCTCACCAGATCTGAAGCTTCAGAAGGAAAGATTTTCTTATGCCCCCCGTACTAGCAGGACTGCCATCAAACTTGTGGCTTGTATTTGGAGAAGGAAGTTTGGGCCTGTGTGGACCTCCTCATGTTCAACAAGGACAAATGTAAGGTCCTGAACCTGGATTTAAGCAGTCCCCAGTATCACCCAGGATGAGGGATAGAGAGCTGGAGAGTAGCCCTGTGGAGAAGACCTTGGGGGTGCTGGTGGGTGCAGAGCTGGCCATGAGCCAGCACTGAGCATTACCAGCCCTGACCTGGGCTGATTCCCAGCAGTGTGGGCAACAGGGGCAGGGAGGGGATTCTGCCCCTCTGCTGGGCTCTGCTCAGACCCCCCCTGCAGTGCTGGGGCAGCTCTGGAGTGCTCAGCACAGACAGGGAGCTGTTGGAGCAGGGCCAGAGGAGGCTACAGCAATGCTGGCAGGGCTGGAAGGGCTCTGTTGGGAGGCTGCAGGCTGAGAGAGTTGGGCTTGGGCAGCCTGGAGAGGAGAAGGCTCCAGGGAGACCTTCTGGTGGCCTTGCAGTGCTTCAAGGGGCCTAGAAGAAAGCTGGGGACAGAGTTTTTCCTGAGGGCCTGTTGTGACAGGACAAGAGGTGATGATTTGAACTGTAAGAGGGAGATTGAGAGTGGAGAGAAGGAAGAAATGTTTGAGGGTGATGAGAGCCTGTGCCAGGCTGCCCAGAGAGGTGCTGGATATCCCATCTTTGGCAACATTCCAGGTGAGGTTGTCTGGAGCAACCTGCTCCAGTTGCAGATTCCTCTGCTGAGTGCAGGGAAGTTGGACTGGGTGACCTTTAAAGGTCTCTTTGAACCCAAACCATTCTGTGATAACTTATTCCCACCTGGATAGCTCCTGCTGCTGTAATCTAGAGATATTTTACATCATGCCTTCAAGCAGGAGCTGGGCTCTGTGCAGGAGCTTGGCTCTGTGCTGTTGGATGCTGCCCAGCAGCTGCTTACTGGTGCTCCATAAAACGTGATGAACGTCTACTCCTCTTGCATCCAGAGAGCTTGGAAAACATCTGCCTGTGTTGCAGAGGGAAATCTTGCTTTGTGGTGCTCCTGAAGTGCCTAAATACCTGTGGTCATCTGAAGGCTGTTTGACTGGGAAGAGGGCTGAGGTTCAGGGAGCCAGAGCAGCTTTCACCTCAAAGCTGTAGGAAGCTTTTAAAAGTCTGAGTGGATTGAGTGCCTCAGAAACCTTCAGAAGTACACTGAGCCATCTGGTCAGCTCTTTCAGGAGTGGTGCTTCTGACAGCTGTAGTGTTTTTAACAATGACAGATTAGTTAGGAGAGAGGTTGCATCCTCTTGGGGGTGGGGGGAGAGTAAAACACTCCTCTTAAATGCATTTGGTGTTTGCTTGCTGTAGGCTCCATGCTTGAGCACTTGGCTTTTCCTTCCTTCAATGGCAGGAACCCTCTTGTCTACCCTGGAATGCATTTTCTTTCTGTTTGGTGCATGCTCAGAGGTTAAGCATCTCTGATGCCTTGTTTCTTTGTGCTTCTCTTCTAGCCACCTCTTCATCTGGCAGGCTCACAATGCACTGTTTATTATCTGCTGTTTGCTGAAAGTGTTCATCAGCCGCATGTCAGAGGAGGAGCTGCAGCTTCATTTCACATATGAGGAGAAAACAGCAGGCTCCTATGGTAGGTAAACACCAGAGCTGGGAAACAAGTGCCCCAGGGGAAAGTGAAAAGCTTCTGGTACTCAGAGACACAGTGCTGTGGAACATGGTTTACACATATCACAGTATCACAGTGTAACTAAGGTTGGAAGAGACCTCAAAGATCATCGAGTCCAAGCTGTCACCACAGACCTCATGACTAGACCATGGCACCAAGTGCCACATCCAATCCCCTCTTGAACACCTCCAGGGATGGGGACTCCACCACCTCCCTGGGCAGCCCGTTCCAATGACCAATGACTCTCTCAATGAAGAACTTTCTCCTCACCTCCAGCCTAAACTTCCTCTGGCACAGCTTGAGACTGTGTCCTCTTGTTCTGGTGCTGGTTGCCTGGGAGAAGAGACCAACTCCCACCTGGCTACAACCTCCCTTCAGGTAGTTGGAGAGGGCAATGAGGTCACCCCTGAGCCTCCTCTTCTCCAGGCTAAGCAACCCCAGCTCCCTCAGCCTCTCCTCACAGGGCTGTGCTCAAAGCCTCTCCCCAGCCTTGTTGCCCTTCTCTGGACACCTTCAAGTCTCTCAATGTCCTTCTTAAACTGAGGAGCCCAGAACTGGACACAGGACTCAAGGTGTGGCCTAACCAGTGCAGTGGACAGGGGCAGAATGAGCTCCCTGCTCCTGCTGGCCACACTGTTCCTGATGCAGGCCAGGATGCCCTTGGCCCTCTTGGCTGCCTGGGCACACTGCTGGCTCATATTCAGGTGGCTGTTGATCAGCACCCCCAGGTCCCTCTCTCTTTGGCAGCTCTCAGCCACTGTGACCCCAGCCTGTAGCTCTGCCTGGGGTTGCTGTGGCCAAAATGCATCCCCTGGCACTTGGACTTAGACTTGTTGAATGCCATCCTGTTGGCCTCTCTCCAGCTGGTCGAGTACCCTTTGCAGAACCCTTCCACCCTCTGACTGACCAACATCTGCTCCCAGCTTGGTGCCATCTGCCCTCATCCAGATCATCAATGAAGATGTTAAAGAGGTTTTGGGGTGGTGGTGGTAGTGTTGGGTTAATGGTTGGACTCAGGGATCCTAAGGGTCTTTTTCAGTCTAATGGATTATCTGATTCTACCCTTTGTTTAGGGTAGGAATCCCAAACTTTGTTTTGAAGCTAGAAGTTTAAATAGGTAGAACAAGCTTGTTGTATCAGACAACCTTTGAGATGGGAAGTGTGCAGTCAGTAGTGAAACTGACCTTAGGGTCTGAAGTAGTTCAGTGCACACCATCTTCCTTTTTCTCATCATGTGAAAGAGAACCCTTGGAAATGTGGTTAGAGCTTTCAATAACATATTGACTGTCATCATGAGCCAGCAATGTGTGCTCACAGCCCAGAGCCAGCCCTGTCCTGGGCTGATCCCCAGCAGTGTGGGCAGCAGGAGCAGGGAGGGGATTCTGCCCCTCTGCTGGGCTCTGCTCAGACCCCCCCTGCAGTGCTGGGGCAGCTCTGGAGTGCTCAGCACAGCACAGCCAGGGAGCTGTTGGAGCAGGGCCAGAGGAGGCCACAGCAATGCTGGCAGGGCTGGAAGGGCTCTGCTGGGAGGCTGCAGGCTGAGAGAGTTGGGCTTGGGCAGCCTGGAGAAGAGAAGGCTCCAGGGAGATCTGAGTACTTCAAGGCCTTTGAGTACTTCAAGCAGCCTAGAAGAAAGCTGGGGACAGAGTTTTTCTGAGGTCCTCTTGTGACAGGACAAAGGGTGGTGGTTTGAAACTAAGAGATGGAGATTGAGAGTGGAGAGAAGGAAGAAATCTTTGAC
Organism: Melanerpes aurifrons; assembly: GCA_011125475.1. Classification (NCBI taxonomy): domain Eukaryota; kingdom Metazoa; phylum Chordata; class Aves; order Piciformes; family Picidae; genus Melanerpes; species Melanerpes aurifrons. Next base: position 1,360,790 of record WWNC01000097.1, read on the forward strand.
TCTGAGGGTGGTGAGACCTTGTCCCAGGTTTCCCAGAGAGGTGCTGGATGCCCCATCCCTGGAAGGTCAGTAAACCCATTTTATGACACAAAGCACAACTGCATAGCTCTCTTCTGAGCATAAAACACAAGTCAGAATCTCAGAATTGCTTGGCTGTAAAGGCACTTCTAGAGGGTACATAGTCCACACCCCTTGTAATGAGCAGGGCCTGCTTCAACTCCTTCAGGTTGCTCAGAGCCCTGTTCCACCTGCTGTAGAATGTTTTAAGGGGTGAAGCTAGATGGGTTCTTGAGGTGGAAAGTCAGTTTTATTGTCTGTATTAGACTCTGTGTTATGGCTGAGAATGGAGCTGGGTTGTATGACTAGAAGTGAAATTCCCTGGGATGTGTGTTTTCCTCTGGATAAACCATTTTGCTCTTGTCAAGTCTGCTGATTGAGCATTTGTAATCTGTGTAGCCTTGGGAAAGGTTTTAAAGACTTGAAGATTATTATTTATGTGAAAAAAGATCTCCTAAAGTCAAACCAAACAAATCTCAGCAGAAAGCCAAGGAACCTACAATGCCAGCAACCCATGTTTGAGGGTTTAAAAACCCTGTCTTCTCCAAAAGGGTTGTCAAGGCCTGGATCAGGCTGTCCAGGGCAGTGGTGGTGTCCCCAGCTCAGGAGGGAATAGAATAGAATAGAATAGAATAGAATAGAATAGAATAGAATAGAATAGAATAGAATAGAATAGACCAGGTTGGAAGAGACCTTCAAGATCATCGTGTCCAACCCATCAACCAGTCCAACACCACCTAATCAACTAACCCATGGCACCAAGCACCCCATCAAGTCTCCTCCTGAACACCTCCAGTGATGGTGGCTCCACCACCTCCCCAGGCAGCCCATTCCCAATGGGCAATCACTCTCTCTGTGTAAAACTTCCTCCTGACCTCCAACTTAAACCTCCCCTGGCACAGCCTGAGACTGTGTCCTCTTGTTCTGGTGCTGGCTGCCTGGGAGAAGAGACCAACATCCATCTGTCTACAACCTCCCTTCAGGTAGTTGTAGACAGCAATAAGGTCACCCCTGAGTCTCCTCCTCTGCAGGCTAAGCAACCCCAGCTCCCTCAGCCTCTCCTCACAGGGCTTGTTCTGGAAAGCCTTGGAGAGTGGTGCTGAGGGACCTGGTTTAGTGGTGACCTGGCAGTGCTGGGTTTGATGATCTCAAAAGTCTCTTCCAAACAAAACATTTCTATGGCTCAGTGGCTGATACAATAAACGGTGCTGTGTCATAGCAAACACCACTTTTAAGAAGTCCAGTGTGCAGTGTGGTAATGCAGAGGGACCTCGACCGACTGGACAGATGGGCAGAGGCCAACAGGATGGCATTCAACAAGTCCAAGTGCCAGGTGCTGCACTTTGGCCACAACAACCCCATGAAGAGCTACAGGCTGGGGTCAGAGTGGCTGAGAGCTCCCAAACAGAGAGGGACCTGGGGGTGCTGATTGACAGCTGCCTAAACATAAGCCAGCAGTGTGCCCAGGTGGCCAAGAAGGCCAATGGCATCCTGGCCTGCATCAGGAATAGTGTGGCCAGCAGGAGCAGGGAAGTCATTGTGTCCTGTGCTCAGCACTGGTTAGGCCACACCTTGAGTCCTGTGTCCAGTTCTGGGCTCCTCAGTTTAAGAAGGACATTGAGAGACTTGGAGGTGTCCAGAGAAGGGCAACAAGGCTGGGGAGAGGCCTTGAGCACAGCCCTGTGAGGAGAGGCTGAGGGAGCTGGGGTTGCTTAGCCTGGAGAAGTGGAGGCTCAGGGGAGACCTTCTTGCTGTCTACAACTCCCTGAATGGAGGTTGTGGCCAGGAGGGGGTTGGTCTCTTCTCCCAGGCAAGCAGCACCAGAACAAGAGGACACAGTCTTCTGCTGTGCCAGAGGAAGTTTAGGCAGGAGGTGAGGAGAAAGTTCTTCCCAGAGAGAGTTGTTAGCCATTGGGATGTGCTGCCCAGGGAGGTGGTGGAGTCCCCATCCCTGGAGGTTTTCAAGAGGGGATTGGATGTGGCACTTGGTGCCATGGTCTAGTCATGAGGTCTGTGGTGACAACCTTAGTGATACTGTGAGAAGATAGCACCTGTGATTTTCCCTTCTTTGCAAGATCTCTCTGTTCTTACCTGGACAGAGTCACCCTCCCATTCCCCAAGGCCTTGTGCCTGTCTTTGATCCAGGTATGGGATCTACCAGCGTGGCTGAGGGCTGTGTGCAGCCTTCATCCTGGGATGGAAGAAGGCATTGTTGATGGAAACACAGAGTGTTCCCTGTTTGCAGCTCTCTTGCACGTTATAGATTTGGCAAGTGTCCTCCTCATTGTCTTGGAAAGACAAGAACTTGACAAGAATGCATCTGCCCCAATGGGGAAAAGGATACATTAATTACTGAAGATGAAGGACACTTACCAGAGCAATTAAGAGAGCTGGGTGGAGAGGAACCTCGTGAAGTTCAGCAAGGGCAAGTGTGAGGTCCTGCAGCTGGGGAGGGAAAATCCTCTGCAACAGGACAGGTGAGGAGTGACCTGCTGGAAAGCAGCTCCATAGATGAGGACCTGGGAGTGCTGGGGGACAAGTTCCCCATGAGCCAGCAATGTGCCCTTGTGGCCAAGAGGGCCAATGGTGTCTGGGGTGCATTGAGAGGACTGTGGCCAGCAGGTGAAGGGAGGTTCTTCTCTCCCTCTGCTCTGCCCTAGTGAAGTCTCACCTGGAATACTGTGCTCATTTCTAGGCTCCCCAGTTCAAGAGAGATGGGAAATGACTGGAGAGAGTTCAACATAGACTATCAAGCTGCTGAGGGTCCTGGAGCAGCTCTGTGAGGAGCAAAGGCTGAAGAGTCCCTGGGGCTGTTGAGCCTGGAGCAGAGCAGCCCCAGAGGGGATGTGAGCAATGCTCAGCAAGAGCCAAAGGGTGGGGGCAAGAGGCTGGGGCCAGACTCTGCTCAGGGACAGGAGAAGGGGCAATGGGCACAAACTGCAACCCAGGAGGTTGGATCTTGGCTTTATTTTTATGATATTTTGTGGGGAAAGCCCTCTCCTACTGGGATAATACAGTTGAAATGAGGCATGGAAGAAGCAACATTCTTAATATGTAATCTCTCTTTGATTTTTTTTTTCATCTTTTTCCTCTCTTCTCTTTCCTCAATTGTGAAGAGAAAAAAACCCAACAACAAAAAACCAAGCAGAAATCTTCTGGGAATTAATTACAGCCTGCCTCTCCTAGCATTTTCTACCTTCAGATATTCTTAGGGGAGTGTCAGTTTCAGATTGCTTTACAGGACATGATCTGGGCTTCATTTCTTGGCTCTGGTTTCTGTCTTGAGGTTAAATGCTCCTTGCACCCCTCAGTCTTTACTAACAGGAGCTGCATTGTGTTGCTCATGGGGGGTTTCTATATAAAGGAAACCACGTTTCCCTGATAAAAAAGACCTGATTTCCTCTAGGACATGCAGTTCACTGGGTGACCACTCTTAATGTGCTTTGAAAAAACTGATGGTGGAGGGGCAGCAATTTGGCTTTACTGTGAATATTCCCCCCTGGTGTGCTTCTTAGAATTGAGTCCTGGGCTGAGGGGGCAAGCTTGGGTTAAACAGAGTAACAAGGCTGTAACCTGGCTGTAATGTTGTGTTTATTGCAAGGCTTGTTTATTGGGGAACATAAAATAAAGGAGTGTTTGGGTAATTGTTGTGCTGCAATGCCTGCAGGGTAAGGCAAAGGGAAAAGCTGTACCTGCTCTTAGGCCAATTCACCCTGTAAAACCCTGCACTCTTTGTGCTGTGGGTTTCTCTTCCTAATTTTGTTTGGACAGTAGAAAAAAATACCTGGATGAGCCAAGAGACCTTTAGTTACCATGAAGTTCAACCATTAGCCCAGCACTGCTGGGTCACCACTAAACCATGTCCCTCAGCATCACATCTGCACAGCTTTGAAAGCCTTCCAGGGACAGGGACTCCACCACTGTCCTGGGCAGCCTGCTCCAGGGCTTGACAACCCTTTCAGAGAAGAAAATGTTCCTCATGTCCAGTCTGAGCCTGCTGTGGCACAATTTGAGGCCATTTATTTTTGTCCCATCCCTTGTTCCTTGGCAGAAGAGACCAACCCCCCACCTGGCTCCAACCTCCTTTTCAGGAAGTTGTAGAGAGCCAGAAGGTCTCTCCTCAGCCTCCTTTTCTCCAGGCTGAACAACCCCAGGCTCCTCAGCTACTCCTTACAAGATTTGTGCTCTAGACCCTTCATCAACTTCATTGCCCCTTTTTCTGGACATATTCCAGCATCTCAATGTCCTTCTTGGATTGAGGGCCCCAGAACTGAACCCAGTATTCAAGGTATGGCCTTATCAGTTCTGGGTAGAGGGACACAATCCCTTGCCCTACTCCTGCTGGCCAGACCATTGCTGATCTAAGCCAGGATGATAGTGCCTTCCGTGGCCACCTGAGCACATGCTGGCTCATCTTCAGTCAGCTCTTGACCAGCTCCTTCAAGTCCTTTGCCACCAGGCAGTTTCCAGCAACTCTGCCCCATCCCTTTAGTGTTGCAGGAGGTTGTTATGAACCAGCCCTTGGCCTTGTTGAGCCTCATCTTACTGGCTTTGATCCATCAATCCAGCCAGTCCAGCTGCCTCTGCACAGCCTCCCTCCTCTCAAGCCGATCAACACTGCTGTCCAACTTGATGTGTCAGCAAACTCACTGAGGGTGCCCTCTATCCCCTCATCCACATCACTGGTCAAGATACTAAAGAGAACTGGCCCCAGTATGACAACTTCCTTTCCCCAGTAACTCTTGCAAGCATTTTTGTTACAGGTCCTTTAAAAAGTGGTGATAATCCCAACTGTTTTTCTGTTTCACTGAAGAATGAACCTCCTGAAACAGGAGGAATTCATCTTCTGGTTTTTGTTCCACAATTAAACATTGATCTTTTGCATCTGTGTGTTGCAATTGTTGGTTTCTTTTGCTGCTTGAACACCCAGAAATCCTCTGCTCTGCTTCTTTTCAGGAACAGAGTGTGAAGACCTCATAGAAGAGTTGCTGTGTTGCCTCATCCAGCTCATTGTTGAAATTCCTCTCTTGTAAGTTTCAATTTTTTGTTGTTTTCATCCACCCTGTATGAAGTGAACAAACAGAAACTCAGAGTGATGGAGTCATGATGTTCAAATACTTGTGGTAGTACAGCACTGACCTGCTGCTAGTACCAGCCCTGACTGTTCTGGTGGATGAAGTACATGGTGAGCATCTCACACCCAGTTCAAACCAGCAGCGGAAGCTGCCCTCCTGTTTTGTTTTGTAGGAGTTTTGATGTTTGCTTCTGGTGCCTCTGTCAGCACAGTTGCTGCTCACACCTGGCTAGGAATGGCTGTGCTAATGGTACAGGGAAAGGCAGGTGGGAAGTGTCACCACATCTCCTGGGGATGGAAACAAGTGGAAACAGAAGTTGCTCTTCTGCAGTCATGTGGAGTTTTGAACTCTCTGTCTGTGTGTTAAATAAATCATGTTAAATAAGTCATATCATTTACTAAGCCACTCACTCCAAGAAGGACATTGAGGTGCTGGAGCAGGTCCAGAGAAGGGCAACAAAGCTGGGGAAAGGTCTGGAGAGCAGGGCTGGTGAGGTGCAGCTGAGGGACCTGGGGTTGTTGAGCCTGGAGGAGGCCAAGGGGAGACCTGAGATCATTCTGACCCTGTACACTGCACTGGTTAGGCCACACCTCGAGTACTGTGTCCAGTTCTGGGCCCCTCAGTTTAGGAAGGAGGTTGAGTTGCTGGAAGGTGTCCAGAGAAGGGCAACAAAGTTGGGGAGGGGTTTGGAACACAGTGAGGGAGCTGGGGTTGCTTAGCCTGGAGAAGAGGAGACTCAGGGGAGACCTTATTGCTGTCTCCAACTCCCTGTAGAGAGGTTGTAGCCAGGTGGGAGTTGGTCTCTTCTCCCAGGCAAGCAGCACCAGAACAAGAGGACACAGTCTCAGGCTGCGCCAGGGGAGATTTAGGCTGGAGGTTAGGAGGGAGTTCTACACAGAGAGAGTGATTGCCCATTGGAATGAGCTGCCTGGGGAGGTGGTGGAGTCATCATCACTGGAGGTGTTCAGGAGGAGACTTGATGGGGTGCTTGGTGCCATGGGTTAGTTGTTTAGGTGGTGTTGGATGATAGGTTGGACATGATGATCTTGAAGGTCTCTTCCAACCTGGTCTGGTCTGGTCTGGTCTGGTCTATTCTATTCTATCTACAGGAGTTCAGAGCCAGGTGGAGGTCAGTCTTTTCTCCCAGGAGAGGGAGGACAAGAGGAAATGGGCTCAAATTGCACCAGGGAAAGTTCAGGTTGGACATCAGGAACAATTTCTTACCAAAAGATTGCCAAGGCCTAGACCAAGCTGCACAGGGCAGTGGAGTCCCCATCCCTGGAAGGGTTAAAAAGCCATGCAGATGTGGTGCTGAGGGACATAGTTTAGTGGTGACCTGGCAGTGCTGGGTTAGTGGTTGAACTTGATCATCTGAAAGGTCTTTTCCAAGCCAAATGATTCCATGGTTCTTAGAAATAAGTGGATTTTTTCTGTAGATCTCCAGGTTGCTTTACATGGATTATTGTGGTGCATCTGCTGTCTTTGAGATATGTGTCTGGCCAGCCTGATCTAGTGTGGGGTATCCCTGCCCCTGGCAGGGAGGTTGGAACTAGATGATCCTTGTGGTCCCTTCCAACCCTGACTGATACTATGATACTATGTGGATTCCACATCCCTTTGGGCTGTGTCGCATCCAACATGTTGTATGATGGAGAGCTTGCTTTGTTCTTTGGAAATAAAAATGCTTGTCCATGCCTGAACTGATTAGGTTTAACTTCCTTTTTTTTCCCCAAGGCAACCTTCATGAAAGATAAAAATACCCCCAAACCAGTATCTTTCATTGTAGTCTGTGCCCTAAACTGTAGTGCCCCAATTAAAGCATCAGAGGTAATCCATCATAGAGCAGCATGTGGCTCTGATGCTGCTGCCTTGTGTTGCACTTGGGATTGTTCTTGTGTTTGGAAGGCTGACAGAGATGCAATCATTGCTGAAACAGAGCTCTCATTAAACACAGCACAGCCAACACGACACTAGGGGTTGGTGTAGGTATATGTAATGTATTAGCAGCATGGTTTAGAGTGTCGTGCTGCAGAGCTCCTCAGGACTTCCTGGAACTGATAGGCTTCTTGTTTGGAGCAGCCTAGAGGAAGTACAAAGGGGTGAAAGGACTCTGATGTATGAGCAAGCTCATAAATCCTGCAGGCTTTTATTTTTCTTTCTTGGAAGTCTCAGAGTGTGTGTGTGTGTGTGTGTGTGTGTGTAGTCCAGTATCATTTATTCTGTCTTTCTAAGACAGTCATGATTTGTTTTACTCCTCCTAAGCAACTGAACCTGTCAGCATCTCTATTTCTGTGTGAATGTGGTTGCTGGGAATGGAAGTAGCTGCTTGTCCGGGGTCAGGTCTGGGCTGGCCATCAGATGAGTGACTGTGGCTCTCCATGAGCCCCTCTGACTTCCCAAAGGGAAGAAGGGAGAGAGGCTGATGGGGTGGGAAAGAAACTCAGCCAGCTGGGATTGATAGAAGGATGATCCCATGAGACAAAGAGTCACAAACCAGTATTGAACCCAACCCCAGATGCCAATGGTGGCACCACTGGCACCACTGGTGCTGGGGGCAGGTACTGGGGAAGCCCCAGACTGGACTGGGCAGCACATAGGAAGTGGATTCAGGAACATATGGATCAGGATGAAAGACAGAAGGACAAAGTCCTTCTGGGACAGCAGCCAGTGAAGAAGAGGCTTGACCCTGGTGATCCCTCAGCTTGCTCCTGAAGATGCCACCCATGGGCTGCAATCCCTTATTGGGCAGTTGAGGATCACCTCTCCTGTCTGCTCCTCCCTGCAGATGCCACCTCTGACTTCCTGCCCCCAAGGTGTGGCACAAGCTGTGGCAGTGCCCTTGGTGTGCCCAGGATCAAGTCTCAGCCTTTCTGCAAGTCTGACCCTTTCTGCAGGCAGCCCTTGGCAGGAGCTCTCCCCATCAGCCCCTGGCTGTGCCAACCTGGCCTGAACTGCAGAAGGAGCCTCACTGAGCAGGGACTGAGCTGGGAATTGACAGCACTGAGCAGAGCTAGCTCTGGGTAAGACTAGGACACTGCTCAAGACACTTTTAGTTTACTATGTAATGTAGTGATAAAAACCTTAATGTTCAGGTCTATTGAAAACATCCTCATTTCCCATGCAAGCCAGACATGGAAGCTCCTTAGGTGTATATTGACATGGACAAACTTGGTTTCTTTAATACTCAGTCTAACTCTGTTCTTCATAGAGGTGTTACAAGGCTGAGATGTTTTTGCTTAATGTAATATTGATCAGTTGAGGATAATGATCATGATTATTTTAGCAGTGGGTTTGCTTTGTCACTTCCCTCCCTCTTCCTGGTCAGATGTACTCTAGAAATGCTTTCCCTGCTTTGTGTTGAGGGTATGCTTCATGTCTGTCTTCAGCTGGAAGACATGAAGAAAAGGACCAGGCTGGTATGTGAGCTTTGGGGAGGAATAGCTTGAGTGGCATACATGGAACATTCAAGTGGTTTCTGTAGGAGGGCTTAGGATTGCTTGCCAGAGGATAGGCAGCTCTGGCAGCTCACAGTATCGCCAGTAACAGAGCCTCTGTCTGTGAAGCTGCTGTTAAAGATGAGTTTCTGTTGTGGCAGACCATAAAAGCCTCCCTGCTGAGCTTGTCTTGGATCTGTCATGCAGAATAGCAAAGTTCTGTGCAGGAGCAGCCAAGAGCCTTAACAGAAGGTTGTCACAGCTGGCATGCCCCTTGTCTTCTGCAGGTGCAGCTGCATGAAGCTGTGGCTACAGCTGGCAGCTGCTGCCTCAGTGCATTCCATCCCTGCAGCCCAGCTGAAGCTTCACTGCAACACAGAGAGCATTTTAAGAGCTTGGGCTGTCCAATCATCTCTGAGTCTGAAGTGCAGGAGTGGAGTTACCTCTGCAGCAGTCCTGCACTCTTTGCTTTTGAAATGGTTCTCAGTGTGCTGCCATTCAGTGAGACATGGGCAGGCTGCAGAGATGGACAGAGGGGAGCCTCATGACATTCAACCAAGGCAAGTGTAGGGTTCTGCAGCTGGGGAGGAACGGCCTCCTGCACAGGGCAGGTGAGGGGTTGAGCTGCTGGAAAGCAGCTCTGTGGAGAAGGACCTGGGAGTGCTGGTGGGCAGCAAGTTCACCATGAACCAGCAATGTTCCCTGGTGGCCAAGAAGACCAATGATGTTCTGGGATACATTCAGAAGAGTGTGACAAGCAGGTCTCAGGAGGTTCTCCTTCCTCTCTACCCTGACTCAGAGAGGCTACTTCTCAAGTCCTGTGCTCAGTTTTGGACTGACTGTTCAAGAGAGACAGGGAACTACTGGAGGGAGTCCAGTGGACTTTACAAAGATAACACAGAGGATCCTGGGGCATCTCTGTGAAGAACAAAGGCTGAGAGCCCCAGAGCTGCTTAGCCTGGAGAAGAACAGCCTGAGAGGGGATCTTCTCAGTGTTCATCAATAGCTAAAGGGAGAGGGTCAAGAGGATGGAGCCAGACTCTTCTCAGTGGTGCCCAATGACGGCACAAGGGGCAGTGGGCACAAACTGGAACCCAGGAGGTTCCATCTGAGCAGGAAGAGAAAGTTCTCCATTGTGAGGGTGCTGGAGGGCTGGAACAGGCTGCCCAGAGAGGTTGTGCAGTGTCCTTCTCTGGAAACATTCCAACCCCACTTGGCCACTGTGATCCTGGGCAAGCAGCTGTGTGAGCCCCTGCTTTAGCAGGAACTTTGGACTGGGTGATCTCCAGAGATCCCTTCCAACCTCAACCATTGCATGCTTCAGTGGTTCTGTATGTGTAAGACTGTGGGTTGGGAGATGGATGAGAGCTTAGGACACCTGTGTGTCATACTTTGCAGGCAGGAGCATAATCTTCACCCATATTCCAGGCTGAACAAAATCAAGTGTAAAGGTTTGGGCTTGGGCAGGGGCATTGAGCTGATGAAGCCTTGAGTCTCGAGCATGGGCAGAGCTTGCTCTAGTGGAAGCCTTGAAAGAATGAGCTCCTGTCTGCCTATGAAATAACCCCCAGACATAGCTGGAAAATGCAGGTGAGCAATTTAGCTTAAAATTAATAACAACAGTGTGTGAGATGGGGAAGTGAAGGTGGTGAGACACTGGAACAGGTTACCCAGGGAGGTTGTGGCTGCCCCCTTGCTGGAGGTGTCCAAGGCCAGGTTGGATGAGACCTTGAGCAGCCTCTTCTAGTGGGAGGTGTCCTTGCCCATGTCAGGGGGGCTGGAACTAGATGATCTTTAAGGTCCCTTCCAACCTAAACCATTCCATGATTCTATGAATTTAGGGAACTGTTTCTCCAGCTTGGTTTGTGCTGAGAAGGACAAACCTGCTTTAATACTGTTGCACTTGGGGTAGCTAAACCAGGTTGTAGTAGGGACTGTGGTACTCTGTAGCTGAGAGTTACTGGGAAGGGTCTTGAATTACCCTTTGGAACAGCAGGCTGTGCAGTGTTGCACACAGCACCAAGGAACAAGGCTTCACATTTAACTTTCAGACATTTCATAGGATCTCTACAGCATTACTGCTTTTCAAGAACCCAGACCCTTACAGCTCTTGGGTTGATGTTTGATTTATGGCTCCCTTAGGTAGGTTACACACACTCTGCTTTTTTTCTCCTTCTTTTTTTTCCACCCCCCCCCCGCCTTTGGTTTTGTTAATGTTAGCCCTCAAGACCCTCACATGGATGATGAAACCCACGCGGTGAGCAAAAAAGATGCAACTTCAGTGTTCAGTTGTGTGACTTTTGTGTAGAAGCAAAAAGATTTGTTGCAAGATAGAGCTCCCACAGCTTTAAATTATGAAGGCTTCTTTCAGCAGCTGGCTGAGAGCTGGTGCACATAAGAGAACATCTGGTTGTTATCAGGACATTTTCGCTTCATTAAAAGCTCTAAATGCATTGGGGGGGTGGAGAAAGAAAAAAGGAGATGCTGTGATCTAGTTACATCACTAGCAAGGAGCACCCTGTGGTGCTGGTAGAAGTGAGTGGGTGTTTCTGTTACATGCCATTATTTGCTGTAGACACACAACTGGTTTAGGTTGCAGTCTCAAGTTACTTCCAAATTGAAATGCTAACAATGGATGGAGGGAGAGGCTGTGGGTGTTGTCTGCCTGGACTTTACTGAAGCCTTTTACACCATGTCCCACAGCATCCTCCTGAGAATCTGGCTGCTCATGGGTGGGTGCCTTGCTGGGTTGAAAGGTGCCTGGATGCCTGGGCCCAAAGAGTAGTGGGGAATGGAGTTAAATCCAACTGGTGGCTGGCCACCAGTGGTGTTCCCCAGGTTGCTGGGGCAAATTCTGTGTAACATCTCTGTCAGTGATCTGGATGAGGGGATCACCCTCAGTGAGTTTGCAGATGACAGTGAGCTGAGTAGGAGTGCTGACCTGCTTGAGGGTAGGGAGTCTCTGCAGAGGGACCTGGACAAGCTGCATTGATGGTCTGAGGCTAGTGGGATGAGGTTCAAGAAGGCCAAGTGCTGGGTCCTGCCATTGGGTCACAACAGCCCCATGAAGGCTTCAGGATTGGTGCAGAGTGGCTGGAAAGCTGCCTGGTAGGAAAAGGACCTGGGGATTGTTTGCCAGTCACTGGCTGAAGATGAGGCCCAGAAGGTCAAGAAGGCCACCAGCATCCTGGCTTGGATTAGCAATAGTGTGGCCAGCAGGAGCAGGGCAGGGATTGTCCCCCTCTGCTTAGCACTGGTGAGGCCACACCTTGAGTCCTGGGTTCAATTTTGGGCCCCTCATGTCAAGAAGGACATTGAGGGGCTGGAGAAGCTGGCAGAGGTTATAGAGCACAAGTATTGTGAGGAGCAGCAGAGGGAACTGGGCTTGTTTAGTCTGGAGAAGAGGAGGCTGAGGAGAGACCTTCTGGCTCCCTGTGAAAGGAGGTTGGAGCCAGGTGGGGGTCAGTGATAGGACAAGAGGAGATATCCTCAAGTTGCACCAGGGGAAGTTTAGTTTGGACATCAGGAACAATTTCTTCCTGGAAAGGGTTGTCAAGGCCTGGTACAGGCTGCCCAGGGCAGTGGTTGAATCATCATCCCTAGAGGTAGCTGAAAGCTGCATACGTGTGGTGCTGAGGGACATGATTTAGCAGAAGACTTGCTAGTGTTAGGTTAATGACTGGACTCAATGATCTTAAAGGTCTCTTCTAGCCTAGAGAATGTTGTGATCCTATGTTCTGACTCATTTAAGGTTGCTTGTTACATTTCCTGGGAGCTTAAAAGCCAAATGTAGGAGGTAAAAGGGCAATGAAATTGATATTGTAGCTCTGGAGAACGGTTGCAGTGTGAGAACAATGTCAGGTGCAGGTGAGGAGAAAAGTTAAGGCTTTTTTCCTTGCTGATTTTGAGCAGCCAAGAGTTCAAGGACTGTTTTCCCTCCTGTTTCAGGAGTTGCTGTGTTTTAGTTCAGAATAATGCTTTCTTGAAAGAGGACTCTTTGAGGAACTGTATCAAGCTGGTCTTAGCTCCAGGATTTGAGGAGCTGTTTGACTTGGTAGCTTTGACTAAACCATCAAAGGGAAACTTCCATCTGTTGAGGCTTAGGCTGGAGCTAGCAAAAATACCCAAACTGAAAGGGGTTTGTCTGGCTTTGCTTGAAGAGCCTCACAGATTTGAGGCTCTTGTACTCCATGTAGGAGGGATTTGAGGAGTATAAAGGGAGTTTTATTTGCTGCTGCATGTTGGTGATGCAGCAAATAAATATTTATTTGGAAGGTTTTCTCCATCACCTTAAGTCCTTTTTTTTCCCCCCGATGACAGATGTGTGGCCTCTTAAGTGTGTAAAGGTGCTAAGCAGAGGAATCTTGATCTGTGCTACACAGGCTTCTTTTCTCTTCTAATTTGCTCTTTACAACTCCCTGAAGGGAGGTTGTAGCCAGGAGGGGGTTGGTCTCTTCTCTCAGGCAACCAGCACCAGAACAAGAGGACACAGTCTCAAGCTGTACCAGGGGAAGTTTAGGCTGGATGTTAGGAAGAAGTTCTTCCCAGACAGAGAGATTGGCCATTGGGATGTGCTGCCCAGGGAGGTGGTGGAGACACCATCCCTGGAGGTGTTTAGGAAGAGCCTGACTGAGGCACTTGGTGCCATGGTTTAGTTGATCAGATGGTGCTGGGTGATAGGTTGGACTTGATGATCTCTGAGGTCTTTTCCAACCTGGTTAATTCTGTTATACTCTACTCCACTCTACTCTACTCTATTCTAATGTTGCTCCAATTTAGTTTGTGTTTTATACTTAGATCAGTGTTTCTCTGTCCCTTGTCTTTCCACTAAACTTACTTTAACTTGCATTCATAGAGAATTGCCAGGGTTGGAAGGGACCTCAAGGCTCAGCCAGTCCCAACCCCCCTGCCATGGGCAGGAGCACCTCACACTGCAGCAGGTTGCTCACAGCCACCTCCAGCCTGGCCTTAAAAACTTGTAACAGACTTTTTAATCCCAGATCAGAGGATCTGGGGGGTGTGCTCTTTGTCACCTGTCATGCTGTCTATTCAGGATCCTCATAATCTGCTTTCTCTGCTAGGTTTTTCAGCTCTGTCTTCACAAAATAGGTTGGATGCATCTTGAAAAACATCTGCTTGCTAGTATGTGGGCTTGGTTTCTGCTCTGCTCAGCAAAGACACCTGGGCACTGAAGTCAGCTGCATCTCTTTTGGGCACCTTAAGACTTTACAGGCTGTTTCAGATCAGGGGAAGTGATAACCATAACTATTTTTTCCCTGTTGTCTGGACAAGCATGAGACCCAAACTGATGTTTGCTGCCACTACATCAAGATGGCTCTGTCCTGAAAGCAGCACCTTTGGGGAGTGGTGCTGCAGAGAGATCTTGCAGGAGGTCTGTTTTTTCATGGCTGGAACATGGGGTGTCATTCACAGAATCCCAGCATGGTGGGGGCTGGAAGGAATCTCTGGAGATCATCCAGTCCCAACCCCTCTGCTACAGCAGGGGCAGCATCAGCAGCTTGCCCAGAATCACAATGGCCAGGTGGGGTTGGAAGCTGTATAGAGCAAGAGATTCTACAACCTCTCTGGGCAGCATGGTGCAGTGCATCATCCCCTCAGAGCTGTCTGGCCACTGGACCACTCTCCTGAGGTCTGATTCTGTCCAAATCTTTGCAGTGGTTTGAGGTAGCTTTTTGAGCCCCTAGCTCATCTTCTCTAGGGCTGCCCTTTCTCTGGAGGCTGAAAGCTTTACAAGCTCAGTCTGTTTTTATGAGTACTTGGATATGTATGTGTTCTACACCTGAAGGATAAAGTGATTGTTGCTACCAAGACTTGTTGGACAAAGGGGGAGTGAGGGGAGAGCTTCTTGCTGTCTACAGCTCCCTGAAAGGAGGTTGGATCCAGGTGGGAGCTGGTCTCTTCTCCCAAGGAACAAGTGATGGGACAAGAGGAAATGGGCACAGGTTGCACCAGAGGACTTTAGGTTAGAGATTAGGAACAATTTCTTTCTGGAAGGGGTTGTCAAGGCCTGGCTCAGGCTGCCTACAGCAGTGTTGGAGTCCTTGCAGCTGGAGGGCTTTCTAAGCTGTGGATATGTGGTGCTGAGGGACATGGTTTAGTGGTGGCCTGGCAGTGCTGGGTTACCAGCTGCACTTCATCTTAAAGGTCTCTTCCAACCAAAATGATTCTGTGATTGAATCTCTGTGCAGCAGTTTGAAACTCCTAGACTTTATCTGATCTGTTTAATCTATCAGGAGCAGAACTGAATGCCAGTGAGGTGAGGATGTACACAGTCATATAGTCTCTGATGGTCTGGGTATAAGTCATCCAGCTAGAAGCTTGTGGCCAGTACTGGATCCAGTTTTGTTTAGTATCTTCATCAATGACCTGGATTGAGTGGACCCTCAGCAAGTTCACTGATGATAGGAAACTGAGGGGGTGACTGACACCCCTCAGGCTCTGCTGCCAGTCAGTGAGACCTGGATGAGGGAGAACATCAAGAAGTTCAGTAAGGAGAAGTGCAGAGTCCTGCATCTGGGGAGGAGCAACCCCAGGCACCAGGATAGGTTGGGGGCTGCCCTGTTGGAAAGCAGCTCCAGGGAGAAAGATCTTGGAGTCCTAGTGGACAGGAAGTTCTCCATGGGACAGCAATGTGCCCTTGTGGCCAAGAGGAGCAAGGGCATCCAGGGGTGCATCAAGACAAGTGTGTCCAGCAGGTCCAGGGAGGTTCTGCTCCCCCTCTAATCTGCCCTGCTGACACCACACCTGCAAATGCTGTGTCCAGTTTTGGGCTTCCTGCTTCAAGAGAGACAGACATGTGCTGGAGAGAGTCCAAGGGAGAGCCATGAGGATGCTTAGGGGACTTGAGCATCTCCACTGTGAAGTGAGACTGAGAGCCCTGGGGCTGTTTAGTCTGGAGAGAGAAGGCTGAGAGGGGATCTTATGAATGGTACCTGAGGGGTGGGTGTCAGGATGAAGGTGCCAGGCTCTGTTTGGTGGTGCTCAGTGGCAAGGAACAATGGATATGAGCTAGATCATAGGAGGTCCCACCCTCAACCCTTCTTTATTGTGAGGGTAATGGAACACTGGAGCAGGCTGCTCAGAGAGGTTGTGGAGTCTCCTTCAGTGGAGACTTTCCAAACCCACCTGAATGCATTCCTGTGTGCCCTGCCCTGGGTGATGCTGCTCTGGCAGGGGGTTTGGACTCAGTCTCTGGAAGTCCCTTCCCAAGCCCTGCCATTCTGTGGTTCTGCCTTGAATCCACCTCTCACTCCAACCCCTTTGAGGCCCCCTGCAGAACATTTCCATCTTTGGTGGTGTTCTCCCTCTCCTCCTGTCTCTCGGCGCGGAGTGCCCGGCGCGGGGGAGACGCAGCGGGACACGTCAGCCGCGCTCTCTGCTTCCAGTTGGTGCTTCTTGAGTGCCCCTCTGGGACACCTCCAAATGTTTGGAGGCAGCTGCAACGAGCTTAGCACATTACTGTCTGCCACGGTGCCTGCCTGCCTGCCATCAGTGGGTGTCAGATTAGGAGCCATTCCAAGAGGAAGGATTGTGTCCCCTTGGGGCTCTTGTGTCCTGAGACTGATAACCACACGGTCAGTTTGCTTCTCAGCGTGCAGAAGCGATCTTCCTCTCAGTGGTGACTCCTCTTTCACCTTTCTGGTGGGCCTTCAGGAAGCAGGGAAATGAGACTTGGTTCCTGTACCCTTTCAGAGAAGGTTTGTTGGTTTGGTTTTTTGGGGTTGTTGGGGTTTTTTTTTTGGGTATGAATCAGCCTTTTTGGCAACTCTCCTATATTAGAAACTGAGTTACCTTTTAACCTTTTAATGCTCAGAGTAGGCAGCTCTGGCAGGGTGAAAGTGCAGGGAAAAAAGAAGTATTTAAACTGGGGGAGGGATCTGGTGCTGTGAGTTGAAATTTGGGGGTTTGCTTCTGACTGCTCAGCCCTGTTTGCTCTGGAAGTGTGAAATCCTTCATGAGCTCTGAGCCCCTGTGTGCTGAGGCACGGGAATAGCTGCACTTGCTTCAGTCATTAAAGTGTTTACAGCAGCACGTGCTCTCAGAGGGCTGGCTGGAGCTACTAGATGAGATTGCCCTGTGCATTGCATTGCCTCTGTGCTGACCCTTCAGAGGTCATCCACTCCAGCCCCCCTGCAGTCAGCAGGGACATCTGCAGCTGGAGCAGGTTGTTCACAGCCCCAAACAACCTCACCTGGAATGTTGGTTGTGATGGAGCATCTCCCACCTCTCTGGGCAGCCTGGGACAGGCTCTCACCACCCTCAGTGTCAAACATTTCTTCCTTCTCTCTAGTCTGAATCTGAATTAGTTTCCACCCCTTGTCCTCTTACCCTGCTCACAAGAGTACCCCCAGTTGTCATCTTACTTCCCCTCTCACAGACCTTTCTCTTGTGGGCAGGGAACAAATCTGAGTGAAGTGGTGAGCACAGAGGGCAGTTGTGGGCACTGCTTGGAGGTTGTAGTCAGGTGGGAATCAATTTCTTCTCCCAGGTAAGAAGTGATAGGACTTGAGTGAATGGCCTCAGGTTGCACCAGGGAAGGTTGAGTTTGGACATGAGGAACAATTTCTTCCCCCAGAAGGTTTGTCAAGACCTAGACCAGGTGGCTCAGTGCAGTAGTGGAGTCCCCATCCCTGAAGGGATTAAAAGGTTCTGTAGGTATGGTGCTGAGGGAGATGTTTGGTAATGGTCTTGACAGTGGTGCATCAGTGGTTGGATCTGATGATCTTGAGGGTCTTTTCCAACCAAAATGTTTCTGTTGTTCTATGGTTTTTCATACTCTGAATTTGCAAAGTAAGACAACCATGGGTGCACAGGGTGTGTCTCTGCTTTCTGAATGTTAACCAACATTATTCAGGCTTGGGTGTCACACGCAAGAACCTGTAGCTGCTGCATCTGATTGAAGAAACAGGGGCTTGGTTTGTGTCACTGTGTAGGAAATGTGTTGCTGAGGAGGACAGCTACCTGTGCTCAGGAAAGAACCCAAATACAGGTGAGAAACATTTACCCTGAGTTCTAGAGTTCTCTCCATGCCAGACTGTTTCCTCATGGAATATGCCTTAGGCTAATACCAGGATTATGTGCAGTATCCTGTGCCTGATATGGGAATATTTCCTTCAGTGGGAAGGAGAGGGAGACAGGATAAGTGAAAATATAAACTGAAGTCTCCCAAGGAGAAAATCCAGGAGGCCCCCCCACCCCAAAATCTGTTAAAAGGTAGGAGAGCTCTGCAGAGGGACTTTGCCAGGCTGGACAGATGGGCAGAGGCCAAGGGCAGGAGATTGAACACATCCAAGTGCCAGGTGCTGCACATTGGCCACAACAACCCCATGCAGAGCTACAGGCTGGGGGCAGAGTGGCTGAGAGCAGCCAGGCAGAGAGGGACCTGGGGGTGCTGGTTGATGGTAGGCTGAACATAAGCCTGCAGTGTGCCCAGGGGACCAAGAAGGCCAATGGCATCCTGGCCTGCATCAGGAAGAGTGTGGCCAGCAGGAGCAGGGAGGTCATTGTGCCCTGTACTCAGCACTGGTTAGGCCACACCTTGAGTCCTGTGTCCAGTTCTGGGCTCCTCAGGTTAGGAAGGAGGTTGAGCTGCTGGAAGGTGTCCAGAGAAGGGCAATGAAGTTGGTGAGGGGTCTGGAGCACAGCCCTGTGAGGAGAGGCTGAGGGAGCTGGGGTTGTTTAGCCTGGAGAAGAGGAGGCTCAGGGGAGACCTTGCTCTCTCCAACTCCCTGAAAGGTGGTTGTAGCCAGGAAGGGGTTGGTCTCTTCTCCCAGGCAACCAGTACCAGAACAAGAGGACACAGTCTCAGGCTGTGCCAGGGGAGGTTCAGGCTGTATGTTAGGAAGAAGTTCTTCATAGCAAGAGAGATTGGCCATTGGGATGTGCTGCCTGGGGAGGTGGTGGAGTCCCCATCCCTGGAGGTGTTTAGGAAGAGCCTGGCTGAGGCACTTGGTGCCATGGTTTAGTTGATCAGATGGTGTTGGGTGATAGGTTGGACTTGATAATCTCTGAGGTCTTTTCTCACCTGGTTAATTCTGTTCCATTCTAAAAAAGACCTTTGGTACAGTGCTATAGGAAGTCCATTTGCTTGGGGCATGAGCTCCATCTGTGGATTTTTTGTTTGCTGGAAAGGAAGAGAAAGAAACAAAGAAAGTGAAAAGGTCCTGCAGTTCCTCAGGTTTTCTGACCTAAGCAGCTAAATAGTTCTGATGTGTAATTGATACAGGAGTTCATTATTTCTGGTTTCCTCCTTGTCTGCCAGCAAAGTGTTTTGAGAGGAAGTTGGAGCTCAGCATAAAATCCATGTCAAGTCATTCTTTGTGACTGATAGCAATGAATACAATAAGAATCAATTCAAACCCCACCTCCCCTCTTCTACAGCCTCTCAAAACAAATAAACAGAGTTTTCTTTGAAGCTGGCAGAGGCTCCTGGTAGTCCTTGGGACCCTTTACAAATGTTTGAGTTCTACAAAGCTGTGCCTTTGACCCTTGGTGGAGGAAACAATTTTATTCTGAAGCTTTCTCCTTGGCTGGTGAATTAAGGGTGACTGGAGTGGAGTGTTTACCCCAGCTATGAGTACTCTGGTTGAGTTTGTGTCACAGCAGATTTAATTTGAGCAGATTCTAGGGGTTGAGTGGAATGTTTCTGCAGTTAAATGTGCCCTAACTCTGTTTTGAAGAGCAGGAAAATGGGAATAAGTCTATGGAGCTGCATGAATTCCTGCATGCAGAAATCCCATCTCTTTGTTTCTTTTCCTCTCAGAGGTGTTTAGAATGACAAAAGGGTTTGGGTTGGAAGGGACCTTTAAAGCTCATCCAGTCCAACCCCCCTGCAGTCAGCAGGGACATCCTCAGCCAGAGCAGGTTGCTCAGAGCCTCAAACAACCTCACCTGCAATGCTGCCAGGGATGGGACATCTCCCACCTCTCTGGGCAGCCTGGGACAGGCTCTCACCACCCTCAACCTCAAACATTTCTTCCTTCTCTCCACTCTCAATCTCCCTCTTGGAGTTTCAAACCATCACCCTATGGCCTCTCACAACAGTGGCCTGAGAAGAAGTCTGTCCCCAGCTTTCTTCTCAAGCCCCTTTTTAAGTCCTGCAAGGCTGCCAGAAGGTCTCCCTGGAGACCTTCTCCCTGGAGCCTCTTCTCCAGGCTGCCCAAGGCCAACTGTCTCAGCCTGGAGCCTCCCAGCAGAGCCCTTCCAGCCCTGCCAGCATTGCTGTGGCCTCCTGTGGCCTTGCTCCAACAGCTCCCTGTCTGTGCTCTGCTGAGCACTCCACATGGCACATCAGGGTACTGACAGCAGACTGGGAAAAAGATAATCATTACTTAATACATTAAACTAACCTCTCCATTTCTTTACACTGAATCTTATCAAAATAGGAATGAGTTTCATAATACCTCTTCAGTTTTGCTTTCCAACTTGTATGGGTTGTCAAAAGCCTGAAACAAAGAATGAATGAAATGGAGAAAAAGTACAATAAACTCTAAAATCAGCTTCCCCTCAGCAAAGTGACCCAGTGGATGTTGCACTGCATCTTAAAGTTAGTTGGAGGCATTCTTGTGTCCTCAGCCTTGCTAATGATAAGCTGGCTGGTTGGCCAGGCTCAAAAGGGTGGTAGTGAATGGAGTGAAATCCAGCTGGCAGCCAGTCACATTCTGCAGGGCTCAGTGTGTGGACCTCTTCTCTTTCATGTCTCCATCAGTGATGTACATGAGGGGGTCAAGGGAACCCTCAGTCTGTTTGCAGATGACACCAAGATGGGCTGCACTGCTGATCTGCTTGAGGGTTGGGAGGCTCTACAGAGGGATCTGCCAGGCTGGATCACTGGCCTGAGGGGAATGCTATGAGGTCAACAAGGCCAAGTCCTGCCCTTGGGTCACATCAACCCTCTGCAGCACTCCAGGACTGAGTCATAGTGGCTGGAAACTGCATGTTGGGAAATGACCTAGGGGTGTTGGTGAACAGCAGTGACTGAAGATGAGCCAGCATGTGCCCAGGTGGCCAAGAAGGCCACCAGCAGCCTGGCCTGGAGCAGCAATGGTGTGGCCAGCAGGAGCAGGGCAGGGATTGTCCCCCTGGACTGGGCACTGGTGAGGCCACAGTTTGAGTGTTGGGTTCAGTTTTGAACTCCTCACTCAGAGAAGGGCATTGAGGGGCTAGAGGCTGTCTAGACAAGGGCAATGAAACTGGACAAGTGTCACAGGACTTGGGTTTGTTTATCCTGGAGGAAAAGAGACTGAGGGGAGACCTTCTGGCTCTCTCCCTGAAAGGAAGATGGAGCCCAGTGGGGGTTGGTCTCTCCTTCTAAGTAACAAGTGATGGGACACCAGCAAATGGGCTCAGGTTGCACCAGAGCAAGTTTTGACTAGACATGAGGAACATAGAATCATAGAATCAACAAGGTTGGAAAAGACCTCAAAGATCATCAAGTCCTTATGCCTACTAGACCGTGGCACCAAGTGCCACATCCAGTCCCATCTTGAACACCTCCAGGGATGGGGACTCCACCACCTCCCTGGGCAGCACATCCCAATGGCGAATGACTCTCTGGGAAGAACTTTCTCCTCCCCTCCATCCTAAACTTCCCCTGGCACGACTTGAGACTGTGTCCTCATGTTCTGGTTCTGCTTGCCTAGCAGAAGAGACCAACTCCCACCTGACTACAGCCTCTCTTCAGGGAGTTGTAGACAGCAAGAAGGTCTCCTCTGAGCCTCCTCTTCAGGCTAAGCAACCCCAGCTCCCTCAGTCTCTCCTCACAGGGCTGTGCTCAAGGCCTCTCCCCAGCCTTGTTGCCCTTCTCTGGACACCTTCAAGTCTCTCAATGTCCTTCTTAAACTGAGGAGCCCAGAACTGGACACAGGACTCAAGGTGTGGCCTAACCAGTGCTGAGCACAGGGCACCATGACTTCCCTGCTCCTGCTGGCCACACTGTTCCTGATGCAGGCCAGGATACCATTGGCCTTCTTGGTCACTTGGGCACACTGCAGGCTCATGTTTAGGCAGCTGTCAATCAGCACCCCCAGGTCCAGCATAACAGCATTAAAATGTGTCTTGCTCAGTTGCCTTTTAGACCCATACTAGCTCACCTAGGACACTGAGATCTTCACCATACCAGTGGAATGTGGACCTCAAGAAGCTCCAGTATCAGTACAAGACTTGACAAAACCAGGCTAATCTCGAAATCACAGTTAGGCTAAGCAGTAACTAAAGGGACTTCTTATAAGGGCTTGTAGTGATAGGACAAGAGGCAGTGGATTGGTTGGACAGGTTGGACTTGATGATCTTTGAGGTCTCTTCCAACCTTGGTGATACTGTGATACTCTCAGCCACTCTAACCCCAGCCTGTAGCTCTGCATGGGGTTGCTGTGGCCACAGTGCAGCCTCTGGCACTTGGACTTGTTGAATGCCATCCTGTTGGCCTCTGCCCATCTGTCCAGTTGGTCAAGGTCCCTCTGCAGAGCCCTTTCACCCTCTAACTGACCATCATCTGCCCCTAACTTGGTGTCAGCTGCAAACTTGCTGATGACTGACTCAATCCCCTCCTCCAGATCATCAATAAAGATATGAATAGGATAGGACCCAGCACTGATCCCTGGGGCACAGCACTGGGGCCTGGCTGCCAGCTGGCTGTGGCACCATTCACCACCACTCTCTGGGCTCAGCCTCCAGCCAGTTCCTAACCCAGCCCATAGAGCTGCTGTCCCAGCCATGGGCTGACAGCTGGGCCAGGAGTTTGCTGTGGGGGACGGTGTCAAAGGCCTTGCTGAAGCCCAGATAGGCTACAATTTCTTCATGGCAAGGGTTGTCAAGGCCTTGATCAGGCTGCCCATGGGTGGAGTCTCCATCCCTGAAGGGATTTCAAAGCCCTATGTGGTGCTGAGGGACATAGTTTACTGGTGACCTGGTGGTGCTGGGTTAAGGGTTTAACTCAAATGATCTGAGAGGTCTCTTTCAACCAAAATGATTTTACCATTCTAAGGTTCTGATATGTTTTCTCCTGTGGTGACAAGTTATTTTTTCAAGCTGTTGTCTTTATTTTGATAGAAAATATTTTTCTTTGCTGGGGGCTGAACCTCTAATAATCAATACATATTGATCTTCCTTTGCTTTGCTTGGGGTGTCGATTACAAAGCCTCAGAGCTCTGGGGTGGAAGCACTCAGGCTGTCCCCTGGCTGGGCTGAATTTGCAGTGGAACCAGGTCAGAGTGTAACCTCTGGCCTGAAGTAATTATCAGCACTCCCACTGCCTGACTTCCTCAGCAGTGGGCAAAAAGTCAGGTGGATCACAGGGACTCCAGCTGTTTGAAGTGTGCTTCATGATTTGGAGGGAGAATGTTATTGGAGCAGCCTGTCTCTTCCTGACCTACAGCTTAAAATGTTACCCATTCAGACACTTGAATGCAGTGAGTTTGCATAACCTCCCCTTTGAAAACATTTCTCTGTCAGGGGTGGTGTGACTGGGTGGACTGTGGGCCAGGAAATGTGATTCCAGTCTGCTCTTGGCTTGGACCAAATAGCTAGTGCTGTGTTCACTCAGAAACCTCATGCTGGAGCTGCTGCAGAAGAGATAAACTTAACCAGTATGCATATCATAGTGCATGAAGCTCTTCTTCCTTACCTGCTCTGGTGAGACCCCACCTGGAGCACTGCATCCAGTTCTGGTGTCCCCAGCACCAGATGGACATGGAACTATTGGAGTGGCTCTAGAGGAGAGCCATGAAGATGATCAGAGGGCTGGAAAGAGAGTTGGAGCTGTTCAGCCTGGACAAGAGAAGGCTCCAGGGAGACCTTAGAGCAGCCTTTCAGTACCTGAAAGGGGCTTAGAAGAAAGGCAGGAAGGGTCAAGGGAGGTGATTCTCCCCCTCTGCTCAGCTCTGGTGAGACCCCACCTGCAGTACTGCCTCCAGGTCTGGAGGCCCTATTACAAGAGGGATCTGGAGGTGCTGGAAGGTGTCCAGAGCAGGGCCAGGAGGATGAGCAGATGGCTGGGGCACCTCTCCTGTGAGGAGAGACTGAAGGAGTTGGGGCTGTTCAGTCTGGAGAAGAGAAGGCTCCCAGGTGACCTCACTGTGGCCTTCCAGGATCTGAAGGGGGCTACAAGAAGGCTGGGGAGGGACTGCTCAGGATCTGAGGGAGTGCTAGGACTAGGGGGAATGGAATGAAGCTGGAGGTGGGGAGATTGAGGCTGGAGGGGAGGAGGAAGTTCTTCCCCATGAGAGTGGTGAAGCCCTGGCATGGGTTGTGCAGGGAGGTGGTTGGGGCCCTGTCCCTGGAGGTGTTTAAGGCCAGGCTGGCTGAGGCTGTGGCCAGGCTGATGTAGTGTGGGGTGTCCCTGCCCATGGCAGGGGGGTTGGGACTGGCTGATCCTTCTGGTCCCTTCCAACCCTGACTGACACTATGACTTGTAGTGACAAGGCTTGTAGTGACAGCATGAGGGGCATGGCTTTGAGCTGGAAGAGGGCAGATTTAGACTGGAGATTAGGAGAAGTTCTTTACAGTGAGGGTGGGAGGACACTGGAACAGGCTGCCTAGGGATGGAATAGAAAAAGAGGAGAAGAGAAGAGAAGAGAAGAGAAGAGAAGAGAAGAGAAGAGAAGAGAAGAGAAGAGAAGAGAAGAGAAGAGAAGAGAAGAGAAACAGATTGCTCCAGGGATGCCTCCTTCCTGGAGACGTTCAAAGCCAGGCAGGATGGGGCCTTGAGCAACCTCTTCTAGTGGAAAGTGTCACTGCCCATGACAGTGTGGTTGGAACTGGATGATCTTTAAGGTCCCTTCCAACTCAAATCATTCTGTGGTTCTATGATCCTTAGAGTAATGGATCTCAAAGCCATGTAGATGGCTTTGGACATGTAGATGGCTGAGGGACATGGTTTAGAGGTGGGTGGTGCTGGACTTAATGGTCTTAGGGGTCTCTTGCAGCCAAAGCAATTCTGTGATACTGACTGAATTGTGAAGGGTACAGTGGAAATTGAACAGCAGCAGAGGGAGAAGCATGAGACTGGGTTACAGAAGGGTCCTGTTGCACCGAAGGAGGTGTTGGAGGGGATAAAAGTGGTGTTTGGTTGATAGCAAGAATGATAATGGTTCATGTCCAAGTTACTTAATTGTGTTTGAAAAGGTTTCATGTGGTCTGCAATTTACCATTGATTAAGGAGGCAAATGCCATTTTTCTCTCTTACTCTGTATCCTGATGTCCTGAGCATTTCTTAGGCCTGCACTATCATTTGTGTGTTCTGCTCCTTTAGGAGGGATCCACATTTTCCTGGCAGAGGGGGGCAGAACGTTTCCCTGACTCCTAACACAGCTTCTCACAGGACCAAGTCCACAGGTTTTGAGATGCATTCACAGTATCACAGTGTCACCAAGGTTGGAAGAGACCTCAAAGATCTTCAAGTCCAACCTGTCACCACAGACCTCATGACTAAACCATGGCACCAAGTGCCACATCCAATCCCCTCCTGAACTCCTCCAGGGATGGGGACTCCACCACCTCTCTGGGCAGCACATTCCAATGGCTAACAACTCTCTCTGGGAAGAACTTTCTCCTCACCTCCAACCTAAACTTCCCCTGGCACAGCTTGAGACTGTGTCCTCTTGGTCTGGTGCTGGTTGCCTGGGAGAAGAGACCAACCCCCTCTTGGCTACAGTTCACTTATTTTTAGGCTGGAGTGTAGTCTGCAGATCGGAGCTGGAACGTTCGGGGCAATTCCTCAGGGGTTTTAGTGTCTGATTTAGAATAAATTTAGAATAAACCAAACCAGGTTGGAAGAGACCTTCAAGATCATCGTGTCCAATCCATCAACCAATCCAACCCACCCAAACAGCTAGCCCATGGCACCAAGCACCCCATCAAGTCTCCTCCTGAACACCTTCAGTGATGGTGACTCCACCACCTCCCTGGGCAGCCCATTCCAATGGGCAATCACTCTCTGTGTAGAACTTCTTCCTAACATCCAACCTAAACCTCCCCTGGCACAGCCTGAGACTGTGTCCTCTTGTTCTGGTGCTGGCTGCCTGGGAGAAGAGACCAACCTCTGCCTGTCTACAACCTCCCTTCAGGTAGTTGTAGACAGCAAGAAGGTCACCCCTGAGTCTCCTCTTCTGCAGGCTGAGCAACCCCAGCTCCCTCAGTCTCTCCTCACAGGGCTGTGCTCCAAACCCCTCCCCACCTTTGTTGCCCTTCTCTGGACTCGTTCCAGCAAGTCAACCTCCTTCCTAAACTGGGGGGCCCAGAACTGGACACAGGACTCAAGGTGTGGCCTAACCAGTGCAGTGTCCAGGGGCACAATGACCTCCCTGCTCCTGCTGGCCACACTGTTCCTGATGCAGGCCAGGATGCCATTGGCCCTCCTGGCCACCTGGGCACACTGCAGGCTCATGTTCAGCCTACTATCAACCAGTACCCCCAGGTCCCTCTCTACCTGGCTGCTCTCAGCCACTCTGACCCCAGCCTGTAGCTCTGCCTGGGGTTGCTGTGGCCAGTGTGCAGCACCTGGCACTTGGATGTGTTCAATCTCCTGCCCTTGGCCTCTGCCCATCTGCCCAGCCTGTCCAGGTCTCTCTGCAGAGCCTCTCTACCCTCCAGCAGATCAACTCCTGCCCCCAGCTTGGTGTCATCTGCAAATTTACTGCTGATGGACTCAATGCCCTCATCCAGATCATCAATGAAGATGTTAAAGAGGATGGGGCCCAGCACTGATCCTTGATGTTTTGGCAAAGGACAAAATGATGCTCTTATCTGAGGAAAACAACCCCTTGCTGGCATGGAGGGATTCTGGGGTTTCTGAATGTGGTGTTTGTGTGTTCCCAGTTGAGCCTTGCTGTGGTAAACAAGGTGTGAGCTCAGGTGAAGCTGCCAAGTGTTCCTGGAAGTCACTTTGTAAACAAACCCAGTACATGAGTTGTTATTTCTCTCTCACACACACACTTTTTTCCCCTCTTTTTCCCCTGCAGAGATATTACATACAGCATCTCCCTGGAAGCTGTGACCACTCTGATTGTCTTCCTCTCCTGCCAGTTGTTCCACAAAGAGATCCTACGAGAGAGCATCATCCACAGATACCTGATGCACGGCCGATGGTACGTCGTCTTCTGGGCAGTACCTCCTGATCAGGAATGGTCAGAGGGATGCAGCAGCTCTGCTGTGAGGACACACTGAGAGAGATGAGGTTATTTAGGGACCTCTTCAGCAGTGATCAATATCTAAAGGGCCCACAGTGTCAAGAGGATGGGGCCACGTTATTTTCAGGAGTGCCACAGAACAAAGGGCAGCAGGCAGAAAGTGGGACCCAGGCGTTTCCACCTGAACAGGAGGAGAAACTCCTTTGTTGTGAGGGTGCTGGAGGCCTGGAGCAGGCTGCCCAGGGAGGTTGTGGAGTCTCCTTGTGTGGAGAGCTTCCAATTCCCCCTGGGCATTGTGCTGCTGGGCAAGATGCTGTGGGTGCCCTGCTTTAGCCAGGGGGGTTGGACTGTGTGAGCTCCAGAGGTCCCTTCCAACCTACACCATGCTGAGATTCTTTATTTCAGCCTGGAGAAGAGAGTGTTCTGGATAGACCTTACTGCCTCCATTCAGTACTTAAAGGGGCTCTAAAGAAAGCTGGGGACGGATTTTTCTCAGGCTCCTGTTGTGACAGGACATGGGGTGATGGTTTGAAACTCAAGGAGGGAGAATCAGAGTGGAGAGAAGGGAGAAACATTTGACACTGAGGGTGGTGAGAGCCTGTCCTAGGTTGCCCAGAGAGGTGGGAGATGTCCCATCCCAAGCAGCATCCCAGGTGAGGTTGTTTGGGGCTGTGAGCTACCTGCTCTAGTTGCAGATGTCCCTGCTGACTGCAAGGGTTTGGTCTGGATGAGGTTTAAAGGTCCCTTCTAACCCAAACCCTTCTGTGATTCTGTAACATGCAGGGAGAGGAGGGAGGCTTAGCTTGGCTGCAGGGAGAGGGAGCCTAGGGCTTCAGCCTGAGAGTAGCAGGGCAGAGCCTCAGTGCCTGTGGGGTTTGCTGGTCCTTAGATCTCTGAATTGAAGGAATGTAATGTTTGGGGCAAAATGGAGAATTTTTGAGAGGGAAGGTATTAATGTGTATGTTTGAGGTGGGAGTAGCAGATACCTGGAGAGGAGGTGTCTGGGAATTTTGGGGGGGAGTGAAGCTGATCATAACAGCCCTTTTCTGTTCATCTCTGAGTGATGTAGGAAACAAATTTCCTTCTGTGGAAGTCCCTTTCTGTTTTGGAAGCACTGTAACCTTGTATTAAACCCCAAATTCTTTGAGCATTTGTCAAAATCACTGATCTGAGGTCAGATGTGTCACTGGCCTTTGCAAGTAGGCCCCAGTCACACACACAGAGTCAAAAATATTGGGGGCTGGGGGGTGGAAAAATACTTTAGTTCTGTGTAACCAACACAAGGAGCAAGTTTGCTGAGGACACCAAACTGTGAGGGGTGACTGGCACCCCTCAGGCTGTGCTGCCATTCAGCCAGACCTGGACAGGCTGGAGGGGAGAAATGGAAGGAAATTCACTAAGGGCAAGTGTGGAGTCTTGCATCTGGGAAAGAACAACCCCATGGATCAGTATAGGTTGGGGATTGACCTGTTGGAGAGCAGCACAGAGAGGGACCTGGGGGTCCTGGTGGACAGAAGGATGCTCATGGGCCAGCAGTGTGTCATTGTGGTCAAGAAGGCCAAGGGCATCCTGGGGTGTATCAGAAGGGTTGTGGTTAGCAGGTGAGAGAGGTTCTCCTCCCCCTCTACTCTGCCCTGGTGAGGCTGCATCTGGAATATTGTGTCCAGTTCTGAGCACCTTAGTTCAAGAGGGACCTCAGGGAACTGTTTGAAAGAGTCCAGCACAGAGCCACAGAGCTGCTGCAGGTAGTGGAACTTCTCCCTGTGAGGACAGCCTGAGGGAGCTGGGGCTTGGAGCTTGGAGCAGAGGAGCCTGAGGGCTGCCCTGATTCCTCTTGATAAAGCTGTGCAGGGCAGTGTGGGGAGGACAGAGCCAGGCTCTGCTCAGGGATGTCCAAGGACAGGACTAGGGGCACTGTGTGCAAGCTGGAGCAGAGGAGGGTCCATGGGAGCAGAAGGGAAAACATTTTCCCTGTGAGGGTGCCAGAGCCCTGGAGCAGGCTGCCCAGAGAGGTTGTGGAGTTCCCTTCTCTGGAGACACTCAAAACCCACCTGGATGTGTTCCTGTGTGATCTGCCCTCAGTAGTCCTGCTCTGGCAGGGGGTTGGACTTGATGATCTTTTGATGTCCCTTCCAGCCCCTGATGTCCTGTGATTCTCTGCTGTTCCTTTGTTCTTCCAGTTATGCCTTGAAGGAACAGAACTTAAGTGATTGATTTAAAAGTGGTATTGAAGGCACCCAGATGGTGCAGGTGCTCCTGCAGAGCCCTGCTGTAGCCAGTACAGCTTGGCATGGGCAAGACCTCAGTGTTCTTTCCCTTTCCAGTCTGCTCCAGACTGGGAGAGTAGCTGCCTGTGCCGCATGCCAAACACCAGCCTGTGCACCCTGCCTGGAGGGTTTGCTGTGCCAAGTTCTGCAAGCTGTGAGTCAACTGAGCCTGTTTTTCTTTTGCTTTCCAGCCTCCCATACACCAGCAGACTTGTGAAAACATTGCTGTACAACTTCATTAGACAAGAAAGAAGCCCTCCCCCCGGGGCCCACGTCTTCCAGCAGCAGACAGACGGAGGAGGGCTGCTCTACGGCATCGCTTCGGGGGTGGCAAGTGAGTCTGATTGTCCCAGAGCCGCATTTCCAAACCTCGGGGGGCAGCCTCTCTGTGGTCTCTCCTTCAGTCTCTTTCTGTTTCAACAGCTGGTGCTGGTGTGCACAGAATAGCTATCCACAGGCCTGTGAGGGTTGTAATCACACCTGGTCCATCTTCAGCTGAGTCTAGCTGAGAGGTGTCCCTGTCTGTGGTGTGGGGAGCTTGGAGTAGGTAATCTCCATTCTGTGGCTCCATTCTGAGCCATTCTGTGACTCTCTGAGATGTGTTAGAACCTGAAGCAATTTTAGCTGTGTAGGACAGCACACAGTGGAAGAAGTCACTCTTAGTCCCTGTTTCTCTTTCATTGAGGCCTGTTCGAGCAGGGCCAGAGGAGGCCACAGCAATGCTGGCAGGGCTGGAAGGGCTCTGCTGAGAGGCTCCAGGCTGAGAGAGTTGGGCTTGGGTAGCCTGCAGAAGGGAAGGCTCCAGGGAGACCTTCTGGTGACCTCTCAGTGCTTCAAAGGGCCTAGAAGAAAGCTGGGGACAGACATTTTCTCAGGCCCCTGTTGTGACAGGCCAAGGGGTGATGATTTGAACTGTAAGAGGGAGATTGAGAGTGGAGAGAAGGAAGAAATGTCGACAGTGATGGTGATGAGAGCCAGTCCCAGGTTGCCCAGAGTGGTGGGAGATGTCCCATTCTACGTGAGGTCTGGGGCTGTGAGCAACCTGCTCTAGCTGCAGTTGGCTCTGCTGACAGCAGGGGAGGTTGCACTAGGTAATCTCTATAAGGTTCTGTGGTTCCATGGTTTGATAAATCCCATTTTTCAACTTTCTTAAAATATGAGGATCAACAGCTGCAAGCTGGAACTCAGGAGGTTCCTCTTCAACATGAGGAGAAACTTCTTTACTTTGAGGGTGACAGAGCCCTGGAGCAGGCAGCCCAGGGAGATTGTGGGGTCTCCTTGTATGGAGGCTTTCAGAACCGACCTGGATGTGTTCTTGTGTGACCTGCCTTGGGTGATGACTCCTTTGGCAAGGGGCTTGGACTCAATGGTCTCTGGAGGTCCCCTCCAACCCCTGACATTCTGTGATCCTTTGATTGTACAATATACATTATCAGCATATTCTTGCCAATCACTCACTGGATGTGACGAGCTGCTCTGCACCTCTGCTGAGCAGAGGCTTGGACTAGGTGGTCTCAACAGGTCCCATCCCCAGGATTCTGTGGCATGAGGGAATGACCTAGGTTAGAAACTCTGTGGCATACTTCAGTTTGTGCCTTTCACAGCAGGTTTTGACTTGCTGTTTTTTTCCTGCATGGTATGCCTAGAGTCTGACCTTTCATGGGGGGACTGCTGCCTACAGACAAAGAGGTGATGAGGCTTTTTATTTGTGAAGCAAAAGGATTCTCATGGTTGTTATCCTGTGTACTGTGGTGGCTACACCATATACTGTGTTAGGGTGGGTGGTTTCTCCTTGCCCCACACCAGATGTGTCCTCGTGCTGTGTGTATTACACACAAAATCTCTTCCTGAAGGTTTTTCTTCTCTATATAATAGGAATAAAATACAATACACTGCTAGCAGTTAAGGTAAAAGTTGTTTTCTTCTTCCCTGACACATAACACCTTCCAAGCCAGTTGCTGTTAAAAGTGCTGCTATTTGTTTTGCTCTTTTGTGAAAGCCATCCTCCGGCAGCCTCCTTAGGGAATAGTAAAGTTCAAGCTGCAAGCATCCTGCCAGAAAACACTTCCCAGCTTGTGACAGTGTGGTGGATCTCCTCATGGAGGCAGTAAAAGAGCACCTCTTGGCCACAGATCGCTGCTGCTGCTGCCTGTGGTGGTGTTACTCACAGCACAGCGTGCTGCTGGGGCACTTCTCCTTCTGGTTTCCAGTTTACACACTGAAGGGTAGACCACTGCCGTGGCTGGGTTGTGCCTGGAACATAAGTGCATCAGAAAGCAGTGGCTTGGCTTGCAGCTAAAGCAGAGGTTTAATTAAATACTCCCCTACAGCCTTTTTATTTGAGAGGCACAACAGGTACATTCTCTTCCTACTTCTCAATTGCAGGAGAAAATTGCTCCTAAAATGCTTGCAGTTTTCTGAAGCAGTTTTCAGTAGGTGGTTTGTGCTCCTGCTCACTCTCACTGTGTGTTTTGATACCTCTGCTTACCCAGTGATTTCTGTGCTGCCTGGCTCTAAACATTTGAGTATCCTTCTGCCTCAGTGCTGCCACAGCCAAAACAGCTTTTTAGCTCTTCTGGTTACTGCATTGGCTTTTAGAGTCATAGAACCATAGAATCAACAAGGTTGGAAAAGACCTCAGAGATCATCAAGTCCAACCTGTCACCCAACACCTCATGACTACTAAGCCATGACACCAAGTGCCACATCCAATCCCCTCTTGAACACCTCTAGGGACTGTGACTCCACCACCTCCCTGGGCAGCACATCCCAATGGCCGGGAGCTCTCTCTGTGAAGAACTTTCACCTCACCTCCAGCCTAAACGTGGCACAGCTTGAAACTGTGTCCTCTTGTTCTGGTGCTGGTTGCCTGGGAGAAGAGACCAACCCCCTCCTGGCTACAACCTCCCTTCAGGGAGTTGGAGAGAGCAAGAAGGTCTCCCCTGAGCCTCCTCTTCTCCAGGCTAAGCAACCCCAGCTCCCTCAGCCTCTCCTCACAGGGCTGTGCTCCAGACTCCTCATAGTGCTTGTGCTCCAGACCCCTACCCAGCCTTGTTGCCCTTCTCTGGACACATTCAAGTGTCTCAATGTCTTTCCTAACCTGAGAGGCCCAGAACTGGACACAGGTCTCATGGTGTGGCCTAACCAGTGCTGAGCACAGGGCACCATGACTTCCCTGCTCCTGCTGGCCACACTGCTCCCTATGCAGGCCAGGATGCCATTGGCCCTTCTGGCTTCCTGGGCACACTGCTGGCTCATGTTCAGCCTACTATCAACCACTACCCCTAGGTCCCTTTGTGTCCACCACTCCTACCTGTCTCTGTAGCTCCTGGTATCATTTCTACCCTTCACTGACTTTTTCCTCCCTGTATATTAGGTTTACATTTCTTAATGCAAAGCCTTATTGTTTCAGCCTACATCTGTTCTTGACTCTTCCTCCACTTCCCCCCCCCTTCACTCCTCTTGAATTGTTCTAAGAGCTCCCTTGTTGTTCTCCTACGCCTGTTTTCTTGCTTCTTTCATGAGTACCTGAAGTGCCATCTCCTCTCCCAGTGAATTAAGGGTCTTCACTTTGAAGCTGTAAGCAAAAGAGCCTTTATAAGGAGCTTTCTAATGATCTGCTTGGGAATGAAAGAGAGGGGAGGGAAAAAAAAAAAAGTGCCACATCCTGTTATAAAATAGAAATATTTGTGCTGTTTGTGCCCAGACTGTTGAGTAATGGTTTTTTGTGTGTGTCTGATTATTTACCTCTGCAAGATGTTGGACTATAGGTGAAACGTGGACACAGTAGGATTGGCATTGGAAATGTCATCCATAAGGTTTCTGGATTAACCCTTTGGATTCCTTTGGGTTTTGTCTTCGTTTGAGCTAGGGCAGAGCTAGCTCTGCTCAGTGCTGTCCCTTCCCAGCTCAGTCCCTGCTCACTGAGGCTCTTTCTGCAGCTCAGGGCAAGTTGGCACAGCCAGAGGCTGCTCCTAGCAGTGACCATGCTGGTGGGCAGAGCTCCTGCCAAGGGCTGCCTGCAGAAAGGCTCTGCCTAAGACTTGATCCTGGGCACACCAAGGGCACTGCCACAGCTTGTGCCACACCTTGGGGTGCAGAAAGTCAGAGGTGACATCTGCAGGGAGGAGCAGACAGGAGAGGTGATCCTCAATTGCCCAACAAGGGATTGCAGCCCATGGGTGGCATCTTCAGGAGAAAGCTGAGGCATCCCCAGGGACAAGCCTCTTCTTCACTGGCTGCTGTCCCAGAAGGATTCTGTCCCTTCTGCCTTTGATCCTGTTCTGTGTGTTCCCAAATCCAGTTCCAGACTCCAGTTCCCATCTGCTGATGAGTCCAGTCTGGGACTTCCCCAGTGCTTGCCCCCCGCCCTGCATCAGTGATGCCCATGGTGCCCTCATTGCTGTCAGGGGTTGAGTTCCATACTGGTTTGTGTTTCTGTGTCTCTCTTCCATAGCATTATTCTTCCTTCCATCCCAGCTGCTTTAGTTTCTTTCCTAACCCATCAATGTCTTTGCCTTCTTCTCTTTCTCCTCCCTTTGGGAAGCAAGAGAGGTGCACAGTGAGGTTCTCTACTGCTGGACCCAGCCCTGACCCTTGACATGCTCCTATCAACCAAAATGCAGCCCACCAGAAGAAGTAAGCAGGAACAAGCTCCAGCACTTGTTAAGTCACAGATGTAAACCAGCAGTCATCAGATGCCTTCAGGCACACCAAGGCTGAATGAGAGCATGCAGAGTGGAATACTCACTTGGATGGTAGGGAGTCAGGAACAGCCAGGAATGTTGGTCCAGTCCCACCCAGCATGCACACAAGAGAAAATGAGTCACTGCTGACCACTACAGGACTCTGTCCATTCTGCTGTGGGAAGGGAAAGGGGTTCACAGGGAGCCTCTGTGGCCTATTTCATGGCTAGCCTTTACCCTTGACAGTTGCACACAGCATCAGGCACACAAGTGGAGTGTCCTCTAGGTTGGAAGACATCAACACAAATCCATCATCTGTTGTGGAACAGAAGCAAGTTTGGAACCATGGACAGATGAAACCTGGAGGGGGTTTTGGTGTTGTGTTGGGGTCTTTGTGTGTGTTTTGTAACCTTTGCTGGGCAGAAGAGCTGAAAGTTTACTCCTGTGTTGCTCACTCTCTTCAAAATACCACATAATGCTTAAAAAAAAGGGAGTTTACTGGCCTAGTGTAAACATGATCCCTTCTGGATGAAAAGAGTTGTCAGCCTGGGTTTAAAAAGTCACTGCATCTTTCATAGGACATTTGGAGGCTCACAGTAATCACTGTGTTATTAATCAGATATTAGTTAACTCGATACCACCGCGGCCTGCGTTAGCCATGTCTGTTCCATTGTGCATGTTTTGTAGCCACTTTCACAGCACCAGCAGGCCAACAGAGCCCTGTGAGCACTGAGTTTTAAGTCCACCCCCTCCTTTCCTTCCTTGTGATTCAGCAAGGACTGATAATTATGCATCACACCAGCAGGAGTTTAGCCTTTCCCACAGTTAACCTTCTCCTGCTTCTCATCCTTTGTAACCCGTTTGTTTGCGGCTTTTTTTTCCCCTCTCATAACCCTGGAACCATGCAGCCCAACATCCTCACATCAGTCTCTTCTCCTTCCTTTGGCTTCTGCATATAAGCTGTCTCCCAGTACATTTCTCCATAGAATCATAGAACTGTTAGGGCTGAAAGGGACCTCAAGGCTCAGCCAGTTCCAACCCCCCTGCCATGGGCAGGGACACCTGGGGCTGTTCAGTCTGGAGAAGAGAAGGCTCCCAGGTGACCTCATTGTGGCCTTCCAGGATCTGAAGGGGGCTCCAGGAAGGCTGGGGAGGGACTGCTCAGGATCTGAGGGAGTGATAGGACTAGGGGGAATGGAATGAAGCTGGAGGTGGGGACATGGAGGCTGGAGGGGAGGAGGAAGTTCTTCCCCATGAAAGTGGTGAAGCCCTGGAATGGGTTGTGCAGGGAGGTGGTTGAGGCCCCATCCCTGGAGGTGTTTAAGGCCAGCCTGGCTGAGGCTGTGTCCAGGCTGATGTAGTGTGAGGTGTCCCTGGCCATGGCAGGGGGGTTGGAACAGGATGATCCTTGTGGTCCCTTCCAACCCTGACTGATATTATGACACTATGATACCTCACACTGCAGCAGGTTGCTCACAGCCACCTCCAGCCTGGCTGCAAACACCTCCAGGGATGAGGCTTCCACCACCTCCCTGGGCAACCTGTGCCAGGCTCTCACCACCCTCTTGGGGAACAACTTCTTCCTCACATCCAATCTCAATCTCCCCACTTCTAGTTTTGCTCCATCCCCCCAGTCCTATCCCTC
This sequence comes from Melanerpes aurifrons, assembly GCA_011125475.1. Taxonomy (NCBI): domain Eukaryota; kingdom Metazoa; phylum Chordata; class Aves; order Piciformes; family Picidae; genus Melanerpes; species Melanerpes aurifrons. Next base: position 1,396,099 of record WWNC01000097.1, read on the forward strand.
CCTGACACCCTCAAAAGTCCCTCCCCAGCTTCCTTGTAGCCCCCTTCAGATACTGCAAGGCCACAATTAGGTCTCCTGGGAGCCTTCTCTTCTCCAGACTTAACAGCCCCAACTTCCTCAGTCTTTCTTCATGGGAGAGGACAAAATGCCTTGATTAGAATGATATTGCTAATTATGTTGCCCTTTGTGTTATGTTGTCCTATATGTTATGTGGTACTGAACCAACTTGCCTTCCAAAATGTAATAGGATTCATAGAATGGTTTGTGTTGGAAGGGACCTTAAAGATGATCTAGTTCCAGCCCCCTGCCATGGGCAGGGAACACCTGTAGGTTGCTCAAAGCCCCATCCAGCCTGGCTTTGGACACTTCCAGGCTTGGAGCCTCCACAACTTCCCTGGGCAACTGAGAAGTTGTTGTTGTTGCTTTTAAATCCCCTCCTCTAATTGTATTTTATTTGTTTGAGCACTAGAGGCATGTTGCAGTTTGTGGTCCACAGTTAAAACTGAGAGAACTTTTTATGTGCAAGCAAATTGACTTAGATCATGGTGACCCTGCTTTAGCAAGGGGGATGGGTGGGTTAGGAGATCTCCCACAGTCCCTTCCAACCACCACCATGCAGTTTATAGTGTTCACATGATTGTAGGTGTAACTGGTATGGTGCTGGGCCTGTAAGAAGCTAAAGAACAGGCAGGAGCTGGATTTATCTTCATTACTCACCTAAGCAATCACCATAACTAATCTGACCCCCACCCACACTCTGTTATAGCATGAACATAAACTGCAGAATTCAGTGTAGTGGTCAGCAGTGACTCATTTTCTCTTGTGTGCATGCTGGGTGGGACTGGACCAACATTCCTGACTGTTCCTGACTCCATACCATCCAAGTGAGTATTCCACTCTGCATGCTCTCATTCAGCCTTGGTGTGCTTGAAGGCATTTGATGACTGCTGGTTTACATCTGTGACTTAACAAGTGCTGGAGCTTGTTCCTGCTTACTTCTTCTGGTGGGCTGCATCCTGGTTGATAGGAGCATGTCAAGGGTCAGGGCTGGGTCCAGCAGTAAACAAGCTGCAAAGGCTCTCTGTGCACCTCCCTTGCTTCCCAAAGGGAGGAGAAAGGGAAGAAGGCAAAGACATTGATGGGTTAGGAAAGAAACTAAAGCAGCTGGGATGGAAGGAAGAATAATGCTATGGAAGAGAGACACAGAAACACAAACCAGTATGGAACTCAACCCCTGACAGCAATGAGGGCACCATGGGCATCACTGATGCAGGGCGGGGGGCAAGCACTGGGGAAGTCCCAGACTGGACTCATCAGCAGATGGGAACTGGAGTCTGGAACTGGATTTAGGAACATACAGAACAGGATCAAAGGCAGAAGGGACAGAATCCTTCTGGGACAGCAGCCAGTGAAGAAGAGGCTTGTCCCTGGGGATGCCTCAGCTTTCTCCTGAAGATGCCACCCATGGGCTGCAATCCCTTGTTGGGCAATTGAGGATCACCTCTCCTGTCTGCTCCTCCCTGCAGATGCCACCTCTTACTTCCTCCACCCCAAGGTGTGGCACAAGCTGTGGCAGTGCCCTTGGTGTGCCCAGGATCAAGTCTTAGGCAGAGCCTTTCTGCAGGCAGCCCTTGGCAGGAGCTCTCCTCATCAGCCCCTGGCTGTGCCAACTTGCCCTGAGCTGCAGAAAGAGCCTCAGTGAGCAGAGGCTGAGCTGGGAAGGGACAGCATTGAGCAGAGCTAGCTCTGGTCCAGCTCAAACCAGCTCAAACAGAGCACTTGCATGGTTATCTTTAACTTTACAAGACAACTGTCTTTTCATATGTAGTGTTTAATGTGGAGTGGAATCTCTGCTTTGGAGGCTTCCAAGGCAGGCCTGTATGTGCTCCTGGCTGAGCTGCTGTGAGTGCCCCTGCTTTAGCAGGAGAGTTGGACTGGATGGTCTCCAGTGGCCCCTTCCAAACCTTGCCACACTGGGATTCTGTGGTGTTCTGTTCAATTTTATGTAGTCCAGTTTGCAATATCCAGATTAAAACATCTCAAAGCAGAGACACACAAAAACCTACCACCAGTCTGTCTGTTTCTTATGGTTCCACCAACCACTTTCTTTTTTCTATTTCAGGCTGGTTGTTTGCACCTTCCAGAGCCTTTTCATGATGTGTCAGGGATCTGCTGCATAACCACATCCTTGTCTATCCCCCTGGTGCTGAGTCAATGTTTAATTGCCTGCTCATCCTCACCCTAGTGAAGATGTAGATCCTTCCCTGTTCTGCATGTTCATCTTTCTCCTCGCTGACCATCTGTCTCTGTGACCATGCTGTTTTGGCCTGCCTGAATGTGAGGCCATAGAAGGCACCCAGATCTTCAGTCTGTCTCTTCATTTGTCTAAGATGTGTCTGAACTGGGGCAGAACCTGTGGCTGCAGTTCCTGAACACGTTCTTTGTGACTAAGAACTTGAGAGTTAGCAGTAGTGTAGCAGTGGCAAATGCTGATGGCTTCTAGAGTGGCTTCAGCCTCACCACAGTCTGTGCTTTGGTGCTGTGCTTGGAGCTGATTTCAAGTTTGGTTGAACTATGGTCAGAGTGGTGCCTCAGGGTCCTCTTGCAGAATCTTCATTGCCTTTTAGGAGATAAAACTCAAATCATGTAATAGAATGGTTTGAGTTGGAAGGGACCTTATAGATCATCTGTCACAGCCCCCTGCCAATGGATTGAGATAGGTTTTGGTCACAGCTGGCTGAAGATGGGGCAGCATGTGCCCAAGCGGCCAAGAAGGCCACCAGCATCCTGGTTTGGATCAGGAAGATTGTGGCTAGCAGGTGCAGGGCAGGGATTGCCCCTCTGTATGGGGCACTGGTGAGGCCACACCTGAAATACTGAGCTCAGTTTTAGGCCACTCAAGCCAAGAAGGACATTGAGGTGCTGGAGTGTATCCAGAGAAGGGCAGTGAAGCAGGTGGAGGGGTCTGGTGAGGAGCAGCTGAAGGATCTGGGGTTGTTCAGCCTGGAGAACAGGAGGCTGAGGAGAGACCTTCTGCCTCTCTACAACTCCCTGAAAGGAGGTTGGAGCCAGGTGGGTGTTGGTCTCTTCCTCCAAAGAACAAGTCATCAGACAAGAGAAACTGGCCTCAAGTTGCACCAGGGTGGGTTAGGTTGGACATCAGGAACAATTTCTTCCCTGTGAGGGTTGTTGAGACACCTGGAAGAGGCTGCCCAGGGCAGTGGTGGAGTCCCCATCCCAGAGCTGTGTAGCTGTGATGCTGAGGGATGTTGTTTAGTGGGGACCTGGCAGTGCTGGATGATGTCAAAGGTTACTTCTAATCAAAACCCTGTATCTAATGCTGTGTCCCCTCCCTCCTCAGCCTCTCTCTGTGCCAATCCATCTTGTCTCTTGCCCCATAGGTAGGCTTTAAGTTGCTTAGGGTAAGGAACTGTCTTTGATCACATCCAGCACAGTGTAGTGAAGCTGATGGTTCACAGCTGGAGCTTCTGATTTCTGTAGTGATAGGACTCATGATTGCAACCACACGTCCCAGCTTGTTTACTGGGAGCACTGCAGCAAGCTCCAGGAGGTGTGCTGGTGATTTATCTCCCTGACATTTACCCTGGTATCCCCAAACTTGAGCAGCTTCAAATAACCATTACAATAACCCCAAGAAATCAAGCAAACAAACCCAAACCAAACCCCCTAAAAAACCCAGCCCCAAAGCAACAACAGCAACAAAGAAAACCCCAAACCAAACCAACAAACCAAAACCCCCAAAACAAAAAAACCCTATTGGCTCAGAATTTACTTCTGTTCCTGAATTCTTCAGGGGAAATTGATCATTACATAAAATCAAGACTCAAGCTGATGTGTAGTGACAAAAAGGTCTAGAGCTTGGACACCAAGTTGGGAGCAGGTGTTGATCTGTTAGAGGGTGAAAGGGCTCTGCAGAAGGACCTTGACTAACTGGACAGATGGGCAGAGTCCCAACAGGATGGCATTCAACAAATCCAAGTGCCAGGGGCTGCACTTTGGCCACAACAACCCCAGGCAGAGCTACAGGCTGGGGGCAGAGTGGCTGAGAGCTGCCAAACAGAGAGGGACCTGGGGGTGCTGATTGACAGCTGCCTAAACATGAGCCTGCAGTGTGCCCAGGTGGCCAAGAGGGCCAATGGCATCCTGGCCTGCATCAGGAACAGTGTGGCCAGCAGGAGCAGGGAGGTCATTGTGCCCTGTGCTCAGCACTGGTTAGGCCACACCTTGAGTCCTGTGTCCAGTTCTGGGCCCCTCAGTTGAAGAAGGACATTGAGAGACTTGAATGTGTCCAGAGAAGGGGAACAAGGCTGGGGAGAGGCCTTGAGCACAGCCCTGTGAGGAGAGGCTGAGGGAGCTGGGGTTGCTTAGCCTGGAGAAGAAGGGGAGACCTTCTTGCTCTCTGCAACTCCCTGCAGGGAGGTTGTAGCCAGGAGGGGGTTGGTCTCTTCTGCTAGGCAAGCAGCACCAGAACAAGAGGACACAGTCTCAAGCTGTACCAGGGGAAGTTTAGGCAGGAGGTGAGGAAAAAGTTCTTCCCAGAGAGAGTTGTTAGCCATTGGGATGTGCTGCCCAGGGAGGTGGTGGAGTCGCCATCCCTGGAGGTGTTCAAGAGGGGATTGGATGTGGCACTTGGTGCCATGGTTTAGTCATGAGGTCTGTGGTGACAGGTTGGACTCGATGATCTTTGAGGTCTCTTCCAACCTTGCTGATTCTATAATTTTGTCATCTTGCAAGCCTGAGTGCTACAAAAAAAAAAAGGGTATTTTTATATGGCTGAAAAAGGGGCACTTCATGGCTTCCAGTCTCTTCAGCTCCTGCTGGCCACACTGTTCCTGATGCAGGCCAGGATGCCATTGGCATCAGTCATAGTTTCGTGTAAACTCTGAAAAGTGTTTTATTTACCGTAATAAAGGTTTTGTCATGGGAAAAGAGAAAATACTTCAAAGCTCAGTGTAAATCAACCCACCTTTTGCCTTGGTAGGGGGTTGGGGCTCAGTAATGAGAGCCTGAAGAGTCAGGGGCTCCACCATAGGTGGCGTGGAGGCGAAGGAGGCAGCGTCTGCCACGTAAGCAGGCAAGAGGACCACTGCTTTTACTCACCTGTTAATTGCATTACACCCTCAAAAGGAACCCTTAAATTAACACAGCAGAACTTCCTAAGTGTCCACCTTGCAGAGACAGCAGAGCTTATGGTTTTCTAATTAGCTGCAGATGTTTTAATTGACGTAACAGATCGGACCCTAGTACAGAGCTTTTGTCTGTGCGCTGCCTGTGATGTCAGCTCACTCAGCTGCAGCGTTTAAATGTAAGGAGTAATTTACACAGGAGGTCATCTGCAGGCTCTTTGTTTAATACTGGTCTTTCTGAGGCAAGAGTGTCCCAGATTGCCCAGAGAGGTGGTAGATGCCCCTTTCCCTGGCAACATTCCAGGTTAGGTTGCTTGGGGGCTGCGAGCAACCTGCTCTAGTTGCAGATGTCCCTGCTGGCTGCAGCAGGGTTGGGCTGGATGAGTTTTAAAGGTCTCTTCCAACCTGAACCAGTCTGTGATTCCCTGCAGAAAGTTGTAGTTCTTTAGCCAGTGCTTAGAACCTGGCCAGGAGGAGGTAGATAATTAACTACCTTGTTAATGAAGTCATGATTGGAAGCAGGAAGATGTCTTGCTGGCTGTTGAATGGTTGCAGGGGAATACTGTGTGTTAAGGACATGACATCTGTAGTAGGTTTTACAGGGGGAGATGAAGCAGAACAACAGTGAAGCTTTCAGTGGTGATCAAAATCAGATGAACACTTGAATCTGTTTAATCTGTGAGAAATATTTGTGTGCATTAGGACAGCTGCAGTTCAAAATGTCAGTCTTGTAGATTAACCTTGCCACTTACAACAGAATCATAGAATCACAGACTGGTTTGGGTTGGAAGGAACCTTTAAAGGTCATCTAGTCCAAGGCCCCTGCAGTCAGCAGGGACATCTGCAACTAATTTCCTCTGTGCAACCTGACCTGGAATGGTGCCTGGGATGAGACATCTTGACATCTCTGGGCAGGCTGGGACAGGCTCTCACCACCCTCAGTGTCAAACATTTCTTCCTTCTCTCCAGTCAGAATCTGACTCTTCTGGTTTCAAACCATCACCCCTTGTCCTGTCACAACAGGGCCTGCTGAAAGGCTATCCCCAGCTTTCTTTGAAGTGCCTTTACATACTGAAGGGCTGCAATGAGGTCTCCCTGGAGCCTTCTTTTTCTTAAAACTATATCATGTGTCTTTTATTTTCCTGTGCACCTTTGCTTTTAGCTCAGATGTGGAGTGCACTTTTCTAATTTGTGGTAAGTGTACAAAGAGTACATTGAGCTTGCACAGGGAGAGGCACAAATAGTTTGGAGGGTATGTGGACATACAATGAAAATCTTTGCTTCAATGAATTTGGTAATGTCCAGACAGTATACTCTTGCCTGAGCCACACTCATAGAGTCCCAGCATGGTAGGCATTGGAAGTGACCCCTGGAGATCATTCAGTCCAAGCCCCCTGCTCCAGCAGGGCACCCACAGCAGCTTGCCCAGCAGCACAATGCCCAGGGGAGGTTGGATGCTCTCCAGAGGGATTTCACAACCTCTCTGGGCAGCCTGTTCCAGCCTTCCAGCACCTTTATAGGAAAGAAGGCTTTTCTCCTGTTCCAGTGGAACCTCCTGGGTTGCAGTGTGTGCCCCTTGACCCTTGTGCTGTCCCTGGGCACCACTGAGCAGAGCCTGGCCCCAGCCTCTTGCCCCCCAGCCTTTATCTCTTGCTGAGCATTGCTCAGATTCCCTCTGGAGCTGCTCTGCTCCAGGCTGCACAGCCCCAGGGGCTCTCAGCCTTTGCTCCTCACAGAGCTGCTCCAGGGCCCCTCAGCATCTTCATAGCCTCCACTGGACTCCCTCCAATAGTTCCCCCTCACTCCATCTGAATGTGACCCTTGCTGGTTATGCAGTTAAGAGCACATGTGTACAATATTCCCTAGATGGACTGAAGTGTTGGACTCTGAATTTGAGGTTTCATTTCACCAATGATTTAATTTCATCAACAACAGTTTCCAATGGCAATTTTTGTTTGAGAGGGAGAATCTCAGAATGGTAGGGGGTTGGAAAGGACCTCTGGAGATTTATCTAGTCCAACACCCTGCTAGCACAGGTTCACCTAGATCAGCTTTTACAGGAACTTGTCCAGGTGGCTTTTGAAAGTCTCTGGAGGAGGCTCCACAACCTCTCTAGACAGCCTCTTCTGGTGGTCTGTCACCCTCTGTTCCTCTTTACATTAGAATAGAATAAACCAGGTTGGAAGAGACCTTCAAGCTCATCATGTCCAGCCTATCATCCAACACCACCTAAACAACTAACCCATGGCACCAAGCACCCTGTCAAGTCTCCTCCTGAACACCTCCAGGGATGGTGGCTCCACCACCTCCCTGAGCAGCCCATTCCAATGGGCAATCACTCTCTCTGTGTAGAACTTCCTCCTGACCTCCAGCCTAAACCTCCCCTGACTCAGCCTGAGACCATGTCCTCTTGTTCTGGTGCTGGCTGCCTGGGAGAAGAGACCAACCTCTGCCTGTCTACAACCCCCCTTAAGGTAGTTGTAGAGAGCAATGAGGTCACCCTTGAGTCTCCTCTTCTCCAGGCTAAGCAACCCCAGCTCCCTCAGCCTCTCCTCACAGGGCTGTGCTCCAAACCCCTCACCAACTTCGTTGCCCTTCTCTGGACACCTTCCAGCAGCTCAACCTCCTTCCTAACCTGAGGAGCCCAGAACTGGACACAGGACTCAAGGTGTGGCCTAACCAGTGCTGAGTCCAGGGGCAGAATGACCTCCCTGCTCCTGCTGGCCACACTCTTCCTGATGCAGGCCAGGATGCCATTGGCCTTCTTGGCTGCCTGGGCACACTGCAGGCTCATGTTCAGCCTACCATCAACCAGCACCCCCAGGTCCCTCTCTGCCTGGCAGCTCTCAGCCACTCTGACCCCAGCCTGTAGCACTGCCTGGGGTTGTTGTGGCCACTGTGCAGAACCTGGCACTTGGATGTGTTCAATCTCCTGCCCTTGGCCTCTGCCCATCTGCCCAGCCTGTCCAGGTCCCTCTGCAGAGCCTCTCTGTCCTCCAGCAGATCAACTCCTGCCCCCAGCTTGCTGTCATCTGCAGACTTGCTGAAGCACAAAAATCTTGGATGTCTTGATTTTATTTCTATGGATTAAAGCTGTGCCTCCTTATTTTTGTAGACCTGCAAAGAATTTTGTAGAGCTGTGCAAAGCATGTTCTAAGGTTTAATGAGGCCTTCAAGTAAGATCTTTGCCTTAAGCCACCAAAGACAAACTCATCATGCCATTGTACCACAGCTAGCTTTCGATTCCATGGTCTCCAGGAGCCAATGGCCATTAAAAGTGTCCTGCCCAAAGTGGCCCTTCCAACACAAAGATGAGATTTGTTTGTTTTTTTCACATAACCTGATAAATGTCTCCTTTTCCTTTTGAACCAGCCATCAAAAACATTTTCCATCCTTCTGCAAAACTCTTCCCAGCCAAACCTGAGGGAAGCCAAACAGATCATGTGCTTAGCAGAGTAGTAAGAGAAACTGCTTTAGCAGTTGCAGCTTTAGATGTGATTTCCTTGTCCTGAAGCCAGTTACTCTTGGTGAGTGACTGAAGTTATCAGTAATGTGGTAGCTGTAGTATGGAGCAGTGAACACTCATTTTTATGACACTTAGGGAGTGCCATTTCTTTCCCCCCCTTTTTCAAGCAAGTGGCATTTTCCAGAGTGACTCACTCTGGGGAAAGAAAAATAGCATTAACAGGAAAAGAAATGTGGCACCTTGGAATAGACATCCTGGTGAAAAGAATGGATTTCCATTCCTGAAACCCAAATTTCTGTACTACATGGAAATTCAATTATTGCCCTCACAGGAAAAGTGTGCAATTTTGCTGTCCTCTCTGCAACTTAATTTTCTTGCTTAGATGTTGAACTTGTACCAAGTCCAGAGCAGTACAGGGGCACAATGACTTCCCTGCTCCTGCTGGCCACACTGCTCCTAATGCAGGCCAGGATGCCCGTGGCCCTCTTGGCCACCTGGGCACACTGCTGGCTCATGTTCAGCTGCTGTCACCCAGTACCCCCAGGTCCCTCTCTGCCTGGCTGCTCTCAGCCACTCTGACCCCAGCCTGTAGCTCTGCATGGGGTTGTTGTGGCCAAAGTGCAGCCCCTGGCACTTGGACTTGTTGAATGCCATCCTGTTGGCCTCTGCCCATCTGTCCAGTCGGTTGAGGTCCCTCTGCAGAGCCCTTTTGCACTCTAACTGACCAACATCTGCTCCTAACTTGGTGTCATCTGCAAATTTGCTGATGACTGACTCAATCCCCTCATCCAGATCATCAGTGAAGATGTTAAAGAGCACAGGGCCCAGCACTGATCCCTGGGGCACAGCACTGGTGCCTGGCTGCCAGCTGCCTGTGGCACCATTCACCACCACTCTCTGGGCTCAGCCTCCAACCACTTCCTAACCCAGCTCAGAGAGCTGCTGTCCAAGCCATGAGCTGACAGCTTGGCCAGGAGTTTGCTGTGGGGGACGGTGTTAAAGGCCTTGCTGCAGTCCAGGCAGACCACATCCACAGCCTGCCCCACATCCATCAGGCATCACCTGATCATAGGAGATCAGGTTGGAGAGGCAGGTCCTGCCCTTCCTAAATCCATGTTGTCTGGGCCTGATCCCTTGGCTGTACTGCACGTCCACTTGGGTCACAACAACCCCATGAATGCTCCAGGGTTGGGGCAGAGTGGCTGGAAACTGCACTGTGCAAAAGGACTCAAGGGAAGCTGATTGATATCCAGATGAAGATGAGCCAGGGTGTGCCCAGCTGGCCAGGAAGGCCACCAGCATCCTGATCTGGATCAGCAATGGTGTGGCCAGCAGCAGCAGGGTAGAGATTGTCCATGTCTACTGGGGACTGGTGAGGTCACATGGGGAATCCTGGGTTCAGTTTTGGGCCTCTTACTTCAAGAATGACATTGAGGGTCTGGAAAGTGTCCAGAGAAAGGCAATGAAGCTGGTGAAGGGTCTGGAGAACAGGACTAGTGAGGAGCAGCTGAGGGACTTGAGGTTGTTTAGTCTGGTGAAAAAGGAGGCTCTCTGCAGCTCCCTGAAAGGAGGCTGGAGCCAGGTGGGGGTTGGTATCTTCTCCCAAGAAACAGGAGACAAGGCAAGAGGAAATGGCCTCAACTAGTGCCAGGGGAGGTTTAGGTTGGACACTAAGGAAACATTTTTCTTGCCCAAAGCTTTCTGTGATTCAAGTATGCCTTTCACTATGGAACATAAGAAAAGGACTACTTGGGTGAGAGGCTGGAGAGGAAGGCAAGGAGGCAGATCCCTCATTGTGTGAGTTTTTGGTGCTGTCTTCTGGTCCTTTCTGTTCTGTCCTGTAAGATGAAAGGAACGGACATGGCACGGCGCTGGGAAGTCAGAGTGGACGTAGGGAGGAAGATCATAGTATCATAGAATCAGTCAAGGTTGGAAGGGACCACAAGGATCATCCAGTTCCAACCCCCCTGCCATGGGCAGGGACACCCCACACTACATCAGCCTGGCCACAGCCTCAGCCAGCCTGGCCTTAAACACCTCCAGGGAGAGGGCCCCAACCACCTCCCTGCACAACCCATGCCAGGGCTTCACCACTCTCCTGGGGAAGAACTTCCTCCTCCCCTCCAGCCTCAATCTCCCCACCTCCAGCTTCATTCCATTCCCCCTAGTCCTAGCACTACCTGAGACACTGAGAAGTCCCTCTGATGATGCTGTGGGATCTCTTAACTCTGCTGTGATTTTGGTGGCTGGCCTCTCCTTCCAGCCAGCTGTGGACATAAAACCATGATGTGCATTTCTGTACAGAGAGGTTGGTGGTAAGCAAACTGCTGCTGTTGGAGCATCATGAGGGGCTTGCTCCTGCAGAATGCAAAGCATGCTGGTGTGGCAAGCTCTTGCACATCCGTTTCATTTAGCATGTTAAGCAAATGCTCTCATGCTTGGCCTTTCTAGATCAGCCTCTGGATAGTATTTCTTCCTCTGGGCCAAGCATATCCCTTTTCCTCACTCCTTTTGGAGCACTTGGTGAGTTTTGAAGCAGACTGGTATCAAGGGAACTGCTGCAATTCAGTGGACAGATTTTCCTTGGCCGAGACCCAGACTTCTTCTTCCTGTTGTGGATATTAATACTGACAGAGGTGAGACCTTGTCACTCTTCTGCTGCACAGTGCAGGTAATAAATGTGAAATCAGGTTTCAGGAGAGGATTGTGAGCAAGGTTTTCTGTCCAAGCGAAAAACAACTCAGAACGAATCTGCCCCTGGAATAATTCCTGATTTCTGTGCTTAATACTTTGGATTTTTGTTCAGCATGCTGAGGATCTGTAGCTGACAAATGTACAGCCCTGTCATCTCAGTCTGACTGAAATGGCAGTTTTTACTTCCCAGAAAGCAAAAGAATTATTCTATGATGACATGCATGAAGGATTGCCTATAGAGCAGGCTGTTCTTTTGAGTGTTTCAGAGCTTCTGAAATATAGCAACTGCTATAAAAAAAAACATGGCTGGAAAATAAAATAGGCAGCTTTCAGTATTTAATGAGTTTGACAATGAGCTGCTTAAAGGATGCTTGCTGGGATGTGTCAGTGGAGCTGGCTGTGGTCATCCAGGGGGTGGCAGGCAGGCAGAGCAGCTGTGACAGCTCCACATCAGAATTTGGCGTTGTGCATCATCTGAGACCTAGAGACTACCCCAAAAGCTATGCACTCATAGAATGGTTTGGTTTGGAAGGGACCTGTCAAGGTCATCTCTTCCAAGACCCCTGCAGGCAGCAGGGACATCTGCAACTGGAGCAGGTTGCTCACACCCCCCAAACATCCTCACCTGGAATGCAGTCAGTGATGGAGCATCTCTTACCTCTCTGGGCAATCTGGGCAGGCTCTCCATACCCTCAGGCTCAATCATTTCTTCCTTCTCTCCACTCTCAGTCTCCCTCTTTTAGCTTAAACCGTCAGCCCTTGTCCTGTCACAGCAGGTTTGGTGATTGCTGAAGGGATTTTGCCTACATTGACCTGAATTGTGAGGAATAATGTGACCAGCAGGACCAGGGCAGGGCTTGTCCCCACGTACTCAGCGCTGGTGAGGTCAAACCTTGAGTGCTGGGTTCAGTGTGGGGCCCCTCACTCCAAGGATATTGAGGTGTTAGGGTGTGTAACAGAGAGAAGGGCAAGAAAGCTGGGGAAGGGTCTAGAGCACAAATCTTGTCCTAAGCAGCTGAGGGACCTGGGGTTGTTTTGAGAAGAGGAGGCTGAGGGGAGACCTTCTTGCTCCCTACAACTCCCTGAATGAGGCTGAAGCCAAGTGGGGTTGGTCTGTACTCCCAGGTGACGAGTGAGAGGACAAGAGGAAGTGGCCTCAAGTTGCAGCAAGGGGAAGTTTAGATTGGATGTTAGACAAAACTTTCTGGCTGAAAAGGGTTCTGAAACCCTGGATCAGGCTGCCCAGGGGAGTGGTTGAATCCCCATCCCTGGAGGTGTTTAAAAGCTGCCGAGATGCAGTGCTGAGGGACGTGGTTTAGCTCCATCCTTGGTGCAGGTAGATAATGGTTGGACTCAATGATCTAAAAGGTCTTTTCCAACCAAAGTGATTCCCTGGTCTCACCTTGTTAGGGAGGAGGTACTTTTATCCTCCTGGCCTTCCTCCTCTCTTTTTAAGTTTGGAGACTGTGTGCTTTGCAATTTCTCACAGTTAAATCAGGGGCTTGCTGCACAGCATGGTCTTGAAGGTGTTGTTTGTTGCTTCTAGGTCAGAGCAGCCTGAGAGAGAGACAGACAGAAGCTGTAGAGCCTCTGATTGTTGGTTGTTGGGGTTTTTTTTTGGTAGCAGTTGTTCTTGGACAGGGATTGCATGTAATCTAGGTTAGGGAACTGCTCATTATGTAAAGGGTTTATACAATTGGAAGTGGAGCATTGTACATTTCTGCAATTAAGAAAGTTGTCCTGAAATAGTCTCAGCCTAGATGGAAAATGTGCTCATTAGCCACGTTCCTGTTCTTGCCCAGTGCTCTGTTGAATTTCTCTGTAAGCCTTTAACTTGCAATAGCTACTGGCACTACTTTCCTTGTTGTTGTTGCTGTTGTTGTAATTGCTGTATTGCTCAGAATTGCTTATTAGTGAAGATTTAGATACATTTCCCCCCTTTGTGAGACCTCTGCTTTCCCAACCTTTGCTTCTAAAACTCTGAAGCTTTGTTAAAAGTTGTTCTGCTGCTTTGCAAGCAAATGTTCTTTAGCTGCTGGTAGCAGTCACAAAACAAAGCTGTGGTGACAGCCTGTGGTGCAGTCAAGTGATTTCATTGCAGCATTAACATGAGCTTATGCCAGGAAAGCTCCTGAGTGTGGCTGGGCTGGGGGCACTTGTCACTTCTGCCAGAGCTGCTCTTTGAGTGTGAAATACATCACTGGTGAGCCTGGGCCCTGATGGGAGCATTCAAGTTCACTCAGTAAGTGCCTCAAGTAGCATCTTCAATGGCACAATGGAGTTGAGTGCACTCTGAGCAAGCTGGCAAGATTGACACCAAGCTGAGTGATGTGTTTCTGTGCTGGAGGGCATCCATACAGAGGGACCTGGACAAGCTGGAGAAGTGGTCCCAGGTGAACCCCACTTGGCTCCAGCCTCCTTTCAGGGAGCTGTAGAGAGCCAGAAGGTCTCTCCTCAGCCTCCTCTTCTCCAGGCTCAACACCCCCAGCTCCCTCATCTACTCCTCCCCAGCCCTGTTTTCCAGACCCTTCTCCACCTTTGTTGCCCTTCCTTGGACCAGCTTCAGCTCCTCAATGTCCTTCTTGGTGTGAGGAGCCCAAAACTTCATGCAGGATTTGAGGTGCACCAGTGCCCAGCACATTCCATGGAGTAGCAGAAGGGTGAGGGAAGCTCTTCATCCCTTAACCATTCCCAGACCAATGACCACAAAGCAGCAAGATGGATTTCCAGTCACAGTTTTGAGATGCATCTGCCAAAGATTATGGGGATAATGTTTAACCAATTCCTGTTCTAAGAGGCCAGCTTCCTCCCTGGAGCCAAATACATCCTTAGGGATGGGTTTTGGAACCATTTAGCAGCTCCCCTGCAGGGATAGGGGCTCTACCACTGCCCTGGGCAGCCTGGGCCAGGCCTTGACAGCCCTTTTTGGGAAAGAAATTGTTCCTGATGTCCAATCTAAACCTCCTTGTGTGATTCAGCAGGGCCAAGTGCAAGGTTCTGTGTCTGAATTGGAGCAATCACCAGTATCAACCAGGGATGCAAGGCTGGAGAGCAGCCCAGTGGAGAAGGCCTTGGGGGTACTGGGGGTGCAGAGCTGTCCATGAGCCAGCACCAAGTGCTGCCAGCCCAGAGCCAGCCCTGTCCTGGGCTGATCCCCAGCAGTGTGGGCAGGGATGCTGATCCCCAGCAGGGGCAGGGAGGGGATTCTTCCCCTCTGCTGGGCTCTGCTCAGACCTCCCTGCAGTGCTGGGGCAGCTCTGGAGTGCTCAGCACAGCCAGGGAGCTGTTGGAGCAGGGCCAGAGGAGGCCACAGCAATGCTGGCAGGGCTGGAAGGGCTCTGCTGGGAGGCTCCAGGCTGAGAGAGTTGGGCTTGGGCAGCCTGGAGAAGAGAAGGCTCCAGGGAGACCTTCTGGTGGCCTTGCAGTGCTTCAAGGGCCTAGAAGAAAGCTGGGGACAGACCTTTTTCTCAGGTTCTGTTGTGACAGGACAAGGGGTGATGGTTGGAAAGAAAGAGAGGGAGATTGAGAGTGAAGGAAGAAATGTGTGACAGTGAGGGTGGTGAGAGCCTGTTCCAGGCTGCCCAGAGAGGTGGGAGATGCCCCATGCCTGGTAACATCCCAGGTGAGGTTGTTTGGGGCTGTGAGCAGCCTGCTCTAGCTGCAGCTGTCCCTGCTGACCGCAGGGAGGGTGGGCTACATGACCTTGTGCAGGTCCCTTCCAGCCCAAACCGTCCGGTGATACGGAGGAAACAAATAGCAGAACGTGAGAGTCTTGTCTCTTCCACCACTGTTGTTCTGTTCCCTGGGCACACTCTGTCTACTTGTAAAAGTGTCTCAGAGGTGAAGATTTAGGTAAACACAGTCTGAACAAAATGTAGAGAATAAAATACAGTAATTGATTTCTAGAGCAGTCAGCTGAAGTCCTTTAAATGCAGTCCCATGAAGCTCCTCTAGTCAGGTGAAGGATTCGTTCCAGCAGTTGTAGCTACTTGTGGAGTGTTTTTCTTGTCTTCAGACCTTTATCTTTGCCATTTGGCTTCTTAATATTTTCACTGGAAGAGGAGAGAAAATAAGCTTGTGGGCTTCTGCAGTGTGTGTTTAGGAAAATAATGTGTTCTCAATCACAGTTACAACATTCCCCTTCCTGTCTTTAATAGCATCTTTTTATTCTCCCTCTCTCTCTCTCTCTCTCTGTTTTTCACTCTCTCTCCCTACCACAACCACCACCAGTCTTGGCATGTGCTGATGCTTGGAGTGATTGGTGGTGGTAGTGGTGTTGTTTTGTAAGTCATTTCAGCATCTTGTTTTGCATGTCAAGCACTCAGCAGATTTGCAAGTGGCAGCAGTCAATTAGCAAAGTGTCTGACACGTGGACAAGTTTGCTTTGGTGTTGATTTAGAGCTCTTTAACATCTTCATTGATGATCTGGATGAGGGCATTGAGTCCATCAGCAGTAAGTTTGCAGATGACAGCAAGCTGGGGGCAGGAGTTGATCTGCTGGAGGACAGAGAGGCTCTGCAGAGGGACCTGGACAGGCTGGGCAGATGGGCAGAGGCCAAGGGCAGGAGATTGAACACATCCAAGTGCCAGGTTCTACACATTGGCCACAACAACCCCATGCAGTGCTACAGGCTGGGGTCAGAGTGACTGAGAGCAGCCAGGCAGAGAGGGACCTGGGGGTGCTGGTTGATGGTAGGCTGAACATGAGCCTGCAGTGTGCCCAGGCAGCCAAGAGGGCCAGTGGCATCCTGGCCTGCATCAGGAAGAGTGTGGCCAGCAGGAGCAGGGAGGTCATTGTGCCCCTGTCCACTGCACTGGTTAGGCCACACCTTGAGTCCTGTGTCCAGTTCTGGGCTCCTCAGTTTAGGAAGGAGGTTGACTTGCTGGAAGGTGTCCAGAGAAGGGCAAGAAAGCTGGGGAGGGGTCTGGAACACAGCCCTGTGAGGAGAGGCTGAGGGCGCCTCTCCCAGGTCTCTTCCCCCAGGCAACCAGCACCAGAACAAGAGGACACAGTCTCAAGCTGCGCCAGGGGAGGTTTAGACTCGAGGTGAGGAGGAAGTTCTTCACCGAGCGAGTCATTGGTCATTGGAATGTGCTGCCCAGGGAGGTGGTGGAGTCATCGACCCTGGAGGTGTTCAAGAGGGGATTGGATGTGGCACTTGGTGCCATGGTCTAGTCATGGGGTCTGTGGTGACAGCTTGGACTTGATGATCCTCGAGGTCTCTTCCAACCTAAGTTATACTGTGATACTGTGATACTGTGAGCTGGGGTTGCTTAGCCTGGAGAAGAGGAGACTCAGGGGAGACCTTCTTGCTCTCTTGAAGGGAGGTTGTAGACAGGCAGAGGTTGGTCTCTTCTCCCAGGCAGCCAGCACCAGAGCAAGAGGGCACAGTCTCAGGCTGTGCCAGGGAAGGTTTAGGCTGGATGTTAGGAGGAAGTTCTACACAGAGAGAGTGATTGCCCATTGGGATGTGGTGCCTGGGGAGGTGGTGGAGTCACCATCACTGGAGGTATTCAGGAGGAGACTTGATGGGGTGCTTGGTGCCATGGGTTAGTTGTTTAGGTGGTGTTGGATTGGTTGATGGGTTGGACGTGATGATCTTGAAGGTCTCTTCCAACCTGGTCTATTCTATTCCATTCCATTCCATTCCATTCCATTCTATTCTATTCTATTCTATTCTATTCTATTCTATTCTATTCTATTCTATTCTATTCTATTCTATTCTATTCTATTCTATTCTATTCTATTCTATTCTATTCTTGGAACAAGCACAATGCAGCTTCTAAAGATGGAAACCTGGAATCCTGAAATCCTTATCATGATTAGCATCATAGAACTGATTCTGTTGGAGAAGTCCTTTAAGATCCTTGAGCCCAGCCATTAACCCAGCCCTGCCTAGGTCATCACTAAGCCATCTCCCTCAGCGCCACATCTCTGCAGCTTTTAAATGCCTCCAGGGATGGGGATTTGACCATGCCTCTGGGGAGCCTGTTCCAGTGTTTGAGAACACTTACAGGTTTGAATTTCTTCTAATATCAAACCTAAACCTGCCCTGCTGCAACTTGAGGACATTACCTCTTATCCTATCACTTGTTACTAGGTAGAAGAGACCAACCCCACTTGTCTCCAACCTCCTTTCAGGGAGTTACAGAGACCCAGAAGGTCTCTCCTCAGCCTCTTCTTCTCCAGACTAGACAACCTCAGGTCCCTCAGCTGCTCCCCGCCCAGCCCTGTCCTCCAGATCCTTCCCCAGCTTTGTTGCCCTTCTCTGGACCTGTTCCATCCCCTCAATGTTCTTCTTTGAGTGAGGAGCGCAGAACTGAACTCAGTACTCAAGGTGTGGTGAGTACAGTACTGAGTACAGAGGGACAACCCCTACCCTAGTCTTGCTGGCCACACTGCCACTGATCCAAAGCCAGAATGCTGGTGGCCTTCTTGGCCACCTGGGCACACCTTGGCTCATCCTCAGCTGCTGTCAACCAGCCCTCCCAGATCCATTTCTGCTGGGCAGCTTTCCAGGCACTCTGCCCCCAGCCTGAAGTGTTGAAGGGAGTTGCTGTGACCCACATGCAGCACTTGTTAACCCCTTGTGCACGAATGATTCCCCTTGCTGTGCAGACCTGATTTTTGCCCTGTGGCTTTATCCTCCTTAGCAGGCAGAGTCTGCAAAGGCATAACAACTGTGCAGATTAAAACATGCAGTTCAGTCTGGCTGGTGTGGGTGCCATGCTAGACATAACTGCTGAGGAGGTGTGGTGTCCGTCATGGAAGTCATCACTGCGTCCTTTCTCTCCAGCGTAGGAGGGGGGTTTATGATCTGCCAGAATGCCAAATGCTGCTAACTAGAGCTGAGTGTGGTCCTCTCTCCATAAATTACAATCATGGCTGCGTGTGGGTGTCTTATCATTAAACTCTGCTGTCTGCCTGGGAGGTGTGGGAGGGAGTAAACTGCTGGGACGTAGCCATTGATGCGTTGTAGGTCCTCTTCTGGACGCAGTGTGGAGGCCTTTTAATTCACCTCTTCCTCAGAAAAATTAGTGCTGTGATTGGAGTATGCATTAAGCAGTGCCCTGGGCTTGTTTTCCTCTTTTGGTCTCGTGCCAGATGGTGATTAAGAACCAGTTAACGAGCTCCATAGGCTCTGCTTGAGCATGTAAGGCAGGTTTCCATAATTTGTCACTGATTGGAGTTAGAATCCAGGCTTTTACTGCAACAACTAGATGAGGACATTCCTGAATCTGGAGGCAGGTGCTTCTAGAGCTGCTGATTTCTGCAATGCATAAACTAAAGCAAGAGAAGCTTGACTTAGCCTTGGTTATATCTGGGGAGAGGATTCATGGAATCATAGAATGGTTTGGGTTGGATGGGACCTTTAATGGAGGGAGGTGCCCCACCTCTGGAAGCAGCTCAGATCACACAGAATCACAGAACAACAGGGGCTGGAAGGGACTTCTAAAGGTCACTGAGTTCAACTCCCCTGCCCAAGCAGGATCACCTAGAGCAGGTCACAGAGGAGTGCATCCAGGTGGGCCCTGAATGCCTCCAGAGAAGGAGACTCCACAACCCCTCTGGGCAGCCTGCTCCAAAACTCTGCCACCCTCACAACAAAAAAGTTGTTTCCCATGTTCACTTCAGGTTGGGCAAGACTCTCAGCAACCTGATCTGGAATCACAGAATGGTTTGGGTTGGAAGGGGCCTGCAAAGGTCATCCAGTCCAGCCCCCCTGCAGTCAGCAGGGACATCCTCCACTACATCACATTGCTCAGAGCCTGAGTCTTCAGGGATGGGGTCTCAACTACCTCCCTGGGCACCTAGTTGAAGGTGTCCCTGCTGGCTGCCGGTAGGTTGAACTCAATGACCTTTAAAAGACCCTTCCAGCTCAAACTACTTAAAGGCCCTTTCCAGCTCAAACCATTTTCACTGAATGGATGATTCTGTGAAGATCTACACATCTTCCACTGTTTTTACTTACACTGGTTGACCTGATCAGGTGGTGTTGGGTGATAGGTTGGACTTGATCTCAAAGGTCTTTTCCAACCTGGTTTGGTTCCGTTCCATTCCATTCCATTCCATTCCATTCCATTCCATTCCATTCCATTCCATTCCATTCCATTCCATTCCATTCCATTCCATTCCATTCCATTCCATTCCATTCCATTCCATTCCATTCCATTCCATTCCATTCCATTCCATTCCATTCCATTCCATTCCATTCCACATTCCACTTCCCTTCCTTCCCTTCCCTTCCCTTCCCTTCCCTTCCCTTCCCTTCCCTTCCCTTCCCTTCCCTTCCCTTCCCTTCCCTTCCCTTCCCTTCCCTTCCCTTCCCTTCCCTTCCCTTCCCTTCCCTTCCCCAAAAGGGGGTGAAAGGATGGTTGTCCTCCAGAGATCCAAACCTCGATCTCTTTGGGGTAACACTAAGATCTGAACTTTCAGAGGACTCCCTGTAACAGTTCTGAGAATTTGTTCTTGAATGGCAGCAATTAATTTAGAGTTTCTGTGATGTGTTCCCCCAGCTGCTGCTCACAAAGCTTCTGCTCTGTACCCCTCACAAGCTTTGTTGCCCTTCAGACGTGCTGCCTCTGATGCCTGACTCTTTCTACCTCTCTGGTTTTGCATTTGTGTGGCAGAGAGCTGAGCTGCCTGAAAATTGTCCTTCTCTTGCCTTGGCTAAGTGACTTAACTTTCCCTTGTGGCTGCACACATATTGAGTTGTTTTTCAGTTGGGTACAGAATATGGGAAGAAATAATGTGCAGAAGGAAGGGGCTGCTGGTTTTGGTGGAAGCTTTATGAAGGTCACCATGCTCCTCCATAGCAGCTCATTTGTTCTTGCTCCCTGTTTGTTGGCTCCTTCAACATGGTCTTGAAGAATCTGTGAGATCAGCATAGGGATAAATGTTTAGCAAGTGGGAAGGGTCAGTGCAGCTTTTGTAGTGGGTCTGACTTGCCTGTGTCATGGCCTCATTTGAATCTTCTCCAAGAATGATCATTCAATGATCACTGCTACCCTGGGGTGTTTCAGAAGGGATGTGGTTAGCAGGTCAAGAGAGGTTCTCCTTTCCCTCTACTCTGCCCTGGTGAGGCTGCATCTGGAATATTGTGTCCAGTTCTGGGCCCCTCAGTTCATAGTGTCATAATATCAGTCAGGGTTGGAAGGGACCAGAAGGATCATCCAGTTCCAACCCCCCTGCCATGGGCAGGGACACCCCACACTACATCAGCCTGGACACAGCCTCAGCCAGCCTGGCCTTAAACACCTCCAGGGACAGGGCCCCAACCACCTCCCTGCACAACCCATTCCAGGGCTTCACCACTCTCATGGGGAAGAACTTCCTCCTCCCCTCCAGCCTCAATCTCCCCACCTCCAGCTTCATTCCATTCCCCCTAGTCCTATCACTACTTCAGATCCTAAGCAGTCCCTCCCCAGCCTTCCTGGAGCCCCCTGCAGATCCTGGAAGGCCACAATGAGGTCACCTGGGAGCCTTCTCTTCTGCAGACTGAACAGCCCCAAATCCTTCACTCTGTCCTCACAGCAGAGCAGCTCCAGCCCTCTGCTCATCCTCCTGGCCCTGCTCTGGACACCTTCCAGCACCTCCAGATGCCTCTTGTCATAGGGGCTCCAGAACTGGAGGCAGTACTCCAGGTGGGGTCTCCCCAGAGCTGAGCAGAGAGGGAGAATCACCTCCCTTGCCCTGCTGGCCACACTTCTCCTGCTGCAGCCCAGGCTCTGCTTGGCTTTCTGGGCTGCAAGTGCACACTGAGAGCTCCTGCTGAGCTTCTCCTCCCCCAGCACCCCCAAGGCTCTCTCCTCAGGGCTGCTTTCCAGCCAGTCCCTGCCCAGCCTGGATTTGTGCCTGGGATTGCCTCCCCCCAGCTGCAGGACCCTGCCCTTGCTCTTGTTGAACCTCCTGAGGTTGGCTTGTTCCCACCTCTCCAGCCTGTCCAGCTCCCTCTGGATGGATCCCTTCCCTCCAGCTGTCTGCTGCACCACACAGCTTGGTGTCATCAGCAAACCTGCTGAGGGTGCACTCAGTGCCACTGTCCATGGCACCCACATGGATGTTGAACAAGCCTGGTCCCAGGACTGATCCCTGAGGGCCTCTGCTTGTCCCTGGCCTCCACTGGGACATGGAGCCATTGACAGCCACTCTTTGGCCATCAAGCCAGTTCTTGAACAAGCCAGTTCAGGAAGAACCTCAGGGAACTGTTTGAAAGAGTTCAGTGCAGAGCCACAGAGCTGCTGCAGGCAGTGGAAACATGTCCCTGTATGGACAGCCTGAGGGAGCCGGGACTTGGAGCAGAGGAGCCTGAGGGCTGCTCTGATTCCTCTTGATAAAGCTGTGCAGGGCAGTGTGGGGAGGACAGAGCCAGGCTCTGCTCAGGGATGTCCAAGGACAGGACAAGGGGCAATGGGTGCAAGCTGGAGCAGAGGAGGTGCCATGGGAACAGAAAGGAAAAGTTTTTCCTTGTGAGGGTGCCAGAGCCCTGGAGCAGGCTGCCCAGAGAGGTTATGGAATCAAAACCTATCTGGATGTGTTCCTGTGTGATCTGCCCTCAGTGGTCCTGCTCTGGCAGGGGGGTTTGACTGGGTGATCTTTGGAGGTTCTTTGCAACCCCTAATGTTCTATGATTGTGTGTGTCTCCTGCTGTAGGTTCCTTCCAACCCCTAATGTTCTGTGATTCTGTGTGTCTCCTGCTGGTAGTCAGTGCCCTCCTATACATTGCTTACAGGGATGATGCAGAGGTGTGTTCTGCATCCAGAGGAGTTCTTCAGATCAATGTTGTGGCTGGCAGTGGTCTTCTCTGCTGACAGGCTCCTTCTGCTTGAGAATTTTATAGGTAGGGTTATTTTAGCACTGCCACATGAGCACTCAGGTCTTGATTCTGAATTCCTTCCTAGCAATCTCCTCCACCTTCATTTGAAGGCTGTTTCTCCACAGACATCTTCTGATGAGCCTTAATCTGATGGCAGGTGACCTGCTGCTGGAAGAGGCTGAGTGGGGGACAACACAGCAACTTTTCTTTCCCCTGCTGATGGTGTGTCCAGATTTTGCTGGAAAATGCACCCCAGACATTTCACTTAGCTCCTCTCCTAGAGCCAGACCTTCTCAGAGCACTCCCTTGGTGCCTCCATCACCTTTTGGCCTCCCTGAAGAGATGTCTCTTTCAGATTGTTCAAAAGAGCTCTGCCATTCCCAGAGTGCCCAGTAAACCAGGAGGAATTTGAGGAGAGGCTTAATCAGGACAAATCCTGCATCTTCTGCAATATGCTAGGAGCTATTTAAAGACCTTTGGCTGCAAGCCTCCAAAGAAGAGCAGTCAGACTTCCAGAAATGTCTGTCAGTCAGCAGCTCCAGTTGTTCCTGTGCTTCATGCTTCATGTTCTGCCAAGAGCATTGCTTGATGGTCTGGATGTCTTCTGCAGTGTATAAATGGGAAGTGTTTTCTCCTGGGAGTGTGGTGTATGTAGCACTTTTTGACACCTCTCATCGTGGTGCTGTCTGCAAACTTGCTGAGGGTTCCCTTGATCTCGCTGTGTGTGGCACTAATGAAGATACTGAACAGCACTGGTCCCAGTGTGGACTCTGGGGGGACTTGTACTCAGCTCTGGGGAGGCCACACCTCGAGTGTGGTGTTTAGTTTCGGGCACCTCGGCACAGGAGAGATGTGGAGGTGCTGGAGCCACGGCAGAGGAGGGCAAGGAAGCTGTGAAGGGCCTGGAGAAGAAATCTGGTGAAAAGCAACTGAAGGAGCTGGGGATGGTTGGTGTGAAACAGAGGAGGCTGAGGGGAGACCTCATGGCTCTACACCTACCTGAAAGGGTATCACAGTATCACTAAGGTTGGAAGAGACCTCAAAGATCATCGAGTCCAAGCTGTCACCACAGACCCCATGACTAAACCATGGCACCAAGTGCCACATCCAATCCCCTCTTGAACACCTCCAGGGATGGGGACTCAAACACCTCCCTGGGCAGCACATCCCAATGGCTAACGACTCGCTCGGTGAAGAACTTTCTCCTCACCTCAAGTCTAAACCTCCCCTGGCACAGCTTGAGACTGTGTCCTCTTGTTCTGGTGCTGGTGCTGGTTGCCTGGGTAGGTGGTGGAAGCCTCATCCTTGGAGGTGTTCAAGTCCAGGCTGGATGTGGCTCTGGGCAACCTGATTGGGTGTGAGGTTTTGAAGGCCAGGCTGGAGGTGGCTGTGAGCAACCTGCTGTAGTGTGGGGTGTCCCTGCCCCTGGCAGTGGGGCTGGAACTAAATGATCCTTGAGGTCCCTTCCAACCCTAACAATTCTATGATTCTGTGAAAGGAGGCTGTGGAGAGGTTGGTGCTGGTCTCATCTCATAGGTGATTAGTGATAGAACAAGAGGCAACAGCCTCAAGCTGCAACAGGGTTTGGATTGGACATTAGGAAGATGTTTTTTCCCAGCAAGAGTGGTCAGGCTTTGGAATGTGCTGCCCAGGGATGTGGTGGAGTCAGCAATCCTGCATGTGTTCAAAGGTAGTTTGGATGTATCACAGTATCACCAAGGTTGGAAGAAACCTCGATGATCCTCGAGGTCTCTTCCAACCTTAGTTATACTGTGATACTGTGATGAGACCTCAGAGATCATCAAGTCCAACCTGTCACCACAGACCCCATGACTAAACCATGGCACCAAGTGCCACATCCAATCCCCTCTTGAACACCTCCAGGGATGGGGACTCCACCACCTCCCTGGGCAGCACATCCCAATGGCTAACAACTCTCTCTGGGAAGGACTTTCTCCTCACCTCCAGCCTAAACCTCCCCTGGCACAGCCTCAGACTGTGTCCTCTTGTTCTGGTGCTGGTTGCCTGGGAGAAGAGACCAACCCCCACCTGGCTGCAACCACCTTTCAGGGAGTTGTAGAGGGCAATGAGGTCACCCCTGAACCTCCTCTTCTCCAGGCTAAGCAATCCCAGCTCCCTCAGCCTCTCCTCACAGGGCTGTGCTCCAAATCCCTCCCCAGCATTGTTGCCCTTCTCTGGACACATTCAAGTCTCTCAATGTCCTTCTTAAACTGAGGGGCCCAGAACTGGACACAGGACTCAAGGTGTGACCTAACCAGTGCAGAGTACAGGACACAATGACCTCCCTGCTCCTGCTGGCCACACTGTTCCTAATTCTGGCCAGGATGCCATTGGCCTTCTCAGCCACCTGGGCACACTGCAGGCTCATGTTCAGGCAGCTGTCAATCAGCACCCCCAGGTCCCTCTCTGTTTGGCAGCTCTCAGCCACTCTGCCCCCAGCCTGTAGCTCTGCCTGGGGTTGCTGTGGCCAAAGTGCAGCCCCTGGCACTTGGACTTGTTGAATGCCATCCTGTTGGCCTCTGCCCACCTGTCCAGTCGGTCGAGGTCCCTCTGCAGAGCCCTTTCACCCTCTAACTGACCAACATCTGCTCCCAGCTTGGTGTCATCTGCAAATTTGCTGATGACTGACTCAACCCCCTCCTCCAGATCATCAATGAAGATATTAAAGAGGCTGGGGCCCAGCATGGAAGACATATGAAGCAATGTAATGGCAGAAATGGGGCTCATGCCCTGAAGAAAACCCTTTAACATTTTAGGTGCCACAGTCAGGAGCTCCTCATTTCAAAAAAAAAAAAAAAAAAAGGGAATAAAAGAAAAGAAATACAACAACAACAACAAAAGGCTAAATAGTTAAAAACTAAGAGAAGAGGAATATGCTTGTTTGTGGTGTTAAACCTCTGTTGTTTGGCATGTGTAACCTTTTTCAGTGTAGTAGGAAGATCGTGCAGAGTGTCAGAGCTGGGCTGAATCACAGGAAGCAGAGTGGGAAAGGCTTTCAAAGAAAGGAAAGAAAATCTCTGTGTGTGATTTGGCAACCCAAGGGCTGTGGCTGTGCCTCTTATGTAAAGGCTGTAAACACAGAGCTGGGGAAGGAGTGTATTATGCTGTTACACAGAGCCACTTGTAACTTGCTGAGTATGAGCCAGCAGTGCCCAGAAGGTCAAGAAGGCCACCAGCATCCTGGCTTGGATCAGCAATAGTGTGGCCAGCAGGAGCAGGGCAGGGATTGTCCCCCTGTACTCAGCACTGGGAAGGCCACAGCTTGAATCCTGGGTGCAGTTTTGGTCTGCTCACTCCAAGGACATTGAGGAGCTGGAGTGTGTCCTGAGTACGGCTGTGAAGCTGATAAAGAGTCTAGAGCACAAGTGGTGTGAGAAGAAGCTGAGGGACCTGGGGTTATTTAGCCTGGAGAAAAGGAGGGTGAAGAGAGACCTTCTGGCTCCCTGCAGCTCCCTGAAAGGAGGCTGGAGCCAGGTGAGAGTCTGTCTCCTCTCCCAAGGAACAAGCAGCAGAACAAGAATAAATGGCCTCAAGTTGCACCAGAGGAAGTTTAGGTTGGATATGAGGAATAACTTTTTTCCTCTGAGAGAGATGTCAAGGCCTGGCCCTGGCTTCCCAGGGCAGTGGTGGAGTCCCCATCCCTGGAGGGGTTTCAAAGCCATGTAGCTGTGGTGCTGGGGCACAAGACTTAGAGGTGGACGTTGCAGTGTTAAGCTGATGGTTGGACTGGATGCTCTTCAAAGGTCTTCTGCAGCCTGAATGATTCTGTAAGCATCAAGCCAAAGCAAAATGCCTAGGGTGAATATTAGTGGGAACAAAAAAATCTCAGCACTGAGGTTTATTTGGTTATGGAACACTTTTCCCAAAGGATGTGGCTCAAGCTTCATAACTGGTCTCTTAAAATCAGCCTGCAGTACTGGAGGGAGCTGAGGGTAGGGGATGAGCACAGTTACCTAACAGGTCTCTGCATTTCACTTGCTTCTGTGATTCATTTCCTGAAGAGCTGCTTCCAGAATCTGCTAGTGACATCATGGCCCTCTCCCCCAGGGCCAACTTGGTGCTGCCTGTCAGAGATTTGAGTCTGAGACTTGCTGGGCTTTTTAGTCAGTTGTTTTGGTTTGGTTTTGGTTCCTATAGCTCAGCTGTGCCTCACAGCTCTCCCCTTCTGCTGCAGCCCTGCCAGGGGCAAGGGAGACTGGCACACATCAGGTATTTTAAAAACACAGAGGGACACCTGGGCAAACTGGGCTGCTCTTCTGATCAGGAGGTGGGCAGCCAGCAGAACTGCCCCTGCAGGGCTTGGCTACCTCCTGCTGTTCTTGGCAAGTAGGATGAAATACTTGTCTCTGTCAGAACAGTGTTATTAGGTGTGAAAACCCTCATGTATTTCAATGAGCCAGGCTTAGTTGTTCCATTGCACTGGTTTGATAAGAAGAAAATGTCTTAGTTTTAAAGCATGTCTTCTACCTGCAACTAGAGCAGGCTGCTCACAGCCCCACACAACCTCACCTGGGATGCTGCCAAGGATGGGACATCTCCCACCTCTCTGGGCAGCCTGGGACAGGCTCTCACCACCCTCACTGTCAAACATTTCTTCATTCCCTCCACTCTGAATCCTCCTCTTTCAGTTTCAAACCATCACCCCTTGTCACAACAGGCCCTGCTCAAAAGATCATCCTTTTTGTTCTTACAGGCCCCCTGTAAGCACTGCAAGGCCACAAGAAAGCCATGTCCAGCACTGCACCCACCAGCACACCCCAGCCCTCTTCCCCAGGGCTGCTCTCCATCTGTCCATCACCCAGCCTGGAATAATACTGTGTGCCCTGACCCAGCTCCTGGACCTTGTAGTGTGTCTTGCTGAACCTTGTGAGTCTACAGCAGTCCACTTCCCAAGCTTGTCCACATCCCTCTGGAGGATATCCACATCCTTCTGGGTGATGTCCTGTCCCTCAGGCATCTAACTGCACCACTCAGCTTGGTGTCATTTGCAGACTTGCTGAGGGTGCACTTGGTCCAAGACATTAAGGAAGATATTAAACATCCTCAGTCCCAGTACAGACCCCCTGAGGGGCACCACTTGCCACTGATCTCCATCTGGACATGGATCTGTTGACTGCTGCCCTCTGGAAGCAGCCATTCAACCAACTCATTATCCATTGAACAGTCCACCCATCAAACCCTTCTCTCTCCAGCTGAGAGAGAGGAATCTTTTGGGGAGCAAGTCAAAGGCTTTACAGAGGTCCAGAGAGAGACCACATCTAGAGGCTCTTCCTTTGCCCACTGATGCAGTCTCCATTAGCAGTCTGAAGTTGCTTGGATACAGACCCTAGGTGTTCAGGATGTGCTTGCAGAGTTTAGATGACTTTGGCTTGGGACATGGTGTGACCTGCCCCTTGATCCAGCAGCCACCTCACTGGTCCAGCCTCTCCCGCTCCTCGGTTCCATGGACCACTTTTTCCTCTCCCATGCATTATCACCTGACATCCAGCTTGAGAAGCTGCTTACATGGAAAAGCATGGTTGGAAAGTATTCCTGTATTTTTAGCTTTCTCCTGACACAATGTCAGCAGCTGGAAAGAAGGACCAGAGCCAGCACAACATGGAACTGCCAGCTCTCCATGGGCCACCAGAAAGTGTTCATCAGGCTACAATGTGAGGATTACTGAACTGAGTGAAGAAGTGTGGCTTTAAACAAAATAAAAACCCAATCAAACCCTAACCCTTCAGCTCCCAAAGCCTGCTGCTTGAATGTCTGTGTCCCCCAGGGGCCTGTCCTCTTTAATATCCTTATCAGAGATCTGGTTGAGGGGATGGACTGCACCCTCAGAGAGTTTGCAGATGGCAGACACCAAGCTGAGTAGCTGTGCCCATCTGCTAGAGGGTAGGGAAGCTCTGCAGTGGGATCTGGACAGGGTAGACCCATGGGCTAAGCCTAACATTATGAAGTTCAGCAAGACCAAGTGCCAGGTCCTGCACCTGGGTCACAACAACCCCATGGGGAGCTACGGACTTGGGGAGGTGTGGCTGGAAAGCTGTGACTCAGAGAAGGACCTGGGGGCTCTGGTTGACAGTCAACTGACCATGAGTCAGCGGTGCCCAGGTGGCCAAGAAAGCCAATGGCATCCTGGCTTGGATCAGAAACACTGTGGCCAGCAGGGACAGGAGGTGATCATCCCCCTGTGCTCAGCACACCTCGAGTGCTGTGCTCAGTTCTGGGCCCCTCATTACAGGGAGGATGTTGAGGAGCTGGAGCATGTCCAGAGAAGGGCAGTGAGGCTGGAGAAGGGCCTGGAGCACCTGGGCTATGAGGAGGGGCTGAGGGAGCTGGGGGGTGTGCAGCCTGGAGAAGAGGAGGCTGAGGGGAGACCTCACTACTGAAGAAAGGAGGGGGCAGCCTCTTCTTGGTGCCAAGCAACAGGACCAGAGGAAATGGTTTCAGGATGTGCCAGGGGAGGTTCAGGCTGGATGTTAGGAAATACTTCTTCACAGAGAGGACTCTCAGACATTGGAATGATCTGCCCAGGACAGTGGTGGAGTCACCATCCCTGGAGGTGTTTAAGCAGTGTGTAGACTTGCTGCTTAAGGACATGGTTTAGTGTTGACTCTTTGGTGCTGGATTGAGAGTTGGACTGGATGAGCTTGAAGGCCTCTTCCAACCAGATGTGTTCTGAGATTTTGTGAAGAGTTGAAATAGTGACTGTAATGGCTTTGGATGTGTTTGTGAAGAGTTGAAATAGTGACTGTAAAGGCTTTGGAGATGTTCTTCACTGGTTTTTGGTGGAGGGAGGATGGACATTGGGGTGCAATGAAAATCACTTTTGCTTTAGTTCTTCATACTCTACATTTATTGTTGTCTCAGAGGGTGCTGAGGCATTGAACCATCTGGATGCTGAAGGTATCATAAGAAAGACACAGAACTGTTGGAATGAGTCCAGAGAAGGGTCACAGGGGTGATCTGAGGGCTGGAGTAGCTCTTCTATGAGGGCAGGCTGAGGGAGCTGGGGGTGTTCAGCCTGGAGATTCCAGGGGGACCTTAGAGCTGCCTTTCAGTAGCTGAAGGGATCCTGCAGGAAGGCTGCAGAGAGACTTTTCCTGAGGGTGTCTGGAGACAGGCCAAGGGGGTGGTGAAGCTGAGGGACAGCAGATTTAGACTGGAGCTGAGGAAGTTCTTCAGTATGAGAGTGGTGAGACTCTGGAACAGGCTGCCCAGGGAGGCTGTGGCTGCCTCCTCCCTGGAGGTGTTCAAGGCCAGGCTGGATGAGGCCTTGAGCAGTTGAGTCTGGTTGAGAGTTGTCCCTGGCCTTGGTGGGGAGGTTGGAGTAGATGATCTCTGAGCTCCCTTCCAACCTGAGCCATTCTAGGATTCTGAGATCACAAATGTGAGGGCAGGGCCTGAGCTAGCACTCCATTGGAAGACATTACTGAGGTCAAAGTTAGAGGTGTTGTTCTCCTGGGTTTTGCTTTTTTGTGGATGGGTTTTCTTTCTGATATTTTACCCTTCTTTTAAAACCAAGTTCTCCAGCTTCAGCTTGGTTGCCCAGAGATGTGTTTGAGGCCCAGTCCCTAGAGACATTGAAAGTCAAACTTGATGTGTTCCTGAGCAACCTGATCTAGTTGTCCCCACTCCCTGCAGGGGAATGGGACAAGATGACCTTTGAGAGTCCCTTCCAACCTAACGCATTCTGTGGTCTTCTTGTGTTCTTTCCAGTTTTGCAACCAAGGAGCAGGAGGATCATTTTAGAAACATTAAAATGGCAAGAAGAGGTCATGAAGAATAGAATAGAATAGAATAGAATAGAATAGAATAGAATAGAATAGAATAGAATAGAATAGAATAGACTAGAATAGACCAGGTTGGAAGAGACCTTCAAGATCATCGTGTCCAACCTATCATCCAACACCACCTAAACAACTAACCCATGGCACCAAGCACCCCATCAAGTCTCCTCCTGACCACCTCCAGTGATGGTGACTCCACCACCTCCCTGGGCAGCCCATTCCAATGGGCAATCACTCTCTCTGTGTAGAACTTCTTCCTAACATCCAGCCTAAACTTCCCCTGGCACAGCTTGAGACTGTGTCCTCTTGTTCTGCAGCTGGGTGCCTGGGAGAAGAGACCAACCTCTGCCTGTCTGCAACCTCCCTTCAGGTAGTTGTAGAGAGCAAGAAGGTCTCCCCTGAGCCTCCTCCTCTCCAGGCTACACAACCCCAGCTCCCTCAGCCTCTCCTCACAGGGCTGTGCTCCAGACCCCTCCCCAGCCTTGTTGCCCTTCTCTGGACACCTTCCAGCAGCTCAACCTCCTTCCTAACCTGAGGAGCCCAGAACTGGACACAGGACTCGAGGTGTGGCCTAACCAGTGCAGTGTCCAGGGGCAGAATGACCTCCCTGCTCCTGCTGGCCACACTGTTCCTGATGCAGGATGCCCTTGGCCTTCTTGGCTGCCTGGGCACACTGCAGGCTCATGTTCAGCCTACCATCCACCAGCACCCCCAGGTCCTTGAAAGGTCTTAATGTCTACCAAAACTCTTCCTTTTTTTCCCTTTCCAGCCTCAAAAGCAGCCCCTCAGCCTGCTGCACTCTGCAAAGTGGTTTCCAAACCATTAAAACTCACAGCTATTGAAGTCTGATAGGACCAGAGGTGGGGGTGGGACATGAGGAAAGGATCTGCTGGTGTTTCTGAGCTCCAGTGAGGAGAGAAATGAGTGTACTCAAAAAGGCTGTGGCAGCATTAATTGAACTTTAAAGCCTGTGTTTAAGCTTCATGGAGAACATGTTGGTCATTCAAAGGAAAACCTGATGAAGCTCAGCTATTAAAATGATTGCATTCTGCAACTCCTGTTAAGTAAAAAGAAAAAAGTCATCATAAAAACCTTTCAACTAAACCCCAACTTGGTCCTTTTTTCCCAGAAAGATAGTTTGAAATTAGTAACACCATTTTCCTCTGCCTTGATTTAATGCTCTTTCCAGGGAGAGAGCTCAGAGGGTTTATCTTCCAAGAGCTTACACTGAAGGCTGGAAAGAGAGTGAGTGTTTTGTGGAAGAATGGCAATGAGTTTGATGAAATATCCCAAGGAACCTCACAAATCAGTTATGGCTCACAGATGGCTGATGCACTGGCTTGAAATAAACACAGGGTGGTTTGAATTGGAAGGGACCTCTCAAGGTCATCCAGTCCACTCCCCCCTGCACTCAGCAGCGACATCTGCAACTCGAGCGGGTTGCTCACAGCCCCAGACAACCTCACCTGGAGTGGTTCCAGGGATGGGACATCTCCCACCTCTCTGGGCAGCCTGGGACAGGCTCTCACCACCCTCAGCCTCAAACATTTCTTTCCATTCTCATCCACCCTCTTTCAGAGGGCCACAAAGATGAACTAAGGGCTGGAGCACCTTTCCTATGAGGACAGGCTGTGGGAGCTGGGGGTGTTCAGCCTGAAGAACACTCTGGGGGGACCTTAGAGCTGTCTTTCAATACCTGAAGGGATCCTACAGGAAGGCTGCAGAGGGGCTTTTCATGAGAGCATCTAGAGACGGGCCAAAGGGGAATGGTTTGAAGCTGAGGGAGAGCAGGGTTAGCCTGGAGCTGAGGAAGAAGTTCTTCAGTACCAGGGTGCTGAGACTCTGGCACAGGCTGCCCAGAGAGGCTGTGACTGCCTCCTCCCTGGGGGTGTTGAAGGCCAGGCTGGATGAGGCCTTGAGCATCTGAGTAGTTAAGAGGTGTCCCTGCCCATGGTGTGGAGGTTGGAGGAGATGACCTCTGGGGACCCTTCCAACCTGAGCCGTTTGAGGATTCTGTGATCACCACTTCTCCTGCCACAACAGGCCCTGCTTAGAAAGCCTTCTGCAATCCTGCCTGCCTTTTGGGTTTAAAATGCTTTGAAAATCAAGATCTTAAAGTTGTGCCATGCCACCTGAAACTATAAATGAGTGCATTTCACCTTTTCTCCAGTCGTGGTCCTCAGCTGTATCTCGCTGTGTGGCAGCGGCCAGGGGGCTGGGCTGAGGCTTCTGCAGAGCTGTGTTTATGTTAAGTAACAGTCTGGTGAGAGAAAGTTGTGCTTTGATGAATTTTTCAGTAACTGTGTTTTACCATGAAGTGTTGGTTCACAGCCTGTCAAATGGGATTAGGATCCTGAGTTTGTTTTCATGGCTGTGTGCAGTGTTCCTAACAGAGCATCCCAGATTCTCTGTTGCCATAGACCGTGAACTGCTCTTCAGTGCAGCCCTCGGTGTGCCTCTCATGGATTTGTGGGAACAGGGTGAAACACCTCTGTGGTGGGCAGTTTTGGAGAAGAGAATGGAAAAAGTAATATCTCTTTTTGTTCCAAAAAGTAGAAGCAGCCTGCCCCTAGAATCACAGAAAGGTTTTGAAAGACCTCTGGAGATCATCTACTCCGACCCCTTTCCTAGAGCAGTGTCACCCAGAGCAGGATCAGTGGGGTTGGAAGCTCTCTTGAAGGTCTCTTCCAACCTGATTCTATTCTAGTCTAGTCTAGTCTAGTCTAGTCTATTCCCATTCCATTCCATTCCATTCCATTCTCCACACCAGGACACTCCACAACCTCTCTGGGCAGCCTGCTCCAGCCCTCCAGCACCCTCACAACAAACAACTTTCTCCTTCTGCTCAGATGGAACCTCCTGGCTTCCAGTTTGTGCCCCTTGCCCCTTGTCCTGTCCCTGGGCACCACTGAAAACAATCTGGCCCCAACCTCATGATCCCCCCTGCCCTTCATCTCTTGCTGAGCATTTCTCAGATCCTCTTTGGGGCTGCTCTTCTCCAGGTTCAACAGCCCTAGGGCTCTCAGCCTTTGCTCCTCAGCATCTTTGTACCCTCTACTGGGCTTTCTGCAGTAGTTCCCTGTCTCTCTTGACCTGGGGAGCCCAGAACTGGACACAGTACTTCAGATGGTGCCTCCATAGGGCAGAGTAAAGGGGGAGAAGAACCTTCCTCAACATGCTACCTACACTCTTCTTGATGCACCCTAGGAGGCCATTGGCCTTCTCTGCTAATTTCCTTTTTGTCTATTCCTGTGACTTAATTTTTCTTCAGCTGCCAGTGGCTGTTGAATTCCCTCCTCTGCATGCCCTCTGCTGGGTTGCTCCTAAAGCCTGCACTTCAGAGAGGCCTGTATAAATGTGATTTGGCTCTCCATGGGAGTAGTTTTGTTCATGCAAAAGTAACCAAACCTACTATTTTTCACCCTTTCTTTCTAGCTGGCCTCTGGACAGTCTTCACCCTGGGTGGAGTGGGGAGTAAACCATCACCACAGCTGGAGCAGTGCTCCCCTCTGGCTAACCAGAGTCTTCTGCTTCTCCTGGTCTTGGCTAACCTGACTGATGCTCCAGACACACCAAATCCCTACAGGCAAGCAATTATGTCCTTCAAGAACACACAAGGTTTGTATCCTTTCTTCCTTTGAAGCACAAATGAGTTGAAGTCCACTGTTAAGTTACTGTCACCACTTAGAGGTTCTCTTTCCAAAGTGTGTTTTCTCTCCAGCCAGCCCATGGAAGAACAGAACTATTTTCATAGAATCACTGAATATTTTGTGTTGGAAGGACCTTTAAGGATCCTCTAGTCCAACCCACCTGCAGTCAGCTGGGACATCTGCAACTAGAGCAGGCTGCTCACAGCCCCAAGCAACCTCATCTGGAATGCTGCCAGGGATGGGGCATCTCCCACCTCTCTGGGCAGCCTGGGACAGGCTCTCAGCACCCTCAGTGTCAAATATTTCTTCCTTCCCTCCACTCTCAGTGTCCCTCTTTTGGTTTCAAACCATCACCCCTTGCCCTTTCACAACAGGTCCTGAGAAAAACTCTGCCCTTCCAGCTCTGCCAGCATTGCTGTGGCCTCCTCTGGCCCTGCTCCAGCAGCTCCCTGTCTGTGCTGTGCTGAGCACTCCAGAGCTGCCCCAGCACTGCAGGGGGGGTCTGAGCAGAGCCCAGCAGAGGGGCAGAATCCCCTCCCTGCCCCTGCTGCCCACACTGCTGGGGATCAGCCCAGCACAGGGCTGGCTCTGGGCTGGCAGTGCTCAGTGCCAGCTCATGGCCAGCTCTGCACCCTCAGCACCCCCAAGGCCTTGTGCACAGGGCTGCCCTCCAGCCCTGCATCCTATAGCCTGTGCTATAGGATATAGATAGCAGCTATAGCTGGTGCTTGATGGAACACATTGAGTTGCTCTGATGTTGCTTTCTACATCCAGATGTTCCCTTTTGAGAGAGACATAGCAGCCTGAGGCAGGATGGTGTTCAGTCAGTTGCTCCACACTCAGGGCCAGTGACTGATGGGGCCATGAGGGCAGAAATGGTAGTTCAGAAAAGCCAGAGTTTGATTTCCCTCTGCCTGCTAGTATCCCCTTTTGAGCAGAGGCAGTGGTTCCATCATCAGTGAGCTGTTCTCTTCCTTGTGCCCCACGGCCTCCTGCTGGGTTCAGATGAATGGCTGGAGCTGTCACCCCTCACCCAAGCCAAGAGAATCAGCCAGTCCCCAGCATGCTGGCTCCATTGAGCTCCCAGTGGAGCTGGGGCTCCTGTGGGGCTCCTGCAGGTCTTCCAAGCCTACTTTTATATCCCAGAAGTGTGGAGATGCTATTCTAAACACATGGGAACTACCACGTTCTTCCATGCTGAATGCTGTCAGCAATAGTGTGACCAGCAGGACCAGGGTGATAATTGTATCATAGTATCATAGTATCATTCAGGGTTGGAAGGGACCACAAGGATCATCTAGTTCCAACCCCCCTGCCATGGGCTGGGACAACCCACACTAGAGCAGCCTGCCCAGAGCCTCATCCAGCCTGGCCTTAAACACCTCCAGGGACAGGGCCCCAACCACCTCCCTGCACAACCCATTCCAGAGCTTCACTACTCTCATGGGGAAGAACTTCCTCCTCCCCTCCAGCCTCAATCTCCCCACCTCCAGCTTCATTCCATTCCCCCTAGTCCTAGCACTCCCTCAGATCCTGAGCAGTCCCTCCCCAGCCTTCCTGTAGCCCCCTTCAGATCCTGGAAGGCCACAATGAGGTCACCTGGGAGCCTTCTCTTCTCCAGACTCTTGCTCCAAGTTCCTTCTGTTGACATTGATTGTACCATTCATGTGGGGGCCACTATCAGACTGGCTTTCTGTACAGACCCCAGAGATCAACCTGGCTAGGGTCTGGTTGGAGTGACTTTCTAAAATGACTGTGATTTACAGTCTGGTACATTAGTTGCAGGACAAGTTAAGTTAATTCATAGCATCACAGTATCAGTCAGGGTTGGAAGGGACCACAAGCATCAGCCAGTTCCAACCCCCCTGCCATGGCCAGGGACACCCCACACTACATCAGCCTGGCCACAGCCTCAGCCAGCCTGGCCTTAAACACCTCCAGGGACAGGGCCCCAACCACCTCCCTGCACAACCCATTCCAGGGCTTCACCACTCTCATGAGGAAGAACTTCCTCCTCCCCTCCAGCCTCAATCTCCCCACCTCCAGCTTCATTCCATTCCCCCTAGTCCTATCACTACTTGAGATCCTGACAAGTCCTTCCCCAGCCTTCCTGTAGGCCCCCTTCAGATTGTCCCCCTGTACTCATCACTGGTGAGGCAGCACCTTCAATACTGGGTTCAGTGTTGTGCCCCTCACTCCAAGGAGGATGTTGAAGTGCTGGAGTGTGTCTGGAGAAGGGCAGTGAAGCTGCTGAAGAGTCGAGAGCTGAGGGAACCTGAGTTGTTTTGCTGTCTTTGTGAAGAAGGCAAAGTCAAAATCTCTGGCATGGGGAGGTCAGGAGGCTGGGGACATGACTCTGGCTTTCTGAGCATGAGTGCAGTGACTGTCACACTTGCCTTCCCCATCTCCACTGGAAATTCCTAGGTGCTGGAGACAGGGCTGGTGGACATTGTGTAACTGATAAAGCTCCTGGTGAAAGTGTTCTGTGAAGAGTAACCTGCTCTGTTCTCACTTCCAGCTCTGCCACAGATTATGTTGTGAGTGTGATCAAGCTGCTGTTACTTTCAGGGATGTTAGACTACATGATGTGGTGTTTTGAGTCACTTTAATTAACCAGCATAGAATCACAGAATCTTCTTGTTTGGAAGAGACCTTTAAGACCACAAAGTCCAACCATTAACCCATCACTGCCAGGTCACCACTAAACCATGGCCCTCAGCACCACAGCTACACAGTTTTGAAATCTCCCCAGGAATGGGGACTCCATGACTACCTTGGACAAGCTCTTCCAGGGCTTGACAACCCTTCTGGGGAGGAAATTGTACCTCATAACCAACCTGAGCTTTCACTTGCACAGCTTGAGACCTTTTCCCATTATCTTTTCACTTGTTACCTGGAGAAGAGACCAAAACCCACCTGCTCCAACCTCCCTTCAGGAAGTTGTAGAGAGCCAGAAGGTCTCCCTTCAGCCTCCTTTTATCCAGGCTGAACAGCCCCAGCTCCCATAGCTGTTCCTCACAACACTTGTGCTCTAGACCCTTCACCAGCTGTGTGACACTTCTCTGAGCAGTACCCAGCACCTCAATGTCCTTCTTGGAGTGCCAGGCTCAAAACTGAATCCTGTAAATCACTGCTAAACCAACTAAATCCCCACTGCTTCTCTGAAGGTCTGACAACCCCTGGGCTTCACCGACAGTGTTGTGATAGTCTTGACCTTCATGCCAAGTAATGGGTGGGAGGTGCCTACCTTG
Source organism: Melanerpes aurifrons (assembly GCA_011125475.1). Classification (NCBI taxonomy): domain Eukaryota; kingdom Metazoa; phylum Chordata; class Aves; order Piciformes; family Picidae; genus Melanerpes; species Melanerpes aurifrons. The sequence goes on from WWNC01000097.1 coordinate 1,432,923, forward strand.
ACACCAGTGAACTACAGCTGAATGTTAGGTCTGCAGGATTTGAAAATACCTGAATGGATCATCAGTTCCAGCAAAGATGCTGGAGCTGCCCCTCTTGCAGCAGCCCTCCTTGGGACAGACCCATTGGAGCAGCCCTTCTTGGGACAGCCCTCCTTGGGACAGCCCTCCTTGGAGCAGCCCTCCTTGGGGCAGCCCTCCTTGGGACAGACCTCTTGGAGCAGCCGTTCTTGGGACAGCCCTCCTTGGAGCAGCCCTCCTTGGAGCAGCCCTCCTTGGGGCAGCCCTCCTTGGGGCAGCCCTCCTTGGGGCAGCCCTCCTTGGAGCAGCCCTCCTTGGAGTAGCCCTCCTTGGGGCTGCCCTCCTTGGGACAGCCCTCCTTGGAGCAGCCCTCCTTGGAGCAGCCCTCCTTGGAGCAGCCCTCCTTGGGGCAGCCCTCCTTGGGGCAGCCCTCCTTGGAGCAGCCCTCCTTGGAGCAGCCCTCCTTGGAGCAGCCTTCCTTTGAGCAGCCCTCCTTGTCTGTCCTTCTAAAAGTGGAAGTCATTTGGATGCACAGAACAGATTCATAGATTTCCCGTAATGCTTTAGGTTGGAAGAGACCTTGAAGATCACCCAGGTTCCATCCCCCTGCCATGGGCAGGGTCACCTTGCACTAGACCTGCTCCAGGCCTCACCCAGCCTGGGCGACTTTCATAACTTTGTGAAAGGTGTGTTGTCTTGTGCAGATACAAAGGGCTTTGCTGGAGCTGAGGTGGGAGGAGCACCTCAGCTTTTGGGGCACAGGGGAAGCTGGATGAGACTCTGTTAATGTTTATGACCACTGATAGGTAATGGATGGGTTTTGCTTCCTCCTTGGTGTGGTGTCCATGTGAAACATTTCACTGGAGGTGTTTAAAAAGAGCCTGGGTGGGGCTCAGGCCCAACCAGCATGGATTTAGGAAGGGCAAGTCCTGCCTCTCCAGCCTGATTTCATTCTATGATCAGGTGACTGTCTGGTGGACATGGGGCAGGCTGTGGATGTGGTCTGCCTGGACTTCAGCAAGGCCTTTGACACTGTCCCCCACAGCAAACTCCTGGCCAAGCTGTCAGCTCATGGCTTGGACAGCAGCTCTCTGAGCTGCGTTAGGAAGTGGCTGGAGGCTGAGCCCAGAGAGTGGTGGTGAATGGTGCCACAGCCAGCTGGCAGCCAGGCCCCAGTGGTGTGCTCCAGGGAGCAGTGCTGGGCCCTGTGCTCTTTAACACCTTCACTGATGATCTGGATGAGGACATTGAGTCAGTCATCAGCAAGTTTGCAGATGACACCAAGTTAGGAGCAGATGTTGGTCAGTTAGAGGGCAGAAGGGCTCTGCAGAGGGACCTCAAATGACTGGACAGATGGGCAGAGGCCAACAGGATGGCATTCAACAAGTCCAAGTGCCAGGGGCTGCACTTTGGCCACAGCAACCCCAGGCAGAGCTACAGGCTGGGGTCAGAGTGGCTGAGAGCAGCCAGGCAGAGAGGGACCTGGGGGTGCTGACTGACAGCTGCCTAAACATGAGCCAGCAGTGTGCCCAGGTGGCCAAGAGGGCCAATGGCATCCTGGCCTGCATTAGGAACAGCATGACCAGCAGGAGCAGGGAGGTCATTGTGCCCTGTGCTCAGTGCTGGTTAGGCCACACCTTGAGTCCTGTGTCTAGTTCTGGGCCCCTCAGTTTAAGAAGGACATTGAGAGACTTGAAGGTGTCCAGAGAAGGGCAACAAGGCTGGGGAGAGGCCTTGAACACAGCCCTGTGAGGAGAGGCTGAGGGAGCTGGGATTGTTTAGCCTGGAGAAGAGGAGGCTCAGGGGTAACCTCATTGCTGTCTACAACTCTCTGAAGGGAGGTTGTAGCCAGGCAGGGATTGGTCTCTTCTCCCAAGCAACCAGCACCAGAACAAGAGGACACAGTCTCAAGCTGTGCCAGGGGAAGTTTAGGCTGGAGGTGAGGAGAAAGTTCTTCACTGAGAGAGTTGTTAGCCTTTGGAATGTGCTGCTCAGGGAGGTGGTGGAGTCCCCATCCCTGGTGGTGCTCAAGAGGGGATTGGATGTGGCACTTGGTGCCGTGGTCTACTCATGGGGTCTGTGGTGACAGGTTGGACTTGATGATCTTTAAGGTCTCTTCCAACCTTGGTGATTCTGTGATACTGTGATACTTGGTGCTGTGGTTTAGTTGATCAGATGGTGCTGGGTGTCAGGTTGGACTCAGTGATCTCCAAAGGTCTTTTCCAACCTGGTTAATTAATTCTGTGCTTCTGTGATTGTGGTTTGTAAAGTCGGCAAAGAAGTGTGTTGAACACTGGCATTTTTTTTTCCCCTTTAATTCCTGTATTTCAGACAGCACTGCTTTCTCATCATCAAATCCACACGCTTTCCAGATCAACTTCAACAGCTTGTACACAGCCTTGAGCGAGCAGCAGAAGTCTGACCAAGCAACTCTGCTCCTCTACATGCTGCTGCACCAGAATGGCAACGTGCGCACCTACGTGCTGGCACGCACAGACATCGAGAACCTGGTAGGTGCTGCTCTCCTGCCTTTATGCCCATCACAGGACCACAGAGGTTGAAAGGGACCTGCAAAGATCATAGAGGCCAACCTCCCTGCCAGAGCAGGACCACAGCATCCAGCACAGGTCACACAGGGATGCGTCAAGGGCAGGCTTGAGCAGGACCACAGCATCCAGCACAGGTCACACAGGGATGCATGAAGGGGAGGCTTGAGCTGGACCACAGCATCCAGCACAGGTCGCACAGGGATGCATGAAGGGGAGGCTTGAGCTGGACCACAGCATCCAGCACAGGTCACACAGGGATGCATGAAGGGGAGGCTTGAGCTGGACCACAGCATCCAGCACAGGTCGCACAGGGATGCGTCAAGGGCAGGCTTGAGCAGGACCACAGCATCCAGCACAGGTCACACAGGGATGCGTCAAGGGCAGGCTTGAGCAGGACCACAGCATCCAGCACAGGTCACACAGGGATGCGTCAAGGGCAGGCTTGAGCAGGACCACAGCATCCAGCACAGGTCACACAGGGATGCGTCAAGGGCAGGCTTGAGCAGGACCACAGCATCCAGCACAGGTCGCACAGGGATGCGTCAAGGGCAGGCTTGAGCAGGACCACAGCATCCAGCACAGGTCGCACAGGGATGCGTCAAGGGCAGGCTTGAGCAGGACCACAGCATCCAGCACAGGTCACACAGGGATGCATCAAGGGGAGGCTTGAGCAGGACCACAGCATCCAGCACAGGTCACACAGGGATGCGTCAAGGGCAGGCTTGAGCAGGACCACAGCATCCAGCACAGGTCACACAGGGATGCGTCAAGGGCAGGCTTGAGCAGGACCACAGCATCCAGCACAGGTCACACAGGGATGCATCAAGGGGAGGCTTGAGCAGGACCACAGCATCCAGCACAGGTCACACAGGGATGCATGAAGGGGAGGCTTGAGCAGGACCACAGCATCCAGCGCAGGTCACACAGGGATGCGTCAAGGGCAGGCTTGAGCAGGACCACAGCATCCAGCACAGGTCACACAGGGATGCGTCAAGGGCAGGCTTGAGCAGGACCACAGCATCCAGCACAGGTCACACAGGGATGCATGAAGGGGAGGCTTGAGCAGGACCACAGCATCCAGCACAGGTCACACAGGGATGCGTCAAGGGCAGGCTTGAGCAGGACCACAGCATCCAGCACAGGTCGTACAGGGATGCATCAAGGGAAGGCTTGAGCAGGACCACAGCATCCAGCACAGGTCGCACAGGGATGTGTCAAGGGGAGGCTTGAGCAGGACCACAGCATCCAGCACAGGTCACACAGGGATGCATGAAGGGGAGGCTTGAGCAGGACCACAGCATCCAGCACAGGTCACACAGGGATGCATCAAGGGAAGGCTTGAGCAGGACCACAGCATCCAGCACAGGTCGCACAGGGATGCATCAAGGGGAGGCTTGAGCAGGACCACAGCATCCAGCACAGGTCGCACAGGGATGCGTCAAGGGCAGGCTTGAGCAGGACCACAGCATCCAGCACAGGTCACACAGGGATGCGTCAAGGGCAGGCTTGAGCAGGACCACAGCATCCAGCACAGGTCACTCAGGGATGCGTCAAGGGCAGGCTTGAGCAGGACCACAGCATCCAGCACAGGTCACACAGGGATGCATCAAGGGGAGGCTTGAGCTGGACCACAGCATCCAGCACAGGTCGCACAGGGATGCATGAAGGGGAGGCTTGAGCAGGACCACAGCATTCAGCAGAGGTTGCACAGAGATGTGTCAAGGGGAGGCTTGAGCTGGACCACAGCATCCAGCACAGGTCGCACAGGGATGCGTCAAGGGCAGGCTTGAGCTGGACCACAGCATCCAGCACAGGTCACACAGGGATGCATGAAGGGGAGGCTTGAGCAGGACCACAGCATCCAGCACAGGTCACACAGGGATGCATGAAGGGCAGGCTTGAGCAGGACCACAGCATCCAGCACAGGTCACACAGGGATGCGTCAAGGGCAGGCTTGAGCAGGACCACAGCATCCAGCACAGGTCACACAGGGATGTGTCAAGGGGAGGCTTGAGCAGGACCACAGCATCCAGCACAGGTCACACAGGGATGCATGAAGGGGAGGCTTGAGCAGGACCACAGCATCCAGCACAGGTCACACAGGGATGCATGAAGGGGAGGCTTGAGCAGGACCACAGCATCCAGCACAGGTCACACAGGGATGCATGAAGGGGAGGCTTGAGCAGGACCACAGCATCCAGCACAGGTTGCACAGGGATGCATCAAGGGCAGGTTTGAAAGACTCCAGAGGAGGAGACTCCACAACCTCTCTGGGCAGCCTGCTCCAGGGCTCTGTGAGCCTCACAGTGCAGAAGTTCCTCCTCATTCTGAGGTGGAACCTCCTGTGCTGCAGTTTATATCCATTGCCCCTTGTCCTATCACAGAGTGGAGCTGAGCAGAGCCTGGCCCTGTCCCCTCTCTCTTGACCCCCAGCCCTCAGATATTCATAAATATGTATTAAATCCCCTCGTAGTCTTCTCTTTTCCAGACTAAACAGCCTCAGGGCAGTGCTCCAGTCCCTTCAGCATCCTATCTAGCTCTTGTGAAGGTCTGGTCCTGCAAGCCTGAGTGTCACCAGCTGCCAATGTGCCCTGCTCTGTGGTGGGGGCAGTAGGTTGTGGCTCGCTCGTTCACCAGTTGTGCCTTGCTTTGCTCATTGTTAGGGATGTCATCTCAGGAGGATGATGCTAAGCATGTTCATAGATTCATAGAATGGTTTGGGTTGGAAGAGACCTTAAAAGTCATCCAGTTCCAACCCTCTGCCGCAGGCAGGGACGTCTTCCACTAGACCAGGTTGCTGGAGGCTTCATCCAACCTGGCCTTGAACACCTCAAGAGAGAGGGCGTGCACAGCCTCTCTGGGTGACCTATTTCAATGTCTCACCACCCTCACTGGAAAGAGGTTCTTCCTAATCTCCAGTTTAAATCTCCCCTCCTCAAGCTTCAATCCCTTCCCTCTCCTCAAATCACTGCAAGCCCTTGTAAAAGGTCCTTCCCCAGCTCTCCTGTAGGTCCCTTCAGGTACTGGAAGGCCACTGTCAGGTCTCCCTGGAACTTTCTCTTCTCCAGGCTGAAGAGCCCCAACTCTTGCAGCCTGACCCTCTAGGGGAAATGCCCTTTTGGGGCTGATAAATTTACCACACTTCTTTCATTCTCTGTTTCTCAGCATGGTGGGGATTAGAAGGGACCTCTGGAGGTCACCCAGTCCAACCCCCCCTGCTCCAGCAGGGCACCCACAGCAGCTTGCCCAGCAGCACAGTGCCCAGGGGGGGTTGGATGCTCTCCACACCAGGACACTCCACAACCTCTCTGGGCAGCCTGCTCCAGCCCTCCAGCACCCTCACACCGAAGAAGTTTCTCCTCCTGCTCAGATGGAACCTCCTGGGTTCCAGTTTGATGCTTGTTGGTCTGAAGACTTCAATTCCCAGGCTTTGGTCCATTTTGTTGAGGCCAAGCCTCAAGTTTCTCCTCATGTTCCAATTGAACTTCATGAGGACTGCTATGAGTCTGATCCAGGACAAACCTGCTGACCTCTGGGCATGGTACAAAGAAGCTTTTATCAGCTCTTATTGTTCTATTCATTATTTTCTGTTTGGGTTTTTAGCTGTTCAGGCCCCCAAAGCTGTGCAAACTTAACTGTGTGCTAGGGGGATAACAGTTAGCACAAGCTCTAACTCCACTAATTTGCCAAATGTCTTCCAGGGTTGACCCCAGGCTGAAACTCCTCAAGGAGCAGCTGACAGATTTTGTTGAAATGCAACTTTTTAGCTGCTTTAAATAGGATTTGTGGTTAATGGCTGACAGAGCAGACACCTGCTTCAGTTTGTGTAGGTTGTAAATTCACTGATGCTCCCTGCTAGGTTTAGCAGTGTCACAAAAACACTTTAACAAATCTCACTTATTAAAAAGCCTTCTTTTTAATAAGATAATGGCTGTCTGGGGGGAACTGGTAACAGGATAGAGAGCCCTTTCCATTTTAATGTTTGAAACCTTGCCAGATAATTAGATCCTGTCTGATGGCAGATAGGGGGTGAGTTTGGTCTCAGGCCAATTTCTAGCAGATGCATTGCTAAAATCAGAGTTGATAGACACCACAGTTGGCAAACCTGGGTGAGATGGTTGATGCTGAACTGATTAATGACTGAACTGCTGTGCAGCCTGCTGCAGGTCAGCTAGGTGAGGAGTGAGGCACTGTGCATTTATTCTGCTAAACAAATGGTCATTTTTAATTGTCAGGGCTGCTGGGATGTGATGTGATGTGATGTTTTTCACAGCTGCTAGCCATATCAATTTACATTATCTTGAGAGAAATAAAGGTGAGGAGTGTTCACTGCTTTGTCACTCTGGTGTCTGGTCTATGCAGGACTTCCAGGAAAAGCATGAGCTGTGCCTGTGTGAAAACAACTCCAGAGGCAGCTACTCAGATGCACTGCACTGTGGGATCAAGGGCTGGAAGGGCTCTGCTGGGAGGCCAGGCTGAGGGAGTTGGGGGTTGTTAGCCTGGAGAAGAGAAGGCTCCAGGGAGAACTTCTGGTGGCCTTTTGGTTCCTAAAAGGGCCTAGAAGGAAGCTGTGGACTGACTTTTTCTCAGAGCCCCTTGTGACAGGACAAGGGGTGATGATTTGAAACTGAAAGAGGGATTCAGAGTGGAGAGAAGAGAGAAATGTTTGAGACTGAGAGTGGTGAGAGCCTCTTCCAGGTTGCCCAGAGAGGTGGGAGATGCCCCATCCCTGGACCCATCCCATGTGTGGTTGGAGCTGGCTATTAAGCCTCCTGCTGTAGTTGCCAGATGTCTCTGCTGACTGCAGTGGGGTTGGACTAGATGAGCTTGAAAGGTCCCTTCCTTCCCCAACCATTTGATGGCTCTGTGATTTTCATATAGTGTCATGGATCATTCCTCCTTCCCCCCAAAAAATGTGAAAAAGCCATAAAATCCCAGAGTCACAGAAGTAACCAGCAAAATCAAACACTTTGGAAGATAAAGTTGAGACAATGGAGAAGAACATCAGTGGAAACTCCACAGCATGTTTTATGTAGTTACTTTTAATGCTAAATTCAAAACTATCTGTTCTTATTTTGATCTTCATGCATAGTATTGCTTTTTGTGATCAAAATTGCACCTTTGTCCAGTCCTCTTCTTTTCAGTGGGCTTCAATGGGTGAGGATGAGCAACAGCCCGCTGAGGTGAGAGCTTTCAATGGCTTAGTAACTCTGGCTCAGCCAGACACAGCAAGCATTGGGTAGGTGGAAGGGTCACTGGACAAAGAAACTGAGGCAGGTCACCAGCAGCCCAGAAGGCAGCAGTGTCTTGGGCTGCATCCAAAGCAGGGAGAGCAGCAGCACAGGAAGGGGATTATACCCCTCTGCTCTACTGAGACCCCTCCTGCAGCAATGCATCCAGTTCTGGTGCCCCCAGCACAAGAGGGACCTGAAGCTGTTGGAGCAGAGGAGGCGATGAAGATGATCATAGGGCTGGAAAACCTCCCCTGTAGGGACAGGCTGAGAGAGTTGGAGCTGCTCAGCCTGGAGAAGAGAAGGCTCCAGGGAGGCCCTACAGCAGCCTTCCAGTACCTGAAGGGGGACTTCCAGAAATCCAGGAAGGGACCATTTAGAAGGGCTTGTAGTGACAGGAGAGGGGCAATGGCTTTCAGCTTGAGGAGGGCAGATTGAGACTGGAGATTAGGAAGAAATTCCTGACAGTGAGGGTGGTGAGACACTGGAGCAGGCTGCCCAGGGAGGTTGTGGATGTCCCCTCCCTGGAGGTCTTCAAGGCCATGTTGAATGAGGCTCTGAGGAGCCTGGTCTAGTGGGAGGTGCCCCTGGCTTCAGCAGGGAATTGGAACTGGATGATCCTTAAAGTCCCTTCCAGCCCAAACCATTGTATGCATTTATGAGTCTGCAACCAGAGCAGGCCCCAGACAACCTCACCTCAAAGGGTGCCAGGGATGGAGCATCTGCCACCTCTCTGGGCAACTTAGGACACTCTCAGGGCAAGCAATTTCTTCCTTTTACCTGCTCTGCAGTTAACACTGCAGGTCAAACTAGCAGTGAGGTGTCTGCTTGTGAAAGAACCAAGCTGTTTGTATCAGATATGTTTGCATTGGCTGCCAAGTTGCTGCTGTGTTGCTGCTCACCTTGTCTACCCTGAAACCATGTATGTGTGATGCTGTATTTGTAGCCACTAATTGTGCAGAAATAACCAGATAGACCAAATTCATTTGATTTAAGCAGGTTACTTGTCTCACTGAGTGGTCTGGCATTTTGTTGTAGACTAGAGATAAATGATTTTCAACCTGGGGGAAAGTCTTCCTGACCTCAAATTGAATGTAGCACCTGCAGTTTTCAGTGTCTGGTTTTATCTCCCCCTTGTTTTGGGGGGGATTAAAAGTGACCTTTCTAATAGCTGCTGTGTCTTGCCAGTTGAAAGCTGCTCCTGATGGAGCAGTGTTAGTAGGAGTTCATTAATGATAGTTTAACAGCTATGAATGAAAGTGCCAGCAATCAGAGTGCCAAAAATCACAGAATCACAGACTGGGTTGGAAGAGACCCTAGAAGGTCATCTTGTCCACTCCCCCTGCAGTCAGCAGGGGCATCTGCAACTAGAGCAGGCTGCCTGGGGCCACATCAAGCTGGACATGAGCAGACAGTGTGAGGTTGCAGCCCAGGAGGCCAGTGGCAGCCTGGGCTACATCAAAAAATGAGTTGCCAGCAGACTGACTGAAGTGATTCTGCCACTTTACTCTGCTCAGGTGAGACCTCACCTGGAGTGCAAGAGGACACAGTCTCAGGCTGTGCCAGAGGAGGTTTAGGTTGGATGTTAGGAAGAAGTTCTATACAGAGAGAGTGATTGCCCATTGGAATGGGCTGCCTGGGGAGGTGGTGGAGTCCCCATCCCTGGAGGTGTTCAGGAGGAGACTTGCTGGGGTGCTTGGTGCCATGGGTTAGTTGTTTAGGTGGTGTTGGATGATAGGCTGGACATGATGATCTTGAAGGTCTCTTCCAACCTGGTCTATTCCATTCCATTCCATTCCATTCCATTCCATTCCATTCCATTCCATTCCATTCCATTCCATTCCATTCCATTCCATTCCATTCCATTCCATTCCGTTCCACTACATCCAGCTGTGGGGCCCTCAACACAGGAAGGACATGGACCTGATAGAGTGGGTCCAGAGGAGGGCCCTGGAAATGATCAGAGGTTTGGAGCACCTCTGCTGCAAGGACAGGTTGGGGGAGCTAGGGGTGTTCAGCCTGGAGAAGAGAAGGCTCCAGGTAGACCTAATCACCACATTCCAGTACCTGAAGGGGGCTGCAAGAAGGCTGCAGAGGGACTGTTTCCAAAGGCCTGCAGTGATAGATCAAGGGACAATGGTTTGAAATGACAGAAGGGCAGATTTAGATTGGATGTTAGGAAAAAGCTCTGCACCATGAGGGTGTTGGAACACTGGCACAGGTTGCCCAGGGAGGTGGTTGGGATCCCATCCCTGGAGATATTCAAGTTGAGGCTGGACAGGGCTCTGGGCAACCTGGTCTAGTGGAGGATGTCCCTGCTGAGTGCAGAGGGGGTTGGACTGGATGAGCTTTGGAGGTCCCTTCCAACCCAGACCATCCTATGCTTCTATGTATCTCCACGGATGGGGCCTCAGCAACACCTCAGGGACGTGGTTATTACCTTCTCAGCACTTGGCTGGACAATGGCAGTGCATAAGAAGATAGGTATTGAAGTCCTGATGTGTGTGTGTGTAGCATAAAAGTGTGTAAGTATATCTTGGTTACAATTCCAGATATGTTTTACTGTAGTGAAAAATGCAGTCACAGAGAGAGTTGTTGGCCATTGGGATGTGCTGCCCAGGGAGGTGGTGGAGTCCCCATCCCTGGAGGTGGTCAAGAGGGGATTGGATGTGGCACTTGGTGCCATGGTTTAGTCAGGAGGTCTGTGGTGACAGGTTGGACTCAATGATCTTTGAGGTCTCTTCCAACCTTGGTGATTCTGTGATGCTTAAAAGTCATCTGGTCCAACCCTCCTGCAGTGAGCAGGGACATCTGCAACTGGAGCAGTTGGTTGGTCCCTACCTAAAAGGAGGTTGTAGTCAGGTGGGAATTGGCCTCTTCTCCCAGGCAGCAAAGGATAGAGCAAGAGGAAATGATCTCAAGTTGTGCTAAGGGAGGTACAGCTTGGGCATCAGGACAAATGTCTTCCCCAAAAGTTTGTCAGTGCCTGTCCCAGGCTGCCCAGGGCAGTGGTGGAATCCCCATCCCTGGAGGGCTATCAGAGCTGTGAAGCTGTGGTGCTGAGAGCCGTGTTTCAGTGGTGACTTGGCAGTGCTGGGTGAATGGATGGACTTGATGATCTTCAAGGTCTCTTGCAACCAGAATGATTTCATGATTCTATGAGCTACACTCACAAAGCACAGGCATGGACTCAGAATTCCAACTGGAGAGAGAGGTTTGTGAAGGATCCTTTGAAATGGTAAAGGAAGGATGTTTGCAATGTGTAGAATTTCCCTTGCCCCCCTCCCCTCTGCTTTTGTTGTGGTTTTGTCTTGACCCTGTCCAAAGCATCTGTCAAAAGGTTTTGTGGCCTGCAGCACTTAGATCAATCTCATTGGTCTTGAGTGGAAACTGTTGTGTGTTTTTTAGTGTGTTCCAAGCGTTTGGGGACTGGCTAATTGTGAAAAGAACATTCTGGTAACTTCAGAGGCTTGCGAAGCACTCGGTGTCCTGGCTGCCTCTCAGAATAGGTTTCACATGATTCATCCAGCTAGGCTTGGCCTGCTTTGAGAACCAGGGAGTTTTTAGGTGTTTGGGAGCTGCTTGGAATGAGTTCTGCATCTCATCCACTATCTTGGAATTGAGAGTTTCCTCCAGTTCCCTTTTCCACGTCACTCTGTGATTCGGGCCTTGGTTCTGCAGCGCAGAGGAGCCACGTTGTGCTGGGACAGTGGAAAGCTAATTCTCATTTGGTAGAGAGACAAAGCCTGCATCTGGATTAACTTTAGACTAGCATTCAGGTATGCTTGCTGCTGCAATGAAATCTCATTTTCATTGTTATTGCAAGGCTTTGGCTTAAGCTGTTCATCCTGGTGGAAACGTTTCAAGACCTTAGGCTGAACTCTCATCATTATGTCAGTTCTCTTTGACTGCACATTATCCAGAATGGGAAAAACAGGCCTTATCAGGTCTGAACCCAAACCAAAATGGTTCTTTTCTGGGATTATCTCCACATACCAGAATGGGATTTGAGTTTCAGGTCTCAAAATACCTCTGTGCACCTCAGCTCCAATTAACAAGCGATAGGACAAGAGGAAAGAGCCTCAAGGACGAGGACTAGGAAGAATGAAATGAGGCTGGAGGTGGGGAGATTGAGGCTGGAGGTGAGGAGGAAGTTCTTCCCCATGAGAGTGGTGAAGCCCTGGAATGGGTTGTCCAGGGAGGTGGTTGAGGCCCTGTCCCTGGAGGTGTTTAAGGCCAGGCTGGCTGAGGCTCTGGGCAGGCTGCTGTAGTGTGGGGTGTCCCTGGCCATGGCAGGGGGGTTGGAACTGGATGATCCTTGTGGTCCCTTCCAACTCTGACTGATACTGTGATACTACTAAGTTGCACCAGGGGAGGTTTAGGTTGGACATGAGGAATAGTGTCACCTCCAAAAGGGTTGTCAAGGCCTGGAAGAGGCTGCCCAGGGCAGTGGTGGAGTCCCCATCCCTGGTGGGGTTTCAAAGCTGTGTAGCTGTGGTGCTGAGGGCCATGGTTTAGTGGTGACCTGGCAGTGCTGGGTTAAGGGTTGGACTTGACAATCTCAAGGGGCTCTGCCAACCAAAACAAGTGTATGATTCCAATATGCTTGGCTATATTTGATGGGGAAAGTCCTTTCAGACCAAGCTTGTGCTACCACAGATGGTCAGAAACAATTGCTGTTGCTGCCTGAGATCTTGTTTAACAGCTTTGTTTTCCCATAGTCTTTGAGGGGAGCTAAAGCTTTCAAGGCCTATGGTAACTGCTATGGCTGTAAATCTCATTTATTAGCAGTTGAAATTCCATCTCTGACCACAAGAAAGAATTTATTATGACTCTCTGGTGGAGACAGAATGAAACAGATGGAAGGTGTTTGAAGGCTGTACGTCACTATTTAGGGGTGGTTATTTCAAGAGGGAAGGAATTGCTGTGATACTGTTGAGGGCAGGGTGATACAGGGTAGGTTTAGAGCCTCCTCTCTTTACTCTCTGAGGTGTTTGAAGACTCAACCATTGCACATATCATTCCCTCCCTGAAGGTTCTGCCAATTCTTGAGATCCTGTATCACGTTGAAGAGAGGAATTCACACCACGTTTACATGGCTCTGATCATCCTGCTGATCCTGACGGAGGATGATGGCTTCAACCGATCCATTCACGAAGTGGTGAGTTGTGGTTTTGGTAAGGAGCTCTTCAGCTCCAAAAGAAACCATTTCTCTGTTTATTTAGAGCTAGATACCTCACTGTGTCTGCTCCCTCAGCAGAGGCTCTGTGTGTTCATTCAAATTCGATGTCTTTCTTTCCATAAGAAGTAGCGACCTGAAGTTAGAAGTCGCCTCAAAACCTTCCTGAGTGAAGCAAACACATATGCTCCATCTTGTGGAAGAGGTGGCCTGCATGTACCTCATCTGCTACCTCTTTATGGCCTTTCCTGTTCAAAATTATCAGTAATAGCCAGCAGGCAGCCTCAGAGATGCTGAAGGAAGTGGAGGGGCTGGAAGAGAAAGAAAACCTTTCTTATTTCTCTTGAAGAACTTTACTTAACCAGTTCCATGCAGCTGAGAGGAGCTTTCAGCTGGAGTTTCATTTGCTGGCCTGAATGTAGCCTTCTTGCTTGTCATTTCTTTTCCTGAATCTGTTTTGTGTTGTCTGTGTGATATGATCCAAATCTTGACTAGTTTTGCTGGGCCTGGGACCACCTGTGCTGGAGAGTGCTTTGGGCAGTTATGTTCTAGATTCTTCACCTCTGAAGCCACAATGATGCAGATGTCTGCACTGATTGTTTCTTGACTGGGGCACAGAAATTGTCCTTTGGGGTTATGGGGAGTTAATGAAACCCAAAGAACTTGAAGCACCTGGTAGTGGTGGGTTTATGTCTGGATTTGATGATTGTGAAGGTCTCTTCCAGCTGAATTTATTCCATGGTTCTATTCTTTCTCTTTTCTCCATTCTCTGCTGGATGGTGTTTGTTTCGTGCTGAAGGAGAGAGCAAACCTGGAGGCAAAGCAGAATGTATCTCCATCCTTGCAGGGCTTTGCTTACTGCATTTGGAGCCTCCTTCTTGCTCCAGGCTTATGTTTACTTGGGAGAGGCCTTGAACACAAGCCCTATGAGGAGAGGCTGAGGGAGCTGGGATTGTTTAGCCTGGAGAAGAGGAGGCTCAGGGGAGACCTCATTGCCCTCTACAACTACCTGAAAGGTGGTTGTAGCCAGGTGGGGGTTGGTCTCTTCTCCCAGGCAACCAGCACCAGAACAAGAGGACACAGTCTCAAGCTGTGCCAGGGGAGGTTTAGACTCGAGGTGAGGAGGAAGTTCTTCACTGAGTGAGTCGTTCGTCATTGGGATGTGCTGCCCAGGGAGGAGGTGGAGTCCCCATCCCTGGAGGTGTTCAAGAGGGGATTGGACGTGGCACTTGGTGCCATGGTCTAGTCATGAGGTCTGTGTTGATAGGTTGGACTTGATGATCCTCGAGGTCTCTTCCACCCTTAGTTATACTGTGATACTGTGATACTGAGACTCCACATACCCTAAAGGCTGATGAGATGATGGGGGGCAGCAATACAAAGGGAGTCAGGAAAGCTGCATGAGTACCTCTGTCAAATGCTGACCTCCAGTCCCAGTTCCACAACTGGAATGACACTCACTGCAAATGTTTATCCAGTTTCAGCAACTACAGCAGGATTTACTCTATTCCCCCCTCCCCTCCTGCTTCACTTGGGTGCAGAATGAAGAAAAAAAAAAAGTGTTTCATGTATTTTTAGCATTACCTCTTTGCCTCTCTGCTGCTCTGTATCCTGTGCTTGTAAGAAACAGGATTGTGGAGTCCACTGATGGGCTAATTTCCTTTGTGGTTATTTAACTCACATTTATCTATTGATTTATTTCTTAGGATTAATTTTGGTGAGCACCATTGTATAGATCTTGTGATTATAGAGAGCTCAGGAAACCACTGAAGCTCCTGACTGCTGAAACATCATTATGTTTTTGTTGTTGTTGTTTAAAAGGAATGTGGGCTTAACTACCTGGAAAACAAAAACCAATCCATAGGTTGGGTTCCTGTAACCACACAGAGATCAGATTCTTCCAGTAGCATCATCATCATCATCAGTAGTAGTAGCAGTAATAAAATAGTAACAACAATAACAAGGTGGCACTTGGTGCCATGGTTTAGTCAGGAGGTCTGTGGTGACAAGTTGGACTTGGTGATCTCTGAGGTCTCTTCCAATCTTGGTGATTCTGTGATTCTGTGATTCAAGTAAATAAGGAATCCTGGGGTGCATTAAGAAGTCTGTGGCCAGCAAGTCAAGGGAGGTTCTCCTCCCACTCTACCCTGTCCTACTGCAGCCACATCAGGAGTACTGGGGTCCAGTTCTGGGCTCCCAAGTTCAAGAGAGACAGAGAACTACTGGAGAGAGTCCAGCAGAGGCTACTAAGATGCTGAGGGGCCCTGGAGCATCTCTGTGAGGAGCAAAGGCTGAGAGCCCCTGGGGCTGTGCAGCCTGGAGCAGAGCAGCCCCAGAGGGCATCTGAGCAATGCTCAGCAAGAGAGAAAGGCTGGGGAGCAAGAGGCTGGTTACAGCTCTCAACGTGCTCCTTGGATGAGCCCTGGTAACTCCATGTTTTGCATCAGCAGTTGGAAATTTGGCAGGTGGCCTGTGTGCTAGGGCTCTGCTGCTGATAATCTGACTAAATATGACCAAATGATAACTCTCTGGGGGAAGGGGAGCAGTCTGTTTCCATCTGCACAGCAGATAAGTAGCCAGAGGTGGGCTGATGTCTGCAGTAATCGAATAGTCCCATCTTGCTGCTCCCAGAGCCAGATGGGCTGTTTGCACCAGCTCAGCTATGTGGGGACAGGCTGAATGTTGTGTAGGTCATGCCTCCAGCTCCTGTGGGCTGGGAGTGTGCTCACAGTGATGCTTCTGTGGCTGCTTGGTGGGAGTGTGCTTCCAGGGATGCTTCTGTGGCTGCTTGGGAGTGTGCTCCCAGGGATGCTTCTGTGGCTGCATGGTGGGAGTGTGCTCCCAGGGATGCTTCTGTGGCTGCTTGGTGGGAGTGTGCTCCCAGGGATGCTTCTGTGGCTGCTTGGTGGGAGTGTGCTTCCAGGGATGCTTCTGTGGCTGCTTGGGAGTGTGCTCCCAGGGATGCTTCTGTGGCTGCATGGTGGGAGTGTGCTCCCAGGGATGCTTCTGTGGCTGCTTGGTGGGAGTGTGCTTCCAGGGATGCTTCTGTGGCTGCTTGGGAGTGTGCTCCCAGGGATGCTTCTGTGGCTGCATGGTGGGAGTGTGCTCCCAGGATGCTTCTGTGGCTGCTTGGTGGGAGTGTGCTCCCAGGGATGCTTCTGTGGCTGCTTGGGAGTGTGCTCCCAGGGATGCTTCTGTGGCTGCATGGTGGGAGTGCGCTTCCAGGGATGCTTCTGTGGCTGCATGGTGGGAGTGTGCTTCCAGGGATGCTTCTGTGGCTGCATGGTGGGAGTGTGCTCCCAGGGATGCTTCTGTGGCTGCTTGGTGGGAGTGCGCTTCCAGGGATGCTTCTGTGGCTGCATGGTGGGAGTGTGCTTCCAGGGATGCTTCTGTGGCTGCATGGTGGGAGTGTGCTCCCAGGGATGCTTCTGTGGCTGCTTGGTGGGAGTGCGCTTCCAGGGATGCTTCTGTGGCTGCATGGTGGGAGTGTGCTTCCAGGGACGCTTCTGTGGCTGCTTGGTGGGAGTGCGCTTCCAGGGATGCTTCTGTGGCTGCATGGTGGGAGTGCGCTTCCAGGGATGCTTCTGTGGCTGCTTGGGAGTGTGCTTCCAGGGACGCTTCTGTGGCTGCTTGGTGGGAGTGTGCTTCCAGGGATGCTTCTGTGGCTGCATGGTGGGAGTGTGCTCCCAGGGATGCTTCTGTGGCTGCTTGGTGGGAGTGCGCTTCCAGGGATGCTTCTGTGGCTGCATGGTGGGAGTGTGCTTCCAGGGACGCTTCTGTGGCTGCTTGGTGGGAGTGCGCTTCCAGGGATGCTTCTGTGGCTGCATGGTGGGAGTGCGCTTCCAGGGATGCTTCTGTGGCTGCTTGGGAGTGCGCTTCCAGGGATGCTTCTGTGGCTGCATGGTGGGAGTGTGCTCCCAGGGATGCTTCTGTGGCTGCTTGGTGGGAGTGCGCTTCCAGGGACGCTTCTGTGGCTGCTTGGGAGTGTGCTCCCAGGGATGCTTCTGTGGCTGCATGGTGGGAGTGTGCTCCCAGGGATGCTTCTGTGGCTGCTTGGGAGTGTGCTCCCAGGGATGCTTCTGTGGCTGCATGGTGGGAGTGTGCTCCCAGGGATGCTTCTGTGGCTGCTTGGGAGTGTGCTCCCAGGGCTACTTCTGTGGCTGCATGGTGGGAGTGTGCTCCCAGGGATGTTTCTGTGGCTGTTTGGCAGTGTTTGAAGCTGCATAGCTACATAGTTTGGGTGGGAAGATCCTCCAGTCCAACCCCCCTGCAGTGAGCAGGGCCATCTGCAATTGGAGCAGGTTGCTTACTGCCCCAAACAGCTTACTGCCAGGGGTGGGTCATCTACCACCTCCTCTGGGCCACTTGGGACAGGATCTTACCACCCTCAGTGTCAAACATTTCTTCCTTCTCTGTGCTCTCAATGGGCCTCTTTTAGTTCAGTAGGCTCCTGTGTTCTGGCTTGTACTTGTTATTCCTTGTCCTGACACTGGGCACCACCAAACAGAGCCTGGCACCTTCATCCTGACATCCTGACAACAAAAAGTCCTTCTATAAATACATTAATAGCAAGAGGAATGGCTGGATGTGAGGAGGAGGTTCTTCACCATGAGAGTGGTGAGACCCTGGAATGGGTTGTCCAGGGAGGTGGTCGAGGCCCCGTCCCTGGGGGTGTTTAAGAGCAGGCTGGATGAGGCTCTGTCCAGCCTGATGTAGTGTGGGGTTTCCCTGCCCATGGCAGGGGGGTTGGAACTAGATGATCCTTGTGGTCCCTTCCAACCCTGAATGAAACTATGAAACTATGAAACTAAGGAAGGGCAGAGACAACCTCCACTCCTTGGTGGACACGGAGGGGAACGTTGTGATAAGGGATGAGGAAAAGGCAGAGATACTTAACACCTTCTTTGCCTCAATTTTTACTAGCAGGACAGAATGTCTTGGAGACAGCTGGCCTCCAGAGCTGGCAGAAGGAGCCAGGGAGCAGCATAGTTTTCCACTGTTCCAATATGGGGTAGTTGGTGATCTGCTCAGCCGCCTGGATCCCCACAAGTCCATGGGACCAGATGGGATCCATCCTAGGGTGCTGAGGGAGCTGTCAGAGGAGCTGGCCAAACCGCTCTCCATCATTTTTCAGCAGTCCTGGCTCACTGGCGAGGTCCCAGAGGACTGGAAGCTGGCCAACGTGGTGCCCATCCATAAGAAGGGCCGGTTGGATGAGCCAGGGAATTACAGGCCTGTCAGCCTGACCTCAGTGCCAGGCAAGATCATGGAACAGGTCATCCTGCGTGCATTAACACAGCACTTAGAGGATGGCCAAGGGATCAGGCTCAGCCAGCATGGATTTAGGAGGGGCAGGTCCTGCCTGACCAACCTGATCTCCTTCTATGATCAGGTGACTGCCTGGTGGATGTGGGGAGGCCTGTGGATGTAGTCTACCTGGACCTCAGCAAGGCCTTTGACACCGTCCCCCATAGCAAACTCCTGGCCAAGCTGTCAGCCCCTGGCTTGGACAGCAGCTCTCTGAGCTGGGTTAGGAACTGGCTGGATGGCCGAACCCAGAGAGTGGTGGTGAATGGTGCCACAGCCAGCTGGCAGCCAGGCACCAGTGGTGTGCCCCAGGGATCAGTGCTGGGCCCTGTGCTCTTTAACATCTTTGTTGATGATCTGGATGAGGGCATTGAGTCTATCATCAGTAAATTTGCAGATGACACCAAGCTGGGGACAGGAGTTGATCTGCTAGAGGGTAGAGAGGCTTTGCAGAGAGACCTCGACAGGCTGGGCAGATGGGCAGAGTCCAACGGCATGAAATTTAATGCATCCAAGTGCTGGGTTCTGCACATTGGCCACAACAACCCCATGCAGTGCTACAGGCTGGGGTCAGAGTGGCTGGAGAGCAGCCAGGCAGAGAGGGACCTGGGGGTACTGGTGGATGGTAGGCTGAACATGAGCCTGCAGTGTGCCCAGGCAGCCAAGAGGGCCAATGGCATCCTGGCCTGCATCAGGAACAGTGTGGCCAGCAGGAGCAGGGAGGTCATTCTGCCCCTGTATACTGCACTGGTTAGGCCACACCTCGAGTACTGTGTCCAGTTCTGGGCCCCTCAGTTTAGGAAGGAGGTTGACTTGCTGGAACGAGTCCAGAAAAGAGCAACAAAGCTGGTGAGGGGCTTGGAACACAGCCCTGTGAGGAGAGACTGAGGGAGCTGGGGCTGCTTAGCCTGGAGAGGAGGAGACTCAGGGGTGACCTTATTGCTCTCTACAACTACCTGAAGGGGGGTTGTAAACAGGCAGAGGTTGGTCTCTTCTCCCAGGCAGCCAGCACCAGAACAAGAGGACACAGTCTCAAGCTGCGCCAGGGGAAGTTCAGGCTGGAGGTCAGGAGGAAGTTCTACACAGAGAGAGTGATTGCCCATTGGAATGGGCTGCCTGGGGAGGTGGTGGAGTCGCTGTCACTGGAGGTGTTCAGGAGGAGACTTGACAGGGTGCTTGGTGCCATGGGTTAGTTGATTGGGTGGTGTTGGGTGATAGGTTGGACGTGATGATCTTGAAGGTCTCTTCCAACCTGGTCTATTCTATTCTATTCTATTCTATTCTATTCTATTCTATTCTATTCTATTCTATTCTATTCTATTCTATTCTATTCTATTCTATTCTATTCTATCCATCCTTCAGATATTGATAGACATTGATTAGCTCTCTTCTCAGCCTTCTCCTCTCTGGACTAAACAGCCCCAGGGCTCTCAGTCTCTCTTTGTAGCAGAGATACTCAAGTGCCCCAATCATCCTCCTAGCTCTGTGGTACTCTTTCAGATCCCTGTCTCTCTGGAATTGGGGAGCCCAAAACTGGACACAGTATTGCAGGTGTGGTCTCAACAAGGCAGAGAGGAGGGGGAGGAGAACCACCCCAGACCTGCTGGACAGACTGTTCTTGATGGCCCCCAGGATCCCATTGGCTCTCTTGGCCACAAGGGCACATTGCTGTCCCATGCAGAACCTGCTGTCCACTGGGACTCCAAGGTCTTTCTCTGTGGAGCTGCTCTCCAGCAGGACCACCCCTAGTCTGTGCTGGTGCCTGGGGTTCTTCCTCCCCAGATGCAGGACTCTGCACTTGTCCTTGCTGAACTTGATGAGGTTCCTCTCCAGCCAGCTCTCAGCCTGCCCAGCAGCACAGCCTGAGGGGTATCAGCCACTCCCTCCCAGTTTGGTATCATCAGTGAACTTGCTGAGGGTCCACTCAGTCTCCTCCCAGGTGACTGATGAAGATGTCTGTCATATACAGGCTGATCAAGTTGTCCTTGAGCACAGAGTGTGTTGCAATACATTGTGTGTGTTTAATCCCCTAGTCACACAACTCACCAGCTGCATAACTTTTCAGCTGCCTGCTTTGTGAAAGTTTTTCATGGTCTTCAGGCTGTTCCTGTTCATCATCAGTATTGTCTATCCAGACCACTTGTCCTTGTTTACCAAAGCTCCTTAGATGACTTAGCTTTCACTCATAGCATCATCACTCTCATAGTGTCATAGTATCAGTCAAGGATGGAAGGGACCACAAGGATCAGCCAGTTCCAACCCCCCTGCCAGGGCAGGGACACCCCACACTACATCAGCCTGGCCACAGCCTCAGCCAGCCTGGCCTTAAACACCTCCAGGGACAGGCCCCCAACCACCTCCCTGCACAACCCATTCCAGGGCTTCACCACTCTCATGGGGAAGAACTTCCTCCTCCCCTCCAGCCTCAATCTCCCCACCTCCAGCTTCATTCCATTCCCCCTAGTCCTAGCACTCCCTCAGATCCTGAGCAGTCCCTCCCCAGCCTTCCTGGAGCCCCCTTCAGATCCTGGAAGGCCACAATGAGGTCACCTGGGAGCCTTCTCTTCTCCAGACTGAACAGCCCCAACTCCTTCAGTCTGTCCTCACAGCAGAGCAGCTCCAGCCCTCTGCTCATCCTCCTGGCCCTGCTCTGGACACCTTCCAGCACCTCCACATCCCTCTTGCCATAGGGGCTCCAGAACTGGAGGCAGGACTCCAGGTGGGGTCTCCCCAGAGCTGAGCAGAGGGGGAGGATCACCTCCCTTGCCCTGCTGGCCACACTTCTCCTGATGCAGCCCAGGCTCTGCTTGGCTTTCTGGGCTGCAAGTGCACACTGAGAGCTCCTGGTGAGCTTCTCCCCCAGCACCCCCAAGGCTCTCTCCTCAGGGCTGCTTTCCAGCCAGTCCCTGCCCAGCCTGCATTTGTGCCTGGGATTGCCTCCACCCAACCAGAAATTATACCTGCTTCCATAGCCACTCATGGCCTGCTCTGTGTGGAAACCCTTCCTGTGGTGATTTCATGTTTCCTGTTGGCTCCTCAGCCTTGACTATTCTTCCCTTAAACACCTCTCAAGTCTTTTCCTCTCCCCTGTTTTCTGATTTTTTCTGTTTCTTTTATCCCACATCCCCCCTCACCAGGAATGGTTCCAGAGATGTGACATCTAGCACCTCTCTGGGCAGCCTGGGTCAGGGTCTCACCACCCTCACTGTAAAAACCTTTATTTTGCTTCTGTCCAGTTTGAATCTTCCATTTTCCTTTCTTTTTTTGTGTTTTTTTTTGTTTGTTTGGTTGGTTGATTTTTTTTCTTATTTTTTTTTCCAAACTTTTACACAGAATAAATCCACACCTGTAGAGCAGCATCTCCATCTTTTTTAGGGCAGCTCCTGCTGACTCAGAGAATGGAATCATAGAATCAATCAGTAAGGTTGGAAAAGACCTCAAAGATCATCGAGTCCAAGCTGTCACCACAGACCTCATGACTAGACCATGGCACCAAGTGCCACATCCAATCCCCTCTTGAACACCTCCAGGGATGGGGACTCCACCACCTCCCTGGGCAGCACATCCCAATGGCCAGTCTCTCTTGCTGGGAAGAACTTTCTCCTCACCTCCAGCCTAAACCTCCCCTGGCACAGCTTGAGACTGTGTCCTTCCTATGAGTAGAGGCTGAGGGAGCTGGGGTTGCTCAGCCTGGAGAAGAGGAGGCTCAGGGGAGACCTTCTTGCTCTCTACAACTACCTGAAGGGAGGTTGTAGACAGGCAAAGGTTGGTCTCTTCCCAGGCAGCCAGCACCAGAACAAGAGGACACAGTCTCAAGCTGTGCCAGGGGAGGTTTAGGCTGGAGGTGAGGAGGAAATTCTGTACAGAGAGAGTGATTGCCCATTGGAATGTGCTGCCTGGGGAGGTGGTGGAGTCCCCATCAGTGGAGGTGTTCAGGAGGAGACTTGACAGGGTGCTTGGTGCCATGGGTTAGTTGTTTAGGTGGTGTTGGATGATAGGTTGGACGTGATGATCTTGAAGGTCTCTTCCAACCTGGTCTGGTCTGGTCTGGTCTGGTTCTATTCTATTCTATTCTATTCTATTCTATTCTATTCTATTCTATTCTATTCTATTCTATTCTATTCTATTCTATTCTATTCTATTCTATTCTATTCTATTCTATTCTATTCTATTCTATTCTATTCTATCCTATCCTATCCTATCCTATCCTATCCTATCCTATCCTATCCTATCCTATCCTATTCTATTCTTCTGGTGCTGGGTGCCTGGGAGAAGAGACCAACCCCCACCTGGCTACAACCACCCTTCAGGTAGCTGTAGAGGGCAGTGAGGTCTCCCCTGAGCCTCCTCTTCTCCAGGCTAAGCACCCCCAGCTCCCTCAGCCTCTCCTCACAGGGCTGTCTTCCAAACCCCTCACTAACTTTGTTGCCCTTCTCTGGACACATTCCAGCAACTGGACATCTTTCCTAACCTGAGGGGCCCAGAACTGGACACAGGACTCAAGGTGTGGCCTAACCAGTGCAGTGGACAGGGGCAGAATGACCTCCCTGCTCCTGCTGGCCACACTGTTCCTGATGCAGGCCAAGATGCCATTGGCCATTGGTCATTGTTGCCAGACCTTTAAAGCAAGGGTTACTTGGTGCCTAATGTTTGCTATATCACTCCAAGTTGCTCAGTTGAGCACTCCAGCAGGAAAGAGTGGATCTTTTTCTCTGGAGATGTTCAAAACCCATCTAGGCATGATCCTGTGCAACTGTTCTGGGTGAGCCTGCTTTAGCAGAGGGGTTGGACTAGATGACCTCCAGTGGTCCCTTCCTGCTGCAATGATCCAGTTATGGTGGTGAACTTCATCCACCATGATAGTGGAGAGCACTGCAACAGAGAAAACTATTAACCTAGGTGGTGAATATTAGGGGAAGAGACCTCACATCAGCAAGCTAAAGTCTTCAGTGTGAAGCCAGCAGCTAACTTCATCATCTGCCCCATGTCCTTCAGCCTGTGTGCTCTTACCAATCAGAGCTCCTGCGTGTTGCCTCTTACCCAGCATGTAGTGAGGGAGAACAGGAAGGAGTTCCAGAATGGTTCAGGTGGCTAAGGTGGAACTGGAGGCTTTATAGAATGAAGGATGAGACAGAATCATAGAATTGTTGAGGCTGGAAGAGACCTTTGAGATCACCAAGTCCAACTGCTCCTCTAGTGCTCACTACCCCACCACAGCTGCTCAGCCGCTGCCACTAACCCAGGTCCCTCAGCACCACATCCTCTTGGCTTTTCAAGAAGGATGCAGAAACGTGGTGGCACAGGGCACAGAAATGAGGGCATTGCCCAATTTCATCAGCTTTGTACACACTTGGTGTGTTTCAGCATGACTTGTGGTCAAGGTGATGAGATCTGCCAGGTGACCACCCTGCAGAGGTCTGTCACAGAGCCACAGAGTCACAGCAGCTGGAATAGACCTTCTAGATCATCAAGTCCAACCATGATCCACCTCTACCAGGGCCACCACTACACCCTGTCTGGATGTGCTTTAGATACACCCAGGGCTGGGGATTCAGCCTTCTCCCTGGGCAGCCTGGGCCAGGCCTGGACAACCCTTTTGGCTTAGGTTTTTCTCATGTCCAACCTAAACCTCCCCTGGGGCAGCTTGAGGCCATTGCCTCTTGTCCTGTCCTTGTATCTTGGGAGCAGAGCCCAAGCCCTACCTGGCTCCAGCCTTCTCTCAGGGAGCTGCAGAGAGCAAGGAGGTCTCCCCTCAGCCTTCTCTTCTCCAAGCTCAACACCCTCAGCTCCCTCAGCTGCTCCTCCCCAGCCCTCTTCTCCAGACCCTTCCCCAGCTCTGTTGCCCTGCTGTGGCCCTGCGCCAGCTCCTCAATGTCCTTCCTCCAGTGAGGAGCGCAAAGGTGACCCCAGCACTCTATCTGTGGCCTCCCCAGTGCTCAGTCCAGGGGCACAATCCCTGCCCTGCTCCTGCTGCCCACACCAGTGCTGGCACCAGAGGAGGTGTCACTTCTGCCACCTGCACAGAACAGTCCTTGGCTGGGAAGTGCTGAGTCTGGAAGTGCTTGGAAAAGAAGGTCCTACCTGCAGCCACTGCTGTGAGGAGCTCCCAGCTCCCTGCCAGCTCCCTGCCAGTGTGTTCTCACCCTGGCAACCCCTCACGTTTGAGGCTGGAAGCTCGCTCGGCTGCAAGAGTCCAGAGAGCTTTGGGTGTCCTCGTTCAGACCTAGCTGCTAAAGAGCTTTCTTGGGTTTTTTTTTTCTTTCCTTTTCTTTTTCCCTCCAGATCTTGAAGAACATCACCTGGTATGCAGAACGTGTCTTAACAGAGATCTCTCTGGGGAGTCTCCTGATCCTGGTTGTGATAAGGACCATCCAGTACAACATGACACGGACACGGGTAAGAGCTGACGCGCCCAGCGGGGTTTCAGGCAGGCTCTGGGGTTTTTCCTTCACTCTGTTGCAACCCAGCTGGCATCTGGATTTACCAGGAGGGAAGGAGTAGAAGGTTCAGCCACATTACCTGAGCCCAGTGTGAAGTGGTTCTGAACTTCTACCGCTGTCTCTGTATTGTTGTTCGATTTGTTGAGAAGGTTTCTTTAAAGACCAAAAGTCAGGAACCGAAGTTGTCCTCATGTGAGGAGGAAGAGTTGCTTAATGTCAAGGGTTGGGGCTGGTTTGGCCACTAGATGAGTGACAGAGGGTCTCCATGAACCCCTCTGCCTTCCCAAAGGGCAGAAGGAGAGAGGCTGATGGGGTTGGAAAGAAACTCAACCAGCTGGGATGGAAAGAAGAACAATGCCATGGGATAGAGGCACAGGGATACAAACCAATGTGGAACCCAACCCCTGATGGCAATGAAGGCACCATTGGCACCACTGATGCAGGGGGCAGGCACTGGGGAGGTTCCAGGTTGGACTCAGCAGCAGATGGGTGCAGGAGCTGGATTCTGGATCTGGATTTGGGAACACATAGCATGGGATCAAAGGCAGAAGGGACAGAGTCTTCCTGGGACACCAGTCAGTGAAGAAGAGGCTGGACCCTGGTGATGCCTCAGCTTGCTCCTGAAGATGCCACCCATGGGCTGCAATCCCTGTTGGGCAGTTGAGGATCACCTCTCCTGTCTGCTCCTCCCTGCAGATGCCACCTCTGCCTTCCTGCCCCCAAGGTGTGGCACAAGCTGTGGCAGTGCCCTTGGTGTGCCCAGGATCAAGTCTCAGGCAGAGCCTCTCTGCAGGCAGCCCTTGGCAGGAGCTCTCCTCATCAGCCCCTGGCTGTGCCAACCTGCCCTGAGCTGCAGAAAGTGCCCCAACTGAGCAGGGACTGAGCTGGGAAGCCACAGCACAAACCAGGAGACTTCAAGACAAGAAATAGTTTCTTTTTGCTGCTCTTTAATTGCTCAGAAGTGGGAATTTCAGCTCTGTTTGTTGTCAGTGTTGTTAAGAAGTAGGAGAGTGACTGGGCCATGAAACCCTTATGAGCTGCAGCACAGCAAAACTCCTTCACTTTCATAACCTTGCATCAAATTGCTGTGAATTTTCCAACCTTATTACCTTATCTCAAATTTGAAAGTGTGGCATCGTACCCCTTGGAATACTTTGAACAGCTGAAAGCACAGAGGCTTTGCATGAAAAAGTAGCCCCCCAAAGTTGCATCTGTTTTAAGCTGAAAATTAAGGATTTCATTTTTATGACCAAATTAATTGGAAGAAATGAGGACATTCTTGGCTTTACACTTGTAGGATTTGGAATCTGCTACGTTATGTGCACCACAGAATTCCAGCATGGTGAGGGTTGGAAGGGACCTCTGGAGAGCATTGAGCCCAACCCCCTCTGCTCCAGCAGGGCACCCACAGCAGCTTGCCCAGCAGCACAGTGCCCGGGGGCGGTTGGAAGCTCTCCAGAGATGGAGACTCCACAACCTCTCTGGGAGCCTGCTCCAGCCCTCCAGCACCCTCATACTAAGGAAGTTTCTCCTCCTCTTCAGATGGAACCTCCTGGGTTTGTGCCCACTGCCCCTTAACAGTATAACAGTCTCACAGTATAGCTAACTAAGGTTGGAAGAGACCTCAAGGATCATCGAGTCCAAGCTGTCAACACAGACCCCATGACTAGACCATGGCACCAAGTGCCACATCCAATCCCCTCTGGAACACCTCCAGGGATGGGGACTCCACCACCTCCCTGGGCAGCACATCCCAATGACGAATGACTCGTTCGGTGAAGAACTTTCTCCTCACCTCCAGCCTAAACCTCCCCTGGCACAGCTTGAGACTGTGTCCTCTTGTTCTGGTGCTGCTTGCCTGGGAGAAGAGACCAACCCCCACCTGGCTACAACCTCCCTGCAGGGAGTTGGAGGGAGCAATGAGGTCACCCCTGAGCCTCCTCTTCTCCAGGCTAAGCAACCCCAGCTCCCTCAGCCTCTCCTCACAGGGCTGTGCTCAAAGCCTCTCCCCAGCCTTGTTGCCCTTCTCTGGACACCTTCAAGTCTCTCAATGTCCTTCTTAAACTGAGGGGCCCAGAACTGGACACAGGACTCAAGGTGTGGCCTAACCAGTGCTGAGCACAGGGCAGAATGACTTCCCTGCTCCTGCTGGCCACACTGTTCCTGATGCAGGCCAGGATGCCATTGGCCTTCTTGGCCACCTGGGCACACTGCTGGCTCATGTTTAGGCAGCTGTCAGTCAGCACCCCCAGATCCCTCTCTGTTTGGCAACTCTCAGCCACTCTGACCCCAGCCTGTAGCTCTGCCTGGGGTTGCTGTGGCCAAAGTGCAGCACCTGGCACTTGGACTTGTTGAATGCCATCCTGTTGGCCTCTGCCCATCTGTCCAGTCATTTGAGGTCCCTCTGCAGAGCCCTTCTGCCCTCTAACTGACCAACATCTGCTCCTAACTTGGTGTCATCTGCAAACTTGCTGATGACTGACTCAATGCCCTCATCCAGACCATCAGTGAAGGTGTTAAAGAGCACAGGGCCCAGCACTGATCCCTGGGGCACAGCACTGGTGCCTGGCTGCCAGCTGCCTGTGGCACCATTCACCACCACTCTCTGGGCTCAGCCTCCAGCCACTTCCTGACCCAGCACAAAGTGTAGTGGTCCAAGCCAGGGGCTGACAGCTTAGCCAGCAGTTTGCTGTGGGAGACGGTGTCAAAGGCCTTGCTGCAGTCCAGGCAGACCACATCCACAGCCTTGCCCCACATCCACCAGGCAGTCACCTGATCATAGAAGGAGATCAGGTTGGATAGGCAGGACCTGCCCCTCCTAAATCCATGTTGGCTGGACCTGAGCCCTTGGCCATCCTTCCTGTCCCTGGGTACCACTGAGCAGAGCCTGGCCCCAGCCTCTTGCCCCCCACAAGTCCTTTATCTCTTGCTGAGCATTGCTCAGATGCCCTCTGGGGCTGCTCTGCTCCAGGCTCCACAGCCCCAGGGGCTCTGAGCCTTTCCTTCTCACAGAGCTGTTTCAGGGCCCCTCAGCATCTTTGTAGCCTCTGCTGGACTCTCTCGAGTAGTTCCCTGTCTCTCTTGAAGTGGGGAACCCAGAACTGGACCTAGTACTCCAGATGTGGCCTCACTAGGGCAGAGCAAAGGGCAAGAACCTCCCTTGACCATTGGTCAAAGTCTTTTCAGTGCACCCTAAGACAGCATTGGCCTCCTTGGCCATGAGGGCAGTTGCTGACTGATGCTGATTGCTGTCCACCAGCACTCTCAAGTCCTTCTCCTTCTAAGCCCTATATGTTAAGGTAACTTTTAAACATCACCAGGACTGTGCTTGTTTCACTTCTGATCTGTGCTTTTTTGTCTTGCTGGAAGGTGTCCAGAGAAGGTGCAATAAAGAGGATGAGAGGTCTAGAGCACAGCCCTGTGAGGAGAGGCTGAGGGAGCTGGGGTTGCTTAGCCTGGAGAAGAGGAGGCTCAGGGGAGACCTTCTTGCTCTCTACAACTCCCTGAAGGGAGGTTGTAGCCAGGTGGGGGTTGGTCTCTTCTCCCAGGCAAGCAGCACCAGAACAAGAGGACACAGTCTCAAGCTGTGCCAGGGGAGGTTTAGGCTGGAGGTTAGGAAGAAATTGTTCCCATGAAGAGAGATTGGCCATTGGGATGTGCTGCCCAGGGAGGTGGTGGAGTCACCATCCCTGGAGGTGTTTAGGAAGAGTCTGGATGAGGCACTTGGTGCCATGGTTTAGTTGATTAGATGGTGTTGGGTGATAGATTGGACTTGATCTCTGAGGTGTTTTCCAGCCTGGTTGATTATGTGATTCTATTCTATTCTATTCTATTCTATTCTATTCTATTCTATTCTATTCTATTCTATTCTATTCTATTCTATTCTATTCTATTCTATTCTATTCTGTTCTATTCTGTTCTATTCTGTTCTGTTTCTAGTTGATTCTATTTCTCTCCTCTCCTCTCCTCTCCTCTCCTCTCCTCTCCTCTCCTCTCCTCTCCTCTCCTCTCCTCTCCTCTCCCTCTCCTCTCCTCTCCTCTCCTCTCCTCTCCTCTCCTCTCCTCTCCTCTCCTCTCCCTCCTCTCCTCACCTCTCCTCTCTGAACCTCTCCTCTCCTCTCTGAACCTCTCCTCTCCTCTCCTCTCTGAACCTCTCCTCTCCTCTCCTCTCCTCTCTGAACCTCTCCTCTCCTCTCCTCTCTGAACCTCTCCTCTCTGAACCTCTCCTCTCCTCTCCTCTCCTCTCCTCTCTGAACCTCTCCTCTCCTCTCCTCTCTGAACCTCTCCTCTCTGAACCTCTCCTCTCCTCTCTGAACCTCTCCTCTCCTCTCTGAACCTCTCCTCTCCTCTCCTCTCTGAACCTCTCCTCTCCTCTCCTCTCTGAACCTCTCCTCTCCTCTCTGAACCTCTCCTCTCCTCTCCTCTCTGAACCTCTCCTCTCCTCTCCTCTCTGAACCTCTCCTCTCCTCTCTGAACCTCTCCTCTCCTCTCTGAACCTCTCCTCTCCCCTAACCTTCCCTTCCCTCCCCTAAACTTCCCTTCTTCTCTTTTTGAGTGATTCCTTCAGGAGGTGTCAGTGTGTATCAACAGGAGAGCTTGATGTGGTGGTTTTCATTTTGTTTTTGTTCTTTCCTCTTCCTCCTGGCAGGACAAATACCTTCACACAAACTGTCTGGCAGCCTTGGCCAACATGTCAGCGCAGTTCCGCTCACTCCACCAGTACGCCGCTCAGAGGATCATCAGGTAAATACCAAGGCTTCTCTTCTCCTTGAATAGGAAGACTTCTCCTCTCCTCTTTGCTGAAACTCAGGTGTAAGGAAGCTTGATTTGTCTATGCCTTCATGGGTGTTGATGACCTGAAACAGTTGAAATGATAATCTGAATAACTAAGTAATCCTGGTGTAGGTCTTAATGG
The DNA here is from genome assembly GCA_011125475.1 of Melanerpes aurifrons. NCBI lineage: Eukaryota > Metazoa > Chordata > Aves > Piciformes > Picidae > Melanerpes > Melanerpes aurifrons. Next base: position 1,462,562 of record WWNC01000097.1, read on the forward strand.
CTTTGTAGTTCAACCTGTTCTTCCTGCCCTCCCTCCCCCCCTAATTAAAGAAGAAAGTATTAGTTACTCTGTCTGACAAACTTGAGTCTCTTAACAGAACAGACAGAAGGTTTTCAGGGATTTCTGTGAATTATGCTGGGGTTTTTTTTGATTGATGTATCTATAAAACAGCCCTGAGTGCTGGCTCTCAAGTACATTGCAGCCTGGCTTTTCAGCTGGCTTCACTTCTTCTTGCCTCTGTGGCAGGAGATCTGTTTGTTAGATCAGTTGTTTTGGCAATAAAACCTACACCCCTGTTTTTCAGCTGATAAAGTGTACTGGCCTGTGGGGTAAGAAATGCTCAGAATCTGCTCTGGATCTAAACAAGGCCCTAAGTAAAGAGGCAGATACTGGAGTTGATCCTTCCTAGTTTGTGCTGCAGGCACTCCATGAAGGCAGCTCGTCCTGCAGTAGGCATCCTGCTCATCTTGGCAGCCAGCCCTCCTCCAGGGAAACTGGGAAGGTCCTGGGATAAGCTGTGGAAAGGCTTGTGTGCCAAAAAGGAGGGATGGCAGTTGCTCTTCTGTGCTCTTTGTAAAGGGCTGGGTTAACCAGGGGTACACCATGTTCGTAAATCCCTGCTCTTCAGCATGTGATCCTCTCTGAGCCCATTTTGGGAAGGGTTGGTTGTAAAAGTGTGGATGACTAACCAGGATGATTCTCTTCTGCCACTAGTTTTTCCTTGCCTGATACTCAAACCTGTTGTCATACCCCCTGGCTGCAATAATGAGCTTTCAGGGTTTGAATCAGGGCTATTTCTCTGTGACATATCTTACAAAGACCTGCTCTCTTCATTCCTCACATCACAGACAGAGTTTCCCAGGCACTTGGCAGCTGTTGGCCTCAGAAGTCACAGATGCTGGTGTGGTGTGAGATATCCTACCTTGGTGCTCTCTTATTTCATCTGGTGCTTTTGTTTCCCACTTCAGAGCTTTTCCCTGAGTCCCCAGGCCCTGATTTTTTCACTATTTTATTCTAGGGCTGTTTCTGCACACCAAAGGGAGAAGTGTTCCTCTGGTTATTGTTTTGTCCAGCAAGAGGTTATCCTGCTTCTACAGGTGGTTATCACCACTCAGTAAACCTCATAGCCAAGGTTACTGCAGGCTTGGCTTTTGGCAAAGTGCTCTTGAGTTCATGGACATATGCCCTTCAGAATTTAAACTCATGGTTCAAAGCAAGTTCTGCTGGATTAATGTGATTTAATTGGGTTATGAAGTGGCAAAGCATGTGGTCTTCTGGCTTCTCAGAAGAGTTGGCAGCCACCAGTGGAGAAGCCATAACTTCAAGAACCTTTGCACAGACATCTCACATCAACCTTTAAACCTGGAATCATAAAAGGAGCCTTCTGTGCTGTGAGGTTCCTTCCTGCACCAGCCTTTTCCAGCCTTAGTTCCTAAGATACCTCCAAGGCAGGCTGACTCCTTGATATTTGAGACCCATCTCAGGATGCAGCAAAGGCTGTGCAGCACCCAGAAGTTCTCTTGCACTCCATGTAAGGCAGATTTCAATGATCTGCTGTGACATTTGAGTGCCTTATTCATTATCTCTCCAGGCATGTGTAGTTACAATGAGCCTTTAATGTTGTGGCTTGATTTTAGTTGTGAAATTACTGTGCTGAGATCCTTATCAAAGGCAGGCAGAGCCCTGTTGTTGCTTAAAGGGTGTGTGGAAAGGAGGCATAGGAGTGAATGGCACAAAACAGGGCAAGAAAATTCTGTCACACTGCAGTTGCCTTTTGGTGAAGGACTAAGAAAGCCACACTTGAAATGTGCCAGGTGGAAAGATCTTAGAGCAAGCATGCAGTGCTGGCACATTCAAAACTCTTAGTTCTTCCAAAGGTGGAAGCCCACAGAGGCTGCTGTGGGCTTCTTTCTGTATAGCTTTTAGCAGGAGGACTTTCCCATGGGATCTGAGCTGAGCAGCATTACAGATAATGACCAGCCAAGGTTCAGCTGCACAGAGAATTGTGCTGATCAGTCATGGGAATGTTATCTGTGTCATAACAGCTTAAAGGGGGCAGAAATCTTTGGGGATGGATGAAAGATATAGGGTTGTCAAGGCCTGGACCAGGCTGCCCAGGGATAGTGGTGGAGTCCCTGTCCCTGGGGAGATTCAAAAGCTGTGTAGATGTGGTGCTGAAGGGCATGGTTTAGTGGTAATGTGGTCATGCTGGCTTAATGCTTGGACCCTGGCCTTAAAGGTTCTTTGAAGCCTAAACAATTCAATGATCCCATTCTGTGATTCTGTAATCTAGTCTGAGACCTCAATGCATTTTGAGAACTGTAGAGATAGCAGTGTGGCAGGACAGCAGTCTGAGGAGGATGGTGGTGATCCCAGCCACTGGAGCTTTATTATATGTAATACATGCATTTAATATAACAAAATCTATTGTGGAGTGTCCTGTGGGGCTAGAACATGGGCAGGCTGGGAGGAAGAGTCGATTCAAGTGGCAGCCTATCTCCTGTAGGACTTTACTTTCTAGTATGGTAACATTTTCTCCTCAGCAGCTTTACAACCTTGAGTGCCCTGGCAGGCTTAAGCACCATGAAAGTACTTGACCCTGATGCCCTCTCTAAATAAGCAGTTTGGGTACAAAGCTTCTGTTACCAAGAGGAGCAGGAGAAGTAAATGCTTATGAACACACATTCCTGCTGGCTGTTAGGAGCAAGTTCTTCACCATGAGATTGGTGGAACACTGGAACAGGTTGCCCAGGGAGGTGGTTTACATAGAATACATAGAATAAACCAGGTTGGAAGAGACCTTCAAGATCATCATGTCAAACCCATCAACCAATCCAACCCACCTAAACAACTAACCCATGGCACCAAGCACCCCATCAAGTCTCCTCCTGAACACCTCCAGTGATGGAGACTCCACCACCTCCCCAGGCAGCCCATTCCAATGGGCAATCACTCTCTCTGTGTAGGACTTCCTCCTAACCTGCAGCCTAAACCTCCCCTGGTGCAGCCTGAGACTGTGTCCTATTGTTCTGGTACTGCCTGGGAGAAGAGACCAACCTCTGCCTGGCTACAACCTCCCTTCAGGTAGTTGTAGAGAGTGATAAGGTCTCCCCTGAGTCTCCTCTTCTCCAGGCTAAGCAACCCCAGCTCCCTCAGCCTCTCCTCATAGGGCTTCATCCCTGGAGATATTAAAGGTGAGGCTTGCCAGGGCTCTGAGCCACCTGGTCTGGTGAAGGATGTCCCTGCTGACTGCAGTGGGGTTGGACCAGATGAGGTGGTTTAGGCTCCATCCCTGGAGATTTTGAAGGTGAGGCTTGCCAGTACTCTGAGCCACCTGGTCTGGTAGAGGATGTCCCTGCTGCCTGCAGTGGGGTTTGACCAGATGACCTTTAGAGGAATTTTCCAACCCTGACCATTCTATGATATTTCATAAGAGACTGACTTTTTGAGACATACATTGTCCTTCCTTTTCCTACCTTATGAGCTCTGTTGCCACTACTATTAAACTGAACCAGCACCGATGGACCCAGTTCACTCCACGAGACTAAAGGAGAGTTACTACAGTTTAAATTCCTGGTTTTGGTTACACCATCAGAGTGCAAAGCATCTCTGAGAGAAGGAACTCCTGTTGTCTGTCATGGAAAAAAAAAGTGAAAGAAGCCTAAAAAGAAGGCATTTTGTGTTACACAGACTTATTTCAGGCTAGAGGTTTTTAGATTAAGTAGCCATGAAACACTTAACTTAAAATCAGCTTAGCAATACAACCAAACAGACAGTCATAATTTAAGCCTCACCAGATGCTCTGATGATTTCCTTCCTTAATGTGAGAAGTAATTCCATCTCCATGCAGGCTTTTTCCCCCTAATCCTATTCTGGGCAGAGACTGCCAATTGTTTTAAATTCAGAGGACTTATTTTCTATGAAAGAATGAGTTTGGGAATATGCAGTGGTAGTGTATTTAAGGGCTCCACAAAACACAGACTCCCAGTGTTGGGTAGTTTGTGTCATGTTCCAGCAAGCATGAAAATAGATTGATACTAATTTGTTCATCTCAAGAAGCTGCTGGGAGTAAAAATAGATGTTGTGGATGCTTTATTATAGTAAGATCCAGGGCAGTGTTCATTTAAGGTTGGTTTAATGTAGACTGAGTTCAGTTTTGAGTCTCTCACTCCCAAGAAAGACATTGAGGGGCTGGAGCAAGTCCAGAGAAGGGCAACCAAGCTGGGGTAGGGTCTGGAGAACAGGGCTTGTGAGGAGCAGCTGAGGGAGCTGGGGATGTTGAGGCTGGAGAAGTGGAGGCTGAGGGGAGTCCTTCTGGCTCTCTACAGCTCCCTGCAAGGAGGTTGGAGCCAGGTGGGGGTTGGTCTCTTCTTCCTAGTAACAAGTGATAAGACAAGAGGAAATGTCCTCATGTTGTAACCAGGGGAGGTTTAGATTGGACATGAGAAACAATTTCTTCCCTGAAAGGGCTGTCAAGGCCTGGCCCAGGCTGACCAGGTCAGTGGTGGAGCCTCCATCCATCCCTGGAGGCCTTTCAGAGCTGTGCAGCTGTGCTGCTGAGGGCCATGGTTCGGTGGTGCCCTGGCAGTGCTGGGTTGTCAGCTGGACTCGATGGTCCTAGAGGTCTGTTCCAACCAGAACAATGCTATGATTCTACTCTGTGGCTTAGAGATCCTTCCCTGCTCAATGTGCTGGTTTGTTTATAATTACACATCAATTAATTGCAATGATTGTATCAGCACAGTGCCAAGGGTGCTGTTGCTCTGTGCTGGCTCACTCTTCCCTTTGTCAAGCACTGACCTTTGTAGTGTCTTTAAGCTATGTGGATAGACTCTCTGAAAAGAACAATTAATTGAAGTGGATGTTGATGCCATTATTGTCACAAATGACTGCCAGAAGTGGCTGTATGGTCTCCCAAGCAGCAACACACAACGAGATGGGCTCTTACACACCAGTTATGGTTGCTGTTGCTGTTCCATGATGAGTAAAGCCAGGCACTTGACTGGCTTAGTAGTGCCCGTATGACATTGAGGTGCTGGAGCAGGTACAGGGAAGAGCAACAAAGGTGGTGAGAGGTTTGGAGAACAGGCATTATGGGGAGAAGCTGAGGGAGCTGGGATTGTCTAGTCTGAGGAAGAGGAGGCTGAGAAGAGGCCTTATTGCTGTCTGCAGCTATCTGAAAGGAGAATGTAGAGAGGCTGGTGTTGGCCTCATCTTCCAGGTAACTAATGACAGGACAAGAGGTAGTGGCCTCAAGTTGTACCAGCGGAGGTTTAGGTGGGACATTAGGAAGAATTTCTGTGCTGCAAGAGTGGTAAGGGGTTGGCACAGGCTGCCCAGGGAGGTGGTGGAGTCCCCCATGCCTAGAGGTGTCCAAAAAACGAGATGTGGCACTTCAGGATGTGGTCTAATGGTGATGGAGGTGCTGGGTGGAAGGTTGGATCCTAGAGGTCTTTTCCAGCCTTAATGGTTTGGTGATTCTATGATTCTATGTCTTCTATTTGTCAGTTAAAGCTCTCATTCATTCCCTCACCTCATTTGGTTACTATTTACAGCTTTCCTACAGCTAACCTGCCTGCTCCATTGTGTGTGACCCTTGGAAATGGAGAGGCTGTCCCCAGGCAGTTCTCTTCTGACACCTCATCACCATGTCACCTGAATAGTACTGATGACAAGGGGACAGCTGATTCCTTAAGGCTTTTCCTGTATCTTGATCCATGGTAATGCTTGCTGCTTTCTAATCAGCTGTATACCACTAGAGGTTGCCATACACCTTGCTAATTAGACATGCTCATTTAGCATTAGAAGACTTTATGGGGCTAGACCAATACTCATTTTCCCTTTTCTTGCCTACACTGTCACCACATCTGTGCACATTCAGGGTTCTTCTGTGAGCTTCTGAGAACACTTCATGGCTCTGTACTTCTCACCTTAGATAACTGAAGGAACTCAAGCATCAAAATTAAACCAATGCCACCTTTTCATCCTTGGCTGTCAGAGAGAGTTCAGTGGGATGCAGGGAATCATGTGAAGAAAGAGATTTCTGACTTCTTCCTGCTGCTGAAAGGAGTGAGGTGGAATTAGGAACAAAAGCTGAGCTTAAACAAGATACAAATGATAGAATGACCATACAATGGTTTAGGATGGTGGGGACCTTCAAAGCTCATCCAGTCCACCCTCCCTGCAGTCAGCAGGGAAATCTACAGCTACAGCAGGTTGCTGAGAGCCCCAGACAACCTCACCTGCAATGCTGCCAGGGATGGGACATCTCCCACCTCTCTGGGCAGCCTGGGACAGGCTCTCACCACCCCCACAGTGAAGAAGCCCAACTCTCTTAGCCTGGTCTCCCAGCAGAGCACCTCCAGCCCTCCCAGCACTGCTGTGGCCTCTGGCCCCACTCCAACAGGTCCCTGTCGGTGCTGAGGACTCCAGAGCTGCCCCAGCACTGCAGGGGGCGGGGGTCTCAGCAGAGCAGAGACTTTATCTGATGAGAGGAGAGTGTCATCAGGGTCCTGCTAAACCTGTCACAAGAGCAAAGTATGAGACATAGGGCTGGCCATACCAATTCTGTTGCTGCCTGGAAGAAGCGGAGATAGCAGCCCTATTTCTCACTGGTCACCTTGAAGCTGATGGTGATGAATGCTGCTGGATATCCTGGAGCTTGATACTGGCCACTGGAGGAACTCTATTTTAAAATACACTTGTAGGCAGTGTGCTTAAATATCCATGCCCTGACTGCAGTGCTGTGGTTCCCAAGTCTGCCTTTTCTCAAAGAGACCTTCTTGTACTCTACAGCTCCCTGAAAGGAGACTGATTTCAGATGGGGGTTGGTCTCTTCTCCCAAGGAACAAGTGATGGGAAAAGAGGAAACAGCCTCAAGTTACACCAGGGGAGGTTTAGGCAGGATGTGAGGAACAATTTCTTTTCCAAAAGGGCTGTCAAGGCCTGGCCCAGGCTGCCCAGGGCAGTGGTGGAGTCCCCATCCCTGGAGAGACATGGTTTAATGGTGGACTGGGCAGTGCTGGGTTAATGGGTGGAGTTTATGATCTTACAGCTCTTTTCCAACCAAAATAATTCTGTGATTTTATTATTCTGTGTCTCCTTTCCAAGATCTCTAAACATGTGGGGGTGGGTGTTGATCTGTTAGATGGTAGAGAGGCTCTGCAGAGAGACCTGGACAGGCTGGACGGATGGGTAGAGTCCAAGGGCAGGAGAACCAAGTGCCAGGTTCTGCATATTGGCCACAGCAACCCCAGGCAGTGCTACAGGCTGGGGTCAGAGTGGCTGAGAGCAGCCAGGCAGAGAAGGACCTGGGGGTGCTGGTTGACAGCAGCTGAAGATGAGCCAGAAATGTGCCCAGGTGTCCTAGAAGGCCAATGGTGTCCTGGCCTGCATCAGGAACAGTGTGGCCAGCAGGAGCAGGGAGGTCATTCTGCCCTGTACACTGCACTGGTTAGGCCACACCTTGAGTCCTGTGTCCAGTTCTGGGCTCCTCAGTTTAGGAAAGATGTTGAGCTGCTGGAAGGTGTCCAGAGAAGGGCAAGAAAGCTGGGGAGGGGTCTGGAGCACAGCCCTGTGAGGAGAGGCTGAGGGAGCTGGGGTTGCTTAGCCTGGAGAAGAGGAGGCTTAGGGGAGACCTTCTTGCTCTCTCCAACTCCCTGAAGGGAGGTTGTAGCCATCTGGGGGTTGGTCTCTTCTCCCAGGCAACCAGCACCAGAACAAGAGGATACAGTCTCAAGCTGTCCAGGGGGAGGTTTAGGCTTGATCTCAGAAAGAAGTTCTTCATAGAAAGAGAGATTGGGCATTGGGATGTGCTGCCCAGGGAGGTGGTGGAGTCCCCATCCCTGGAGGTGTTTAGGAAGAGCCTGGATGAGGCACTTGGTGCCATGGTTTAGTTGATCAGATGGTGCTGGGTGATAGGTTGGACCTGATGATCTCAAAGGTCTCTTCCAACCTGGTTTATTCTATTCTATTCTATTCTCTTCTATCCTATCCTATCCTATCCTATCCTATCCTATCCTATCCTATCCTATCCTATCCTATCCTATCCTATCCTATCCTATCCTATCCTATCCTATCCTATCCTATCCTATCCCTATTCTATTCTATTCTATTCTATTCTATTCTATTCTATTCTATTCTATTCTATTCTATTCTATTCTATTCTATTCTATTCCAATGTGAGTGTTGTTTGTTTGGCATTCCTCTTATGCTGGATTTCATTGATGGTGCTCATGGTGCAGACCAGCAGTGTCCTGGATGCCCTGCAGCTCAAGGCCTTTAATTGTCTACTTTGGGGTGACCTGCTGACACCAGCAGTGGCTTTCAGTGACTCCCATTCCCAAATACCTGCAAGGAGACATCACATCACTGAGATAAAGAGGGGGAAAAGCTGGGTTTGGTGGATTATCTGCCCCTCAACAAGCTTATGTTTGTTTTAAAGCAGTAGCAAGTGACCTGTTCATCCCAGCACACTATCATGTAGTCTTCTAAATGTATGATTTAGTGATATATGTGTTGTTTTAACACACACACACACACACCCCCATGTCCCTTGCTGTGGTGGCATTTACTGTGTGCTTTGAGAGAGATTAATTCTCTTCGTTATTGGCAGGCCACGGAAGTGGCTGCTTGACATTGCCTCAGAAAAAGTAAGAGCTAAAAACCTCAAAGACAATTTTATTGCTTCTTAACTTGAGGAAAAGATTTGTGGCTTTCCAGTGTAGAGGAGAAAACAATTACTGTTATTAACCTGGATCTAAAAATGGTGCTTTGTTTATGAGCAACCTCTTTATAGTGAGATGCCTTAACAGCCCTCCCCTCCCTCCCCCCTCCCCCTTCCCAGTACAGTGTGTTACAAAAAGGGATAATCCCATTTTTATTAGATGTTTTTATTAGATGTTCCAAGTGGAGTGACAATTAATTGGCTTCTCAGAAAAAGGGCCTTCATGAAGTTCTCATTGTGGGAATGGAAGATCAAACAGCTCCAAGCCAGCGAGTCTGAACTTGGTTTTAATCTGCAGGCTCTCAGGAGCAGAATTTGGAGTGGTTTTGGTGCTCACAGATTGCACTGGGGGTGGCAGGAACTCTCAAAGGTCATCTTGTCCAACTCCCCTGCAGCCATCAGGAACACCTCCAACTAGATCAGGCTGTGCAGGGCCACATCAAGTCTGATCTTGAATGTCTCCAGCAATGAGGCCTCAACTGCATCCCTGGGCATCCTGTTCTAGTGCCTGATCACCCTCATTGTGCAGAACTTCCTTCTGATGATCTCTCCTGCTCCACTTTCAAACCACTGCCCCACATCCTATCCCCACAACCCCTTCTAAACAGCCCCTCCCCAGCTTGTCTGTAGGTCCCCTTCAGATACTGAACTGCAGCTCTGAGGTCTCCTGGAGCCTTCTCTTCTCCAGGCTGAACAGCCCCAGTTCTTTCAGCAGAAGGGCTCATGGCAGAGGGGCTCCAGCTCTCTGATCATCTTTGTGGCCCTCCTGTGGAGCTGCTCCATTAGGTCCATATCTCTCATGTGTCTGGGGCACCATAGCTGGACACAGCACTCCAGGTGAGCAGAGCAGAATGCTAGCTGGTCAACCTTGGGTGGCTTGGAGCTGCTCTTTTCACAGGAAACAGACATGTTCTTGTATTTATGGATGCTTTTATGCTCTTCACCAAATTGTTTTGCTTGGAAGAGGCCTTCAGTGTCACTGGGTCCAACCATGAACCCAGCACTGCCAGGTCACCACCAAACCATGTCCCTCAGCACCACAGCTATGTGGCTTTGAAAGCCCTCCAAGGATGGGGGCTCCACCACTGCCCTGGGCAGCCTGGGACAGGACTTGACAACCCTTTGGGGGAAGAAAGTGTTCCTGATGTCAAGCCTAAACCTGCCCTGGTGCAGCTTAAGAATAGAATAATAGAATGAAAAAACAGGTTGGAAGAGACCTTCAAGATCATCGTGTCCAACCTATCAACCAATCCAACACCACCTAAACAACTAACCCATGGCACCAAGCACCCCATCAAGTCTCCTCCTGAACACCTCCAATGATGGTGACTCCACCATGTCCTCAGGCAGCCCATTCCAATGGGCAATCACTCTCTCTGTGTAGAACTTCTTCCTAACCTCCAGCCTAAACCTCCCCTGGTGCAGCCTGAGACTGTGTCCTCTTGTTCTGGTGCTGGCTGCCTGGGAGAAGAGAACAACCTCTGCCTGGCTACAACCACCCTTCAGGTAGTTGTAGAGAGCAAGAAGGTCTCCCCTGAGTCTCCTTCTCTCCAGGCTAAGTAACCCCAGCTCCCTCAGCCTCTCCTCACAGGGCTGTGTTCCAAACCCCTCACCAACTTTGTTGCCCTTCTCTGGACACCTTCCAGCAGCTCAACCTCCTTCCTAAACTGAGGAGCCCAGAACTGGACACAGGACTCAAGGTGTGGCCTAACCAGTGCAGAGTACAGGGGCAGAATGACCTCCCTGCTCCTGCTGGCCACACTGCTCCTGATGCAGGCCAGGATGCCATTGGCCCTCTTGGCTGCCTGGGCACACTGCAGGCTCATGTTCAGCCTACTATCAACCAGTACCCCCAGGTCCCTCTCTGCCTGGCTGCTCTCAGCCACTTTGACCCCAGCCTGTATCACTGCCTGGGGTTGTTGTGGCCAGTTGCAGCACCTGCCACTTGGATGTGTTCAATCTCCTGTCCTTGGCCTCTGCCCATCTGTCCAGCCTGTCCAGGTCCCTCTGCAGAGCCTCTCTACCCTCCAGCAGATCAACTCCTGCCCCCAGCTTGGTGTCATCTGCACATTTACTGATGATGGACTCAGTGCCCTCATCCAGATCATCAATGAAGATGTTAAAGAGCACAGGGCCCAGCACTGATCCCTGGGGCACACCACTGGTGCCTGGCTGCCAGCTGGCTGTGGCACCATTCACCACCACTCTCTGGGCTCAGCCTCCAGCCAGTTCCTAACCCAATGCAGTGTGCTCCCATCCAAGCCACGAGCTGACAGTTTAGCCAGCAGTTTGTTGTGGGGGATGGTGTCAAAGGCCTTTGCTGAGGTCCAGGTAGACCACATCCACAGCCTGCCCCACATCCAGGCTGTTCCTCTTGGCCTACCTCTGGTTACTTAGGAGAACATCCTCCACTGCGTCGCTGTTACTACACAAAGTTCCTGAATCTGTGGAGTGGCCTTTGTGGGGAGACAGAAGCCATTTATGAAGATCTCCATAGTGTTAAATAAAAGAAACATATGCTGGCCTTATTAGTAGCCTGTTGACCTAGATTATCCATGGGGAAGCTTATAAGCTGATCAGCCATTCCAAAATTGGGAGGTGTCATTGCAATTAGCAGGCAAGGCTGTGACAACAGGGCAGACAGCAATTGTTCAGAGAAGAGGAAAGAGAAGATAGGTGACAAACATCCTCCTGCTGGTATGATGTAGCAAGTAAATGTAATTTAAGCTAAACTCACAAAGAAATCCAACATCTTTTGTTTCTGTGCATTGAGTGTGTTGCTGGTCAGGGATTGTATTGAGATGCTGCTTTGGCTGCCTCAGCAGAAAGAGGAGTGCTCCTTGTGGGCTTGCCTGTTTTGGCTTGGATGTAACATATGGAGGTGAGGTTTTAGGCTGATATCAGCTGTTTCCAGCATGGAAATATCCTTGAACTTGGTTTAAGCCTAGTTGAACCTGCTGGGGATTCTGAGTGGGCACCTGATGGGGCTGTAATACCCTCGTCCCCCATCTGGCATGAGCAGTTGAGTGCCCTGCATGCCATTAGAAGTGTTGGGAGCCCAGGATCCCTCAGCCCCCGTGGGTTATGGGGAGGGACAGACTCACAGCTTTGTTTTGAGGTAGATTGGATCAGCATGAACCATGGAGGGCTCTTAGGCAAACTGTTGCCTCTGTCTGTCCCAGGGTTTTCTCATCTGAAGCAGAGTGGTTGAAATATGTTACCCTCTGCTCTGCATATCATAGAGTCATAGAATGATTTGGATTTAAAGGGGCCTTAAAAGATCACCTGCCATGGGCAGGGACACCTTCCACTAGATCACATTGCTCAAAGCTGCATCCAACCTGGCCTTGAAAACTTCCAGGGATGGGGCATCTACACCTTCTCTGGGTGTTCTAGTGTTTCACCACCCCCACCACATCATGGCACAGAACTCCTTCAAAATGCCCTTGCTGACTGCTGCTCTGGTTTGAAAAGGTTTTTCATGTCTGAACACCTTCCACTCTAAAAGCTCAGCTTTGGGCAAGAGCCTTTGTGCTTCCCTTGACCACTTTTTGTGTCCCTGCTGACCTGTAAGACTCAGCCACTGTGGTGATTCTGTCATGATCTTCTCATTAATCTTCTGCCATCCAGGGCAGTGTGCAGTACTTCAGGGCAGGTTCTTGAGCTGCAGGTCATCTTTTGGTGGAAGGTGTGACTGAATGAACATGCTGCACAGAATCTTGGCTGAGGAACTGAAGTGTATTGAAGTCTTGATGCCTGTTCCAAAGAGTCCAGAGCCTCACAAAGCTACCTGCATGCAATGGAGAGCTACAGCTGCTGGTGGGAGGCCCTGTTGCCCCATCTTTGGCCCATTCTTTGTTATTGTGTCACATAAGCTCTTTAGCAACAGTAGAGTTTGTTAATGTCTTCAGATTCCTGCAGGAGGATCATTGTTTTATTCTGAGATCCCCACCTCAAAGACTGCCTCCAGTTCTGGTGTCCCCAGCAGTAGAAGGACACAGAGCTGCTGGAGTGAGCCCAGAGGAGGCCACAAAGATGGTCAGAGGGCTGGAACAGCTCTGCTATGAGGCCAGGCTGAGGGAGCTGAGGGTGTTCAGTCTGGAGGAGAGAAGGCTCCAGGGGGACCTTAGAGCTGCCTTCCAATAGCTGAAGGGATCCTGCAGGAAGGCTGCAGAGGGATTTTTCATGAGGGTGTCTGGGGACAGGACAAGGAGCAATGGTTTGAAGCTGAGGGAGAGCAGGGTTAGACTGGAGCTGAGGAAGAAGTTCTTCAGTAGGGGGCTGGTGAGACTCTGGAACAGGCTGCCCAGGGAGGCTGTGACTGCCTCCTCCCTGGTGGTGTTCAAGGCTGGATGAGGTCTTGAGCAGCTGAGTCTGGTTGAGAGGTGTCCTGGCCCATGGTGAGGACATTGGAGAAGATGATCTCTCAGATCCTTCCCAACCTGAGCCATTGCATTCAACTGGAGAAGAAATCCTTTCTTCTTTACTAGGAACTTAGAGCTGTTGATCTCATGAATCTGTTGTGATGGAGAGGAAGGACTGTTTGAGGCCACCTGTACAGAAATAGCTGGTTTTGTGAGGTGCTTCCAGTGCTGTTCTACAGATGAGTTCACAGAGTAGACTGAGGCTCTGAGTTCTGTCACTTACATGTCCTGGAAGCTGTGGTCTGGTCTTCTCCATTTGGTTTGAATGGAACATATTTATTTACAGGACCCTGTTACTTAACAGAAATAAAGGTGAGTCAAGACACTGACTTGCTTCAGCCTGTCTTTTATCTTCAGCTGCAGAGCATTTGGCTCATTAGCTGCTTTCTGCAGATACAACATGTCCTCTTTCCATCTTAGATGTTTTCTCTTTGGGAGAAATGGTGGACTGTGACCTAAGGAAATGAGTGAGTAATGAATTCAGGATTTAGCTGACTATCTAAAATAGTATTGTGGCTGGAAGTAAGCATTAGTACCTGCCCCTCGCTCCAGGAAGGGCATTGAGGGTCTGGAGCAGGTCCAGAGAAAGACAGCGAAGCTGTTGAAGGGTCTAGAGCACAGATCTGGTGAGGAGCAGCTCTGAGGGACCTGGGGGTGTTTAGCCTGGAGAAAAAGGAGGTTGAGGGGAGACCTTCTGGCTCTCTGCCACCCCCTGAGAGGAAGCTGGAGCCAAGTGAGGACTGGTATCTTCTCCCAGTGAACATGGGATAGGACAAGAGGAAATGGCCTCTGTTTGTGCCACAGGAGATTTAGGCTGGACAAGAGGAATGATTTCTTCCCCATGAGGGTTGTCAAGGCCTGGACCAGGCTGTCCAAAGCAGTGATAGAGTCCCCATCCCCAGAGCGATTTCCAAGCTGTGTAGAAACCTGGAATGCTTTTGATCTTATCATAGTATCAGTCAGGGCTGGAAGGGACCACCAGGGTCATCCAGTTCCAACCCCCCTGCCATGGCCAGGGACACCCCACACTACATCAGCCTGCCCACAGCCTCAGCCAGCCTGGCCTTAAACACCTCCAGGGACAGGGCCCCAACCACCTCCCTGCACAACCCATTGCAGGGCTTCACCACTCTCATGGGGAAGAACTTCCTCCTCCCCTCCAGCCTCAATCTCCCCACCTCCAGCTTCATTCCATTCCCCCTAGTCCTAGCACTCCCTCAGATCCTGAGCAGTCCCTCCCCAGCCTTCCTGGAGCCCCCTTCAGATCCTGGAAGGCCACAATGAGGTCACCTCAGAGCCTTCTCTTCTCCAGACTCTTGCTCCAAGTTCCTTCTTTTGACATTGATTGTACCATTCATGTGGGGGCCACTATCAGACTGGCTTTCTGTACAGACCCCAGAGATCAACCTGGCCAGGGTCTGGTTGGAGTGACTTTCTAAAATGACTGTGATTTACAGTCTGGTACATTAGTTGCAGGACAAGTTAAGCTAATTCATAGTATCATAGTATCAGTCAGGGTTGGAGGGACCACAAGGATCATCCAGTTCCAACCCCCCTACCATGGCCAGGGACACCCCACACTAGATCAGCCTGGCCACAGCCTCAGCCAGCCTGGCCTTAAACACCTCCAGGGACAGGGCCCCATCCTCCTCCCTGCACAACCCATTCCAGGGCTTCACCACTCTCGTGGGGAAGAACTTCCTCCTCACCTCCAGCCTCAATTTCCCCACCTCCAGCTTCATTCCATTCCCCCTAGTCCTATCCCTCCCTGACATCCTGACAAGTCCCTCCCCAGCCTTCCTGTAGGCCCCCTTCAGATACTGGAAGGAAGGGACTGGAACCCTCTCTGAGTAAAAGCTGAGAGAATTAGGGCTTTGGGGGGACTTAACCACTTTAATGTGCATCAGGTCTTTGCAACTGGTGAAGGAGTATTGGCAATGTCCCTCAGCAAATGTAGGGAAGAGCAGGCTTTTAGGTGAAGTGAATACACTTAGTTCTGAGGTGGATAAGTGAATTTGCTGTGAAGTTGTGTAGAGGCACGTTTCTGTAGCTCACTAATGGTGCTCTTGGGTCCACAAGTAGGTGTTTCTCCACATACCACCGTTTACATGGGCTCAGATGGGATGAATCCTGCTGCAGAACAGAGTGGAGGCTCAGGAGAGCACTGCCAGCTTCTGACATGTTCTCTGTGATGATGCTGTAGCTGTCTGCTCCTGATGGAAGGGTTTCAACTGCACCAGGACTGAGGTGCAAATGTCACATTCCTGTGGGTGTTACAGGCAGTCCTGTGTTCCCATGCAGCCAGAGCCTGTGACTTACCACATGTGTCTATCCAAAGCAGACAAGCACAGGAGGTTTCAAAGGCAGGGTTCACAGAATGGTTAGGCTTGGAAGGGACCTTACAGATCACCTAGTTCCAACCCCCCTGCCATGGGCAGGGATACCTTCCACTGGTCCAGGTTGCTCAAGGCCTCATCCAGCCTGGCTTGAACACCTGCAGGGAGGGCACATCCACAACCTCCCTGGGCAACCTGTGCCAGTCTCTCATCACCTTCACTGTCAAGAATTTCTTCCTAATCTCCAGTCTCAGTCTGCCCTCCTCATTCCCATAGTAGCACCTCACATGCTGCCAGAGATACCTGCTGCCTCCCAAGGAATTGGGTGATTAAGGCCTTTGCTCTCTGAAACATCAGTATTCAGTAGACACTTCCTCCAGGCTCTTTCATGTCTTCTTTTTTTCTTGTGGGTCACCAGTTGCTAGTGTCTGCTTCTCATATATAAATCCTTCTGGAGCTGCTGGAATGCAGCACTGTGGAGAAAGACCTGGGAACGCTGGTGGGCAGCAACTTCACCATCAGCCAGCAAGGTACTCTCCTGCCAAGAGCGGCAGTGGTGTCTTGAGATACATTAAGAGAGATACATGCATAAGGAACTGGCTTGATGGCTGCACCCAAAGAGTGGCTGTCCATGGCTCCATGTCCCAGAGGAGGCCAGGGACAAGCAGAGTCCCTCAGGGATCAGTCCTGGGACCAGGCTTGGTCAACATCTTTGTGGGTGCCATGGACAGTGGCACTGAGTGCACCCTCAGCAGGGTTGCTGATGACACCAAGCTGTGTGGTGCAGCAGACAGCTGGAGGGAAGGGATCCATCCAGAGGGAGCTGGACAGGCTGGAGAGGTGGGCACAAGCCAACCTCAGGAGGTTCCACAAGAGCAAGGGCAGGGTCCTGCAGCTGGGTGGAGGCAATCCCAGGCACAAATCCAGGCTGGGCAGGGACTGGCTGGAAAGCAGCCCTGAGGAGAGAGCCTTGGGGGTGCTGGGGGAGGAGAAGCTCAGCAGGAGCTCTCAGTGTGCACTTGCAGCCCAGAAAGCCAATCAGAGCCTGGGCTGCATCAGGAGAAGTGTGGCCAGCAGGGCAAGGGAGGTGATTCTCCCCCTCTGCTCAGCTCTGGGGAGACCCCACCTGGAGTCCTGCCTCCAGTTCTGGAGCCCCTATTGCAAGAGGGATGTGGAGGTGCTGGAAGGTGTCCAGAGCAGGGCCAGGAGGATGAGCAGAGGGCTGGAGCACCTCTCCTGTGAGGCCAGACTGAAGGAGTTGGGGCTGTTGAGTCTGGAGAAGAGAAGGCTCCCAGGTGACCTCATTGTGGCCTTCCAGGATCTGAAGGGGGCTCCAGGAAGGCTGGGGAAGGACTGCTCAGGATCTGAGGGAGTGCTAGGACTAGGGGGAATGGAATGAAGCTGGAGGTGGGGAGATTGAGGCTGGAGGGGAGGAGGAAGTTCTTCCCCAGGAGAGTGGTGAAGCCCTGGCATGGGTTGTGCAGGGAGGTGGTTGGGGCCCTGTCCCTGGAGGTGTTTAAGGCCAGGCTGGCTGAGGCTCTGGCCAGGCTGCTGTAGTTTGGGGTGTCCCTGGCCATGGCAGGGGGGTTGGAACTGGCTGATCCTTGTGGCCCCTTCCAACCCTGTCTGATACTGTGGTACTATGATACTATTAAGAAGAATGTGGCCAGCAGGCTAAGGGAGGTTCTCCTCCCCCTCTACTCTGCCTCAGTGAGGCCACATCTGGAATACTGTGTCCAGCTCTGAGCTCCTCAATTCAAAAACACAAGGAACTACTAGAGAGAGTCCAGTAGAGGCTTAAAGATGCTGAAGGGCCTGAAGTACCTCTGTGAGGAGGAAAAGCTGAGAGACCTGGGGCTGTTGAGCCTGGAGAAGAGAAGCCTCAGAAGGAATCTGAGCAATGCTCAGCGAGAGAGAAAGGACCTGTAGGGGGGAGGAGGACAAGGGACAGGACAAGGGGCAGTGGGCTCAAACTTGGAACCCAGGAGGTTCCACTTGAACAGGAGGAGAAATTTCTTTGGTGTGAGGGTGCTGGAGGCCTGGAACAAGCTGCCCAGAGAGGTTGTGGAGTCTCATTGTGCGGAGAGCTTCCAGCCCTCCCTGGACATTGTGCTGCTGGGGAAGCTGCTGTGGGTGCCCTGCTGGAGCAGTGCTCTCCAGAGGTCCCTTCCAAGCCTCTGCCTTTCTGTGACTCTGTGATCCTGTTCCTTTTGTCAGCACTTTATCTGCACAGGGATAATTTCTGCAGAGGAAGCTCATATGTTTGTCGTTCGATTTTTCAGCCCATCAAACATCTCCAGAACTTGTTTGGTTTTCATTTCCTTGCCCTCCTTGACAGTAAATACTTCCACACATCAGGATGATATTCCTCCCAGAAGCCTGTCATGTAGATTTGGCCAGTGCAGTGATGGAGTGCTGCACTGGGGCTTGAGAACTTAGGTCTGTGACACATTACTATGAATAATCACTTCTTAAGTATTTTAATAACTCTCCTGCTTCTCTGCTCTGTGTGGCTGAGGCACCTTTAACTCTATCATGACCTCTTACCCTCAGACTGCTCCTTTTGCAGTAATGTAATTGAAAATCCTGTCATCACTCTGAAGATGTGTGAAAGTGATACTGGTAACTGAAAAGTGTCCCTGACAGAATTCAGTATTTTAGGACAGCTAAGAGAAGTCTCCCTGCTGCTTAGTTTGGGAAGTTAGGTGGAGATCAAGGAGGAAAGGAAGCACCAGTGGTGAAAATGCATCAAGTAAGGGAATCATAGAATCATTGAATGCTTTGTGTTGGAGGGGACCTTTAAAGCTCCAATGGGATGGCATTCAACAAGTCCAAGTGCCAGAGGCTGCACTTTGGCCACAGCAACCCCAGGCAGAGCTACAGGCTGGGGTCAGAGTGGCTGAGAGCTGCCAAACAGAGAGGGACCTGGGGGTGCTGATTGACAGCTGCCTAAACATGAGCCAGCAGTGTGCCCAGGTGGCCAAGAAGGCCAATGGCATCCTGGCCTGCATCAGGAACAGTGTGGCCAGCAGGAACAGGGAGGTCATTGTGCCCTGTGCTCAGCACTGGTTAGGCCACACCTTGAGTCCTGTGTCCAGTTCTGGGCTTCTCAGTTTAAGAAGGACATTGAGAGACTTGAAGGTGTCCAGAGAAGGGCAACAAAGTTGGTGAGGGGTTTGGAACACAGCCCTGTGAGGAGAGGCTGAGGGAGCTGGGGTTGCTTAGCCTGGAAAAGAGGAGGCTCAGGGGTGACCTCATTGCCCTCTACAACTCCCTGAAGGGAGGCTGTAGCCAGGTGGGGGTTGGTCTCTTCTCCCAGGCAAGCAGCACCAGAACAAGAGGACACAGTCTCAAGCTGTGCCAGGGGAAGTTTTGGCTGGAGGTGAGGAGAAAGTTCTTCCCAGAGAGAGTCATTTGTCATTGGAATGTGCTGCCCAGGGAGGTGGTGGAGTCCCCATCCCTGGAGGAGTTCAAGAGGGGATTGGATGTGGCACTTGGTGCCATGGTTTAGTCATGAGGTCTGTGGTGACAGATGGGACTTGATGATCCTTGAGGTCTCTTCCAACCTTAGTGGTGCTGTGGTACTGTGAAAGCTCATCCAGTCCAACAGTCAGCAGGGACATCTGCAACTAGAGCAGGGTGCTCTGAACCCTGAACATCCTCCCCTGAATTGGTTCCAAGGATGCATTTTCTACTACCTCTCTAGGTGACCTGGGACAGGCTCTCACCACCCTCAGCCTCAAATATTTCTTCTTACCCTCCAATCTGAACCTCCCTTGCCCTGTCACAACAGGCCCTGAGAAAATCTCTGTCCCCAGCTTTTCTGTAGGCTCTTTGAAGCACTGCAAGGCCACCAGAAGGTCTCTCTGGAGGCTTCTCTTGTCCAGGCTGCCCAAGGCCAACTCTCTCAGCCTGGAGCCTCCCAGCAGAGCCCTTCCAGCCCTGCCAGCATTGCTGTGGCCTCCTCTGGCCCTGCTCCAACAGCTCCCTGGCTGTGCTGAGCACTCCAGAGCTGCCCCAGCACTGCAGGGGGGGTGTGAGCAGAGCCCAGCAGAGGGGCAGAATCCCCTCCCTGCCCCTGCTGCCCACACTGCTGGGGATCAGCCCAGCACAGGGCTGGCTCTGGGCTGGTAGCACTCAGCGCCAGCCCATGACCAGCTCTGCACCCCCAGCACCCCCAAGGCCTTCTCCACAGAGTTGCTCTCCAGCCCTGCATCCCATGGCCTGATTGCTTGAAAATCAACCCATACATGTCCATGGGACCTGGTGAAACATATCTGAGGCCACTATGGGAGTTGTCTCATGCCACTGCAATACAACTGTCTGTTGGAGCACACCTGGAGGACTGGGTTTGGGTCCCTGGATTTAGGAAAGGTGTGGGTAAAGTGGAGCAAGTTCACTGGAGGGCTACCATGATGACTGGGGGCTGTAGGACTTGGTGCATCAAAATGGGCTGAGGGAACTGGCCTTATTTAACTGGGTGAAGGGAAAGCTTTGGGCAAGGCTGTGGATGTGGTTTCAGAGACAGGGTTGGCAGCGTATTCCAATTCAAAGGAGGTTACTGAGAAGATTTAGCCAGGCTCTTAATACAGATGTGTGGATGGGCTAGAGAGAATGGTCATGAACTAAACTCAGGAGGCTCCAGCCTGATGGATAACAGCAAGTTTTTATGGTCAGGAAATCATTGTCACTACTGGCCTGATTCAAGGGCCAAATGGACAGAAGTCCTGTCTGGATTCAGCACTTAGCTTGCTTTGAGCAGGAGGTTGGGCTAGAGACTTCCTAATGTCTCTTTCTACCTTAGTTATGACTCTAAGATATAAAAATATTGAAACTGTCTGAAAGAGGAGGAGATAGTTCCTGTGTTCTAGTATGGTAGAGGGCAATGCACTCTCCTGCATGCCAGTACTGACTGGGACGAGACCTCGGCCACATCCCTGGGCAACCTGCTCCAGGATTTCACCACTCTCATTTTGAAGGATTTCCTCCTGATGTCTAACCTAAATCTGCCCTGCTCCAGATTCAAACCATTGCCCCCTCTCCTATCACCCACCACAGGCTCTTCTAAGCAGTCCCCCCCCAGCCTTCCTCAAGGTCTCCTGCAGATACTGAAATGCAGCTCTAAGGTCTCCCTGGCCTTTTCTTCTCCATGCTGAGCAGCCCCAATTCTTTCAGCCTGTGTTCATAGCAGAGGTGCTCCATCTCTCTGATCATCTTTGTGGCCTCCTGTGGACCCACTCCCATGTCTCTCTTGTGTCTGGGACCCCATATCTGGCCCCAGCCCTGCGGTTGAGGTCTCCCCAGAGCAGAGCATAGGGGCAGGATCCTCTCTCCAGCTCTGGCCACACTGCTTTGGATGCAGCCCAGGCTGCCCTTGGCCTCCTGTGCTGCCAGTGCCCATTGCTGGCTCCTGCCCAGCTCCTCCCCCCACAGCACCTCCAAGTCCTTCTCTGCAGGGCTGCTCTCAAGCTCAGCACCCCCCAGCCTGGATTGATATCCAGGATGGCCTGGACCTAGGTGCAGGTCCTTGCTCTTGGCCTTACTGAACCTCATGAGATTCTCCTTAGCCCAGTTCCCCAGGCTGTCAGGGGTGGCATCATGCCCTTCAGCCTTATCAACTGCACCCCTCAGCTCTATCTATGTATATATATTTATGTATACTTTTATATAATTTTACATATGTATATAGCTTTAATTTTTTAAAAATATTTCTTAATTTTTATATAATAATAATAACAATAATAGTAATAATAATAAGGAAAAAACAACCAGGTTGGAAGAGACCTTCGAGATCATCGTGTCCAACCCATCAACCAATCCAACACCACCTAAACAACTAACCCATGGCACCAAGCACCCCATCAAGTCTCCTCCTGAACACCTCCAGGGATGGTGACTCCACCACCTCCCC
The DNA here is from genome assembly GCA_011125475.1 of Melanerpes aurifrons. Classification (NCBI taxonomy): domain Eukaryota; kingdom Metazoa; phylum Chordata; class Aves; order Piciformes; family Picidae; genus Melanerpes; species Melanerpes aurifrons. The sequence goes on from WWNC01000097.1 coordinate 1,483,958, forward strand.
AGGCAGCCCATTCCAATGGGCAATCACTCTCTCTGTGTAGAACTTCCTCCTGACCTCCAGCCTAAACCTCCCCTGGCACAGCTTGAGACTGTGTCCTCTTGAGGGATCAGATGTGGCTCGGTTGGTAGTGCATAAGACCCTTAATGGGAAGGTTGTGAGTTCAAGCCTGCAGTGGGCAGTAGTGTCTTCCCTACTCTAGTCATGAGGTCTGTGGTGACAGGTTGGGCTTGATGATCTTTGAGGTCTCTTCCAACCTTAGTGATACTGATACTGATGCTCTTGTTCTGGTGCTGGCTGCCTTGGAGAAGAGACCAACCCCCACCTGGCTACAACCTCCCTTCAGGGAGTTGGAGAGGGCAAGAAGGTCTCCCCTGAGCCTCCTCTTCTCCAGGTTAAGCAACCCCAGCTCCCTCAGCCTCTCCTCACAGGGCTGTGTTCCAGATCCCTCCCCAGCTTTGTTGCCCTTCTCTGGACACCTTCCAGCAGCTCAACATCTTCCCTAACCTGAGGGGCCCAGAACTGGACACAGGACTCAAGGTGTGGCCTAACCAGTGCAGTGTGCAGGGGCAGAATGACCTCCCTGCTCCTGCTGGCCACACTGTTCCTGATGCAGGCCAGGATGCCATTGGCCCTTTTGGCTGCCTGGGCACACTGCAGGCTCATGTTCAGCCTGCCATCAACCAGCACCCCCAGGTCCCTCTCTACCTGGCCTATATATATATATATTTATATGTTCTGGACAGAATAAATTGGTTCTGCTGCTGGAGTGGATGATGTAGTAAGCTGCTGTCATCACCTGTGTACTGTTTGAACACAGAATGTGTTTTGGTTGGGTTTGTCTTTAGGAACATGAAAGTGATGACTAACAGGACTTCCTGGAACACAAATTATCTAACATGAGCTGGAGTAGAACATTCACAGCGTGTCACAACACCCTCTCTACACACACACACACAGACACAGACACACAGAGAGAGATAATTTGGGGTGCTGACTGATGTGCTGGTTTAATTAGCTTGCACTTTCACGGGGTTTGGGGTTGGTGGGGTTTTTTTTTTTGGCTTTTAAGAGGGCTTTTGTGTTGCTGTGGAACAGAATCATGGAATTACAGAATTGGTTTTGGGTGCAAAAGAGCCATTAGGATCAAGCCCAACCATTAACCCAGCGCTGCCAGGTCACCACTAATCCATGTCCCTCAGCACCACAGCTCCCTGGGTTTGAAATCCCTGTTCCAGGGCTTGACCATTCTTTCAGGGAACAAATTGTGCTTGGTGTCCAACCTGAATTTCAGGTTGTTTCATCCTATTGCTTGCTCCCTAGGAGAAGAAACCAACCCCCCCACCCCCACGTGGCTCCAGCCTCCTTTCAAGGAGTTCTGGAGAGCCAGAAGATCTCCCCTCAGCCTCCTCTTCCCCAGACTAAACAACCTCAGCTGCTCCTCACCAACCCTGTTTTCCAAACTCTTCAGCAGCTTGGCTGTGCTGCTCTGGACCTGCTCTAGCACCTCAGTGTCCTCCTTGGAGCAAGGGCCCCAAAACTGAGCCCAGGATTTGAGGAGTGGTCTCACCACTGCCCAGCACAGGAAAACAATCATCACCCTGCCCGTGCTGCAGCAAGAACTCCCCTTTGGAAGTGTGATGAATGAATTCCCAAACTCCACAAAAAGATTGTTTTATGTGCTGTGGATGTTTCAGATCCTGCCTCAGAAACAATATGACCTAAATATTTAATCAGGCTTAGCAGAATTGGATTTTTCTTCTTTATTGCTGCAGATTAATCTAGCTCCTCTGAGCCCAATACAGGTGGCATCCATGTCAGCAAGACCTTCCTTTTTCTTTCTATTTGTTCACATTCTCTTACTCACATTAAAAGATTTACAGTCTTCATAAAATCTGGAGTGCACCAAGAGAGGCCAACAGGATGGCATTCAACAAGTCCAAGTACCAGGGGCTGCACTTTGGCCACAGCAACCCCAGGCAGAGCTACAGGCTGGGGGCAGAGTGGCTGAGAGCTACCAAACAGAGAGGGACCTGGGGGTGCTGATTGACAGCCACCTAAACATAAGCCAGCAGTGTGCCCAGGTGGCCAAGAAGGCCAAGGGCATCCTGGCCTGCATCAGGAAGAGTGTGGCCAGCAGGAGCAGGGAAGTCATTGTGCCCTGTGCTCAGCACTGGTTAGGCCACACCTTGAATCCTGTGTCCAGTTCTGGGCCCCTCAGTTTAAGAAGGACATTGAGAGACTTGAAGGTGTCCAGAGAAGGGCAAGAAGGCTGGGGAGAGGCCTTGAGCACAGCCCTGTGAGGAGAGGCTGAGGGAGCTGGGGTTGCTTAGCCTGGAGAAGAGGAGGCTCAGGGGGGACCTTATTGCTCTCTCCAACTCCCTGCAGGGAGGTTGTAGGCAGGTGGGGGTTGGTCTCTTCTCCCAGGCAACCAACACCAGAACAAGAGGACACAGTCTCAGGCTGTGCCAGGGGAAGTTTTGGCTGGAGGTGAGGAGAAAATTCTTCCCAGAGATTGTTGTTAGCCATTGGAATGTGCTGCCCAGGGAGGTGGTGGAGTCCCCATCCCTGGAGGTGTTCAAGAGGGGATTGGATGTGGCACTTGGTGCCATGGTCTAGTCATGAGGTCTGTGGTGACAGCTTGGACTTGATGATCTTTGAGGTCTCTTCCAACCTTAGTGATACTGTGAGACTGTGAAGAGGAGGATTATGAGTTACATTTGCTTCAACCTTAGCACTGGGGCTTTCTTCTTTTGAGTCCTGTGTATGCTTCAGACTGAGTTGGTGTTTGTAGAGAGCTTAGTGAGTGCTGGTTTCATTCTGATTTTGTTCTGTGCCCTGCCCAATTTGTTTCATTTCTGTGTTGTTTAAAAAGATCTTGGGGCCTGGTCCTGTTGATGTTTTGGTTGTTTGTTTGGGTTTTTGGTCTTTTATGTATTCATTTTTTACTTGCATTTAGAGAAAATACCAACTTTTTGGTTTATTGAGCCTATGGGTGTTTTGTTTAGTGCTGTTGTTTTATTCAAGACTGTCCTTTAATTTTGGGGTAAAAAGGAGGGGAAAAAAACCCAGTGTGAGCATATTGTGGATTTCAACACTTTTGCTAAGTTTTTGCTAAGTGTTTACTCTCTGGCCCTGGGGTGCTTCGGTACACCTCTTGAGTTATGTGGAGTTTGAGTTAAAGCTTGCAAGTGATCACCTGTGGCTGTCCATGGCTCCATGACCCAATGGAGGCCAGGGACAAGCTGAGACCCTCAGGGATCAGTCCTGGAACCAGGCTTGGTCAACATCTCTATGGGTGCCATGGACAGTGGCACTGAGTGCACCCTCAGCAGGGTTGCTGATGACACCAAGCTGTGTGGTGCAGCAGACAGCTGGAGGGAAGGGATCCATCCAGAGGGAGCTGGACAGGCTGGAGAGGTGGGCACAAGCCAACCTCAGGAGGTTCCACAAGAGCAAGGGCAGGGTCCTGCAGCTGGGTGGAGGCAATCCCAGGCACAAATGCAGGCTGGGCAGGGACTGGCTGGAAAGCAGCCCTGAGGAGAGAGCCTTGGGGGTGCTGGGGGAGGAGAAGCTCAGCAGGAGCTCTCAGTGTGCACTTGCAGCCCAGAAAGCCAAGCAGAGCCTGGGCTGCAGCAGGAGAAGTGTGGCCAGCAGGGCAAGGGAGGTGATTCTCCCCCTCTGCGCAGCTCTGGGGAGACCCCACCTGGAGTCCTGCCTCCAGTTCTGGAGCCCCTATTGCAAGAGGGATGTGGAGGTGCTGGAAGGTGTCCAGAGCAGGGCCAGGAGGATGAGCAGAGGGCTGGAGCTGCTCTGCTGTGAGGAGAGACTGAAGGAGTTGGGGCTGTTCAGTCTGGAGAAGAGAAGGCTCTGAGGTGACCTCATTGTGGCCTTCCAGGATCTGCAGGGGGCTCCAGGAAGGCTGGGGAGGGACTGCTCAGGATCTGAGGGAGTGCTAGGACTAGGGGGAGTGGAATGAAGCTGGAGGTGGGGAGATTGAGGCTGGAGGGGAGGAGGAAGTTCTTCCCCATGAGAGTGGTGAAGCCCTGCAATGGGTTGTGCAGGGAGGTGGTTGGGGCCCTGTCCCTGGAGGTGTTTAAGGCCAGGCTGGCTGAGGCTGTGGCCAGGCTGATGTAGTGTGGGGTGTCCCTGGCCATGGCAGGGGGGTTGGAACTGGCTGATCCTTGTGGTCCCTTCCAACCTTGACTGATACTATGATATTATACTATGATACCTCAGCCAAAATGATTGCAATGACCACTGAAGACATTGAATTTTCGCCAGATGAACACAAGAACACAAGAAAGGGCAGGATTGGAAGAACCTTTAGCAAAGTCTCATGCATTTATTGGGTTTGGTTTTCTTAGGTGTTTCATGCAAGGCTCTTGGATGATTTCCAAGCAGTCAGGGAGGCTCAGGATAGCTGCAGGAAGCCACAACATCCATTCATGCCCTGTCTGCCAAGAGGTCAAACCTCATCCTGAGATGCATCAAACAGAGCATGACCAACCAGTCAAAAGAGGTGATTGCCTGGCTGTATCCAGTGTTAATGCAGCTTCACCTCAAGTGATGTGTGCTGTTCTGGGCTCCACCTTTTAAGGAGGATGTGAAGGTCCTTGGATTCATCCGGAGGAGGGCAGCAAAGCTTGGGAAAGGGCTGGAGGGAATGTCCTGTGAGGATAGACTGATGATGATGGGCTTGCTTCTTTTGGAGAGAAGGAAGCCAAGGGGCAACCTCACTGGTCTCTGAAGTTTCCTGTGGAGGAGACATGGAGAGGCAGAGGCTGAGCACTTCTCTCTGGGGATCAAATGATAGGAATCGTGGGAAGTGGAGAATCACACAGCATGGTGGGGTTTGGAAGGGACCTCTGGAGATCATCCAGTCCAACCCCCCCTGCTGAAGCAGGGCACCCACAGCAGCTTGCCCAGGATCACAGTGGCCAGGGGGGGTTGGAATGTCTCCAGAGATGCAGACTCCACAACCTCTCTGGGCAGCCTGCTCCAGGCCTCCAGCACCCTCACAACAAAGAAGTTTCTTCTCCTGGTCAGGTGGAACCTCCTGGGTTCCAGTTTGTGCCCCTTGGCCTGTTGCAGAGGACCACTGAATAGAGTCTGCCCTTATCTTCCTGACCTCTGCACTTAGATACTGATGAGCATTGAGAAGATCTGCTGCTGACTGGAGGAAGGTTAGCCTGGGCAACCTTTACAGACCCCTTCTAACCCACAGCATTCTGTGACTCAGGGAGACTTTGGCTTTGGTAAGCTCACAGGCTTAGGGCCCCAGTGAACTGCACCCAAGGATCAGCTGGTGGTGGCTTTCCTTTCTGCCCTGCTCCTTGCCCAAGGTACACAAATCATTTGATCTTCTGAAACAGTGTTTTTAGCCACACACACCTCTGTTCAGCAGGGAGGGATTATAGAGGGGTTTCATAGTTTCATAGTTTCATTCAGGGTTGGAAGGGACCACAAGGATCATCTAGTTCCAACCCCCCTGCCATGGGCAGGGACACCCCACACTACATCAGCCTGGACAGAGCCTCATCCAGCCTGGTCTTAAACACCCCCAGGGACGGGGCCTCGACCACCTCCCTGGACAACCCATTCCAGGGTCTCACCACTCTCATGGGGAAGAACTTCCTCCTCACATCTAGCCTGAATCTCCCCACCTCCAGCTTCATTCCATTCCCCCTAGTCCTAGCACTCCCTCAGATCCTGAGAAGTCCTTCCCCAGCCTTACTATAGGCCCCCTTCAGATCCTGGAAGGCCACAATGAGGTCACCTGGGAGCCTTCTCTTCTGCAGACTGAACAGCCCCAACTCCTTCAGTCTGTCCTCATAGGAGAGGTGCTCCAGCCCTCTGTTCATCCTCCTGGCCCTTCTCTGGACATGTTCCAGCACCTCCACATCCCTCTTGGAATAGGGTTCTAGGCTGTGAAGTGTGGATAACCAAACCAGATTGGATTGGCCAGCTTTCAACTGACTGAGCAAGAAAACAATGTCTTGTTGATTTGGTCAGGATGCTGTAGCCTTGAGATGGGACTGATTTTTGCCAAAGTCAGCACCAAGGAGGCTCAATTTCACTTCATCTTCACTCCTTGCACTGTAAACCTCCCCAGCTTAGCACCCCAGGGGTATGGCTGTACTGGAGAAATACCCAGGCTGAAATGGGGACAGCAAACAGTCTGGCAGGAGCATCTGGGGGATTGGATGTGGCACTTGGTGCCATGGTCTAGTCATGAGGTCTGTGGTGACAAGTTGGACTTGATGATCTTTGAGGTCTCTTCCAACCTGGGTGGTACTGTGATTCTGTATTAAGCTGCTGAAGCCACTTTCTGATGGACTGGCCACACGTACACCATAATGCAGTGCAGTGTTTAGAGGGCAAAACCTTTCCCAGCAGAGTCCTGAGGTTATGTGAGGTTATGTGCTTCACAGCTTACCAGTGAAGCAGTTTGCTGCAGGTGAACCACTCTGATTAACTTCTTTTCCTTTCCATTGTGAGTGGGAGGAGATCCTGGGAACAGGCATAGGCAGTGCAGCTCCTGCCTCAGAGCACTCAGAGTCGGTTAGTATGAATATTAATTGTTTTATTGACTGTTCTGTAGCTATTTCATGGAAGTGATTGAGGCTTAGCACGAAAAGGCTGACCAGGTCTTAACTCAGTTACGATAAAGCACCGTGTTCGAGGAACCAGAATTAACTGCATGAATGCCCTACCAGTGAAACCCAGAGAAGCCTGCACTCCTCAGTAATTGTCTGAACATTTTCCACCTGCAGCCAGATGTCAGCTTCCCTGAAAATCAGTTAAGTTTTGAGAATACTCTGGGGGCTCTGGGGTTTTTTTTTTAGCAGTGAGCTTTGTAAACAAGTCAGGTCTCAGCCTCTGTGAAAATCAGTTGCGTTTTGTCAATGCTTTCATTTAGTCCTTTTTATTCTCCTGGTGGGCTTTGACAACAAGTCAGATCTCAGCTTCCACGAAAAATCAGCTGCATTTGGTGAATACTCCCAGGGTTGTGTTGTTTTCTTTTCATAGATTCATAGGGTGGTTGAGGTTGGAAGGGACCTTGAAGATCATCCAGTTCCAACACCCCCCTGCCATGAGCAGGGAGACCGCCCCCTAGACCAAGTGAACTTGGTGAGCAGTCAGACCTCAACTTCCATGAAAAGCAACTAAATTTTGTGAATGCTTTGAATTTCTTTAGCTTTTTTTTTTTTTTATGGTGACCTCTGTAATCAGTGAGATCTCAGCTTCTCTGAAAATCCTTTGAATTCTGTGGTTGCTCCCTGGTGGTAGTTTTTTAATGGTGAACTTGGTAAACAGTCAGACCTCAGCTTCCATGAAAATCAACTAACTTTTGTGAATGCTTTGAATTTCTTTAACCTTTTTTTGATGGTGACCTCTGTAATCAGTGAGATCTCAATTTCCATGAAAATCCATTAAACTTTGTGGCTGCTCCCTGTTCTTTTAGTGGTGAACTTTGCAAACAAGTCAGATCCCAACTTCCATGCAGATCAGTTAAATTTTGTGAATACTCCCAGATTATTGTTTTTTTTTCCAGTGGTGAACTTTGTAATCACTCAGATCTCAGCTTCTATGACAATCAGTTAAATTTTGTGAGCACTCTCACTTTCTTTTCTGTTAACAGTGGACTCTTTAGAAAGTGAGATCTCAGCTTCCATGAAAATCCATTAATTTTTGTGGCTACTCTGTGTTCTTCTAAGGGGAAACTTTGTAAACAGTCAGACCTCAACTGCCACAAAAATCAACTAAATTTTGTGAATACTTTGAATTTCTTTTTTTAGCTTCTTTTTTTTTGATGGTGACCTCTGTATCACAGTCACAGTCACACTATCACTAAGGTTGGAAGAGACCTCGAGGATCATCAAGTGCCACATCCAATCCCTTCTTGAACACCTCCAGGGATGGGGACTCCACCACCTCCCTGGGCAGCACATTCCAATGACCAATGACTCTGTAATCAGTGAGATCTCAGCTTCTCTGAAAATCCTTTAAATTTTGTGGCTACTCCCTATTTTCTTTTTTAATGGTGAACTTTGCAAACAGTCAGACCTCAACTTCCATGAAAACCCCTTAAATTTTGTGGCTACTCCCTCTTCTTTTAGTGGTGAACAGTCAGATTGTAACTCCTATGGAAATCAGACAAATTTTGTGAATGCTCTCAGGGTTTTTATTTTAATGGTGGCCTGAAGAATAGAATAGAATAGAATAAAATAGAATAGAATAGAATAGAATAGAATAGACCAGGGACCTTCAAGATCATCGTGTCCAACCTACCATCCTAGAATGGAATGGAACGGAACGGAACGGAACGGAATGGAACGGAACAGAACAGAGTAGAGTAGAGTAGAGTAGAGTAGAGTAGAGTAGAGTAGAGTAGAGTAGAGTAGAATAGAATAGAATAGAATAGAATAGAATAGAATAGAATAGACCAGGTTGGAAGAGATCTTCAAGATCATCCAGTCCAACCTATCATCCAACACCATCTAATCAACTAAGCCACGGCACCAAGCACCCCATCAAGTCTCCTCCTGAACACCTCCAGGGATGGTGACTCCACCACCTCTTCGGGCAGCCCATTCTAAAAAGCAAGGTCACAATATCTGTGAAAATCAGTTAAATTTTGTGAATATTCCCGGGGTGTTGTGTTTTGGTTTGGTTTGGTTTTGGTTTGGTTTGATTTTGGTTTGGTTTGGTTTAGTTTGGTTTGGTTTGGTTTTAATGGTGACCCTTTAAAACCAGGCTTAGTCCCAAGGGATTTAAATTTTCAGCTGAAAACCTGGGATTCAGTTCCATTTTCAGGGCAAATTAACAGGACAAACCTTAATGCTACCAAACAAAACTAACAGAGCCCCAATTCCTTGCACCTCCAACACGTAAGACTTGGTAGATTCCCGTGGTGGTCGCACCGGAACCGGGTGAACAAATCCACCTGTTGAAAACCGTTGTTCTGTGTCACCCTTGCCCCATTGCTCACTTGGCATCTTCCACTGCCTCTTGGTGCAGGGAAACCAGGGACATGAAACCATGACTTAGCTTTCCTAAAGGAAAACACCTCTTGTTTTTTCTGTTCTTTCTCCCTTCTACCCTTGTCTTGCAGTTATACCTGCCGCCACTTGCGGAGATATGTCTATGTCTTGGACAAACTGTATTTCCCCCACTCCCACTGCTCTACGCTGCAGCATTGCTTCTCGACCCTCAGTGACAATGGAGAGGAACTCTTGTCTTTAACTTGTTCTCACATTCTCAGATCCTATGCTGCCAGGTTATTAACCTCTGCTCTCCCGTTTACTGCATGCTGCATGCTCTGTGCCTGCTCTGTGCATGCCGAGTAACGAACGTCGGAATCCTGGAAGGGGTGGTTCGTGTCTGTGTGGCATCCCTGAGCTGTGGCCTGCAGAGTGTGGGACTCTTAATGATGGTTTGGATTTCTTTCTGTTTTGTTTTGTGTTTTTTTAAATTCAGAATACAGCTTCTGGAATTATTGTGTGGCCTTTGGACGTTTTAAATGCTCTTGACATTGGAGTATTTTGAAAGGGGTCTATAAGAAAGCTGGGGACAGGGGTTTGAGCAGGGCCTGTGGTGATAGGACAAGGGGTGATGGTTTGAAACTGCAAGAGGGAGAATCAGAGTGGAGAGAAGGAAGAAACATTTGACACTGAGGGTGGTGAGAGCCTGTGCCAGGCTGCCCAGAGAGGTGGGAGATGTCCCATCCCTGGCAGCATTCAAGGTGAGGTTGTTTGGGGGCTGTGAGCAGCCTGCTCTGGAGATAGTATCATAGTATCAGTCAGGGTTGGAAGGGACCACAAGGATCAGCCAGTTCCAACCCCCCTGCCATGGCCAGGGACACCCCACACTACATCAACCTGGCCACAGCCTCAGCCAGCCTGGCCTTAAACACCTCCAGGGACAGGGCCCCAACCACCTCCCTGCACAACCCATTCCAGGGCTTTACCACTCTCATGGTGAAGAACTTCCTCCTCACCTCCAGCCTCAATCTCCCCACCTCTGGCTTCAGGGGTGTCCCTGCTGACTGCAGTGACTGGATGAGCTTTAAAGGTCCATTCCCACTCAAACCATTCTGTGATTCTGTGACTCTCTGGTAAGTTTTCTGACATGTAAATTCTATCTTGATGCTCATGATTTCCTTAACATTGCCTGTAAAAACTGCTTTTTGAGAATGAGAACGATGGGAACTTTTCCTTCTGAGTTCAGTAATCTTCCATCACACTTGATAGACCAAGAAAAACCTGCCTTGTTTTGTTCTAGTATGACTGATCAGTTTTGACAATCATATGATCTAAGAATCCCAAATGAGAGGAGACCTCAAAGATCATCTGATGTAACCTTTCTAGACAAAAGCACAGTCTAGACAAGACAGCCCAGCACCCTGATCATCCTAATCTAGGAATTGTCCAATGCTGGGGACTCCATTGCTTCTCTGGAGAGATGAAAGTGTCTATAGACACAGCTCCTATGAGGGGAAACTTGTGAGCAGCAGCACTGCAAGAAAGCCACAGGCTCCACGGCAGGCAGGGTCCAGGGAGAAGCCAGGTCCAAGTGGAGCACTGCTTAGGCCACACCTTGAGTCCTGTGTCCAGTTCTGGGCTCCTCAGTTTAGGAAAGATGTTGAGATGCTGGAAGGTGTCCAGAGAAGGGCAAGAAAGCTGGGGAGGGGTCTGGAGCACAGCCCTGTGAGGAGAGGCTGAGGGAGCTGGGGTTGCTTAACCTGGAGAAGAGGAGGCTCAGGGGAGACCTTCTTGCTCTCTGCAACTCCCTGAAGGGAGGTTGTAGCCAGGTGGGGGTTGGTCTCTTCTCCCAAGCAAGCAGCACCAGAACAAGAGGACACAGTTTCAAGCTGTGCCAGAGGAGGTTTAGGCTGGAGGTGAGGAAGAAGTTCTTCCCAGACAGAGAGATTGGCCATTGGGATATGCTGCCCAGGGAGGTGGTGGAGTCACCATCCCTGGAGGTGTTCAAGAAGAGCCTGGATGAGGCACTTGGTGCCATGGTTTAGTTGATCAGATGGTGTTGGGTGATAGGTTGGACCTGATGATCTCAAAGCTCTTTTCCAACTTGGTTAATTCTGTATTCTGCATTATTCCAATGGCTGATTATCTTTGTTGTGAAGCACTGTCTAATTAGAGTCTCCCCTGAAGCAATTTGCATTGCCCTTTGTCTTGTCCACATGATTCCTTGTAAAAAGAGAGGCTCGCTAGCCACAAGGATGACACAGAGTAAGATCGGTGAGGATCCCCCAGCCCAAAGTTACCTCGTGAAACCCCCGTGTCCATGGTGCAGAATTACAGATGATCTACAGAAACTGTGAAATAAGAGGAATTCCAAACCAAATTCTACTGACAACACCCAAATGTTTTGTTTTAAACCATTTGCTCCATGTAACAACAACAACAAAAAAAAACAAACCCAACCTCAACCCAAAAAAAAAAAAAGGTTAAGTTTTACTCCTTAACTGCTGACGCTGCAGATAATTAAATGTATTAACCAAGAATGCTGGAAGCTTTGGGAAAGCAAGGACAAAAATTGCATGACAGCATTGATTAGAACATGGAAAGCAGCCAGGGTGGAAACACAGCTTCCCAGCTAAGCCATCATACAATAGCAAGAGACCACACAGTAAACATAAGTAAAACCAGCTTGATCGTCGAGGGAAGAGAATGTGGCATGCCAAGCTGGGGTAGCTCTGCTTTGTACAGCAGGCATTTTTTCTGTAGTAGTACATAATGATGGAGAATTACACTGAAGGGTCTCCACAGGAGATGAAAATGTGGCTGTCCCAGGGGCGTTCTCTGCTTTAATTCAGAGCAGAGCTATAGGTAGTAAAGCCAGGCAAAAGCCCACGATTTCAAAAGCATGGCTTGAAAGTGAGTAAGAGCCATCACGTCAGTCCACACCGAAGTCTTGTTTAAGGGGGAGTGTTTCACATGTAGGAATGGTACCCTGAGAACTTAAAGGGCCGAATTATTAGAGAATCCCATCATGGTGGGGGTTGGAAGGGACCTCTGGAGATCATCCTGTACGGTCCTCCTGCTAAAGCAGGGCACGCACAGCAGCTTGCTCAGCATCACCACGGCCGGGGGGTCTGGATGCTCACCAGAGGAGACTCCACAACCTCTCTGAGCAGACTGCTCCAGGGCTTTCCCACATGTAAAGTAAATATGCTTTTCCTTATTCCAGCATGTTTCACTTAAAAGTTTTGGATGTTAGAAGCAAGTTCTTACCGTGAGGGTAGTGGAACGCTGGAACAGGTTATTCAGGGAGGTGGTTGAGGTCTCATCCCAGGAGATATTCAGGGTGAGGCTCAACAGGGCTCTGGGCAACCTGATCTAGTTGAGGATGTCCCTGCTGACTGCAAGGGGTTTGGACTGGATGAGCTTTGGAGGTCCCTTCCAGCCCAGCCCACTCTATAATGTTATGATTCTGTGACATCTGGGTAATTCTGTACAACGCTGTAACAGGAAGTTGGCAAAATCATCCTTGGGAGACTTAAGTACTACTCCATGGATATTGCATCTTTCAGGTGCCTTCATGGATGAGAAGAACCAATAACTGATAACACCAAATGCAGCCTGAGAAGTTTTTAGAGCAGTAAATTAATCCAATCAGTCTCCATGGTGAAACTGGCAGAGAGAGCTCACTGGTATTGCTTTCTGAAATGGGACTGGTGCATCAATTGAGGCATTTTTATGATGAATGGACCTTTAAAGGTCCTCTAGTCCAATGTCACATTAGTGACACATCTGCAACTGGAGCAGGTTGCTCACAGACCCAAACAACCTGACCTCGAACACTGCCGGGGATGGGACATCTCCCACCTCTCTGGGCAACCTAGGGCAGGCTCTCACCACCCTCAGCATCAAACATTTCTTCCTTCTCTCCACTCTCAATCTCCCTCTCTCAGTTTCAAGCCATCCCCCCTTGTCCTGTCACAACAGGCACTGCAAAAAAAGTCTGTCCACAACTTTTCTTCTGGGACCTTGAAGCACTGCAAGGCCACCAGAAGGTCTCCCTGGAGCCTTCTCTCCTCCAGGCTGCCCAAGGCCAACTCTCTCAGCCTGGAGCCTCCCAGCAGAGCCCTTCCAGCCCTGCCAGCATTGCTGTGGCCTCCTCTGGCCCTGCTCCAACAGCTCCCTGTCTGTGCTGTGCTGAGCACTCCAGAGCTACCCCAGCACTGCAGGGGGGGTCTGAGCAGTGCCCAGCAGAGGGGCAGAATCCCCTCCCTGCCCCTGCTGCCCACACTGCTTTCAAATAGTGTCTAAATCCTGTCTGAACATAATGGACCCAGTACCTATTTCATGGTGCAGTGTGGGGCATAAATATTGGTCCTGGGTGTGTAATCTGTCATTGCTGCTCTCTAATAATTCTCTCGTGGCTGTGCTTGGTTATTGATTATTGCTCAGCTGGGCTTCATGATGTGAAATATGTTCTCCCATTCTGGCCATCATGGTTTTGAGTCCCACATTCATCCTGTGGTGTGTTAATGTTCGTGTGTGTTCCCCTTTCTCTTTTCAACCACTTTGGGTCGCCGCAGTCGATCTCAGGGTAGATTGGTCTGGGAAACGCAGCTGCTGAGTGTAGGCAGTGGCAGAAGGCAGCTAACAATCAGGGATTTATTTCTTTGGGGATGCTGAACACATTTCAGGAGAGGTTTGTTTTCATAGCTCACTTGACATTGTGTGTGTGAAAGCAGGAAATACAGTTTTGCTGAGCCTTGTAAATTGGGTAAACATGTTCCTGAAGCAGTAGGGCGCAAGGAGGAATTGGATGGATTCATCTGAGTTAAGCTTTTTCTTTTCCTTTTCCTTTTTCTCCCTTGTTTTTTTTCTCCTTTTTTTTCCCTCCTTTTTTCTTTTTTGTTTTTTCTCTTTTTTCTTATTTATTTTGTCCTTTTTTTATCTTACTGATTTTTCCTTATTTAATTTTCCTTTTTTCCTTATTTTTTCCCTTATTTATCTCTCCTTATTTATTTTTCCTTTTTTCCCCTTATTTTATTTTTTCCTTATTTATCTCTCCTTATTTATTTTTTCATTATTTATTTTTCATTATTTATCTTTCCTTATTTACTTTTTCCTTATTTACTTTTCATTATTTATTTTTTCCTTTTTTTCTCCTTATTTATTTTTTCCTTACTTATTTTCCCTTATTTATTTTTCCTTATTTTTTCCTTATTTATTTTTCCTTATTTATTTTTCCATGTTTATTTTTTCCTTACTTATTTTCCCCTTATTTATTTTTTCATTATTTATTTTCCTTATTTATTTTTCCTTATTTTTCCTTTTTTTCTTATTTATTTTTTCCTTATTTATCTTTCCTTATTTTTTTTCCTTATTTATTTTTTCCTTATTTATTTTCCCTTATTTATTTTTTCCTTATTTCTTTCCTTATTTATCTTTCCTTATTTATTTTTCCCTTATTTATTGTTTCCTTATTTATTTTTCCTTATTTATTTTTCATTATTTATTTTTTCCTTGTTTATTTTTCCTTATTTACTTTTTCCTTATTTATTTTTTCATTTTTCCCCCTTATTTATTTTTCCTTATTTATCTTTCTATATTTAGTGTTTTTCCTTATTTATTTTTCCTCATTTATTTTTTCCTTATTGATTTTTCCTTTTTCCCCCTTATTTATTTTTCCTTATTTATTTTTTTCCTTATTTATTTTTCCCTTATTTATTTTTCCTTATTTATTTTTTCTTTTTTTCCCCTTATTTTTTTTTCCTTATTTATCTTTCCTTATTTATTGTTTTTCCTTATTTATTTTTCCCTTATTTATTTTTTTCATATTTTTCCTTATTTATTTTTCCTTATTTTTTCTTAGTTATTTTTTCCTTATCTTTCCTTATTTATTTTTTCCTTCCCCCCCCTTATTTATTTTTTCCTTATTTATTTTTCCTTATTTATTTTTTTCCTTATTTATTTTTCTTTACTTACTGTCTCCTTACTGATTGTGTCCTTACTTATTTTTATCTCCAGGATTAAAAAACCCAACCAACCAACCAACCAAAACACCCACAGAGCTATATAACATTAAATTCATGCTCTTTTTTTTGCATAGCTTTTCTTACTCACAGGTAGTTTTGTTTGGAAAGGGAAAGGTGTCTAGTAAGGTTTGACTGCTCCCTTTCAACAGCGTTCTGGCACGTTGTCTGAAGCCTGTAGAGGAGAAGCTTTGCAGCCACACTCCTCTTATGCCATCAGACTGGATGGAATGATGCAGTTAGATTAACTCAAGAATGTGCAGCCTTAGCAGGGTCAGGGCCTCGGGGGTTAGCTTTGAGAAATACTGCCCGTTACCAGAAGTGTTTCTGTTGCTGCAATGTGATGGTGGAGTCCTGCATAAAGCCAACTCGTCTTCATTATTACCCACTGGCCATTTTTCCCTTGGAGAGAGAGGTGGGATGAGGAAACTTTGTGGTGCAGCTCATCTGGAGTTGCCACCACAGGGCAACCAGGCAGCCAGGCTCAGTCAGCATGGGTTTGTGGAAGGCAAATCCTGCTTCAGCTAACCTCATCTCTCTGTTACAAGATGACTCACAAGTGGATGAGGGGAAAGGCCGTGGATGTTGCCTACCTGGCCTTGAGTAAAGCTCTTTACACCATTTCCCACAGCACTCTCTGGAGAAAGTGGCAGCTTGTGGCTTGGGTGGTGGGTGGATGCTTCACTGGGTAAATGAAACACTGGCTGGCCCAAACTCTGAGGTCTTTTCCAACCTTATTGATTCTATGATTCTATGAATGGAGTTTTAACAGCTGGTGGCTGGTCACCAGTGGTGTTCCCCAGGGCTCAGTGCTGGGGCCAGCTCTGTTTAACATCTTTATCAATGATCTGGATGAGGGAATTGAGTGCACCCTCATTAAGCTTGCAGACAACAGCAAGCTAGGATGGACAATCAATGTGCTTGATGGTAGGAAAGCTCTGCAGAGGATCCTGGATGGGCTGGATTGTTGGGCCAAGGCCAGCGGCATGAAGTTAAACAAGGCCAAGTGCTGGGTTCTGTGCTTTGGGTCACAACAGCCCTATGCAATGTGCCAGATATGGGGTGGAAGGGCTGCAAACTGCCTGGCAAAGGGAAAACTGGGGGTGCTAATTGACAGCTGGCTAAAAATGAGTGAGCAGTGAGCCCAGGTAGCAAAGAAGTCCACCAGTATCTTGGCTTGGATCAGCAATAGTGTGGCTAGCAGGAGTAAGGCAGGGATTGTCCCCCTCTACTTGGCACTGGTGTGTCCACACCTCTAATTCTGAGGTCAGTTTTGGGCTTCTCACTCCTGGGGTTGAAACATGTCCAGAGAAGGACAACATGTTATTTTGGTGATGGGCCCTTATGAGGAGCAGCTGAGGAAACTGAGGTTGTTCAACCTGGAGGAAAGGAAGCGGAGAGGAGACCTTCTGGCTCTCTGCAGCTCCTGAGAGAAGGTTGGAGCCAGGTGGGGGTTGGTCTCTTCTCCCAAGGAGGCAGCTATAGTACAAGAGGAAATGGCCTGAAATGTTGCTTGGGGAGGTTTAGGTTGGACATGAGGAACAATTCTTCCATTTTAGGGTTGTCAAGGCCTGGAAAAGGCTGCCCAGGGCAGTGGTGGAGCCTCCATCCTGGCAGGATTTCAGAGCTGTGTAAGATGTGGTGCTGAGGGCCATGGTTTAGCACCAGCCCTGATAGCATTAGGTTAATGGTTGGACTCAGTGATCTTAAAGGTCTTTTCCATTCTAAATGATTCTGTGATTCAGTGATGATTTTTTTCCTAATGGGCTTGATATTCATTGTTTTTATTGTCAGTGCAAACCAAGATGTTTTGTGTGGACTCAGTTCCCAGCCTGGGATCACAAGTCAGGAGATGAGTCTTTTTCTTTGGCCACTGTGATGGTGTGGAACAACATTTCCCTGAAATCCAGCTCAATTAATCATTTTCCTTCAGGGGAGAAAAAAAAAAACAAACCCAAACCAAACCAAAACAACCAACACAACAACAACAGCAAAAAAAAGAACTTAAAGTAAAAATTGGTCAGAGGGGTCTGTTAAATTAATATAATTTAGTGTTTTATTGCCTCTTGACTGCGATTTTTTTCAGTCAGCTGCTGATAATTTTATTGAAGGGCTGGAGTTATTTATTGTGGAAGGATCACTTTACACTCCACAGTGGGTGACTTGGCAGAGGGGAGTTGTCTATAAATAATCCTATTACAGATTATTTGTCTTTGTGCTCCTCAGCCCTATTGATCAGGAAACCAGGGAGAGATAAAATCGATGCTGTGAGTGAAAAATTGCCGAGCCTGTAGGTCTCAAAACGCTGTTTAATTGGACGTTCATCAAGTGGGTGCATGCCTGGTGGAAACCCTTGTGCCTTAGGTTCCTAACCCCTAGAAAAAATAGACTGGGGTTTAGGGAAGGAGTGGTCAAGGAAAGGGAAATACTGCTGATAGCTCAAAGTCACCCTCTAAGCCTGCTGCAAGCAAGGTGTACTTTCACAGAGCAGCAGAACTTTGGATGTTCCAGTTTGTGCCCACTGCCCCTTGTCCTGTCCCTGGGCGCCACTGGCAAGAGCCCAGCCCCAGCCTCTTGCCCCCCAGCCTTTATCTCTTGCTGGGCATTGCTCAGATCCCCTCTGGGGCTGCTCTTCAGCAGGCTCAACAGCCCCAGGGGATCTCAGCTTTTGCTCCTCACAGAGATGCTCCAGGCCCCTCAGCATCTTCCTACCCTCCACTGGACTCTCTACAGTAGATCCTTGTCTCTTGAACTGGGGAGCCAGGAACTAGACATGGTTCTCCAGGTGTGGCCTCTCTAGGTCAGTATAGAAGGGGAAGAGAACCTCCCTCCAACTACTAGCCACACTCTTTCAAATGCCCTCTAAGATGTGAGGATGAGCAGAGGGCTGGAGCTGCTCTCCTACGAGGACAGACTGAAGGAGTTGGGGCTGTTCAGTCTGCAGAAGAGAAGGCTCCCAGGTGACCTCATTGTGGCCTTCCAGGATCTGAAGGGGGCTACAAGAAGGCTGGGGAGGGACTGCTCAGGATCTGAGGGAGTGCTAGGACTAGGGGGAATGGAATGAAGCTGGAGGTGGGGAGATTGAGGCTGGAGGGGAGGAGGAAGTTCTTCCCCAGGAGAGTGGTGAAGCCCTGGAATGGGTTGTGCAGGGAGGTGGTTGGGGCCCTGTCCCTGGAGGTGTTTAAGGCCAGGCTGGATGAGGCTGTGTCCAGGCTGCTGTAGTGTGGGGTGTCCCTGCCCATGGCAGGGGGGTTGGAACTGGCTGATCCTTGTGGTCCCTTCCAACCCTGACTGATACTATGATACTATGCCATTGGCCCTGTTGGCCACAAGGGCACATTGCTGGCTCATGGGGAGCTTGCTGCCCACCAGCACTCCCAGGGCCTTGTCTGCAGAGCTGCTTTACAGCAGGTCGCCACTCATCTGTCCTGTGCAGGAGGTTGCTCCTTCCCATCTGCACGACCCTACGCTTGCCCTAGTTGTACTTCATGAGGTTCCTCTCTGCCCAGCTCTCAGCCTGTCCAGGTCAATGCACTCCAGCAGCTGGAAACTGAAGCAAAACCAACTGAGACTGGTTCATGGTTTGCTTTTATTTTTTTACACGGTGGATGAGTCACTGGAATAGTTCAACAAGGGCTCTGAATTTCCCAAGGTTGGAATTTTTAAATGAAATTGGATGCTTTCCTAGAAGATATGTCCAAGTCCAGCCACAGCTATTGGACTTGTAGGAGGAAGTAGCAGCAGGAATTCCTAGGGCTTGTGTCAGACCTGCTGATCAAAGTGGCTTCTTCTGGCATTAAAAATTGAAGCTGCAGGCAGATTGCCATGCAGGATTTTGTTGGTTTGTTTATTTTTTGTTTCTCTCTGGTTTATTTTTTTTTGTTGTTGTTGGTTGGTTTTTTTATAGATTTCTCTAAATGGCTGAATTTTGATTCAGGATTTCCCTCGTTCTTCTCAGCTACTATCCCCAGGGTGATACGACCTGGAGCTGAGCAAATCCTTCGACACTGTCCTGCACCACATCCTGGTCTCCAAGCTGGTGACACATGGGTTTGATGGGTGACCACTAGATGGATAAGGAACTGGCTTGATGGCTGCACCCAAACAGTGGCTGTCCATGGCTCCATGTCCCAGTGGAGGACAGGGACAAGCAGAGTCCATCAGGGACCAGTCCTGGGACCTGTCTTGTTCAACATCTTTGTGGGTGCCATGGACAGTGGCACTGAGTGTACCCTCAGCAGGTTTGCTGATGACACCAAGCTGTGTGGTGCAGCACACAGGCTGGAGGGAAGGGATCCATCCAGAGGGACCTGGACAGGCTGGAGAGGTGGGCACAAGCCAACCTCAGGAGGTTCAACAAGAGCAAGGGCAGGGTCCTGCAGCTGGGTGGAGGCAATCCCAGGCACAAATGCAGGCTGGGCAGGGACTGGCTGGAAAGCAGCCCTGAGGAGAGAGACTTGGGGGTGCTGGTGGACAAAAAGCTCAACAGGAGCTCTCAGTGTGCACTTGCAGCCCAGAAAGCCAAGCAGAGCCTGGGCTGCATGAGGAGAAGTGTGGCCAGCAGGTCAAGGGAGGTGATTCTCCCCCTCTGCTCAGCTCTGGGGAGACCCCACCTGGAGTCCTGCCTCCAGTTCTGGAGCCCCTATTGCAAGAGGGATCTTGGAAGGTATCCAGAGCAGGGCCAGGAGGATGATCAGAGGGCTGGAGCTGCTCTGCTGTGAGGAGAGACTGAAGGAGTTGGGGCTGTTCAGTCTGGAGAAGGCTCCCAGGTGACCTCATTGTGGCCTTCCAGGATCTGAAGGGGGCTACAAGAAGGCTGGGGAGGGACTGCTCAGGATCTGAGGGAGTGCTAGGACTAGGGGGAATGGAATGAAGCTGGAGGTGGGGAGATTGAGGCTGGAGGGGAGGAGGAAGTTCTTCCCCCTGAGAGTGGTGAAGCCCTGGAATGGGTTGTGCAGGGAGGTGGTTGGGGCCCTGTCCCTGGAGGTGTTTAAGGCCAGGCTGGCTGAGGCTGTGGCCAGGCTGATGTAGTGTGGGGTGTCCCTGGCCATGGCAGGGGGGTTGGAACTGGCTGATCCTTGTGGTCCCTTCCAACCCTGACTGATACTATGATACTGTGATACTATGATACTATGACTGTACAAAGCAAGCACAGATTGCCCAAATCCTACCAGAAAAAAAAACACAACACCCCAACAACCCCAAACCAAACAAAAAAAACCACCCTGAATTGACAGGAGAAAATGGCAAGAATTATGTGTTGGGGGTGGGTTTTTTTTCATGCTCTTGATTCCTCCCACCCTGGTCAAAAATCTATCGCAGACACGATTCGACCCCGTGCAGCATGTGAAACTAAAGCATAATCTCCATCAGATGGGATAAGTCCTAATTGGATGCTTATGAGCCCACGTTCCCATGGGAGGGACTTGGAGCAGAATGACTTTCACACATTTCCATCACAGCAGCGCGCTCAGAGTCCGGGGGTTTTGCCCTCCCTACGTCACGTCTGGCAATCAGTCAGGGCCGGGGAGGGCGTCTCGTGCTTTGGTGAGTGTGCACATCAGCCTTTGTTTGGAGATTAAACAGAGAAATGTTCTGTGGCTTGCCCAAAGAGTTCAGGAGAATGCTGATAAAAGGAGTGTCAGACTGGATAGAGGTTAGCAGCCTTATGGCTGAAGAGCAGAAAGGATTTCTGCTCCTCTAAAGCAAGTTCCTGCCTGGGCCAAAAAATCTCAACGAGGTGCAGTTTGTTTGCAGTATCTGCTGGTGTTCCTTGTCTGCAGAACACCGTCTTTTGGGTGTACAGCTTCACCTCTCAGGTGCTCTTGTGTGCAGAACATCACCTCTTGGGTGCAGAACTCCACCTCCTGAGTGCTCTTGGGTTCAGAACATCACCTCTTGGGTGCAGAATGTCATCTCTTGGGTGCAGAACATGACCTCTTGGATGCAGAATGTCATCTCTTGAGTGCTCTTGGGTGCAGAACATCCCCTCTTGGGTGCAGAACATCACCTTTGGGCACAGCACATCACCTGTTGGATGCAGTGTATCATTTCTTGAGTGCTCTTGAATGCAGAACATCACTTTTTGGGTGCAGAACATCAACTCTGGGGTGCAGAACATCACCTCTTGGATGCAGTATATCATTTCTTGGGTGCTCTTGGATGGAGAACATCACTTTTTGGGTGCAGAACATCATCTCTTGGGTGTATTGCATCATTTTTTGAGTGCTCTTGGGTGCAGAACGTCACTTTTTGGGTGCAGAACATCAACTCTGGGGTGCAGAACATCAACTCTGGGGTGCAGAACATCATTTCTTGAGTGCTCATGGGTGCAGAACGTCACTTTTTGGGTGCAGAACATCAACTCTGGGGTGCAGAACATCATCTCTTGGGTGCAGTGCATCATCTCTTGGGTGCAGTGCATCATTTCTTGAGTGCTCTTGGGTGCAGAACATCACTTTTTGGGTGCAGAACATCACCTCTTGGATAAAGTGTATCATTTCTTGAGTGCTCTTGTGGTGCAGAACATCACCTTTTGGGTGCAGAACATCATCTGTCTGTCAGCTTCACTAAATCTTTGCCACTGTTGACGTGGAGTGCAAGATGAATACCTGTTTTGCCCCTCTAGACCATGCGCTGTTACCTGTTTTGATTTCCCAGACAGCGTGCATGACCTTTGGCCAGTGAAATGTGTAATTATTGCCTAAATATAGAAACTTGTTCACCAGGAAAATAACAAGCATATGTTCCTGATTCAAAACATCTTCTAATTTGTCAAATTACAGCACTGCTGCTCACCAAAGCTCCACTTTGGCTTACGCAGAAGACCTCTTCATCATGAGCTCTCGTCACAAATGAGCAGCTTGCAGCAATGATTCCAGCACCCCATGTGCTGGGATGGAGCTAGTGGAGCTAGAGTTTTAATACAGTCATCAAATGGTTTGTGTTGGAAAGGACTTTTAAAGGCCATCTCCACTAATTCCCCTGCAATCACCAGGGTCACCTTTAGCTCAGAGCCCCAGACAACCTCAGCTGAAATGTTTGCAGGCATGGGACATCTGCCACCTCTCTGGGCAGCCTGGGACTGAGGGTCTCACCACCTTCAGTGTCAACCATTTCTTCCTTCTCTCCACTCTCAATCTCCCTCTTTTAGTTTAAAGCCATCACCCTGTCCAGAGATTCAGTGATTCACAGAATGGTTTAGATTGGAAGGGACCTTGAAGATCATTTAGCTCCACCGCCCCCTGCCACAGGTAGGGACACCTCCTCCTAGACTCAGCTGCTCAAGGCCTCACCCGACCTGGTCTTGAACACCTCCAGGGTGGGGGCATCCACAGCCTCCCTGGGCAGCCTGTTCCAGAGTCTCACTGTAAAGAATTTCTTTCTACAAGTCATCTTGATCTTTCTAAATCCATTGTAGAGATGTTCTGCAGAGGGACCACAAGGTAGAACTGCTCAGTGGAAATACCTGAGAGCTCTCATCTCCCTAATGAAGTGCAGCTCCCAAAAACATAAATGTGAAAAGTTGGGGATTTTTAATTTACTTTTTTAAATTAACCTTCTGTATTTAATATTTGGTGAACAGTGTAAGTGGTTAGAAGCATCATCCTCATGGTTTTACTCCTGGAGTGGTTCTGGGTGGTTTCTCACTCGTCCATCTGTTCAATTTCAACTAGAGATTCTCCAGCAAAGAGGCAAGTGCCACCACTGAGGTGCCAGGAGCACATGCAGTGAAGGCAAAGTCCATGAGCTGCTGAGTTCCACAGAAGCTAGCTTGGATTCATGGGGGAGGGAAGGCAGGAAGGCTGCACAATCCCTGGGTGGCTGGGGCAAGAGGAAGCTGGGGAGGAAGTGATGGAGATGTGCTGGAAAGAAGCTGAGTAAGCTGGGGCTGTTTGGTCTGGAGAAAAGGAGGCTGAGGGGAGACCCATCTGGCTCTCTACAACTTCCTGAAAGGAGGTTGGAGTGAGGTGAGGGTTGATCTCTTCTAACAAGAAACAAGGGAGAGGACAGAGGAGATGGCTTCAAGTTGCACCAGGGAAGGTTTAGCTTGGACATGAGGAACAATTCCTTCTCCTAAAGGATAGTAAAACCCTGGACCAGGCTGCCCCAAGCTCCCTCCAGGTGTCCCCATCCCTGCAGGGATTTCAAAGACGTGGTGCTGAGGTACACTGTTTAGTGGTGACCTGGCAGTGCCTGGTTACTGGTTGGACTTGATGATCTACAAGGTCTCTTCCAATCAAAACCAAGTCTATGACTCTATGTAGGGAGCAAGGATCACTGCCAACCTGCTTAACAGAGGTGAGGCTGCTAAAGACTTGGACACTGGCATCCAGATAGCTTCATACTGACCCAAATGACCCAAAACATTCCAGACTAGCAGAACTAGGGATGCTGGAAGAACTGTTTCTTCTGTTCTTCTGATTTCCAGCATCTAATGAGAGCATCCAACTGTAAGACTTGTCATTTCTCAGCACATTTTGGTGCCATCATTGCTCACCATGGCCTATTGATGATCTGGATGAGGGGATTGAGTCAGTCATCAGCAAATTTGGAGATGACACCAAGTTAGGAGCAGATGTTGGTCAGTTAGAGGGCAGAAGGGCTCTGCAGTGGGACCTTGACAGGCTGGACAGATGGGCAGAGGCCAACAGGATGGCATTCAACAAGTCCAAGTGCCAGGGGCTGCACTTTGGCCACAGCAACCCCAGGCAGAGCTACAGGCTGGGGTCAGAGTGGCTGAGAGCTGCCAAACAGAGAGGGACCTGGGGGTGCTGACTGACAGCCACCTAAACATGAGCCAGCAGTGTGCCCAGGTGGCCAAGAAGGCCAAGGGCATCCTGGCCTGTATCAGGAACAGTGTGGCCAGCAGGAGCAGGGAGGTCATTGTGCCCTGTGCTCTGCATTGGTTAGGCCACACCTTGAGTCCTGTGTCCAGTTCTGGGCCCCTCAGTTTAGGAAGGACATTGAGAGACTTGAAGGTGTCCAGGGAAGGGCAACAAGGCTGGGGAGAGGCCTTGAGCACAGCCCTGTGAGGAGAGGCTGAGGGAGCTGGGGTTGCTTAGCCTGGAGAAGAGGAGGCTCAGGGGAGACCTTCTTGCTGTCTACAACTCCCTGAAGGGAGGTTGTAGCCAGCTGGGGGTTGGTCTCTTCTCTCAGGCAACCAGCACCAGAACAAGAGGACACAGTGTCAAGCTGCACCAGGGGAAATTGAGGCTGGAGGTGAGGAGAAAGTTCTTCACTGAGAGAGTTGTTAGCCATTGGAATGTGCTGCCCAGGGAAGTGGTGGAGTCCCCATCCCTGGAGGTGTTCAAGAGGGGAGTGGATGTGGCACTTGGTGCCATGGTCTAGTCATGAGGTCTGTGGTGACAGGTTGGACTAGATGATCTCTGAGGTCTCTTCCAACCTTAGTGATACTGTGATATTTGGGCAAGAAATGCAGAGGCAGGGGTGGAAAAGAAGAACAGACAAAACAAAACAACAGTAAAAAAAAGGGAGAACTAGTCATATTTTTAATTCTAATCCTCCACAGGATTGATGGAAGTTGTGTAAGGAGGTTTTGGATCCCTGCTCTGCAGCAGGATGCAGAGGTTGAGAGCTGTGAGCTGTTCTGAAGTGTTTTTGTTCTGTCGTGTTTGCAAGCTGGGTTTGTGAGAACACATCGATGAGAATGCTCCCAGTGCAGCAGCCACAGATCAGGAAAGGCAGTGGGAGAGGAAAATAAGAACAACCACAACTGGTTTCCAAAGATGACTAATCCTGCAGCTCTGGAGTTACCTCCAGGACAGTGATTAACATTTGGCGTTTCTTCTAAATGCTGGAAAAGTTTTCTGGGGTGTCAGCCTAGCTGAAAACCAGTTCAATACTTCTGCACTCATGGAAGAGGATTTGAAAGGCTTCTGCCTCATCCACTTAGAGAATCAGACAGTCATTTTGGTTGGGAGAGACCTTTAAGGTCATCAGATCTGACCCTTAACCCAGCATTCAACAAGTCCAAGTGCCGAGTGCTGCACTTTGGCTACGGCAACCCCATGCAGAGCTACAGGCTGGGGTCAGAGTGGCTGAGAGCTGCCAAACAGAGAGGGACCTGGGTGTGCTGATCGACAGCCACCTGAATATGAGCCAGCAGTGTGCCCAGGTGGCCAGGAGGGCAAATAGCATCCTGGCCTGCATTAGGGATAGTGTGGCCATCAGGAGCAGGGAGGTCATAGTGCCCCTGTACTCTGCTTTGGTTAGGC
The DNA here is from genome assembly GCA_011125475.1 of Melanerpes aurifrons. Classification (NCBI taxonomy): domain Eukaryota; kingdom Metazoa; phylum Chordata; class Aves; order Piciformes; family Picidae; genus Melanerpes; species Melanerpes aurifrons. The sequence goes on from WWNC01000097.1 coordinate 1,509,206, forward strand.
CACACCTTGAGTCCTGTGTCCAGTTCTGGGCCTCTCAGTTTAAGAAGGACATTGAGAGACTTGAAGGTGTCCAGGGAAGGGCAACAAGGCTGGGGAGAGGCCTTGAGCACAGCCCTGTGAGGAGAGGCTGAGGGAGCTGGGGTTGCTTAGCCTGGAGAAGAGGAGGCTCAGGGGAGACCTCATTGCCCTCTACAACTACCTGAAGGGAGGTTGTAGCCAGGTGGGGGTTGGCCTCTTCTCCCAGGCAACCAGCACCGGAATGAGGGGACACGGTCTCAGGCTGCGCCAGGGGAGGTTCAGACTCGAGGCGAGGAGGAAGTTCTTCACCGAGCGAGTCATTCGGCATTGGAACGGGTTGCCCAGGGAGGTGGTTGAGTCATCGACCCTGGAGGCGTTCAAGGGGAGATTGGACGTGGCACTTGGTGCCATGGTCTAGGCATGGAGTCTGTGTTGATAGGTTGGACTCGATGATCCCCGAGGTCCTTTCCAACCTAAGTGATACTGTGATACTGTGATACTTCCAGGCCATCACTAAACCATGTTCCTCAGCACCACAGCTACAAGGCTTTGAAATCCCCCCAGCCATGGGGACTCCACCACTGCCCTGGGCAGCCTCTTCCAGGCCTTGACAACCCTTTTTGGGGAAGAAATTTTCCTTATGTCCAGCCTGGTACAACTTGAGGCCATTTCCTCTTTTCCTATTGCTTGTTGCATGGGAGAGGAGACCAAATTCTGTGTCACTAAATCTCCTGGTTCCTTCAAACAGTTCTAGGTTCATAGCATGCAGTGTCCCATCTCATCGAGCTCCCATTTCAGTTATCAAGGCATTTATGTAAGAGGAGCATCCAGCTTTGTAGGTAGGACAGCAAGGTGCCTCTAAGGGAGGTGAGCCATCAGAAATAGTGTGGTAGGACTTTTGTCTTCTCCTTGGTGCTGCGCTTTGGCCACAACAACCACATGCAGAGCTACAGGCTGGGGTCAGAGTGGCTGGAGAGCAGCCAGGCAAAGAGGGACCTGGGGGTGCTGGTGGAGAGTAGGCTGAACATGAGCCAACAGTGTGCCCAGGGGGCCAAGAAGGCCAATGGCATCCTGGCCTGCATTAGGAATAGTGTGGCCAGCAGGAGCAGGGAAATAATTGTGCCCCTGTGCTCAGCACTGGTTAGGCCACACCTTGAGTCCTGTGTCCAGTTCTGGGCCATTCAGTTTAGGAAAGATGTTGAGCTGCTGGAAGGTGTCCAGAGAAGGGCAACAAGGCTGGGGAGAGGCCTTGAGCACAGCCCTGTGAGGAGAGGCTGAGGGAGCTGGGGTTGCTTAGCCTGGAGAAGAGGAGACTCAGGGGAGACCTTCTTGCTGTCTACAACTCCCTGAAGGGAGGTTGTAGCCAGGTGGGGGTTGGTCTCTTCTCCCAGGCAAGCAGCAGCAGAACAAGAGGCCACAGTCTCAAGCTGTGCCAGGGGAGGTTTAGGCTGGAGGTGAGGAAGAAGTTCTTCCCAGACAGAGAGATTGGGCATTGGGATGTGCTGCCCAGGGAGGTGGTGGAGTCCCCATCCCTGGAGGTGTTTAAGGGGATTGGATGTGGCACTTGGTGCCATGGTTCAGTTGATCAGATGGTGTTGGGTGATAGGTTGGACTCGATGATCTCAAAGGTCTCTTCTAACTTGGTTAATTCTATTCTGTTCTAGTGGAGTCTGTAACTGAAGAGCAAAATGAAAACAATAGAAGTCATTCCTTGCACTTTGTTGCTCAGCCATGCTCAGGGTGACCTCAGGGAGTCTCCACATGGCTGAGACTGAGAAGTCATCTCTGGAGATTGTCAGGTCCAAAGGCAGGGTCACCTCGAGTCAATTGCCCAAGGTTATGTCCAAACGATCTTTATTATCTCTGAGGCTGGTGACTTCACAAACTCTCTGGGTAACTTGTTTTTCTTATATTTAGATGCAATTTCCTGTGCTTCAATTTGTGCCTGTTTCCTGTTGTCCTTTCTCTGGGCACCGCTGAGTCTGGCTTCATCATCTGTACATCTTCCCAGCAGATATTTGTAGGCACTGAGATCCCCTTGAGCCTTTTCTTCCTCAGGCTAATCAGCCCTAGGTCCCTCAGCTTCTCTCTGCATGTCAGACACTCCAGTCATTTAATCCTCTTTGTGGCTTTTTGGTGGACTCACTCCAGTATGTGCTCCTGGAGAGCCCAAGGCTCCAGATAAGGCCTCCTCAGTGTGCTGAGCAGAGAGGAGAGATCACCTCCTTTGATGGGCTAATGGAGCCCATGGTGCTGTTGGCTTCCTTTCCTTTGCAGGTGCATTGCTGCTGTATATTCAGCCTGGTGTTCACCAGGGCCCTTAGGTCCTTTTCTGCAAGCTGCTTTCTAGCTGGTGCAGGATCTGAGGGTCCCCTTTAAAGTCTGCTAGCCCAATGGCTGAGCTTCATGAGGTTTCTGCTGGCCACTTTTCTCCAGCCTGTCATGAGTCTCTCTTGATACATCAGCACAGCCATGTGGTACATCAACCTCTCCTCACCTGCAAGCTTGCCAAGGGTGCACCCTGCCACACCTGCTGGGTCATTAAGGAAGATATAAAAGAGCCTTGGCCTTAGAATCAACACATGGGGTCCACTGTTTGTGGCTGGGCTCTGCACTGCTGACTGTAGCTCTTCAGGCACACTTGTTCAGCCTGATTTCTGCCCTCCCCCCTCCCTGCCCACTGGTCTCACCTCAGCTTCATCAGTTTCTCAGAATTTGAGGTGCTGGAGCAAGTCCAGAGTAGGAGACCAAAACTGGTGAAGGATCTAGAGGTCAGGTCTTGTGAGGAGCAGCTGAGGAAGCTGGGGTTGTTTGGTCTGGAGAAAAGGAGGCAGAGGGGAGACCCATCTGGCTCTCTACAACTCTCTGAAGAGAGGTTGGAGGCAGGTGGGGGTTAGGCTCTTCTGCCAGGGAACAAGGGATAGGAGAACATGAAATGGCCTGAGGCTGTGCCAGGGGAGTTTTAGGCTGGACATGAGGAACAATTTCTGAAGAGCTTGCCCAGGGCAGTAGTGGAGTCCCCATGGCTGGAGGTGTTCAAAATCCATGTAGATGTGGTGCTGAGGGACATGTTTTAGCACCAGACTTGGTAGTGTTAGGTTAACCCTGAGACTCAGTGATGTTAAAGAGCTCTTCCAACCAAAGCAGTTCTGTGATTCTATGATCAGCTTGGCTTAGTTTGAAATTCCTGTGATTGTCTTGTTGGTACTCTTGAGAGCCTTCCTACTGATCCCATTTACACTTGACCTGGTATCTGGAGTAGCTTTGTCCTTAGGTTAAACCATATTGCACCATCTTGGTTGTGAGAGCTCACCTTTGGAAGCCTTTGGTTGTCACCTGGATAAGCTGGAATTCAGGAAGGTATTGATAAGTGTCTCCTGCATTCCCCAGTGAAATATAGTTTGGGTTTGGTCCCTTGCTCTTTAACTGTGTCATTTCTTTCCCAGGGTGGAGGGGAATCAGGCAGTTTGCTGATAATACAGAGCTGGGAGCAGTGGCTGACACCCTGTCAGGCTGTGCTGCTGTTCAGCCAGACCTGGACTGGATGAGAGCTGGGTGGAGAGGAGCCTCATGAAGTTCAGCAAAAGCAAGTGTGGGGTCCTGCTCTTGGGGAGAAGCAACCTCCTGCACAGCAACCTGCTGGGGTCACTTGAGGGGTGACCTGCTGGAGAGTAGCTCCACAGAGAAGGCCTTTGGAGCCCTGGTTGGTAAAAAGTTATCCATGGAACAGCAATGTGCCATGGTAGTCAAGAAGGACAAGAGTGTACTTAGGTGCATTAAGAAGAGTGTGGCCAGTAGGTCAAGGGAGGATTTTCTCCCTCTCTGCTCTGCCCTGGTGAGACCACACCTGGAATATTGTGTCCAGTTTGGGGCTCCCCAATTCAAGAGTGATAGGCATCTGCTGGAGTAACTTCAATAGAGAGCTACAAGGATGACTGTGGGACTTGAACCTCTCTGCTGTGAAGGAAGGCTGAGAGACCTGGGGCTGTTTAGTCTGGAGAGGAGAAGGCTTTGAGAGGACCTTACCAATGTACAGTATCTGAAGGGGGCCTGCAAGAAGGCTGGGGAGGGACTGCTCAGGATCTGAGGGAGTGCTAGGACTAGGGGGAATGGAATGAAGCTGGAGGTGGGGAGATTCAGGCTGGAGGGGAGGAGGAAGTTCTTCCTCATGAGAGTGGTGAAGCCCTGGCATGGGTTGTGCAGGGAGGTGGTTGGGGCCCTGTCCCTGGAGGTGTTTAAGGCCAGGCTGGCTGAGGCTGTGTCCAGGCTGATGTAGTGTGGGGTGTCCCTGGCCATGGCAGGGGGGTTGGAGCTGGATGATCCTTCTGGTCCCTTCCAACCCTGACTGATACTGATACTATGACATACCTGAGGGTGGCTGTCAGGAGGGTGGAGCCAGTCTCTCTTCACTGATGCCCTTGTGATAGGGTGAGGGACAATGGACATAATCACAGGAGGTACCACCTCAGCATGAGAAAAAACTTCTTTGCTGTGAAGTAAAGTGAAGCAAGCTGCCCAGGGAGGTGGTGGAGTCTCCTCTGGAGAGCTTCCAAACCCACCTGGATGTGTTCCTGTGTGACCTGCCCTAAGTGACCCTACTTTGGTCTGTGTGTGTGGTGGGGGGGTTGGACTCCATGGTCTCTGGAGGTCCCTTCCAAACCCTACCCCTGTGTGCTTCTGTGAAGCAACATCCCAACCCATGAAGGCTTGTCCTTGCTTTTTGTACAGCGCAGAGTAGAAACCCAATGATCTTCATCAGTTCTTGGAACCCTTTTCTGTGGGGTAAACAGGCAGGGAATGACCTGGAACATCACAGAGATTTACCTTTTCAAGAAGTGCTTTTGGGAGAGGGTATTTATTTTCTCTCTCTTTTTTTTTTTCCTTGAGGAATTTGGAAGGTTTTTGGGTGGGTTTCTTTTTCAGTTGATAGAGGCTTAAAGGATTACACAGGGGAATAAGATGTATAAAACTGAGTGGGAGTTAAAGCTGAAAAAGCTCGACCTCTTTTCCTCTGTGGGAATGAGGTTAATTTCCCAATAAAGGGAAGACAATGTAAATTGAATTACTGTGCAACTTGAGGGATTGGGACTCCAAATGAGAATATATCATGTTGGGTTCTTAATATGGGGGAGGGAAAAAGGTATTGCACAACTGCAAGTTCACTGAAGCAAGTCATTAAATCAAATCTGTATCAGCTTTCCCACCAGTCCTCAGTCTTTGAGTGTGTTTGTCTGAAGGCAGGAAAATAACCTCTCTGATGCAGGAGTGAAGGTAATCTGGGATGATGGAGCATGTGGGAAATAATGATCTTTTTCCTGGTTGGGGGATGGGGAAAAAGGCAATGAACAATAACTTTGAGGTGTGGCCTAAAATGAAATCTGCTTTCCCTTACATAAGGCCTCTTCATGTTTCTGCACCTTACCCTTAACACCTTTTTTTAACTCAAGAACAGAATGAAAAAGAAAAACCCTGGCAGGTGAACTATGGTAGGGGGGGAGGGGAAAAAAGTAGTAATAATTAGAAGAAAAATGTGATTAGAGTTTAGCTCTGTCTAGGTTGGGTTGTGAAACAAGGGGAGAGATGGGCTCCCTGCTAATTATGGAAAGTATTTTTATAGATGGTGAAGGGATGGTCAAAGAGCAAGTTTGCTGATGACACCAAGCTGTGTGGTGCAGCAGACAGCTGGAGGGAAGGGAGGCCATCCAGAGGGACCTGGACAGGCTGGAGAGGTGGGCACAAGCCAACCTCAGGAGGTTCAACAAGAGCAAGGGCAGGGTCCTGCATCTGGGTGGAGGCAATCCCAGGCACAAATGCAGGCTGGGCAGGGACTGGCTGGAAAGCAGCCCTGAGGAGAGAGCCTTGGGGGTGCTGGGGGAGGAGAAGCTCAGCAGGAGCTCTCAGTGTGCACTTGCAGCCCAGAAAGCCAAGCAGAGCCTGGGCTGCAGCAGGAGAAGTGTGGCCAGCAGGGCAAGGGAGGTGATTCTCCCCCTCTGCTCAGCTCTGGGGAGACCCCACCTGGAGTCCTGCCTCCAGTTCTGGAGCCCCTATAACAAGAGGGATGTGGAGGTGCTGGAAGGTGTCCAGAGAAGGGCCAGGAGGATGAGCAGAGGGCTGGAGCACCTCTCCTCTGAGGCCAGAGTGAAGGAGTTGGGGCTGTTGAGTCTGGAGAAGAGAAGGCTCCCAGGTGACCTCATTGTGGCCTTCCAGGATCTGAAGGGGGCTCCAGAAAGGCTGGGGAGAGACTGCTCAGGATCTGAGGGAGTGCTAGGACTAGGGGGAATGGAATGAAGCTGGAGGTGGGGAGATTGAGGCTGGAGGGGAGGAGGAAGTTCTTCCCCATGAGAGTGGTGAAGCCCTGGCATGGGTTGTGCAGGGAGGTGGTTGGGGCCCTGTCCCTGGAGGTGTTTAAGGCCAGGCTGGCTGAGGCTGTGGGCAGGCTGATGTAGTGTGGAGGTGTCCCTGCCCATGGCAGGGGGGTTGGAACTGGCTGATCCTTGTGGTCCCTTCCAACCCTGACTGATACTATGATACTATGAAAGAGGAGGCTCCTCTGGGTTGCTGACAAGCCCCTTCCTGCTGTGAGCCCTGGTGGTTTGGGTTGCCTGTATTTGTTGTCTGGGAGAGCAGTGCTGCTGATGGAGATGATAGCTGGGCGAACTCAGTGCTCCAAACATTTGTCCTTCCTTCAAGGCTTCCAGATAGCCTGTTACAAAGCTGTCATCTTCTTGCAGTGATCAGAGGTTAAAGCATTTCAAGCAATCTGGAATGTATTTCTAAAAAAGATTCTGTAGGCTCATAGAATCATTTAGGTTGGAAGAGAACCTTGAGGTTATTGAGTCCAGTTGTTAACCCAGCACTGCCAGGTCACCACTAAACCATGGCCCTCAGCACCACCACACTGGAATCCCTCCACGGGACCCCACCATTGCCCTGGGCAGCCTGGGCTTTGACAACCAGGCAGCCAGGAGGGCCAATGGCATCCTGGCCTGCATCAGGAGCAGTGTGGCCAGCAGGAGCAGGGAGGTCATTCTGCCCCTGTCCACTGCACTGGTTAGGCCACACCTTGAGTCCTGTGTCCAGTTCTGGGCTCCTCAGTTTAAGAAGGAGATTGACTTGCTGGAAGGTGTCCAGAGAAGGGCAACAAAGCTGGGGAGGGGTCTGGAGCACAGCCCTGTGAGGAGAGGCTGAGGGAGCTGGGGTTGCTTAGCCTGGAGAAGAGGAGGCTCAGGGGAGACCTCATTGCTCTCTACAACTCCCTGAAGGGAGGTTGTAGCCAGGCAGAGGTTGGTCTCTTCTCCCAGGCAAGCAGCAGCAGAACAAGAGGCCACAGTCTCAAGCTGTGCCAGGGGAGGTTTAGGCTGGAGGTCAGGAGGAAGTTCTATACAGAGAGAGATTGCCCATTGGAATGGGCTGCCTGGGGAGGTGGTGGAGTCACCATCATTGGAGGTGCTCAGGAGGAGACTTGATGGGGTGCTTGGTGCCATGGGTTAGTTGCTGAGGTGGTGTTGGATTGGTTGATGGGTTGGACATGATGATCTTGAAGGTCTCTTCCAACCTGGTCTGGTCTATTCTATTCTATTCTATTCTATTCTATTCTATTCTATTCTATTCTATTCCTTTGGTGGAAGAAATTGTTCCTCATGTTCAACCTAAACCTGCCCTGGTGCAACTTGAGGCTGTCTCCTCTTGTCCTATTGCTTGTTAACTGGGAGAAGAGACCAACTCCTGCCTGGCTCCATCCTCCTCTCAGGGAGTTGTAGAGAGCCAGGAGGTCTCTCCTCAGGCTCCTCTTCTCCAGGCTTAGCAACCCCAGGTCCTTCAGCTGCTTCTCACCAGATCTGTGTCCGGACCCTTGACCAGCTTCATTGCCTTTGTCTGGACGTGCTCCAGCACCAGAATATCCTTCTTGGAGTGAGTGGCCCAAAACTGACTTCCAGATTTGAGATGAGGTCTCAGCGGTGCCCAGGGCTGGAGTGTGACCCACGCCTCAGTCCTGGTAATGAAGGAGCAGCAGTGGCACTCTTAGTGGTTGCTCAGCCAGGATGCTGTTGGCCTTCTTGATAGATGCTGTAGATGCTGTAGATGCTGCAGACCATGTTATGTTCTCTGTACACCTGTGCTGTGCTCAGGAGCTGTGTTTGTGACCATTAGAGGTCCTTGCTGTAGAGCTGCACAGGTTGTTTTTCCCTCTTATGTTGGGTAGAACAAGGAGGAGAAAATCACTGAACTCTCCAAATCTAGGATGTGATCCTAGGAAGAGAAGTTTTACTGTTCAGGCTCCTGAGATAAAGCAGACAGGCCCAGGTGTTACTTCTCACACATAGATTAGAATGGGCATGGGTGCTGCTGAGAGGCTGTAGCTACTAAGAAGATGGAAAGAAAGAAAGAAAGAAAGAAAATAAGGAAAGGAAGAAGCAAAGAAGGAAAGAAAGAAAATAAAGAAGTAAAATAAATACAGAAGGAAATAAAGGGAAGGGAAGGGAAAGAAAGAAGGAGGGAAAGAAAGATGGAAGGAAGGAAAGAAAGAAGGAGAGAAAGAGAAAAGGAAAGAAAGAAAAAGAAAATGAGAGATGGAGAAAGATGGAAAATAAGAAAGTGAAAAAGAAGGAAAATAAGGAAGAAAGAAGGAAAATAAGGAAGAAAGAAGGAAAATAAGAAAGGAGGAAAGTAAGGAAGAAAGAAGGAAATAGAAAGAAAAAGAAAATAAGAAAGAAGGAAAATAAGAAAAAAGAAAGGAAGAAAGAAAGGAAGAAAGAAAAGAAAAAGAAAAACAAAGAGAAAGAAAAAGAGAGAAGGAATGAAAGAAAGAAAGAGAGAATGAAAGAAAGAGAGAGAGAAAAAGAAAGAAAAAAGAAAGAAAGAGAGAGTGAAAGAGAGAGAGAGAGAAAGAAAGAAAGAAAAAGAAAAGAAAGAAAGAAAGAGAGAGACAGAGAAAGAAAGAGAGAGAAAGCAAGAGAAAGAAAGAAAGGAAAAGAAAGGAAAAAGGAAGAAAGAAAGGAAGGAAGGAAGGAAGAAAAAGAAAGAAAGAACGAAAGAGAGAAAGAAAAGAAATAAGAGAAGGAATCTGTTGAATAACAGGAATTAAGAAAATGCCATGGGCTGACTTCCCAGGATGTTGGCACAGGGTTTGTACTGACCTGGGCCGGGGCAGGCTGGGGGCTCCCTAAATCCAAGTTAACCTCTGTGTGGATCTGTCTAACTGTAGCTTTTCCCGTAGTGAATTGAACTCTTACGAAATGCTTCATTATCCCCTGTTTTGCTCAGCCTCTGCTGCCGCTGCATTTTGAGGGCTATTAATATATCCCTTAAAATAAATAATTAAAAAGTGTTCCTGATAAATTATTTTCTTTCTCTCTTTCTCTCTCTTTCTTTCTCTTTCTCTCTCTCTCTCCTTCTCTCTCTCTATCTTTCTCTTTCTTTCTCTCTTTCTTTCTCTTTCTTTCTCTCTCTTTCTTTGTCTCTTTCTTTCTCTCTCTTTCTTTGTCTCTTTCTTTCTCTCTTTCTTTGTCTCTTTCTTTCTCTCTTTCTTTGTCTCTCTCTTTCTCTCTTTCTTTCTCTCTTTCTTTCTCTCTTTCTTTCTCTCTTTCTTTCTCTCTTTCTCTCTTTCTTTCTCTCTTTCTCTCTCTCTTTCTTTCTCTCTCTCTTTCTTTATCTGTCTCTCTCTCTTTCTCTCTTTATCTCTTTCTCTGTCTCTCTCTTTCTCTCTTTCTTTCTCTCTTTCTCTTTCTTTCTTACTCTTTCTTTCTTTCTCTCTCTCTCTTTCTTTCTTTCTCTCTCTCTCTTTCTTTCTTTCTCTCTCTCTCTCTTTCTCTCTCTCTCTCTTTCTCTCTCTCTCTCTTTCTCTCTCTCTCTCTTTCTCTCTTTCTCTCTTTCTCTCTTTCTTTCTCTCCTTCTCTCCTTCTCTCCTTCTCTCCTTCTCTCCTTCTCTCCTTCTCTCCTTCTCTCCTTCTCTCTCCTTCTCTCTCCTTCTCTCTCCTTCTCTCTCCTTCTCTCTCCTTCTCTCTCCTTCTCTCTCCTTCTCTCTCCTTCTCTCTCCTTCTCTCTCCTTCTCTCTCCTTCTCTCTCCTTCTCTCTCCTTCTCTCTCCTTCTCTCTCCTTCTCTCTCCTTCTCTCTCCTTCTCTCTCCTTCTCTCTCCTTCTCTCTCCTTCTCTCTCCTTCTCTCTCCTTCTCTCTCCTTCTCTCTCCTTCTCTCTCCTTCTCTCTCCTTCTCTCTCCTTCTCTCTCCCTCTCTCCCTCTCTCCCTCTCTCCCTCCCTCCCTCTCTCCCTCCCTCTCTTTCTCTCTCTTCTTTCTCTCTTTCTCTCTCTCTTTCTTTCTCTCATTCTCCCTTCTTTCCTTTTTCTCTTTCCAATGACACGGGCATCCTACAGGATTAGAGAACACATTTCATTATTTCCCTTCTCTTTGGACATGAGTCTTGCTTTGGGAAGGAGCTTATTTATGACTGGCTGTGTTTTGCAGGTCTCTGTCTAGGTACATAAATCCCCAGAAATTCAACAGAAGAGGATTGGTGTTGATATTACAATGCAGGGTGTCAGCAGTGTGTACTTGTGAGGTTTATTTTTGAAGCACAGTGTTGCTATGCTTCTGCAAGAAAGATTTAGTATTAGGCATCAAACTTAATCACAGAAATCCTATACAGTAATCAATGTGGAGAACTTCCTAAGTTCATGGTTAAGTTGCACAGAAACAAAGAGCGGTGCTGGGGTTGGAAGGGACTTCTGGAGATCATCCAGTCCAACCCCCACCCTGCTCAAGCAGGGGCACCCACAGCAGCTTGCCCAGGATCACAATGTCCTGGCTGTTAACAAGGCACATACCCTGTGATCTGCATATGGAATGAGTCGTAACTCCTAGTGTGAATCCAGATTCCTTCCTGTCAGGGTGAGCACAGAGAGACAGGGCAATTGTCTGTAGAAGTGTGGCAGTGACCAAACACACATCCATTAGACAGCCAGGAAGCTGGGGAAGGGTCTAGATGAGCAGCTTACGAGGAGCAGCTGGGAGACCTGAAGTTGTGTGGCCTGGAGGATACATAAGAGGAGGCTGAGAGGAGACTTCATGGCTCTCTGCAACTCCCTTGAAAGGAGGCTGGGGTGAGGTGGGGGTTGGTCTCTGCTCTCTAGTGATAGACTGAGAGGAAATGGCCTGAAATTGTGCCAGGGGAGGTTTAGATTGGGTGTTAGGAGAAATTTCTTTGCTGCAAGTGTGATCAGGCATTGGAGCAGGCTGCCCAGGGAGGTGGTGGAGTCCCCATCCCTGGAGGCGTTTAACAGACGTGTGGACATGGAACTTTGGGACACAGTCTGATGGCTGTGGTGGTGCTGGGTTCACAGTTGGACTCAGTGATCTCTTTTCCAACTGAAACAAGTCTATGATTCTGTGAAATGCATGTGTAGACACACAAGCAGTGTGTCTGAGCAAGGCCATGCCAAATGGAAGCTGCTCAAGGGACGAGGATTTGGGCCTTAGGTTGCACAGCAGTGGTGTCTTTGTGGCATTCTTCTGGTTTCATTGTTCAGACTCTGTCTTTGGGGGTTTGGGTGGGAGTTTTGCTCAGGCAGCTTTCTCCAGCAATTTCCTCTGATTCTCACCCACAGAGTCTGGTCATAACTCAAGACAAATGTCTTCTCTCAGCAGCTACAAAACACTTAATCCTTTTGAATTAAGAGCGAGTGGATGAGTTGGAAATGTTGTGGACCCTTATTGCCCATTTGGTGCTCTTATAAAACATTAACAGGGAACAGGGAAAGGAATTGCATCCATGTCCTGAGACACTTCAGGCAGATCTAAGTGATATTTAGCTCTGAATAAACCTTATAATTAGCCTGAGCTTTACAAACATTTGTTCTGTTTATCCTAGACTGCACACATTTCCACCCATAGTTTTAATCCTTCCTGAATTTAGTTTGCCACTTGGCACTCACTTGGTTAGAGAAAAATACAGCAGATATATGGAACTTGGCTAAATGCCCTGTCACAGGGGGTTTCAGTCCCTGCTAGCTTGCAGTCTGGTTATTCAGTTTATTATAGAAGGGGCATTTGAAGCTCATCCAGTCCAACCCCCCTGCAGTCAGCAGGGACATCTGCAAACAGAGCAGGTTGCTCACAGCCCCACATAACCTCACCTGGAATGCTGCCAGGGATGGGACATCTCCCACCTCTCTGGGCAGCCTGGCACAGGCTCTCACCACCCTCAGCCTCAAACATTTCTTCCTTCTCTCCACTCTCAATCTCCCCCTCTTAGTTTCCAACCATCACCCCTTGTCCTCTCACAACAGGCCCTCAGAAAAAGTCTGTCCCCAGCTTTCTTCTAGGCCCTTGAAGCACTGAGAGGCCACCAGAAGGTCTCCCTGGAGCCTTCTCCTCTCCAGGCTGCCCAAGGCCAACTCTCTCAGCCTGGAGCCTCCCAGCAGAGCCCTTCCAGCCCTGCCAGCATTGCTGTGGCCTCCTCTGGCCCTGCTCCAACAGCTCCCTGCCTGTGCTGAGCACTCCAGAGCTGCCCCAGCACTGCAGGGGGGTTCTGAGCAGAGCCCAGCAGAGGGGCAGAATCCCCTCCCTGCCCCTGCTGCCCACACTGCTGGGGATCAGCCCAGCACAGGCCTGGCTCTGGGCTGGCAGTGCTCAGTGCCAGCTCATGGCCAGCTCTGCACCCCCAGCACCCCCAAGGCCTTGTGCACAGGGCTGCTCTCCAGCCCTGCATCCCCAGCCTGGACTTCCACTGGGGGTTACCTTGCACTTGTCCTTGCTGACCCCGCTGAGTGTCATAGGTAACGATGTGGAGTTAGGAATTTGTTCTTTCTCGGTGATGTTCCTCACCTTCCCCTGCCTCTGTCCCTTGACTTGAGCTACAAGGATGTTATCTGGCAGGCCAGACAAAAGGGGAAGGAAATTATCTGTACCAGAGGGAAGGGTTTCGCTGCTTTCTGTGCCTTTTACTTCTTTAGCCATAGGAACACCAATTTCCCAGCGCTCGTTGGGAAGGGTCCATGAGCTGCCTTCCATTGAATAGCACATTTCCTGCCCTCTGCAAATTAAACCCTGGGCTTACTTTTGTAAATATCTAGGTCTGTCTCACCACATCAGATTCCTTGCTTCTGTTTTTCAGAGTCTCTTTGTCTTCTTGTTTCCATTTTAACAGGAAATCCTGTTTGTTAATGCAAAGCCTCCATTAATTGTTCTGGAGTTGCTTCTGTGTTTGCTTACACTCTCTTTCTACAAGTGTGCAGTGACTGCCTCTCCACTTAGGAACAAGATCATTTCTTCAGGAGACAAAACTTGGAATACCTTCATAGCACATCAGTTACAGATCTCTGTTCATATGCAGAGCAGTGGCAGATAATACTCTTCAAAATTAGTGAGGAGCTTTTGTGGTGAACTGTGGAGGGCTTGGAGTGCTTCATTTGTTATGGTTGAGCACAAACCCTGTGAGGAGAGGCTGAGGGAGCTGGGGTTGCTTAGCCTGGAGAAGAGGAGGCTCAGGAGAGACCTTCTTGCTGTCTACAACTACCTGAAGGGACATTGTAGCCAGGAGGGGGTTGGTCTCTTCTGCCAAGTAAGCAGCACCAGAACAAGGGGACACAGTCTCAAGCTGCATCAGGGGGAGTTTAGGCTGGAGGTGAGGAGAAAGTTCTTCCCAGCAAGAGTAATTGGCCATTGGAATGTGCTGCCCAGGGAGGTGGTGGAGTCCCCAACCCTGGAGGTGTTCAGGAGGGGACTGGATGTGGCACTTGGTGCCATGGTTTAGTCATGGGTCTGTGGTGACAGGTTGGACTCGATGATCTTTGAGGTCTCTTCCAACCTTAGTGATACTGTGACTTGAGGACTGTAGAATCAAAAGAACATTCTCTGGTGCTCATTCTGTAACAGGAAGATGGGATAGAAGTTGGTTATTTACTCAGATGTCCTAAAATCATTTGGGATGAGGCTTGGGGTTTTTTCCCTGAAGGAGCAGGCTGCTGAGGTGCACAGCCTGTTTCTAAGAGGACAAACATGGTTTTGAGAAGACACCAGGCAAGAAAGGTCAAACAAACTCTGATCACCAAGTAGAAAAGTCAGACATGTCAATGCCATCCTCACACTGCCCTTTTTCCTACCTGGGAGAAGCCCTTTTCATTCTAGTCCTTTAAACACTCATTGGTGTTCCATCAGTGATGCCTGTGGAAAGCATTTCATTTCTATCCCTGACTGATTCTTGGTTTCACATCACCTCCACAAGCCAGATGGACTAAATAGTAAATACAGCAAAGCTTTATTCAGCAGAAGCTAGTCACACACAGAATCACAGAAGTGTCAGGGCTGGAAGGGACCTCAAGGCTCAGCCAGTTTCAACCCCCCTGCCATGGGCAGGGACACTTCACACCACAGCAGGTTGCTCACAGCCACATCCAGCCTGGCTGCAAACACCTCCAGGCAGGAGGCTTCCACCACCTCCCTGGGCACTCTGCAAGGTTGGAAAGGAAGATACAGAGTACATGCTTATTCTTTTGTTTAACAGTTTGATGTCTTAATAGGTTAGCTTCTCCTTCCTGCAATCCCAGATGTCTCCCAGGCCTTAGAGTAGGGCTAAAGTAAGTCAAAACAGTGTCCCACCATGGAGAAAACCAACCCCACCTATCTCCTAGATGTTCTCCAGGGCTATTCTCTCTGAGTACTTATGTGCTGTTACAGCTTGGGTAACTCAGATGCAAGATGCCTCCAGGGCTCTCCAGTAGACAGGGTTATTTGACAACTTAGTGATTTTTCTGCACTTAACTCACCCTAAAGGGATTTGTCCCGGGGCTTGGTTCCTTCAGTGCTTGCAGAGCACTTCTCCATAGCTCACAGAGAGGCTGCCCCGCTTGCTTGCCGCTAGTCACTCCATACAGGACTATAAAATCACAGACTGGTTTGGGTTGGAATTAACAATTCATCCAGTCCAATGCCCTGCAGTCTGCAGGGACATCTGCAGCTAGAGCAGGTGGCTCACAGCCCCAAACAGCCCCACCTGGATTCTAGCTCTTCTCTGGGCAACCTGGGACAGGCTCTCAGCACCCTCAGCATCAAACATTTCTTGCTTCTCTCCACTCTCAATCTCCCTCTCTTAGTTTCAAGCCATCACTCCTTGTCCTGTCACAACAGGCCCTGAGAAAAAGTCTGTCCCTGTCCTTATTAGAGGCCCCTTGAACCACTTAAGGGCCACTAGAAGGTCTCCCTGGAGCCTTCTCTTCTCCAGGCTGCCCAAGCCCAACTCTCTCAGCCTGCAGCCTCCCAGCAGAGCCCTTCCAGCCCTGCCAGCATTGCTGTGGCCTCCTCTGGCCCTGCTCCAACAGCTCCCTGGCTGTGCTGAGCACTCCAGAGCTGCCCCAGCACTGCAGGGGGGGTCTGAGCAGAGCCCAGCAGAGGGGCAGAATCCCCTCCCTGCCCCTGCTGCCCACACTGCTGGGGATCAGCCCAGCACAGGGCTGGCTCTGGGCTGGCAGTACTCAGTGCCAGCTCATGGCCAGCTCTGCACCCCTAGCACCCCCAAGGCCTTCTGCACAGGGCTGCCCTCCAGCCCTGCATCCCTATCATGAGGGTTCATGGTATAGATCATAATACTTGGGCTATCCCCAACTCATATGTGGGACCTTACACTTGTCCTTCTTGCACCTCATGAAGCTCACACAAGCTCACTTCTCCAGCTTGTCCAAGCCCCCTCTGGGTGGCATCTCATCCCTTGCTCTTATTTACTCTGATGTAGCTCAGTGCATTTGTTTTATTTCCTATGAGGGACCCAGCAGTGTTCCATATACAGGAACTAAGGTATGGGTTTGAATTTCAGCTGCCAGGTCTGAAAACAAAGATATATTTAGAGCTTGCTATATAAAGTAGTTTGTTGGTTGGTTTCCACCCCCCCCCCTTATGATTGTGGCATCCATGCAGGCATTACAAAATTCTATTGTTTCAGGAGTGTTTGCATGACATGGTTAGGGTGTTTAGAGCTTATATTTAATTCTTTAAAGTGGAGAACAATAGTGGCAGTTTGGCATCTCCCTGAGAGCTGAGCACAGGAACAGCACGGAGTGGTGCTGGGTTGTTTGAGAACATTTATCATCACCATTTTTGATCCCTGAAACTGATTTATGTCCCCCTCCCCCACCCCCCCCATCGACCAGATAGTGTTTGTGTTTCTGTCATTCAGCTTGTTTGCAGTTTACTTCTGAAGGAGGGGAGCAAGAGAGTGAGGAGAAAAGATTCAGAACATCTGAATTTCTAAGCTTCAAACGCATGATGCTGAGCAGTCCTCAAGTCATTCTCCACTCAGCACACAAACACAGAGTACCAGACTGGTAGGGGTTGGAAGAGATCCTGGGGGGATCATCTAGCCCACACCTCCTGTGCAAGCAGGGCACCCACAGCAGCTTGCCCTGCATCAAAATGTCCAGCTGGGTTTTGGAAGCTCTCCACACAAGGACACTCCACGACCTCTCTGGGCAGCCTGCTCCAGCCCTCCAGCACCTTGACAACAAAGAAGTTTCTCCTCCTGTTCAGATGCAACCTCCTGGGTTCCAGTTTTTGTCCCTTGCCCCTTCTCCTGTAGCTGGGCATCACAGATAAGAGTCTGGCCCCAACCTCTTTCACCCCACATTTTGATGTTGATCAGCATTCAAGAGATTCCCTGTCCAGACTAAACAGCCTCAGGTCTCTCAGCCTTTGAATTCAGGTAATTTAAGGTCTTTCCTGCTGGGAAGCTCATTGTTGATTTGGATTGGGAGAAGCCCAGTTCCTCTCTTTCTGTCACAAAACTCCATCTGACCTTCCTCTGTAAATGTCCACTGCTTGTCTCCCACTCTGAGACTCTGATCACACTGAGGATTAGCTTGCCATTGCCTTGGGTCACCCTGTTTAATTCCTTTAGATGATGTACACTGCTACCCTTCTCATTGTCCAGAGCTCCAGGTTTTGGCAAATTCTATGTCTAGATTTACTTAAAGATTCTCATTTCAATCAATTCTTCTGTAGAACTTACAGAATCATAGAAACAAGGTTGGAAAAGATCTCAAAGATCATCAAGTGCAACCTGCCACCCAACATCTCCTTACAACTAAACCATGGCTCCAAGTGCCACATCCAGTCCCCTCTTGAACACCTCCAGGGATGGGAACTCCACCACCTCCCTGGGCAGCACATCCCAATGGCTAACAACTCTCTCTGGGAAGAACTTTCTCCTCACCTCCAGCCTGAACCTCGCCTGGCACAGCTTGAGACTGTGTCCTCTTGTTCTGGTGCTGGTTGCCTGGGAGAAGAGACCAACCCTCACCTGGCTCCAACCTCCCTTCAGGGAGTTGTAGACAGCAAGAAGGTCTCCCCTGAGCCTCCTCTTCTCCAGGCTAAGCAACCCCAGCTCCCTCAGCCTCTCCTCACAGGGCTGTGCTCAAGGCCTCTCCCCAGCCTTGTTGCCCTTCTCTGGACACCTTCCAGCAGCTCAACATCTTTTCTAAACTGAGGGGCCCAGAACTGGACACAGGACTCAAGGTGTGGCCTAACCAGTGCAGTGTACAGGGGCACAAT
The DNA here is from genome assembly GCA_011125475.1 of Melanerpes aurifrons. Lineage (NCBI taxonomy): Eukaryota > Metazoa > Chordata > Aves > Piciformes > Picidae > Melanerpes > Melanerpes aurifrons. Next base: position 1,526,756 of record WWNC01000097.1, read on the forward strand.
GACTTCCCTGCTCCTGCTGGCCACACTGTTCCTGATGCAGGCCAGGATGCCATTGGCCTTCTTGGCCACCTGGGCACACTGCTGGCTCATGTTTAGGCAGCTGTCAATCAGCACCCCCAGGTCTCAGCCACTCTGCCCCCAGCCTGTAGCTCTGCATGGGGTTGCCGTGGCCAAAGTGCAGCCCCTGGCACTTGGACTTGTTGAATGCCATCCTGTTGATCTCTGCCCATCTGTCCAGCCTGTCAAGGTCTCTTTGGAGAGGCCTTCTACCCTCTAACAGAAGTTGCTCTGTTTTATCACCCACCCTCCAACCAATAATTTTTGTCTTGTAATTTTTGGTGAACTGAGGAAAAAAAATGTTAAATGAGTTCCCATTATTGATTGGTGATTGTTTTGTTGTTGTTGTTGTTGTTTATTTTTTCCCCCTCCCTTGGGTCCATAGGCTTTGTGGAATTGGCTTTCAGACAGGGTGAAGTTCATGTGTTGCTGGTTGGAATTGTATTGTGTGTGCAAACAGCCCATAATGAAATTGCACTCAGACAGCCACTGCTGTTTAGTCTGCAGCTGTCTGGGCCCTGGTTGAAGCTCAGCCTTGTGTGAAATTAAAAACTCCATCTCTGGAGAGTTCAGACACCACTGAGGATTTGGGGTTGCAAGGGACCTCCAAAGCTCATCCAGTCCAACCCCCTGCAGTCAGCAGGGACATCTGCAAACAGAGCAGGTTGCTCACAGCCCCACATAACCTCACCTGGGATGTTACCAGGGATGGGACATCTCCCACCTCTCTGGGCAGCCTGGGGCAGGCTCTCAGCACCCTCAGCATCAAACATTTCTGCCTTCTCTCCACTCTCAATCTCCCTCTCTTAGTTTCAAGCCATCACCCCTTGTCCTGTCACAACAGGCCCTCAGAAAAAGGCTGTCCCCAGCTTTCTTCTAGGCCCCCTGAAGTCCTGCAAGGCCACCAGAAGGTCTCCCTGGAGCCTTCTCTTCTGCAGGCTGCCCAAGGCCAACTCTCTCAGCCTGGAGCCTCCCAGCAGAGCCCTTCCAGCCCTGCCAGCATTGCTGTGGCCTCCTCTGGCCCTGCTCCAACAGCTCCCTGTCTGTGCTGTGCTGAGCTGCCCCAGCACTGCAGGGGTGGCCTGAGCAGAGCCCAGCAGAGGAGCAGAATCCCCTCCCTGCCTTGACTTGGTGGCCACTAATTCCTAAAAATCAGAAGCAGAAGACCTTGGGATTGTTGTTCAGCCTTGAGTCTTCCTTGTTGGCTGAGCTCATCCATGGTGTGGTCGGAAGACCTCTGATGGCTGCCAGCTGTTGTTTCATCTTGCTATTATTCCAACCTATCTTTCTTTTTTGGCTTGTTAAATGTCATTCCACACTTACTTCTGTGAGATATAGATGGGGGTACCAATGACCAAGCTTCTGAACATCCATTTTGTGTTACTTTGAAATGTCCATGGTGGGAGAGGTTCAAGGACTGTCTGCCTCCATAGCCTGTGTGAGAGCTGACGGAGAAGAAGGGAATAGAGAGGAGAGAAGCACTGTGTCAACTTGTGTGGGCTGCCTGGTGTGACCACATTCTATGTTTATATTTTCTTGTTTAATTCAATCTCAACTTGGTTGTTAGGGCAGCAAAAAAACTCTTTAAGTACCACGAGGGGAAAAGTCTGGGATCATCTTAACTCCCACCTCTGCACGAACTGGCACTCATCTCATCCATTGTTACGGGGAGAGGAACAGCTTTGTGGTATAACTAAGATGATGTTCAAGGTCTCTTGCATGAGTTTCTGAGAAGATGTTTTTGTTTGGTTTTCCCCCCTGTTTTGAATTCATACCTCCAAAATCAAATTAACACCCCAAAACTTGCAGACAGCGAGGATGTGGCTGGTGGAATCTTCCTTTAGAAGGCAGTGCTTGTCGAGGGTTGGTGGCCAAGAGGGCCAATGGCATCCTGGCCTGCATTAGGAATAGTGTGACCAGCAGGAGCAGGGAAGTCATTGTGCCTCTGTACTCTGCATTGGTTAGGCCACACCTTGAGTCCTGTGTCCAGTTCTGGGCCCCTCAGTTTAAGAAGGACGTGAAAACATTTGAAGGTGTCCAGAGAAGGTCAACAAGGCTGGGGAGAGGCCTTGAGCACAGCCCTGTGAGGAGAGGCTGAGGGAGCTGGGGTTGCTTAGCCTGGAGAAGAGGAGGCTCAGGGGAGACCTTCTTGCTGTCTACAACTCCCTGAAGGGAGGTTGTAGCCAGGTGGGGGTTGGTCTCTTCTCCCAGGCACCCAGCACCAGAACAAGAGGCCACAGTCTCAAGCTGTGCCAGGGGAGGTTTAGGCTGGAGGTAAGGAGAAAGTTCTTCACCGAGCGAGTCGTTCGTCATTGGAATGTGCTGCCCAGGAGGTGGTGGAGTCCCCATCCCTGGAGGTGTTCAAGAGGGGATTGGATGTGGCACTTGGTGCCATGGTCTAGTCATGGGGTCTGTGTTGATATGTTGGACTTGATGGTCCTCGAGGTCCTTTCCAACCTTAGTTATACTGTGAGACTGTGATACTGAGGGTAAAGTGGGTCTTTTACGAGCTGAATTTCATGCAAATCTCAGAATCATAGAATCAATAATCTTGGAAAAGACCTCAGAGATCATCAGGTCCAACCTGTCACCCAACACATCGTCACTAACTAGACCATGGCACCAAGTGCCACATCCAATCCCCTCTTGAACACCTCCAGGGATGGGGACTCCACCACCTCCCTGGGCAGCACATCCCAATGGCTATCAACTCTCTCAGTGAAGAACTTTTTCCTCACCTCCAGCCTGAACTTCCTCTGGCACAGCTTGAGACTGTGTCCTCTTGTTCTGGGGCTAGTTACTTGAGAGAAGAGACCAAATCCTTCCTGGCTACAACCTCCCTTCAGGTAGTTGTAGAGAGCAAGAAGGTCTTCCCTGAGCCTCCTCTTCTCCAGGCTAAGCAACCCCAGCTCCTTCAGCCTCTCTGGTGTAAGGGTCCCAAAACTGAACCTGGGATTGGACATGTGTACTCAATCCCTGCCCTGCTCCTCCTGGCCATACCATTGCTGATCCAGGCCAGGATGCTGGTGACCTTCTTGGCCAGCTGGGCACGCTGCTGGCTCATCTCCAGCACCCCCAGGTCTGTTTCTGCTGGTCGGTTTCCAGCCACTCTGCTCCAGGTCTGGAGTATTGCAGGGGATTGTCATGACCCAAGGGCAGGACCCAGCACTTGGCCTTGTTGAGCCTCATCCCACTGGCTTCAGTCCATTGGTCCAGCCTGTCCAGATCCCTCTGTAGAACCTCCCAACCCTCAAGCAGATCAACACTCCCACCCAACGTGGTGTCATCTGCATACTTACTGAGGGTGCCCTTCATCCCCTCAGCCAGATCATCGATAAAGATGTTGAACAGAACAGGTCCCAGTGCTGAGCCCTGGGGTTTAAGATGTATAAATTGCTGCCTATGCATCCCTGCCCTCCTCTAAGGGATGGTTTTTCTGGAGCTGGATTTATGTAAAAGAGAATTGTGTTGATTTTCTTTTAACCTGAGCTTTGGTGTTCTGGGCACTTGTCCCACCTAGTCTTGTCTCATCACCCTTGCAAGGGTGATGAGATGTGGCAGGAAAGCAAGACTTTGCAAGGTGCCAAAGGCAGCATGCCCCCTGACTGCTGTTTTGGAGGCAGAAATCAACCCACCAAGGACTTAATCCTGCCATAAGCAAGCACTGCAGCTCAGTGAGTTACACTTAGGTGAAAAAAAAACAAAGGAAAATATTTAAGGGAGCAGAAGCAGGGTGTGAAAAAAAACAGACTTCCCTCCTTTTCCTTGCTCCTTCTTTTGCCCAGCTCTCCACATTCCTGCCAGGGAAAACAAAGTTGCTCTTTGCTGTTTCAATTCCATGCAAACTACCCAATTTTTGTGCATTTCCCTCTTTGCATGTATTGATCAAACCAGCTTCTCAAACTCCTGGTCCCACTCTTTTGGTTATATTTACATTTCCTTGGTAGCCAAAATGCTTTGTGTTCTTTGGAGAAGAATCTGCTGGTTGAAAATCAGTTTTACTCCAAATGCTTCCTTTTTACTCCAAATTCTTCCTTTTTATTGCAAATTCTTCCTTTTTACTCCAAATTCTTCCTTTTTACTCCAAACTCTTCCTTTTTGCTCCGAATTCTTCCTTTTAATTCCAAATTCTTCCTTTTTATTCCAAATTCTTCCTTTTTGCTCCAAATCCTTCCTTTTAATTCCAAATTCTTCCATTTTATTGCAAATTATTCCTTTTTGCTCCAAATTCTTCCTTTTTAACTCCAAATTATTCTGTTTTATTCCAGATTCTTTCTTTTTACTCTAAAATCCTCCTTTTTATTTCAAATTATTCCTTTTTGCTCCAAATTCTTCCTTTTTATTTCAAATTCTTCCTTTTATTCCAAATTCTTCCTTTTTGCTCCAAATTCTTTCTTTTTGCTCCAAATTCTTCCTTTTTATTCCAAATTCTTCCTTTTTATTTCAAATTCTTCTTTTTTACTCCAAATTCTTCCTTTTTGCTCCAAATTCTTCCTTTTTATTTAAAATTCTACCTTTTTGCTCCAAATGCTTCCTTTTTACTCCAGAGTCTTCCTTTTAATTCCAAATTCTTCCCTTTTTATTTTAAATTCTTCCTTTTAATTCCAAATTCTTCCTTTTTGCTCCAATTTCTTCCTTTTTATTTCAATATCTTCCTTTTAATTCCAAATTCTTCCTTTTTGCTCCAAATTATTCCTTTGAATTCCAAATTCTTCCTTTGTGCTCCAAATTCTTCCTTTTTGCTCCAATTTCTTCCTTTTTATTTCCAATTCTACCTTTTTGCTCCAAATTCTTCCTTTTTATTTCAAATTCTACCTTTTTGCTCCAAATTCTTCCTTTTTACTCCAGATTCTTCCTTTTAATTCCAAATTCTTCCCTTTTTATTTGAAATTCTTCCTTTTAATTCCAAATTCTTCCTTTTTGCTCCAATTTCTTCCTTTTTATTTCAAATCCTTCCTTTTAATTCCAAATTCTTCCTTTTTGCTCCAAATTCTTCCTTTTATTCCAAATTCTTCCTTTTTACTCCAGATTCTTTCTTTTTGCTCCAATTTCTTCCTTTTTATTGCAAATTCTTCCTTTTCATTCCAAATTCTTCCTTTTTGCTCCAAATTCTTGCTTTTAATTCCAAATTCTTCCTTTTTATTCCAAATTCTTCCTTTTTACTCCAAATTATTCCTTTTTATTTCAAATTCTTCCTTTTTATTCCAATTCTTCCTTTTTGCCCCAAATTCTTCCTTTTTGCTCCTAATTCTTTCTTTTTGCTCCAAATTCTTCCTTTTTATTCCAAATTCTACCTTTTTGCTCCAATTTCTTCCTTTTTATTCCAAATTCTTCCTTTTTACTCCAAATTCTTGCTTTTTATTCCAAATTCTTCCTTTTTATTTCATATTCTTACTTTTTGCTCCAAATTCTTCCTTTTTACTCCAAATTCTTCCTTTTTATTCTTTATTGTGTGTGAAATGATCCCCTGAAGCAGACAGACACCAAATCTAACCTTCTCTTGCTGCACCTCCCTGTAAGCATGACCAGCTTGGTTGGAGCTGAGTATTCCATCTCCACAGCACTAGATGGTGCTGATGGCAGTGTCTGTGAAGGCTGAGGCTTCAAAGCTAGCTGTGGTGTGAGAAGGGGTGCTGCTGCTGCTGCTGCTTCAGACCAGGGACCAGCTTGCACATCAAATTTGTGATCTGGAAAAAAACCCAATTTCCATCTGAGAGTACAGACTGACTGTGCAGGGGGGAAGGATGAAGCCTGTGCTACACAGAATCCAAGACTGGTAGTGGGTTGGCAGGGACCTCTGGAGATCATCCAGCCCAACCTCCCCTGCTCCAGCAGGGCACCCACAGCAGCTTGCCCAGCAGCACAGTGCCCAGGGGGGGTTGGAAGCTCTCCACACCAGGACACTCCACAACCTCTCTGGGCAGCCTGCTCCAGACCTCCAGCACCCTCACAACAAAGAAATTTCTCCTTCTGTTCAGGTGAAACCTCTTGGGTTGCAGTTTGTGCCTATTTCCTCTTGTCCTGTCCCTGGGCACCACTGAGCAGAGTCTGGCCCCAGCCTCTTGCCCCCCACAGGTCCTTTATCTCTTGCTGAGCGTTGCTCAGATCCCCTCTGGAGCTGCTCTTCTCCAGGCTCAACATTCCCAGGGGCTTTCAGCCTTTCCTCCTCACAGAGATGCTCCAGGGCCCCTCAGCATCTTTGTAGCCCCCACTGGCTCTTTCCTGTACTTCCCTGTCTCTCTTGAACTGGGGAGCCCAGAACTGAACCCAGTACTCCAGGTGTGGCCTCACTAATACATCTTACTTCTGTGTTGCTTCTTTTTTAACATAGCATATTCTAGTGGCTTTGACTAATAGCTTTGAATTAGTGTGTGGTTGCCATTTGGGCTCAGAAATGGCATCTCTTGTCCAGGCCTTATTGGATAGAGTAAAAGAGAAAGATAAGATTCCAGTTTTCACCTCCTTTCCTGAATACACCAAATCCAGTTGTGATTATCACAGTAGCAGTGTCCAGGCTTGGACCAGGAGTTGGCCAGCCATGGTACTGACCCTGGTTTCAGCTGTGCCATCTTCAGCCCATTCCTCATTCTGGCAGGTTCTGGCTGAGCCTTGAGGATAGTACAACCTTCTTGAGGGCTCTCATCTGTCTTAGTTGGATGTCCTGTGTGCAGCAGAGGTTCTCCTTAGAAAGAAGCTGTTAATCTGGTGTGAAAATGTCTGGCTGAAGAGGTGTTGGGAAATGGTTTTAGGGAATTTATGGAATTGGCTCTTAGGAAGTAGAGACTTAGACATGAGAAGCATAACTAATTCCTGGTGGTGAAGTGCTGGAAAAGCTTTTCCCTGAAGCTCTTGACTAGCAATGAGGGGGCAGGCTCTGATACTCCAAGGCATCTACTACTACCACTACTCTCTGTGAAACACATCAATGACTTATTTTAAATACAAAAATAAAGGCAAAGTCAATTTAAGAGAAGTACTTCAAATGCTGAGCATCATTTCTTGAGGCAGGAAAGCTTTCAGAGCTCTGAAGCTGTTCTCTAGTTCCAAAACACACAGGCTCTCCAGAAGATAAAACTGGGGTCATATTTTGCCACCTGCTTTTTCATTTACTGAACCAGCTTAAATATTTTGTGACTTGGCTCTGGTGAGGAAGGATCCTGCCACTGCTGTCGTCCCAAGTGTAACCCCATCCAAGAGCAGCATGCTCAGGGTACAGTGAATTTTCTTGGTGTTTATTTGTCAGGGCAGACATTTCACCCTCTAAGAACCAACAATGTCATCTGGGGAAAGCCTGAGGAGTCCTGTAATGCTCCAAAAAAGATACCAGAAGAACCTTTTAAATTATATCACAGAATCCCAGCATGGTTGGGGTTGGAAGAGACCTCTGGAGATCATCCAGTCCAACCCCCCATGCTAAAGGTGGGGGTTGCTGTTGGAGGAGAAGCTCACCAGGAGCTCTCAGTGTGCACTTGCAGCCCAGAAAGCCAAGCAGAGCCTGGGCTGCAGCAGGAGAAGTGTGGCCAGCAGGGCAAGGGAGGTGATTCTCCCCCTCTGCTCAGCTCTGGGGAGACCCCACCTGGAGTACTGTGTCCAATTCTGGAACCTCTATTACAAGAGGGATGTGGAGGTGCTGGAAGGTGTCCAGAGCAGGGCCAGGAGGATGAGCAGAGGGCTGGAGCACCTCTCCTGTGAGGACAGACTTAAGGAGTTGGGGCTGTTGAGTCTGGAGAAGAGAAGGCTCCCAGGTGACCTCATTGTGGCCTTCCATTATCTGCAGGGGGCTCCAGGAAGGCTGGGGAGGGACTGCTCAGGATCTGAGGGAGTGCTAGGACTAGGGGGAATGGAATGAAGCTGGAGGTGGGGAGATTGAGGCTGGAGGGGAGGAGGAAGTTCTTCCCCAGGAGAGTGGTGAAGCCCTGGACTGGGTTGTGCAGGGAGGTGGTTGGGGCCCTGTCCCTGGAGGTGTTTAAGGCCAGGCTGGCTGAGGCTGTGGCCAGGCTGATGTAGTGTGGGGTGTCCCTGCCCATGGCAGGGGGGTTGGAACTGGATGATCCTTGTGGTCCCTTCCAACCCTGACTGACACTTTGAGACTATGATACTAAAGCAGGGCACCCCCAGCAGCTTGCCCAGCAGCCCAATGGCCAGGGTGGGGTTGGAAGCTCTCCAGAGAAGGAGGCTCCACAACCTCTCTGGGCAGCCTGCTCCAGGCCTCCAGTGCTCCCACAGACATACATGACCTGTGGAGAGATGAAGAGTAAGGAAAGTGAACTGAAAACCATGTTTGAGTTATCCAGTGGTTTTACAGATTTATCTGACTGCTTGAAGCTGCTGAGCACGAGCTGCTGACCTCTGTCCACTGCTTCCACTTCTCATCTCTCCTTCTACCACTGAAGTCAAGTTGCATTCTCTTCATCTATCAGATTATGCCACTGCCATGCCTTTTTTTTTTTCCAAAGGGCATGGAGAAAGTGTTTCTTTCTCTGCTTGTACCTCTGATTTCACATCTGTGTATAAAGCCAAGGTAATGCTTTATTGCTTGAATGAAGCTAAATACACTTTTGAAGATCATTTTCTAGTACAATGCAATTCTCAGCCTCCAAATACCCAAGGCTCCTGACATATACTTGGATTCTTCCTGGTGTTCCAGTCAATACCACACAATATGCTTAAAGACATATCTCAATGTATTGCATGAGGTGTTGCACTTAAAAACACAATAGAACAGAACAGAATTAACCAGGTTGGAAAAGACCTTTGAGATCATCAGGTCCAACCTATCTCCCAACACCATCTAATCAACTAAGCCATGGCACCAAGTGCCTCATCTACTCATGTCTTTGGGCAATCAGATCCTGGTAAGGAGCTCCTGTGGGTTGTGTACCATCCCTTTTGTTACAGTTTGACTGGTGAGAACTGTCTGCTCAGTTCTGGGCTCCCCAGTTCAAGAGACAGGGAACTGCTGGAGGGAGCCCAGTGGAGGCTACAAAGCTGCTGAGGGGCCCTGGAGCATCTCTGTGAGGAGGAAAGGCTGAAAGCCCCTGGGACTGTTGAGCCTGGAGAAGAGCAGCTCCAGAGGGGATCTGAGCAATGCTCAGCAAGAGATAAAGGACCTGTGGGGGGCAAGAGGCTGGGGCCAGACTCTGCTCAGTGGTGCCCAGGGACAGGACAAGAGGCAATAGGCACAAACTGCAACCCAGGAGGTTTCATCTGAACAGAAGGAGAAATTTCTTTGTTGTGAGGGTGCTGGAGGTCTGGAGCAGGCTGACCAGAGAGGTTGTGAAGTGTCCTTGTGTGGAGAGCTTCCAACCCCCCCTGGGCACTGTGCTGCTGGGCAAGCTGCTGTGGGTGCCCTGCTGGAGCAGGGGAGGTTGGGCTGGATGATCTCCAGAGGTCCCTTCCCACCCCATCCTGCTGTGATTCTATGTAACTTAACCATGAAATTATGATGCTCTTCACATCATTTATTGTATAGAATCTTCCTAATTAAAATTCTGCTGTCACTTTGCCCAGATGTTAAATGAATAAATAAGTCAACTCTGTCACTCTTGTGCAGTGCATTCCAAAACCCTCTTTATTCGGGCCAGTGCATACAACCAAACATCTCTTCTGACTGGATAGCCATAACTGTTTCAGAATCTTATTGTCAAGTCATTGTAATACTTTTTTTCTCTCTCTCTTTTTTTTTTTCCCCTTTGTCCCTTGCAGTTTATTTTCTTTGCTGTCCAAAAAACACAACAAAGTGCTGGAGCAAGCCACGCAGTCCTTGAGAGGTTCCCTGGGTTCAAACGACTCGCCGCTTCCTGATTATGTGAGTATCTGGCTGCCTGTTTCAGTGGGTTTGCTTCTAAATGGAAGTGGCACAACCCCAAACATGCAGAGGTTCTGTCAAAACACCAGCCAGCCCAGCAGCCACCAAACACCAAAATACAGGAACCTGAGTGAGTGATGTCGTGTCTGAAACGTCTCTCCTTAAAAGCAAACACTGCGCTCGCGAGGGGGAAAACAAAACCACAGCTATTCATAGCAGTGAGGTTTATGTACCCTGGAAGCTTGCAATTACAGAATCACAGAAAGCTCTGGAGCTTGCAAGGGACCTCTGGAGATCAATGCCAAGCCCCCTGCCAAGGCAGGTTTGCCTAAAGAAGGATGCACAGGAACACATCCAGTCGGGTTTTGAATGTCTCCAGAGATGGAGGCTCCTCCACATCTCTGGGCAGCCTGCTCCAGGGCTCTGTCACCCTTAAGGTAGAGAGGTTCCTCCTCATGTTTAAATGGTTCTTCCCATGTGCCTGTTGCCCCTTGTCCTGTCACTGGGCACTGCTGAAGAAAGCCTGGTCCCATCTTTCTGACACCCACTCTCTAAGTACTGATCAGCATCGATGAGATCCCCCCGCAGGCTGCTCTTCTCCAGACTAAAAAACCCCAATTCCCTCAGTCTTTCCTCACAAGAGAGATATTCCAGTCCCCTCAGCATCTTTGTAACCCTTTTCTCTACCTTCTCCAGCAAGTCCCTGTCCTTCTGGAAGTGGAGAGCCCAGAACTGGACATAGTATTCCAGATGTGGCCTCATTGGGGCAGACTGAAGGAGGAGAACAATTCTTGACCTGCTGGCCACATTCTTCTTGATTCACCCTGGGATGCCATTGGCCTTCTTGGCCACGAGGGCACACTGCTGGCTCTTGGCCATCCTGTTGTGCACCAACACTCCCAGGTCCTTTGCCCCAGAGCTGCTCTCAAACCCCTGCTGATAGAGGTTTCTTATTTCAGCATACTCAAACCATGCAGTCAGGAATTGTGAAGAGCAGGCCTTTGGCACCCGTCATAGGTCAAAATGCCTAAAAATGGTTGAAAACAATTCCTAGTGGAGCCCTGAAGTCCTGGGGCAAATGAGTATGTTCTAAAGACATGCACACATGAAGCCCTCTTCAATTTGCTGAGCCAGTACCCACAAATAGGCAACAATTTTGTGCTGTAATTGCATGGCTTTGTTGGAAAAAAAAAATCTCTAGTTTTGGTACAAGAAGGAGAAGTCTTCCAAGGACTTCAATAATACCTTTGTACTACTGAGGTGTCTTTGGTTTGTACTCAGTTGAACTCTTCACTGCAATGCTGTGTAAAAGCAAGTTGATTTCTCATTTCCAGCACTGCATTTATAAGTGGTTTGGGGTTTGGGGTTGGGTTTTTTTCCTGGGGCTTTTGATGAGGAAAATAACAACTCTTTTATTGTCAGTGTTAGTGCCTGTTCCAGGATGTACTTGCCTGAGACCTCATGTATCATATTCCTCTGGCATTAAATGTGATGCTAGCAATTAAACACACACCAAAAAAAAAAATAGCCAATACATGTCACAAAAGGGCTTAAAAGATAATTTGAAGCAGTAATTTAGTGATTTGGGAGTCCTATCAACTAACCAAGCTCCTTAAGCTGCATCTTCTAGTTGTTCTTGGTGACATGTACCACACAGACCTGAGGCACTGTGTAATTCAGAGGCTCAGAGGGTCACAGAATCGTTGTGGTTGGAGGAAACCTTCAAGGTCATGAAGTCCAAGCATTAACCTAGCACTGCCTGGTCACCACTAAACCATGACCCTCAGCTTCCTGGCTTTGAGACCCCTGCAGGAATGGAGAATCCACCACTGCCCTGGGCAGTCAGGTCTAGGTCTGGGCAGCCTTTGTGGGGAAGACTTTTCTCTTCCTGTCCAACCTGAACATCCCCTGGTGCAACTTGAGGCCATTTCCTCTTGTCTTACCACCCGTTTCTTGGGTTACATGGGAGGCACGTGGATTTGTAGAGCAAATGAGTCACCTGAGGGTTTATCCTGTGGATGCCTGCTGTCCTACCAAGCCCCAATTCATGTGAAGCTCCTGACTGACACCACCTGTGGTTTTAGGCCTTCTGACTTCTCTCCCAGAGGTTGCTGGCATTTAAATTTTGGGACTTGGAACATTTCACAGGTTCAGAGATTGCATCAGGTTAGAAGGGACCCTCCAAAGGGTATCCTATCCAACCCCCCTGCAGGCAGCAGGGATACCTCCAAGTAGACCAGGCTGCCCAGGGCCACATCAAGTCTGATCTTAGCTGTCCCCAGGGACAGGAAGACATCCCTGAGCAGCCTGTTCCAGTACTTCACCACTCTCATTGTGCAGAACTTCCTCCTGATCTCTAGCCTACATCTGCCCTGCTCCAGTTTCAAACCATTGCCCCTCGCCCTGTCACCATAGGCCTTTCCGAACAGTCCCTCCCAGGAATGGAATTAACCAGGTTGGAAAAGACCTTTGAGAATGTCCTGGGAGTAGTTTGTAATGAATTATCAGTAGATCCCACTTCTGTGTGTGATGCACAAGCTGAACAAAAGTCTTTCATCTGCATCACCCTGACAGCTGAAAGCCCACAGGGCTTCAAGAGAGGAGGTGATGGCACTTCCCCATGGGTTCCCTTTTCATGGTCAAGGAGCTGCCACAGCTGTGAGGCCTGCAGTATTTTGAGGGCACTGAGCATTTCTAAGTATTGTGAGTGACAAGGCTTTTGAGACTTGTGTTTCTCAGAAGTGGTTAATCCCAGTGTGATGTCCTGTTCAGCTTAAGCAATTGCACAGCTACACATTGAAGTTCCTCCTGAGATCCCCTGAGCTGTCCTGGAGAGCTGCAGTGGCTCCAAGGGCAAAGAGAGTTTGCTCTGGTGGAGGTGGTGGCTTTTCATACCTCAGATGTATCATTTAATCTATCACACAATGAGATGGTTCTGGATGGCCCACATCTGGACACACATCTGACTGTCATGGAGGTTCAACAAGGCCAAGTGTGACATCCTGGACCTGGGCTGAGGCAACTCCTAGTATTGATCCAGGCCAGGAGATGAAGGGCTGGAGAGCAGCTCTGCAGAGAAGGGCTTGGGGATGCTGGTGGATGAAAAGCTGTATCAGGTTGCCCAGAGAGGTGGAAGGTGCTCCACCCATGGATGATTTCAGGTCAGGGTGGATGTGGCTCGGAACAGCCTGCTGCAGTTGTAGGTGTCCCTGCTGACTGCAGGGGGCTTGGACTGGATGACCTTTAAGTGTCTTTTCCAACCTAAACCATTCTGTGATCTTTGTATTTTCTTCCCTGGACAAACAAATTTCCATCCCCACTGTTCAGAACAAAGAAGCAGCATGGTACACACCTGTGTGTGCTTCCCAGGGCAGTGGTGGGGTCCCCATCCCTGGAGAGGTTTCAGAGCTGTGCTCATGGCTTGGACGGGAGCACACTGCGATGGGTTAGGAACTGGCTGGAGGCTGAGCCCAGAGAGTGGTGGTGAATGGTGCCACAGCCAGCTGGCAGCCAGGCCCCAGTGGTGTGCCCCAGGGAGCAGTGCTGGGCCCTGTGCTCTTTAACATCTTCATTGATGATCTGGATGAGGGCATTGAGTCCATCATCAGTAAATGTGCAGAAGACACCAAGCTGGGGGCAGGAGTTGATCTGCTGGAGGGTAGAGAGGCTCTGCAGAGGGACCTGGACAGGCTGGACAGATGGGCAGAGGCCAAGGGCAGGAGATTGAACACATCCAAGTGCCAGGTGCTGCACATTGGCCACAACAACCCCATGCAGTGCTGCAGGCTGGGGTCAGAGTGGCTGAGAGCAGCCAGGCAGAGAGGAACCTGGGGGTGCTGGTCGATGGTAGGCTGAACATGAGCCTGCAGTGTGCCCAGGCAGCCAAGAGGGCCAGTGGCATCCTGGCCTGCATCAGGAAGAGTGTGGCCAGGAGGAGCAGGGAGGTCATTCTGCCCCTGTACACTGCACTGCTTAGGCCACACCTGGAGTCCTGTGTCCAGTTCTGGGCCACTCAGTTTAGGAAGGAGGTTGAGCTGCTGGAAGGTGTCCAGAGAAGGGCAAGAAAGTTGGTGAGGGGCTTGGAACACAGCCCTGTGAGGAGAGACTGAGGGAGCTGGGGTTGCTTAGCCTGGAGAAGAGGAGGCTCAGGGGAGACCTCATCAATCTCTACAACTACCTGAAGGGAGGTTGTAGACAGGCAGAGGTTGGTCTCTTCTCCCAGGCACCCAGCAGCAGAACAAGAGGACACAGTCTCAGGCTGCGCCAGGGGAGGTTCAGGTTGGATGTTAGGAAGAAGTTCTCCACAGAGAGAGTGATTGCCCATTGGAATGGGCTGCCAGGGGAGGTGGTGGAGTCACCATCACTGGAGGTGTTCAGGAGGAGACTTGATGGGGTGCTTGGTGCCATGGGTTAGTTGTTTAGGTGGTGTTGGATTGGTTGATGGGTTGGACACGATGATCTTGAAGGTCTCTTCCAACCTGGTTTGGTTTATTCTAAGTAAAGGTTTACTCTAGATGTGTGGCTGGGGGACATGGAGTAGTGGTGATCTGGCAGTACTGGGGTTAATGATTGGACTTGATGGTTTTACAAGTCTTTTGCAACCAAAATGATTCTCTGGTCCCATATAAATAAATAAATACATAAATAACTAAAACAAATGTGTGTGGGGGGGTGTGTGTGTGTGCATAGACAGGCCTATATTGACATGTATATAGGTGTAAAGAGATATGTATGTGTTTCAGTGTGTGTTTGCATTTAGCACTGCAAAACTGATGTAGATTTCTTTTTGCTTTACTACCTGTGAAGCACATACTGCAGCTAAGGAAATTCCCAGGTTATTTCATAGCATCACAGAATGTTAAAGGTTGGAAGGGACCTCCAGAGATCATCCAGTCCAAGCAGGAACACATAGTCTCATAGTATCAGTCAGGGTTGGAAGGGACCACAAGGATCATCCAGTTCCAACCCCCTGCCATGGGCAGGGACACCCCACACCACATCAGCCTGGCCAGAACCTCATCCAGCCTGGCCTTAAACACCTCCAGGGACAGGGCCCCAACCACCTCCCTGCACAACCCATTCCAGGGCTTCACCACTCTCATGGGGAAGAACTTCCTCCCCACCTCCAGCTTCATTCCATTCCCCCCAGTCCTAGCACTCCCTCAGATCCTGAGCAGTCCCTCCCCAGCCTTCCTGGAGCCCCCTTCAGATCCTGGAAGGCCACAATGAGGTCACCTCAGAGCCTTCTCTTCTCCAGACTGAACAGCCCCAACTCCTTCAGTCTGTCCTCACAGGAGAGGTGCTCCAGCCCTCTGCTCATCCTCCTGGCCCTTCTCTGGACACCTTCCAGCACCTCCACATCCCTCTTGTAACAGGGGCTCCAGAACTGGAGGCAGTACTCCAGGTGGGATCTCCCCAGAGCTGAGCAGAGGGGGAGAATCACCTCCCTTGCCCTGCTGGCCACACTTCTCCTGCTGCAGCCCAGGCTCTGCTTGGCTTTCTGGGCTGCAAGTGCACACTGAGAGCTCCTGCTGAGCTTCTCCTCCCCCAGCACCCCCAAGTCTCTCTCCTGAGGGCTGCTTTCCAGCAGCCTGGGCCCAGGACTGATCCCTGAGGGACTCCGCTTGTCCCTGGCCTCCACTGGGCCATGGAGCCATTGACAGCCACTCTTTGGGTGCAGCCATCAAGCCAGTTCCTTATCCATCTAGTGGTCACCCATCAAACCCATGTGTCACCAGCCTGGAGACCAGGATGTGGTGCGGGACAGCGTCGAAGGCTTTGCTCAGGTCCAGGTAAATGACATCAGTTGCTCGCCCCTCATCTATGAATGTTGTCACCTGCTCATAGAAGGCCACCAGGTTGGTCAGGCAGGATTTGCCCTTGGCAAAGCCATGCTGACTGTTCCCAATCACCTCTTCACTATTCTTCTGAGCCAGTACTGCCTCCAGGAGGATCTGCTCCATGATCTTTCCGGGCACACAGGGCAGTCTGCTCCATGATCTTCCAGGCACATCCAGGAGATATTTGAAAGTCTCTAGGGAAGGAGGCTCCACAGCCTCTCTGGGTAGCCTGCTCCAGTGCTCTGTCACCCTCACAGTGAAGAAGTTTCTCCTCCTGTTGAGGAGGACCTTCCTGCACAGGTATTCTTGTGCCTGTACAAGAGCACTTTCACCCTCTTGTCCCACACCACCAGCACGTGAAACTCGGGGTCCCAAGAGGAGGGATGGTGAGTTTGGGGGGGAAGAAAATGGCAGTTTGCTTAAAACCAAGTAAGATGTGGGGAGTCCCCAGGAGAAGGAGTGTTTGAGATCTTCCCACCAAAGAAAAGGCAGTTTTTGGTGGAGTGTCTCAGGGCTGGCCAAGAGCACACCAGTTCACCGTGCTGGGAGCAGCAGGTGAGAAATGCAGTTTGAGTAGTAGTGCTGGGGAAGCACAGCCCAGAGACCTGTGTGCTTGACTGAAGTTCTTCCCTTGTGCTGTTGGTGTGACAGAGGAAGGGAGGGAGGGAGGGAGGAGAGCAGCTGGGAACATTGCTGTGAGGGAGGGTCAGGCTGCAATTCATGGCCTTGTATTTTGGAAGAGGAGTGTTGACTTTAATAGGTAGCTTCTTTCTGCTCATGTTTCAGCTCTATCTTGGACAATTAGTTGATTAAATAGTGGCTGAGGCCAGGTTTCACTTACTTTGGCATATTCTGCTTCTGAAAGGCCATGTGTGTGTTGTCTACAAGCAGCAAATAATAATCTGGGAGCTGGGATAAGTTGAGTTTCTGAAGTCCTGAAGCCAGCTTGAAGCACTGTAACCCAGCACGGAGCCTTCATGGGTCTCACTCAGATCAGTCTTTCCAGTATATAAATTGTGTTTTAATTCACTTCATTTATCAATGGTTTTCTTTTCTTCCAGTGCTGTGTAATCCCAAAGTGAATTTTCACGGTGCTTGGATCACAAGGGTTAAATTGTACAGGAGGTTATTCTGAGTGTTGCTCATGGGCTTGTCTTGAGGCTTCTTTTAATCATTTGTGAGGGCTGGGCTTTGATAAGCAAGTTGTGCTGAATAATGTGTGTTCCATCTTGGGTCCAGGAAGGATATCCTAAGGAATGGTTTGGGCTGGAAGAGACCTTTAAAGGTCCTATAGTCAAATGCTCCTGCAGCCAGCAGGGACATCTGCAACTAGAGCAGGTTGCTTACATCCCCAAACAACCTTGCCAGGGATGCTGCCAGGGATGGGACATCTCCCACCTCGCTGGGCAGGCTGGGACAGGCTCTCACCACCCTCAGCCTCAAACATGTCTTCTTTCTTTCCACTCTGAGTCTTCCTCTTTTAGTATCACAGTATCATAGTATCAGTCAGGGTTGGAAGGGACCACAAGGATCAGCTAGTTCCAACCCCCCTGCCATGGGCAGGGACACCCCACACTACAGCAGCCTGCCCACAGCCTCATCCAGCCTGGCCTTAAACACCTCCAGGGACAGGGCCCCAACCACCTCCCTGCACAACCCATGCCAGGGCTTCACCACTCTCATGGGGAAGAACTTCCTCCTCCCCTCCAGCCTCAATCTCCCCACCTCCAGCTTCATTCCATTCCCCCTAGTCCTAGCACTCCCTCAGATCCTGAGCAGTCCCTCCCCAGCCTTCCTGGAGCCCCCTGCAGATCCTGGAAGGCCACAATGAGGTCACCTGGGAGCCTTCTCTTCTCCAGACTGCACAGCCCCAACTCCTTCAGTCTGTCCTCACAGGAGAGGTGCTCCAGCCCTCTGATCATCCTCCTGGCCCTGCTCTGGACACCTTCCAGCACCTCCAGATCCCTCTTGCAATAGGGGCTCCAGAACTGGAGGCAGTACTCCAGGTGGGGTCTCCCCAGAGCTGAGCAGAGGGGGAGGATCACCTCCCTTGCCCTGCTGGCCACACTTCTCCTGCTGCAGCCCAGGCTCTGCTTGGCTTTCTGGGCTGCAAGTGCACACTGAGAGCTCCTGCTGAGCTTCTCCTCCCCCAGCACCCCCAAGGCTCTCTCCTCAGGGCTGCTTTCCAGCCAGTCCCTGCCCAGCCTGCATTTGTGCCTGGGATTGCCTCCACCCAGATGCAGGACCCTGCCCTTGCTCTTGTTGAACCTCCTGAGGTTGGCTTGTGCCCACCTCTCCAGCCTGTCCAGCTCCCTCTGGATGGCCTCCCTTCCCTCCAGCTGTCTGCTGCACCACACAGCTTGGTGTCATCAGCAAACTTGCTGAGGGTGCACTCAGTGCCACTGTCCATGGCACCCACAAAGATGTTGACCAAGCCTGGTCCCAGGACTGATCCCTGATGGACTCTGCTTGTCCCTGGCCTCCACTGGGACATGGAGCCATTGACAGCCACTCTTTGGCCATCAAGTCTGTTCAGTGATGGGGTTTAGGAGCAAGATGGAGAAGCCAGTGAGGAAGACAGAAGATGAAACCATCCCCTTGGAGACAGGAGCTCATTGCAGATCAAGTCTCATGCTTGCTGGTTCCCTAGTTACCAAATAAGCTTTATTATTAAGTGTTGTTTCCTTAGTAGCCATGAGCTGGTTTGAAATACCACACTTCAGTCAAGTTGTCCTTGTCCTTGAGTATTTCTATGCTTGCAGAAAAAGGGCAAATCCAGGTAGGGTTTTGTTGGACTTTGTTGTTCCTTTCTTGAATTCAGTGAAGCCACGTTGCCCAAAGTGTTTAACCAACAGCAAAACTGGTAGTGAAATCATTGAGAATTTGGATTCTTCCAGACAAATTACTTAAGTAAATGTATCAGTTGTTTTCCTTCTGGTTTTATTAGCAATCTAATGTAATTTGTTCAATCCCAGATATTTTACAGTATAATCATAGGATCATGGAATGGCTTAGGTTGGAAGGGACTGCAGAGATCATCTACTCCAACCTCCCCTCTCAACTAGACTTGGCTGCTCAATGCCTCATCCAACCTGGCTTTAAAGACCCCCAGGGAGAAGGCAGCCACAACCTCCCTGGGCAGCCTATTCCTGAGTCTCACCACCTTCCTACTGAAGGGCTTCTTCCTCAGCTCCAGTCTAACCCTGCTCTCCCTCAGCTTCAAACCATTCCCCCTTGTCCTTTCTCTAGACACCCTCATGAAAAAATCCCTCTGCAGCCTTCCTGCAGGATCCCTTCAGGATCCTGGAAGGCAGCTCTAAGGTCCCTCCAGTGTCTTCTCCTGACTGAACTCCCCCAGCTCCCTCAGCCTGTCAGCAGCAGAAGTGCCTCAGCCCTTGGTTCATGCCTGTGACCCTCTTCTGGCCTCACTCCAGCAGCTCTGTGTCCTTCTTCTGCTGGGGACAGCAGAACTGGAGGCAGGATTGGAGGTGAGGTCTCAGCAGAGCAGAGCCAAGGGGCAGAATCCCCTCTCCTACCCTGCTGCCCACACTCCTCTGGCTGCAGCCCAGCACACAGCTGCCTGCTGGGCTGCCTGAGGGCACTGCTGGCTCCTGGGGAGCTGCTCAGCACCCAACACCCCCAAAGCTCTTTCTGTAGGCCAGCTCTCAACCCCTTCCATACCCAGCCTGGATTTGTGCCTAGGGTTGGCATAAGGTCCTGAGTCAGGACCTCTCACTTTTACATGTTGACCCTTATGCAGTTGTCAAGCCTCTTCTCATCTGTCACTCCCCTTTTGTCTCCTGTCAAAATTGTCTCCTGTCTTAACTGAGGCTACTGCCCCACGTTGGGCACCAGAAGAATGCAGTGGTGTAGTGCAAGGCCTAACCTGCCTGCACCCCCAAGACAACAGTGAGGGGAAGAGTGACACACACAGCTCAGGGCTGAGATAAATAGATAAGAGTTTAATATAACATGCAATGCATAATTACCTTAGCTAATAATCTAATTGATTTAATAATGCAATGCATGATTACCTTAGCTTAGCCTGTTTGCTGAAGAAAGGCAGTGAAATATGGGGGTGGGGAAGGAATAAACAGCATAAACCAGAAAACCAAACCCAGCAGCTACCCAGCTCCCACTCCTCCTGCTGCTGTGCCTGTAGGAAGGAGCCAGCACGCAAGAACCCCGAGCCCAGAAGCAGCAAACACAACAGGAAGCCTCCCATGTTGCAATCTGAACTTCAAGCCCCATAATAATTTGCTCCAGCTAGCAGTTTCACTTTCTGAAGCTGGCATTACTGCAGCATGGTATGAATAACAGGAGCAGGTTGGACTCAATCCATGACAGATAGTGAGAAAGATGAGAGAGGTGAAAGAGAGAGAGAGAGAGATATGATAGAGATATGGATGTGGATGATAGAGATAGGGATGAGATAGATAGAGATAGAGGTGATAGAGATGAGGGGGATAGAGCTAGAGATGATAGAGGTAGGGATGAGATAGAGATAGAGAGATAGAGATAGAGATGATAAAGGTAGAGATACAGGTGATAGAGATAGGGATGAGATAGAGCTAGAGATTATAGAGATAGGGATGAGATAGAGGTAGAGATGATAAAGGTAGAGATAAGGATGATAGAGATAGGGATGAGATTGAGATAAAGATGATAGAGATGGGGATGAGATAGAGATAGAGATGATAAAGGTAGAGATACAGATGATAGAGATAGGGATGAGATAGAGATAGAGATATAGAGATAGGGATGAGATAGGTAGAGATACAGATGATAGAGATAGGGATGAGATAGAGAGATGATAGTGATAGGGATGAGATAGAGATGATAAAGGTAGAGATAAGGATGTTAGAGATAGGGATGAGATTGAGATAGAGATGGGGATGAGAGAAAAAGATTATAGAGAGAGACAATAAAGGTAGAGAAAGATGATAGAGATAGGAATGAGAGAGAGAGAGATGATAGAGATGGGGATGAGATAGAGATGGTAGAGATAGAGATGATAAAGGTAGAGATAAAGATGATAGAGAAAGGGATGAGACAGAGATAGAGATAGGGATGAGATAGAGATAGAGATAGAGATAGAGATAGAGATAGAGATAGAGATAGAGATAGAGATAGAGATAGAGATAGAGATAGAGATAGAGATAGAGATAGAGATAGAGATGATAGAGAGAGACGATAAAGGCAGATATAAAGATGATAGAGATAGGGATGAGAGAGAGATGGTATAGACAGAGGTAGAGATAGAGATGAGAGAGATATAGAGATGAGATAGAGATAGATTGAGACAGAGATAGAGAGACAGAGGTAGACATAGAGACATGAGAAAGAGATGAGAGAGAGATAGTGAGAGACATGACAGACAAATACAAATATGAGAGAGAAAAAGAGAGAGATACAGAGATGAAAGATATAGAGATCAGTGATAGAGACAGAGATATAAAGATGAGAGATAGATAGAGAGATGAGCCAGACAGATCTATAGAGACAGAGATAGACAGAGATACAGAGATGAGTGTTATAGAGATGAGAGACAGAGACAGAGATAAATAGAGATTAGAGACAGAGATAGAGAGAAGGTAAATTCTGCAGTAGCAGAGTGTGGTGGTACTGGGAACACTGCCAGTCAGACCAGTCTCCTTCCCAATCCAATTAAATCCCCCTGCTGGGCATTATGTGGAGCCTTGGAGTTGTGTGGAACATCCAGGAGCTTGTCTCTCGTCTTCAAAACGAGACTTCAGCTTTGCACTTGGGTGGTGAGATCTCTTTGTTTCTTTCTTCTCTTCCTTCCCAGTTTGTGCTGCATCATGGAGTCTACACAGAGTCCAACATTTCAGATTCATCTCTGATTTGTCCTTGATTTATAGGTTAAATAGGAAGCAGCTGTCTGTCTAAGCATCTAACTCCTGAAACTCTGAGGGCCCCTCAAGCGTCATCTGGAAACAATGCAGCTTGTAAAACAAAGCTAAGAAGAAAAAGCAAAGTTTGTTTTATGTGGGATGAATTGACTTCAGTTGGGGTCCTTCCAATGCAGCCATTATGAGGGTCAAGAAAAAGCAGGGTTTCAACAACAACAACAAAAGCCTTTTGCCTTTTTTCTTTGTGATAACCTGTATCTCATTATTGCAGTTCATTGTTGTGGATGGACCTGATGATGTCGAAGCTCCCTTCCAACCCTAGTGATTATTCTATGATTAGCACTGGTTAGGCCACACCTTGAGTCCTGTGTCCAGTTCTGGGCCCCACACGTTAGGAAAGATGTTGAGCTGCTGGAAGGTGTCCAGAGAAGGGCAAGAAAGGTGGGGAGGGGTCTGGAGCACAGCCCTGTGAGGAGAGGCTGAAGGAGCTGGGGTTGCTTAGCCTGGAGAAGAGGAGGCTCAGGGGTGACCTCATTGCTCTCTATAACTACCTGAAGGGAGGTTGTAGCCAGGTGAGGGTTGGTCTCTTCTCCCAGGCAGCCAGCACCAGAATAAGAGGACACAGTCTCAGGCTGCACCAGGGGAGGTTTAGGCTGGAGGTCAGGAGGAAATTCTACACAGAGAGAGTGATTGCCCGTTGGAATGTGCTGCCCAGGGAGGTGGTGGAGTCACCATCACTGGAGGTGTCCAGGAGGAGACTTGATGAGGTACTTGTTGCCATGGGTTAGTTGTTTAGATGGTGCTGGGTGATAGGTTGGACTTGATGATCTCAAAGGTGTCTTCCAACCTGGCTATCCTATCCTATCCTATCCTATCCTATCCTATCCTATCCTATCCTATCCTATCCTATCCTATCCTATCCTATCCTATCCTATCCCATCCCATCCCATTCCATTCCATTCCACATTCAAAGCTGCAAGTGCTTCACAAATAGTCCTCCATTTCAGTTTCTCCAACAGAGAACCCACCCAATCTCCCTGCTGTGTAAATATAGATGCTGGAAAGGTTGCTCTGTTTCATTGACTCTACAGAAAGGAATTGTCTGTTTCCAGTAGGAGCTTCATATTTTACTTCCCTGAAAGGGTTTTCAAGCCCTAGACCAAGCTGCCCAGTAGAGTGGTGGAGTCCCCATCCATGAGGGGTTTCAAAGCTGTGTTAGATGTGGTGCTGAGGGCCATGGTTTAGTGGTGCCCTTACAGTGCTGGCTTAATGGTTGGACTCTCCCAACCCAGATGATTCTGTGATTCAGTAGTTTATCCAAGACAGGTGGAATTGCTCAAGAGCAGGTAAAACAAGACCTGTGAACTGCAATAACTGCAATGTGAGCTTTTAAACAACATGGAACAAATCTGAAATCTATACATTTTCTGGGTCAGTTACATTGAAGTGGATGAAAGATGATAGCAGCTTGGATTCAAAAGACTGAACTCAACCTTGTTTTCAGTCTGTGCAGCTCAGCAGTGGCCTTGCTAAACAACTACAGGAAAATCAATGTTCTTCTAAGATGTGATATTAGCAGCTGTAGACCAAAATGCTTTATCCATGATATTTGTCCACCTTTACATTGCTGTACAAATCCTTTTCTGTCCCTTTCATCTTTTTCTGAGTGCCTCTGCAGGGTACTAACCAGAGGGTTTTGTTTCATGGAATAGTGTTCCTAGCATAAGAAGGACATCAAACTGTTGGAGAGGGTCCAGAGGAGGCCACAAAGATGATCAGAACCTCCCCTGTGGGGACAGGCTGAGAGAGTTGGGGCTGTTCAGTGCAGAGAAGAGGAGAGACGGCTCTGGGGAGACCTAAGAGCAGCTTCCCAGTACCTGAAGGGGTGTACAGGAGAGCTGGGGAGGGATCTTGACAAGTGCTTGGAGAGACAGGACAAGGGGCAATGGCTTTGTGCTGGAAGAGGGGAGACTGAGACTGGAGATTAGGAAGACATTCTTTCCAGTGAGGGTGGTGAGACACTGGCACAGGCTGCCCAGGGAGGCTGTGGATGTCTCCTCCCTGGAAGTGTTCAAGGACCAGGCTGGACGAGGCCTTGAGCAACCTGGGCTGGTGGGAGGTGTCCCTGCCCATGGCAGTGGGGCTGGAACTGGATGATCTTTAAGATCATTCTGTGAATTTATGATTCCATGACATTTCAGGTAAGGTTGTGGGATCTTGTGCTGAAGATATATTTTTATGGCAGATAAGAAGTTAATGATTTTAACCTATTCAGCATACACAGAGTGATTTTTTTTTTACATTTCCTATCAACTTGAACAGTATTTGAATATTTCAGCATTTGAGTAAGTATTTAGATATTTTGGTGTCTATTAATATATTCAATGTTCATGGGCAGAAAGAAGAGCACAAAAAGTTCCAGATTCTGTCCTAAACATAAGGAAAAGCTTCTTTGTTGTGAGCAGCCAACCAGATCCCAGGCTGCATCAGTGTGGCCAGCAGGGCAAGGGAGGTGATTCTCCTCCTCTGCTCAGCTCTGGGGAGACCCCACCTGGAGTACTGCCTCCAGCTCTGGAGCCCCTATTGCAAGAGGGATGTGGAGGGGCTGGAAGGTGTCCAGAGCAGGGCCAGGAGGATGAGCAGAGGGCTGGAGCACCTCTGCTGTGAGGACAGACTGAAGGAGTTGGGGCTGTGCAGTCTGGAGAAGAGAAGGCTCTGAGGTGACCTCATTGTGGCCTTCCAGGGTCTGCAGGGGGCTCCAGGAAGGCTGGGGAGGGACTGCTCAGGATCTGAGGGAGTGCTAGGACTAGGGGGAATGGAATGAAGCTGGAGGTGGGGAGATTGAGGCTGGAGGGGAGGAGGAAGTTCTTCCCCATGAGAGTGGTGAAGCCCTGGAATGGGTTGTCCAGGGAGGTGGTTGGGGCCCTGTCCCTGGAGGTGTTTAAGGCCAGGCTGGCTGAGGCTGTGTCCAGGCTGATGTAGTGTGGGGTGTCCCTGCCCATGGCAGGGGGGTTGGAACTGGCTGATCCTTGTGGTCCCTTCCAACCCTGACCGATACTATGATACTATGCTGGAGGCCTGGAGCAGGCTCCCAGAGAGGTTGTGGAGTCTCCTTCCCTGGCGAGCTTCCAACCCCCCCTGGTCATTGTGCTGCTGGGCAAGCTGCTGTGGGTGCCCTGCTGGAGCAGGGGGGGTTGGGCTGGATGAACCTCTGAGGTCTTCTCCAACTCACTACCACGCTGGGACTCTGATCCTATGTCTAGCATCACATTAGATACACTGCAGCTCCATCTGATGTTTTTGTTTATCTGAAGAACAGGTTTAATGCAGACCTCTGCCTCCAGACAGGAGCATATAGCGTGAAGACAGGGGAAGGCTTCCCTGTGATGATCCTGATGACTTTAGTAATGAAGCAGCAATGAAATTAAACCCACTTCCAAGTAAACCACTCAGCCCTGATCGAGTTAGCCTGATGCAATTAACGTGGGTTTAACTGGTAGCCTGTAGAAACACTGCTCAGGGATGACTTCTGAGAACACCCCAAACATCTGTGAGCTGGTGAGCTGTGGAACTGAGCACCCCCAGTGACAGCATGGGGCACTTGGAACAAGTTAATCAGGCCCTCTGGTTGAGGGATGCCCATGTTTGTCAAACTCCAGGAGAGCTTAAGCTGCTTTATTTGGTCATCATGGTACTTCAGAACTCCAAAGCCACCCTGCTTTTCAACAAAAGCAGTGCATTTGGTGGTTCAGTGGTAGAATTCTCACCTGATTCTATGATTTACACTGCTGCTGACTGCAAAGCCTGGATCAGGACCCATGGGCTCACACACTTGCTCCTCCTGCCTGAAACAAGTCAGGCAGCAAACAGTGCAGTGCAGCAAGGACAGAGAGGTCCTGTGGCCACTAAGCACACTTACAAATAAAACCCATCCCTAGATATCCCCCTGCAAAACTGATAAGAAGCACAGAGTGCTAGGGGTTGGAAGGGACCTCCAGAGGTCATCCAGTTCACCCCACCTGCAAAGTAGGAGCACTTGGATTAGGTCACACAGGAAGGAATAAACCTTTATTTAGAATAAACCAAACCAGGTTGGAAGAGACCTTCAAGATCATCATGTCCAACCCATCAACCAATCCAACACCACCTAAACAACTAACCCATGGCACCAAGCACCCCATCGAGTCTCCTCCTGAACACCTCCAGGGATGGTGACTCCACCACCTCCCCAGGCAGCACATTCCAATGGGCAATCACTCTCTCTGTGTAGAACTTCTTCCTAACATCCAACCTGAACCTCCCCTGGCGCAGCCTGAGACTGTGTCCTCTTGTTCTGGTACTGGCTGCCTGGGAGAAGAGACCAACCTCTGCCTGTCTACAACCTCCCTTCAGGTAGTTGTAGAGAGCAGTAAGGTCACCCCTGAGTCTCCTCCTCTCCAGGCTAAGCAACCCCAGCTCCCTCAGCCTCTCCTCACAGGGCTGTGTTCCAAACCCCTCACCAACTTTTTTGCCCTTCTCTGGACTCGTTCCAGCAAGTCAACCTCCTTCCTAACCTGAGGAGCCCAGAACTGGACACAGGACTCAAGGTGTGGCCTAAGCAGTGCAGTGTCCAGGGGCAGAATGACCTCCCTGCTCCTGCTGGCCACACTGGTGGGTTTTGAAGAGTCCCAGAGGAGGAGACTCCACACAGCCACCCTGGGCAGCCTGTTCCAGTGCTCCATCATCCTCACAGTGAGAAAGACTTTTCTCATGTGGAGCTGGAATCTCCTGGGATGATATCCCAGGTCTTGTCTACTTGAAAAGGGTTGGTCCTTTCTCTTTCTACACTGGCAGTGGACAACGCAGAGCCTGCTTTCAGGACCTTGCACACTGTCAAGAATTACTTTGCTGCTACAAGTTTCCCCTTCCCAGGAGCTATGGTGCTAAATGTTCTTTTCCAGCCCTGTGTAATAATTTTTTTTAAGATAAATTCAGGTGCATGTCCTTGATAATGACTTTTCTCATGCATATTCAAGCTCATATGTAGTGGACAGGTTCTAGAGGCACCACGATTTTAGGTTGGACTTGATGATCTCTGAGGTCTTTTCCAACCTCACTGGTTGGTTCTGTGGTTCTATGGTCTTCAGTAGCTTGCCCAGCTAGCCAAGAAGGCCAGCAGCAGCCTGGCCTGGATCAGCAATAGCAGGGCCAGCAGGAGCAGGGCAGGGATTGTCCCACTGCACTCAGCACTACGAAGGCGACACCTCGAAGCCTGGGTTCAGTCTGGGGCTGCTCACCCCAAGCAGGACACTGAGGGGCTGGAGCGTGTCCAGTGAAGCAAGTGAAGGACCACAGGTCTTGTGAGGAGCAGCTGAGGAACCTGTGGTTGTTTAGTCTGGAGAAAAGGAGGCTGAGGAGAGACCTCATTGCTCTCTACAATTTCCTGAAAGCAGGCTGGAGCCAGGTGGGGGTTGGTGTCTTCTCCTATGTAACAAGTGATAGGACAGGAGGAAATGGCCTCAATCTGTGCCAGGGGAGGTTTGGGTTGGACATGAGGAACAAATGCTTCATGAACAGAGTGGGTAAGCCTTGTGATAGGACAGGAGGAAATGGCCTAAATTTGTGCCAGGTTGGACATGAGGAACAAATGCTTCATGGACAGAGTGGGTAAGCCTTGCAAGAGGCTGCCCAGGGCAGTGGTGGAGTTCTCATCCCTGCTGGTGTTTCAAAGCCATGTAGATGTGGTGCTGAGGGACATGGTTTAGTGGTGACCAGGCAGAGCCAGGTTAGTGGTTGGACTTCATGATGTTAAAAGTCTTTTCCCACCAACAGAATTCTATGGTTCAGTATTCTTTCTGCCTTTATTTTCTTCCATTCTTCTGTGGAACTAAGGAACTCAGTAAGATTCTTTGATTGCATCAGCCATGCAGTCAAAATGAATACATCATTTTCTGATTGAACTTCTAAATTACAGAATCACCAAGGTTGGAAGAGACCTTCAAGAGGGTCATAGTATCAGTCAGGGTTGGAAGGGACCACAAGGATCAGCCAGTTCCAACCCCCCTGCCATGGGCAGGGACATCCCACACTACATCAGCCTGGCCAGAGCCTCATCCAGCCTGGTCTTAAACACCTCCAGGGACAGGGCCCCAACCACCTCCCTGCACAACCCATTCCAGGGCTTCACCACTCTCCTGGGGAAGAACTTCCTCCTCCCCTCCAGCCTCAATCTCCCCACCTCCAGCTTCATTCCATTCCCCCTAGTCCTAGCACTCCCTCAGATCCTGAGCAGTCCCTCCCCAGCCTTCCTGGAGCCCCCTGCAGATCCTGGAAGGCCACAATGAGGTCACTTTGGAGCCTTCTCTTCTCCAGACTGCACAGCCCCAACTCCTTCAGTCTGTCCTCACAGGAGAGGTGCTCCAGCCCTCTGCTCATCCTCCTGGCCCTGCTCTGGACACCTTCCAGCACCTCCACATCCCTCTTGCAATAGGGGCTCCAGAACTGGAGGCAGGACTCCAGGTGGGGTCTCCCCAGAGCTGAGCAGAGAGGGAGAATCACCTCCCTTGCCCTGCTGGCCACACTTCTTCTGATGCAGCCTGGGATCATCGAGTCCAACCTGTCACCACAGACCTCATGACCAGGCCATGGCACCAAGTGCCACATCCAATCTCCTCTTGAACACCTTCAGGAATGGTGACTCCACCACCTCCCTGGGCAGCACATTCCACTGGCTAACAACTCTCTCTGGGAAGAACTTTCTCCTCACCTCCAGCCTAAACCTCCCCTGGCACAGCCTCAGACTGTGTCCCCTTATTCTGGTGCTGGGTGCCTGGGAGAGGAGACCAACCTCTGCCTGTCTACAACCTCCCTTCAGGTAGTTGCAGAGAGCAAGAAGGTCTCCCCTGAGCCTCCTCTTCTCCAGGCTGAGCAACCCCAGCTCCCTCAGCCTCTCCTCACAGGGCTGTGCTCAAGGCCTCTCCCCAGCCTTGTTGCCCATTCTTCAGCTGTCTACTGTAAGGGACTTAAAATATGGTGATAAGTGAAGATGGGTTTTGGAATGTTGGTTACTGAAGGCAGTTTGTGGTAAACCAATAAGGCATCTGATTTTCTTTTAGTGTCATGTGGATTGTAGGAATTAAGTTGCTTTTAATAGGACTATCACCTTTCTTTTTTGTTGGGGTTTTTTTCTTCTCTTCACTAAAATACCTTCTTTTTTGATTACTCTGGAGTTGATGGCTCATGAGCAGAAGTAGCATGTTCAATACCAGGTTATTCTTGGGTATGCCTGTCTCCACTCCAGTATTGAGCCAGAGGCCTATAAATAAAGTTTCTAAATATTAGTCATCCCCTCCTTCAGATGAATTATATTTTAAAGAATAATACTCCTACCTAATCCCCCTATTTTTATATAATAGGGGGAGGGGGAAAAATAGCCATTTTAGAACAGACTGAAATAACCAACCTAACCCAAATCCAAGGTAATCTTTTCTGTTGAGTAATAGCCAAATTCTGAAGTTCTGTCTGAACTCTCTGTCAGTTCTTCCCCTGATAGGAATTTGAAACTTTCTTGAGCAAATGCTGCATAAATTATCATAAACAGAAAGAAGAAGCTGTCCTAAAACTCCTGGGATGAGGATGGTGAAGTTCTTGGAATCACAAACTCATTAAGGCAGGAAAAGACCTCTAAGGTCATCGAGTCCAACCTTCTGCCCAGCAACTCCATGAGCACTGGAATGTGTCCCAAAGTCCCACATCTACTGGTTTCTTGAGCACCTCCAGGCAGGGGGACTCCACCACCTCCCTGGGCAGCCTGTGCCAACCCCTCATCACACTTCCAGTAAAGAAACTCTTCCTAATGGCCCATCTAAGATCATGAAGTCCAACCTTCCACCCAGCACCTCCATCACCATTAGACCACATCCTGAAGTGCCACATCTCGTTGTTTGGACACCTCCAGGCATGGGGACTCCACCACCTCCCTGGGCAGCCTGTGCCAACCCCTCACCACTCTTGCAGCACAGAAACTTTTCCTAATGTCCCACCTAAACCTCCCCTGGTGCAGCTTGAGACCATTACTTCTTGTCCTCTCATTAGTTACCTGGGAGAAGAGGCCAGCAGCAGCCTCACTCAAACTCCTTTCAGGTAGCTGTAGACATCAGTAAGGCCTCCTCCCAGCCTCCTCTTCATCAGGCTAAACAATCCCAGCTCTCCTCACCAAACCTGTTCTCCTCACCAGCTTCATTGCCCCAGTGCAGCCCAAAACTCGAGGTGGACGCAGGACTCAAGGTGTGGCCTCACCAGTGCTGAGAACTTGGGCACAATCATTTCCCTGCTCCTGCTGGCCACATCACTTCTGATCCAGGCCAGGATGCTGCTGGCCTTCTTGACCACCTGGACACTCACTGGCTCATGTTCAGCTGCTGTCAACCAGCACGCCCAGGTCCTTTTCCACTGGGTAGCTTTCCAGCCACTCTGCCCCAAGCCTGTAGTGTTGCCTGGGGTTGGACTAGATGACCTCCAGAGGACTCTTCCAGCTCTGAGCCCTCAATACAAGAAGGACATGGACCTGATGGAGAGGGTCCAGAGGAGGGCCACGAAAATGATCAAGCTGGAGCACCACTCCTACAAGGACAGGCTGAGGGAGTTGGGGGTGTTCAGCCTGGAGAAGAGAAGACTCTGAGGAAACTATAGAGCAGCCTTCCAAGCCAAGCTGTCAGCCCCTGGCTTGGACAGCAGCTCTCTGAGCTGGGTTAGGAACTGGCTGGAGGCTGAGCCCAGAGAGTGGTGGTGAATGGTGCCACAGCCAGCTGGCAGCCAGGCCCCAGTGGTGTGCCCCAGGGATCAGTGCTGGGCCCCATCCTCTTTAACATCTTCATTGATGATCTGGATGTGGGCATTGAGTCAGTCATCAGCAAGTTTGTAGATGACACCAAGTTAGGAGCAGATGTAGGTCAGTTAGAAGGTGGAAAGGCTCTGCAGAGGGACCTCAAATGACTGGACAGATGGGCAGAGTCCAACAGGATGGCATTCAACAAGTCCAAGTGCCAGGGGCTGCACTTTGACCACAGCAACCCCATGCAGAGCTACAGGCTGGGGTCAGAGTGGCTGAGAGCTGCCAAACAGAGAGGGACCTGGGGGTGCTGATTGACAGCTGCCTAAACATGAGCCAGCAGTGTGCCCAGGTGGCCAAGAGGGCCAATGGCATCCTGGCCTGCATCAGGAACTGTGTGGCCAGCAGGAGCAGGGAAGTCCTTGTGCCCCTGTACTCTGCACTGGTTAGGCCACACCTTGAGTCCTGTGTCCAGTTCTGGGCCCCTCAGTTTAGAAAAGATGTTGAGCTGCTGGAAGGTGTCCAGAGAAGGGCAACAAGGCTGGGGAGAGGCCTTGAGCACAGCCCTGTGAGGAGAGGCTGAGGGAGCTGGGGTTGCTTAGCCTGGAGAAGAGGAGGCTCAGGGGTGACCTTCTTGCTGTCTACAACTCCCTGAAGGGAGGTTGGAGCCAGGTGAGGGTTGGTCTCTTCTCTCAGGCAACCAGCACCAGAACAAGAGGCCACAGTCTCAAGCTGTGCCAGGGGAGGTTTAGGCTGGAGGTGAGGAGAAAGTTCTTCCCAGAGAGAGTTGTTAGCCATTGGGATGTGCTGCCCAGGGAGGTGGTGGAGTTCCCATCCCTGGAGGTGTTCAAGAGGGGACTGGATGTGGCACTTGGAGCCATGGTTTAGTTGTAAGGAGATGTTGGGTGACAGGTTGGACTTGCTGATCTTTGAGGTCTCTTCCAACCTTGGTGATTTGGTGATTCTGTGATTCTGTACCTAGAGGGGGCTACAAGAAGGTTGCAGAGGGACTATAGTGGGATGCAAAGACCTGCAGTGATAGGACGAGGGGCAGTGGTTTGAAATGAAAGAAAAGCAGATTTAGATTGGATGTTAGGAAGAAGTTCCTTACCTGATGTCCTCTCCAAATGTGCAGTTTTGGTACAAAGCTTCAGTTATCAAGAAAAGCAAGAGAAAGAAATAGGTATGAACACACATTCCTGTTGGGTGCTGGGAAAAGGTGCTTTACCATGAGGGTGGTTGGGAACTGGAACAGGTTGCCCAGAGAGGTGGCTGAGGCTGCATCCCTGGAGATATTCAAGGTGAGGCTCAACAGGGCTCTGGGCAGCCTGATGAGTTGAGGATGTCCCTGCTGACTGCATAGGGGTTGGCCTGGATGAGGTCCCTTCCAACCCAGGTGTTCTATGATTCTACCACTGTGTTACTCTCTGAGAGGCCTCTGAAGCTTCTCTCTCAATACTGTTTATTACTTCTTTGTAAAGCAACATTTTCTCAGCTGAGGCTGATGACATGTTTTGAAGTGCCTGGATGCTAAAAAGCAGCAGGACTGATTTTCAGAAGCCTCTTTCTTGGCTGATTTGATCATTAGACACTTTCCCTTCTGCCTGGCTCACATGAGTGGGGTTGTTCCAGAGCTTTTCAGAAGAAGCTGATTGCTCTGGAGGGTTTGGCTTTGTCAAGCCTCCACAGGCAAAGAAGAAAACCCTGCTGCAGTAGCTCTCCAAAGAGTCAGGTTTATTTCTGTATTTCAGCAAGGTAGTAAACCAAACATTTAGTGCTCCAAAAGCAAGGTTTTGATTGAAACATGTGGTGCTTTAAAACCCCAGAAGTATGTTATCATCTGTCGTGAACCTCCCCATCATTCTTCTTTTAAACATGCAGCCCCATAAAGCAGGGGAAATGAGTGCAGAGGGAAATCTGTTGAGGCCCTTTTAGGCTCTTTGGTACTAAATACTTAATTGGAATCTTTTTTATGCTGCTGCTTCTTCTAGAGATATTGGTGAAACATGAGAAGAACTCTCACAGAATCACACAGAATCACAGAATCACCAAGGTTGGAAGAGACCTCAAAGATCATCAAGTCCAACCTGTCACCCACAGACCTCATGACTAAACCATGGCACCAAGTGCCACATCCAATCCCCTCTTGAACACCTCCAGGGATGGGGACTCCACCACCTCCCCAGGCAGCACATTCCAATGGCTAACAACTCTCTCTGGGAAGAACTTTCTCCTCCCTCCAGCCTAAACTTCCCCTGGCACAGCTTGAGACTGTGTCCTCTTGTTCTGGTGCTGGTTGCCTGGGAGAAGTGACCAACCCCCAGCTGGCTACAACCTCCCTTCAGGTAGTTGTAGAGAGCAAGAAGGTCTCCCCTCAGCCTCCTCTTCTCCAGGCTAAGCAACCCCAGCTCCCTCAGCCTCTCCTCACAGGGCTTGTGCTCCTGTTTCCAACTTCCTCTCTTATTATTTTACAGGGACAGTTAGGGATTAACCAGTGAAGTTTGGGAACTCTTGTAACTGTTCAAATATATATACATATATATATATATATATATATATATATATTTAACTAAATAGCATAATGTAGGCTTTTAGATCCCTTCATTGCAGATGACTATGGTTTGAAAAGCCAGAGAAAGTGCAAGAAATGAAGGTAAATCAAGACTTAGTGATCTGGAACAGTGATGAAAAGAGGAAGATAACTGCTACAAAGTCATGCCTGAAATTCTTCACCTGCTAAACAGCAGCCAAATCTCTCTGAACTGAAACATGAAAGACTTTGACTGGGACCATTTTTGACCTCTGCAGAGCCACATTTATTCCAGTTTTGTCCAGGTTAAAGAAGGATGGTCCTGTCAACTTAGAATTTATCTCCTTGGAGAGATATTATCCTCCCAAAAAACATATGACACTGTCTCACTGAGGGCAAGTCTCCCACTGAAGGCTGTTGTTAGTATTACCTATAATGTCATGCAAATTAACTGCTCTTAATTGGCAGTGTGGGTGGCCAAGGGACTGAGTGATGGGATGAAGGAAAGGAGAATATTTTAAAGGGAATGAGTCAAATAAAATTGAAAGACAGTCTTGAGGGAAGGAAAATAATTGATAGAGACAGATACTCAAACCCAAAAATACCCTGCCAGGGATGGTTCTCTCCTGATCACATGGAACAAAAGCCTCTTACTGAAACCTGGCCTTAAATACAGCCCTGAAGAAATGTAGAACAGAGAATTTTAGTATTGTTGACCCCCATGGACAGTGGTGGATCTAGAGGACTATGGAGTACTTCATATCTGGAGTACTGACTCCAGTTCTGGGCTGCCCAATTCAAGAGAGACAGGGAACTACTGGAGAGAGTCCAGTGGAGGCTGCAGAGATGCTGAGAGGCCCTGCAGCATCTCTGTGAGGAGCAAAGGCTGAGAGCCCTGGAGCAGAGCAGTCCCAGAGGGGATCTGAGCAATGCTCAGTAAGAGCTAAGGGGTGGGGGGCAAGAGGCTGGGGCCAGACTCTCTGCTCAGTGGTGCCCAGGGTCAGGACTGAACCAGTCTGCCCAGAGAGGTTGTGGAGTCCCCTTCCCTGTAGAGATCTCAAACCTAGCTGGACACTGTGATCCTGGGCAAGCTGCTGTGGGTGGACCTGCTTTGGTAGGGAGGCTGGGCAGGGTGAGGTCTCTTCCTGAGGTCCCTTCCAAACCTTGGCCATTCTGTGGCTCTCTGTGACTTTTGTTCTCTGTGGAAGAGTTTTGTGGGAATCTGGTTGAAAGATGTGAAGAAAGAGAAATTTGTCCTGATCTGTGTCTTCCCTGTTCATTGAATTCTATAAAAGCCACTCTGATGTTTTCCACAGGCGTAATTGGAAAGAGAAACTTCTGATTCCCTTTCATGCAACCAGCAATTTCTCTTAAGACTCTCATTTCGTTGTAGCTCAGGAACTAAGTGAGACAGAGCAGAAAACACCACATGTTTCATCAGCTGCAAACAGGAGTCCCTCCACGGAAGTGCTTGTTTCCAGGAACAGCTACCCCAAAAGGGGACTCAATTTATTAAGTCTTAACATGCTGTGAGCTGTGTAGGAACATGATTAGGGCCACAAAGCAGGGAAAGGGACAGAGCCCAAGGCTTGTGAGGGAGAAAAGGAGACTGAGGGGAGACCTCCAGGCTCTCTGCAGCAGTCTGGAGGCCAGGTGGGGGTTGGTGACAGGCTGGACAGATGGGCAGAGGCCAAGGGCAGGAGATTGAACACATCCAAGTGCCAGGTTCTGCACATTGGCCACAACAACCCCAGGCAGTGCTACAGACTGGGGTCAGAGTGGCTGAGAGCTGCCAAACAGAGAGGGACCTGGGGGTACTGGTTGATGGTAGGCTGAACATGAGCCTGCAGTGTGCCCAGGCAGCCAAGGGGCCCAGTGGCATCCTGGCCTGCATTAGGAAGAGTGTGGCCAGCAGGAGCAGGGAGGTCATTCTGCCCCTGTCCACTGCACTGGTTAGGCCACACCTTGAGTCCTGTGTCCAGTTCTGGGCTCCTCAGTTTAGGAAGGAGGTTGACTTGCTGGAAGGTGTCCAGAGAAGGGCAACAAAGTTGGTGAGGGGCTTGGAGCACAGCCCTGTGAGGAGAGGCTGAGGGAGCTGGGGTTGCTTAGCCTGGAGAAGAGGAGGCTCAGGGGTGACCTTCTTGCTCTCTCCAAGTCCCTGAAGGGAGGTTGTAGCCAGGTGGGGGTTGGTCTCTTGTCTCAGGCAGCTAGTACCAGAACAAGAGGACACAGTCTCAAGCTGTGCCAGGGGAGGTTTAGACTGGAGGTTAGGAAGAAGTTCTACACAGAGAGAGTGATTGCCCATTGGAATGGGCTGCCTGGGGAGGTGGTGGAGTCATCATCTCTGGAGGTGTTCAGGAGGAGACTTGATGGGGTGCTTGGTGTCATGGGTTAGTTGTTTAGGTGGTGTTGGATTGGTTGATGGCTTGGACATGATGATCTTGAATGTCTCCTCCAACCTGGTCTATTCTATGTATTCTATGACTCTAACCCCTCATATCAAGTGATAGGAGAAGAGGAAATGGCCTGAAGTTGCACCAGGGGAGGTTTAGGTTGGACATGAGGAACAATCCCTTCATGGAAAAGGTTGTCAAGGCCTGGAAGAGGCTGCCCACAGTGGAGCCCCCATCTCTGGAGGGATTTAAAAGCCGTGCTGAGGGACATGGTTTAGTGGTGGGCTCGTCAGTGCTGGGTTAATGTCTGGACTCAGAGAGGTTAAAGGTCTCTTCCAACCAAAAGGATTCTATGGCTCTATGATGGCTAAAGAGCTCTGTGTGATGTTGGTTGCATGAACTGAGCTCATCATTCAGCTGTATCCTAGCACATGCCCATTACTTGTTTTCAGTCTGATGCCTGGTGTTTTTTGAGGGCTTAACCTTGCAGCTTTAATTTTCAAACTGCAGGAAGGGAGGTTTTGGATTAACACATAAATAAATACTCTTTTATTGTTATTATTATTATTCTCATTATTGATGATTTATTTATACCAACATGAAATTTTCATGTGTTTTTCAAGGGAGAAAGGAATATGACCAACCCAAAAGCTGATAGCTGTGTTCCACTGCCTCCCTTGGTTGGTTTTTTTCCTGCCAATGAAACACCAAGCACAAAACCATTTCAGGGAAGTGTCTTTTTAAAGATTCATGGACTAACATGATACTGCAATTAATTCATCCTGCTGTGTTCTTCTTCTCCCCAACACCAGTGGGAGATGTCTGTGATTGCCCTGCAGTGCTCTGAAACAGAGCTGAGACCCAGAAGGGTTTTCTTTGGTTGTGGGTTTTGTGTGTTGTTTTGTTGTTTGTGGGGTTTTGTTTTTTTCATTGCCCTTCAGATATGTTACTGGAATGTGGTGGAGGTTTTCCAGATCTTGCTCTTGCACATATTTAGGCTTCAGCCCAAGCTGAGCGAGCTGTGCCCTGCTACTGAAGTCTATGACATCCTCTCCAAAGACACTCTGTTGTTCATAGTTTCATAGTTTCATTCAGGGTTGGAAGGGACCACAAGGATCATCTAGTTCCAACCCCCCTGCCATGGCCAGGGACACCCCACACTACATCAGCCTGGCCACAGCCTCAGCCAGCCTGGCCTTAAACACCTCCAGGGACAGGGCCCCAACCACCTCCCTGCACAACCCATTCCAGGGCTTCACCACTCTCATGGGGAAGAACTTCCTCCTCCCCTCCAGCCTCAATCTCCCCACCTTCAGCTTCATTCCATTCCCCCTAGTCCTATCACTCCCTGAGATCCTGAGCAGTCCCTCCCCAGCCTTCCTGTAGCCCCCTTCAGATCCTGGAAGGCCACAATGAGGTCACCTCAGAGCCTTCTCTTCTCCAGACTGAACAGCCCCAACTCCTTCAGTCTCTCCTCACAGCAGAGGTGCTCCAGCCCTCTGCTCATCCTCCTGGCCCTGCTCTGGACACCTTCCAGCACCTCCACATCCCTCTTGCAATAGGGGCTCCAGAACTGGAGGCAGTACTCCAGGTGGGGTCTCACCAGAGCTGAGCAGAGGGGGAGGATCACCTCCCTCGACCTGCTGGCCACACTTCTCCTGATGCAGCCCAGGATCTGATTGGCCTTGCGGGCTGCAAGAGCACACTGAGAGCTCCTGGTGAGCTTTTTGTCCACCAGCTGCATTTTTCTGCTGCATTTTTCTTGGTATCAAGCTGGTACAGCATGTACAGAGGGTGTTCCAGAGCAGCCTTTGTGTGTGTGTGTGTGTGTTTGTGCTCAACCAAACTCCTGACCTTAAAGAAACTGTTTACTAACAACAGACAAGGACCGTACCAGGCTGTAACAATGCAGGTTAGATTGAATTCGTCTGTTGCAATGGCAACCAAAAGCTTAGCTCTGTCTCACCCCTCCAGAGAAACTGAAAAGAGGATCAGAGAATCATGAAATGGTTTGGGTTGGAAGGGTCCTTTAAAGCTCAGTGCAGTGACCTAGGATGTATTCATCTAGAGCAGGTTGCTCTCAGCCCCAAGCAACCTCACCTCTAATAGTCCCAGTACCTCTCTGGGTAACCTGGGGCAGGCTCTCACCGCCTTCAGTGTCAAATATTTCATCCTTCTTTCCAGTTTGAACCTCCCCCTCTTAGTTTCAAACCATCCCCCCTTGTCCTGTCACAAGAGGCCCTGAGAAAATGTCTCTCCCCAGCTTTCTTCTAGGCCCCTTGAAGCACTGCAAGGCCACCAGAAGGTCTCCCTGGAGCCTTTTCTCCTCCAGGCTGCCCAAGCCCAACTCTCTCAGCCTGGAGCCTCCCAGCAGAGCCCTTCCAGCCCTGCCAGCATTGCTGTGGCCTCCTCTGGCCCTACTCCAACAGCTCCCTGGCTGTGCTGAGCACTCCAGAGCTGCCCCAGCACTGCAAGGGAGGTCTGAGCAGAGCCCAGCAGAGGGGCAGAATCCCCTCCCTGCCCCTGCTGCCCACACTGCTGGGGATCAGCCCAGCACAGGGCTGGCTCTGGGCTGGCAGCACTCGGTGCCAGCTCGTGGCCAGCTCTGCAGCCCCAGCACTCCCAAGGCCTTCTGCACAGGGCTGTTCTGCAGCCCTGCATCCCCAGCCTGTAATGATGGTGGTGGTTGCTCTGTCACAATGGCTTTGGTGAACCTTGTGAGGTTCATACATGCACGCTTCTCAAGCTTGTCCAAGTCCCTCTGGATGGTAGCCTGTCTCACAGGTGTGTCAACTGCACCACTCCAGCTTGGTGTCACCTGCAAACTTGCTGGGAATGGGAATGGGAATGGGAATGTGTCATTGATGAAGATACTTAACAGCACTGATGGCCATGTGGATATTAAGCAACTGCCCTCTGAATGTGACCACCAAACCAATTCCTTATGCACCAATCTCTCCACCCATCAAATCCATCTCTCTCTGTTGTAGAGATTTAGTATCCAATGTAGAATGGATGTTACAGCTCCTAAAAGAACCACAGAATTGTTCAGGATTGGAAGGGACTCCAAGAATCATCCAGTCCCAATGCCCTTGCCATGGGCAGGGACACCTCACACCACAGCAGGTTGCTCACAGCCACCTCCAGCCTGGCTGCAAACACCTCCAGGGATGAGGCTACCACCACCTCCCTGGGCAACCTGTGCCAGGCTCTCACCACCCTCACAGGGAACAACTTCTTCCTAATGTCTAATCTAAATCTCCCCTCCTCTAGCTTGGATCCATCTCCCCAGGTCCTATCACTCCCTGACACCCTCAAAAGTCCCTCCCCAGCTTCCTTGTAGCCCCCTGCAGATCCTGGAAGGCCACAATGAGGTCTCCTCAGAGCCTTCTCTTCTCCAGACTGCCCAACCCCAACTCCCTCAGTCTGTCTCCATAGCAGAGCAGCTCCAGCCCTCTGCTCATCCTCCTGGCCCTTCTCTGGACACCTTCCAGCCCCTCCAGAGCCTTCCTGGCACAGAGGCTCCAGCACTGGCCCCAGAGCTCCAGCTGTGGTCTCAGCAGAGTGGAGCAGAGGGGCAGAATCCCCTCCCTGGCCCTGCTGGCCACACTTCTCTTGCTGCAGCCCAGGCTCTGCTTGGCTCTCTGGGCTGCAAGTGCTCACTGCTGGCTCCTGTTGAGCTTCTGCTCCCCAGCACCCCCAAGGCCTTTTCTTCTGGGCTGCTCTCAAGCCAGTCCCTGCCCAGCCTATATCAGTGCCTGGGATTGCCCTGAGCCAGCTGCAGGATCTTGCACTTGGTCCTGTTGAACCTCATGAGGCTGGCTTGGGCTCACCTCTGCAGCCTGCCAAGGTCCCTCTGGATGGCCTCCCTTCCCTCCAGCATGTCAGCAGCACCGAAAGGATGATCTTTAACTCCTCTGGAGGGATTTTAAAGCCAGGCAGACGTGGTGCTGAGGGACATGGCTTAGTGGTGACCTGGAAGTGCTGGGTTAATTAGCATTCATTAAAATAAATTAACTTAATTTATAGGTAAACAGTCATAATTGCTTGCAGGATTTGTGCCAGGAGCAGTTGACTGACTCTGGGCTCTATCTGCAGTGTACCCAAGAGCTTCTTTGTCTTCCAAACTGTCTTTCTGTTGTCTTTTTCTGTCTCTCACTGCTCTGCTTTATGACCCAGACTACATCAAATGGGGTTTTCTCCAAAGCAGTTGAAACTGCATAAATGTTTTAGGGCTGTTTTGCTCAGCTGGATAGCACAGGCTTTGTGTGTTGCTGCCAAGGGTACTACCCTTCAGCATCTGCTGGTTGTAGTTCTTTCTGGAGCAGCTACCTGTGTACACAGACTTCAAGAAAGATAGGATGGGAGTTTGGGGAGTTCCAGATTTCACTGGGAGGTTCACTTTTTGATGCCTTCAGGCTGTGGTTGCTGTGTGCTTCCAGACCATTTGTCAGGAAGCAGAGCAGTGGCCATCAGCTTCGCTCTTTATCAGCCCATGCAGCGTCTAGGGGAATGCACTCGGAAAGTGAGATGGAATGTAGTAAAAACAACACTTCATCTAAAAGTGACTCCATCTCTGTGGTTGGCCTGCTATCAGCTCTCAAAAGGCTGCTTCTCATCTCTTTTCCTTTTGCATTTTATTCAGCCAGAGAGGGCAGTTCTGGGAGTTTGGCTGTGGAGGGTTTTCGAGCCCATCTTAATAGGATAAATGATGCTGCTGGCTGGCAGTGCTCAGTGTTGAAGGGGTAGTGAGGTGAAACAAGTAAACCCAACAAATAACTCACCTTCTTACATTTTGTTTTCTTTTAAAAGGGAGTCTACAGACCCTTTAGACTTCAAACTGCTCCAAAGATTGGGCTGGAAGGGGCCTGTGGAGATCACCCAGTCCAACCCCCCTGCTAAAGCAGGGCACCCACAGCAGCTTGCCCAGCATCGCAATGGCCAGGGGAGGTTGGAAGCTCTCCACACAAGGAGACTCCATAGCATTTCTGGACAGCCTGCCCCTGGCCTACATCACCCTCACAACAAAGAAGTTCTTTGCCATGGTCAGGTGGAACCTCCTGGGTTTCAGTTTTTGCCCATTGGCCCTTGTCTTGTCCCTGGGCACCACTGACAAGAGGCTGGCCTCAGCCTCCTGACCCCTGCCCATTAGCTATTGAGCAACACTGCTCAGATCCCCTCTGGGGCTGCTCTTCTCCAGGCTCAGCAGGACCGGGGGACTCTCAACTTTGATCCTCACACAGATGCTCCAGTTCCTGTCAGCATCTTTGTAGCCTCTGCTGGACTCCCTCCAGTAGTTCCCTGTCCCTCTTGCACTGAGGAGCCCAGAACTGGACACAGTACTGTAGATGTGGCCTCACTAGGGCAGAGTAGAGTAAGAAAACCTCTCTCCACCTGCTGGCCGTGCTCTCCTTGGTACACCCCAGGACACCATTGGCTTTCTTGGCCACCAGGGCACATTGCTGGGTGACTTTTCCACCAGCACTCCCAGGTCCTTCTCCACAGAGCTGCTTTCCAGCAGGTCACCCTTAAACTGTCCTGCTGCAGGAGGTTGTACCTTACCAGCTGCAGGACCCTGCACTTGCCCTGGTTGAACTTCATGAGATTCCTCTCCACACAGCTGTGCAGCAGTTTTCCTTTTAATACAACAACTTCAGCACTATCCTATTTCCTTTTAACATTTGAAATACTTAACACCACTAAAGGAATTGTTGGTATGGTTTCATAAAGAGTTTTAACTGCTGAACTTCTGTTCTACCCATACTGCTGTATCTCAATACATCCAAAGAAATAAAAGAACTCTCCATGATGCATCTTCCCCTCCCTGAAGTAAAATGGTGGTTGTAAAGCAGCACATTCCTGCTCACTGCAGTACCATAATCCCTTATCAAGTGTCTGTTATCTGAGACCGGGCATTCTTTTTTTAAGCTAGTGCTTAAGGAGCTGCAGCAGGCAAATGAATTCTGCACCATCACCAAATTTCTCCTTGTGTCACCTTCTGTGCGAACAGCAGCAGCTTAAATCAAAAGGCAATACCAATAGTAAGAGTTAAGGATGATAAACACTTATCACAATTGCTATTGTTGCTTTTGTTATTGCTATTGCCTCTCCAACCTGATCTCCTTTTATGATCAGGTGACTGTCTGGTGGATGTGGGGCAGGCTGTGGATGTGGTCTGCCTGGACTGCAGCAAGGCTTTGACACTGTCCCCCACAGCAAACTCCTGGCCAAGCTGTCAGCCCCTGGCTTGGACAGCAGCTCTCTGAGCTGGGTTAGGAACTGGCTGGAGGCTGAGCCCAGAGAGTGGTGGTGAATGGTGCCACAGCCAGCTGGCAGCCAGGCACCAGTGCTGTGCCCCAGGGATCAGTGCTGGGCCCTGTGCTCTTTAACATCTTCATTGATGATCTGGATGTGGGCATTGAGTCAGTCATCAGCAAGTTTGCAGATGACACCAAGTTAGGAGCAGATGTAGGTCAGTTAGAAGGTGGAAAGGCTCTGCAGAGGGACCTCAAATGACTGGACAGATGGGCAGAGGCCAACAGGATGGCATTCAACAAGTCCAAGTGCCAGGGGCTGCACTTTGGCCACAGCAACCCCATGCAGAGCTACAGGCTGGGGTCAGAGTGGCTGAGAGCTGCCAAACAGAGAGGGACCTGGGGGTGCTGATTGACAGCTGCCTGAACATGAGCCAGCAGTGTGCCCAGGTGGCTGAGAAGGCCAATGGCATCCTGGCCTGCATCAGGAAGAGTGTGGCCAGCAGGAGCAGGGAGGTCATTGTGCCCTGTGCTCAGTGCTGGTTAGGCCACACCTTGAGTCCTGTG
The DNA here is from genome assembly GCA_011125475.1 of Melanerpes aurifrons. NCBI lineage: Eukaryota > Metazoa > Chordata > Aves > Piciformes > Picidae > Melanerpes > Melanerpes aurifrons. The sequence continues at coordinate 1,568,887 of WWNC01000097.1, forward strand.
TCCAGTTCTGGGCTCCTCAGCTTAAGAAGGACATTGAGAGACTTGAAGGTGTCCAGAGAAGGGCAACAAGGCTGGGGAGAGGCTTTGAGCACAGCCCTGTGAGGAGAGGCTGAGGGAGCTGGGGTTGTTAGCGTGGAGAAGAGGAGGCTCAGGGGAGACCTCATTGCTCTCTACAACCACCTGAATGGAGGTTGTAGCCAGGTGGGGGTTGGTCTCTTCTCCCAGGCAACCAGCACCAGAACAAGAGGACACAGTCTCAAGCTGTGCCAGGGGAGGTTTAGGCTGGAGGTGAGGAGAAAGTTCTTCATTGAGAGAGTCATTGGTCATTGGAATGTGCTGCCCAGGGAGGTGGTGGAGTCCCCATCCCTGGAGGTGTTCAGGAGGGGATTGGATGTGGCACTTGGTGCCATGGTCTAGTCATAGGTCTGTGGTGACAGCTTGGACTCGATGATCCTCGAGGTCTCTTCCAACCTTGGTGATACTGTGATAGTATTTACTACTGTTAATGTGGTTGTTGTTGTTATTACTGAGCATGGTTAATAATGTCAGGATTCACTCTCCATGTTTTTGGGGGTGTTTATTCCTTCTTTTCTGGTGATTTTCTGTTGGTCCCTGGCTCAGCTCAGTTCACCTTTGCTTTGATTTCTCTTGCGTGAGCGCTGGTCTGAGTCCTGCGCTGCTGAGGCACGGGAGGAATGCTGGGTGGCCTCAGCAGTAACGCTGCTCCCCCTGCCTCCTTGACATTCCCCAGATTGCAGTGATGGAAGTGTCTGCTCTGCAGACTCCTCCTGAGTTTTCTTGTGCCTCCCACAGCAATTTCAATAGCAGCTTTTCGCCCTGAGGGCAAGAGTACAGAGTCTTTTGGCTCAGCCTGGCCCTGGCTTTTTCCCACTGTGTGTCATCAGGACCAGAAGATTTTCTGCATCTTTCAGTATGGAAGTTAAGGAAATGTGATATAGTCCATGTTTATGATAGAGGGCATGAGCCAGCAACATGGACTTACAGCCCAGAGGACAACTGTCACCTGGGCTGATCCCCAGCAGTGTGGGCAGCAGGGGCAGGGAGGGGATTCTGCCCCTCTGCTGGGCTCTGCTCAGACCCCCCCTGCAGTGCTGGGGCAGCTCTGCAGTGCTCAGCACAGACAGGGAGCTGTTGGAGCAGGGCCAGAGGAGGCCACAGCAATGCTGGCAGGGCTGGAAGGGCTCTGCTGGGAGGTTCCAGGCTGAGAGAGTTGGCCTTGGGCAGCCTGCAGAAGAGAAGGCTCCAGGGAGACCTTCTGGTGGCCTTCCAGGGGCCTCTAGGAAAGCTGAGGGCAGACTTTTTTCTCAGGTTCTTTTGTGACAGGACAAGGGGTGATGGTTTGAAGTAAAAGAGGCAGATTGAGAGTGGAGAGAAGCAAGAAATGTTTGACACTGAGGGTGCTGAGAGCCTGTCCCGGGCTGCCCAGAGAGGTGGGAGATGTCCCATCCATGGAACCATTAGAGATGAGGCTGTTTGGGGCTGTGATCAACCTGCTCTGGCTGGGGATGTCCCTGCTGACTGCAGGGGGGTTGAACTATATACTTTTAAATGTCCCTTCCAACCAAAACTATCCTTTCATTTGGACTGATACTTGCATTCCACAGTTTCACTTATTATGTTTGTTCTCTGAGGTGAGGTCAAAACCATCCAGAGTGGTGCTTTCAGTGGAAGATGACTGTCAGAGCTCCAGGGCCATGAAATGTCATGGCAAACATGCTGAACCACGGGGTCTAATCAATGGAGAACTTCTTAGTGGAACTTCTGTGCAGCTGACAGCTTGAGTGAGGCACTGATGTTTGTTCAGATAGTTTTGGTACTTTCTCAATTGAATTTGCTTAGATACTGCTTCAGAAGAGGGCCACTGACAACTGCATGAGGCTCAACAAGTCAAAGTGAGAGGTCCTGCCTCAGGACAACCCCAAGCACAAATCCAGGCTGGGTGCAGAGTTGTTTGTGGGCAGCCCTGAAGAAAGAGCCTTGGGGGTGCTGGTAGCTGAGCAGCTCCCCAAGATCCAGCAGTGCCCTCAGGCAGCCCAGCAGGCAGCTGTGTGCTGGGCTGCAGCCAGAGGAGTGCGGGCAGCAGGGCAGGAGAGGGGATTCTGCCCCTTGGCTCTGCTCTGCTGGGACCTCACCTCCAATCCTGCCTCCAGTTCTGCTGTCCCCAGAAGAAGGACACAGAGCTGCTGGAGGGAGGTCATAGGAGGCTGCAGAGATGATCCAGGGCCTGGAGTAGCTCTTCTATGAGACTGAGGAACTGGGGGTGTTCAGCCCAGAGAAAAGAAGATTCTGTGGGGAACCTCAGAGCTGCCTTCCAATAGCTGAAGAGAGGCTTCAGAAGAGACCATTGAGGTCATTGCATCCAACCTATCATCCAACACCACCTAATCAACTAAAGCAAATCCAATGGCACCAAGCACCCATCAAGTCTCCTCCTAAACACCTCCAGGGATGGGGACTCCACCACCTTCCCAGGCAGCCCATTCCAATGGCCAATCTCTCTTGCTGGGAAGAACTACTTCCTAACATCTAGCCTAAACCTCTCCTGTTGCAGATTGAGACTGTGTCCTCTTGTTCTGAGAAGAGACCAACCCCTGCTGGCTACAGCCTCCTTTCAGGGAGCTGTAGACAGCAAGAAGGTCTCCCCTGAACCTTCTCTTCTCCAGGCTAAGCAACCCCAGCTCCCTCAGCCTCTCCTCCCAGGGCTGTGTTCCAAACCCCTCCCCAGCTTTCTTGCCCTTCTCTGGACACCTTCCAGCAGCTCAACATCTTTCCTAAACTGAGGAGCCCAGAACTGGACACAGGACTCAAGGTGTGGCCTAAGCAGTGCTGAGCACAGGGCACAATGACCTCCCTGCTCCTGCTGGCCACACTCTTCCTGATGCAGGCCAGGATGCCATTGGCCCTCCTGGCTACCTGGGCACACTGCAGGCTCATGTTCAGCCTACCATCAACCAGTACCCCCAGGTCCCTCTCTGCCTGGCTGCTCTCAGCCACTCTGACCCCAGCCTATAGCACTGCCTGGGGTTGTTGTGGCCAATGTGCAGAACCTGGCACTTGGATGTGTTCAATCTCCTGCCCTTGGCCTCTGCCCATCTGCCCAGCCTGTCCAGGTCCCTCTGCAGAGCCTCTCTACCCTCCAGCAGATCAACTCCTGCCATTGGAACTGTGCTCTTACATGTGTGTGTGTGCATATATGTATATTGCAATGAGTGTCATAGGGTGAAGAGTGCCAAGGTTGAAGAAGATGAAGTTGATAATATATGATAATATAGTTGATGATACATGATAATGAAGTTGAAGAGATTAAACTGGAGCTATAAGTAACTGGTAGATAAATTACATTGCTGCACCTCTGGAGGAAATGTTGGGAGATGTGAAGGGATAATGCAAAGAAAACTCTTTGGTTTCCACTGCTAATTAGTATTTTTACCTGTCTGTTAGCAAGCTGTAATATTTTACCCATCCTACTCTTCTTCATGATAGATCTATGGAGCCCTGTACTTCAGTTAAACACCATATAGGATAGAAGGGGGCAAGAACTAGTTCCAAACAAGATGTGAGGAGGCCTGTGGATGTGGTCTACCTGGACCTCAGCAGGGCCTTTGACACCGTCCCCCACAGCAAACTCCTGGCCAAGCTGTCAGCCCATGGCTGGGACAGCAGCTCTCTGAGCTGGGTTAGGAACTGGCTGGAGGCTGAGCCCAGAGAGTGGTGGTGAATGGTGCCACAGCCAGCTGGCAGCCAGACCCCAGTGGTGTGCCCCAGGGAGCAGTGCTGGGCCCTGTGCTCTTTAACATCTTCATTGATGATCTGGATGAGGGCATTGAGTCCATCAGCAGTAAGTTTGCAGATGACACCAAGCTGGGGGCAGGAGTTGATCTGCTGGAGGGCAGAGAGGCTCTGCAGAGGGACCTGGACAGGCTGGGCAGATGGGCAGAGGCCAAGGGCAGGAGATTGAACACATCCAAGTGCCAGGTTCTGCAATTGGCCACAACAGCCCCAGGCAGTGCTACAGGCTGGGGTCAGAGTGGCTGAGAGCAGCCAGGCAGAGAGGGACCTGGGGGTGCTGGTCGATGGCAGGCTGAACATGAGCCTGCAGTGTGCCCAGGTAGCCAAGAGCAGAGAGGTCATTCTGCCCCTGTCCACTGCACTGCTTAGGCCACACCTTGAGTCCTGTGTCCAGTTCTGGGCCCCTCAGTTTAGGAAGAAGGTTGAATTGCTGGAAGGTGTCCAGAGAAGGGCAACAAAGCTGGGGTGGGGTTTAGAACACAAACCCTGTGAGGAGAGGCTGAGGGAGCTGGGGTTGCTTAGCCTGGAGAAGAGGAGGCTGAGGGGAGACCTTCTTGCTCTCTCCAACTACCTGAAGGGAGGTTGTAGCCAGGTGGGGGTTGGTCTCTTCTCCCAGGCATCCAACACCAGAACAAGAGGACACAGTCTCAGGCTGTGCCAGGAAAGGTTTAGGCTGGAAGTTAGGAGGAAGTTCTACACAGCCCATTGGAATGGGCTGCCTGGGGAGGTGGTGGAGTCACCATCCCTGGAGGTGTTCAGGAGGAGACTTGACAGGGTGCTTGGTGCCATGGGTTAGTTGATTAGGTGGTGTTGGATTGGTTGATAGGTTCGATACGATGATCTTGAAGGTCTCTTCTGGTCTGGTCTGGTCTATTCTATTCTATTCTACTCCTATTCTATTCTATTCTATTCTATTCTATTCTATTCTATTCTATTCTATTCTATTCTAATCTATTCTATTAAACATGTCATAAGGAGTCTGAAGTCTTGAAGTACTTACTAAAACACAAATATCAGTGCATATGTTAACAACCATACCTTCCTGCAAAAGAGCTTAAAGGCTCCTCAGAGCATCACCTTCAGGGAGCACACTTAGAATCATAGAGTGGTAAGGGTTGGAAGGGACCTCCAGAGGTCATCGAGCCCAGCCACCTCCCAGAGCAGGATCACCCAGGGCAGGTCAAAAGGAACACATCCAGAAAGGTCCCGAAAGGAGACTCCACAATCTCTCTGGGCAGCCTGCTCCAGGCCTCCAGCAGCCTCACAGAGTTTTTCCTCATTTTGAGGAGGATTTGCTGGGTTCCCCTTTGCTCTAGGGCCCACTTGCCCTATCACACCGCTGGAAAGAGCCTGGCCCCTTCTTTTTGACACCCTCCCCTCAGATACTTACAAACATTGACCAGATCACTCTCAGTCTTTTCTCCAGACCAAACAGCCCCAGGTCTCTCAGCCTTTCCTCTCCAGACAGATGTTCCAGTTCCTTCATCATCCTCTTAGTCTCCTTTGGACTCTCTCCAGCAGACCCACGTTGCTCTTGGACTGGGGAACCCAGAACTGGACACAATGCTCCAGGTGTGGTCTCACCAGGGCAGAGTAGAGGGGGAGGACAACCTCCCTTGACTTGCTGGCCACAATCTTCTTATTACACCCCAGCAGAGCTTCTTGGCCACAATGCCACATTGCTGTCTCATGGATCCCTTTATTGTACACTAGGACTCCAAAGTCCTTCTCCATGGAGTTGCTTTCCAGCAGCTCAACCCCTAACCTCTAATCCATTAGGGTTGTAGCCCTAGCTCCAATTCTGTACTGGTGCACTTCCAGGTCACAGAACTGTCAGGGTTGGAAGGGAGCTCAAGGATCAGCCAGTTCCAACCCCCTGCCATGGGCAGGGACACCTCACACCACAGCAGGTTGCTCACAGCCACCTCCAGCCTGGCTGCAAACACCTCCAGGCAGGAGGTTTCCACCGCCTCCCTGGGCAACCTGTGCCAGGCTCTCACCACCCTCATGGCAAACAACTTCTTCCTAATGTCTAATCTAAATCTCCCCTCCTCTAGCTTGGATCCATTCCCCCCAGTTCTATCACTCCCTGACACCCTCAAAAGTCCCTCCCCAGTTCTCTTGGAGCCCCCTGCAGATCCTGGAAGACCACAATTAAGTCTCCTCAGAGCCTTCTCTTCTCCAGACTGCACAACCCCAACTCCCTCAGTCTGTCCTCACAGCAGAGCAGCTCCAGCTCTCTGCTCATCCTCCTGGCCCTTCTCTGGACACCTTCCAGCACCTCCAAGATCCTTTCTGGCACAGAGGCTCCAGACCTGGACAGAGTGCTCCAGGTGGGGTCTCAGCAGAGTGGAGCAGAGGTCAGGAGCTTTCATTGAGTAGCACTGGCAACTGTGGAACTTTACCTGAGGATTATGTAAGACCTGCCTAGGAACATATTTAAAATAAGGGTAAAATGAGAAGGGAATTAGGAAGTGTCAGAGTTTCTGTTCACTTAGCAGTAATTGCTGCCTAACACCTCTGAGCAGTTTTGCTGGTGACATTTTACAGCTGAAGCTGTGCAGTGTAGTGCTGGGATCAGAAACTTTTGTCACTTGTGTAACATCCAGAAAGTCCTTTCAGCTCCACTCAGGTGGGCAGGTTCTGCTAATTAAAGCCTGTATCACAATGATTTATTTGCCTGTGCATGGGGGAGCTGGGCTTGCAGGTGGAACTCGTCCTTTCCTGTTCTACCAGTCAGACCAAACAAGATCTTCCCATACCTCTAGGGAGTACCACTGAGTTTCAAGGAGAAATGGAGTCTCCTCCATCTCCTTTCAGCAGCAGGAGAATTTTCATTGTCATTTCAGGCAATGTTAGAGCCCCTAGCTGCTGAGGTATATCACATAATCCCACCCTGGTGTGGCTTGGAAGGGACCTCTGGAGATCATCCAGTCCAGCCCCCCTGCTCTAGCAGGGGAACCTATAGCAGGCTGCCAAGAATCACAATGGCAAGGTGGCTTTGGAAGCTCTCCAGAGAAGGAGATTCCACAACCTCTCTGGGCAGCCTGCTCCAGCCCTCCAGCACCCTCACAACAAAGAAGTTTCTTCTGCTGTTCAGATGCAATCTCCTGGGTTCCACTTTGTGCCCCTCGTGCCTTGTCACTGAGCACCACTGACAAGAATCTGGCTCCACCCTCTTGCCCCCCAGCCTTTATCTCCTGCTGAGCATTGCTCAGATCCCCTCTGGGGCTGCTTTGCTCCAGGCTCAACAGCCCCAGGGGCTCTCAGCCTTTGCTCCTCACAGAGATGCTCCTCACCATCTTCATAGCTTCTGCTATACTCTCTCCAGTAGTTCCTTGTCTCTCCTGAACTGGGCAGCCCAGAACTGGACCCAGTACTTCACATTTACCTCTACTGAACTGTGCTGCTGCTGTGCCAACCCCAGCTTTCACTTGTAAGCAGCCATCAGAGGTGCCAGTGTTCTGTTTTGAGGTTGTGCAGAGTGCAAGCCCTGCAATCTCTCACTCAGGTACCTGTTACCCCACAACACCACAGGATGGCCAGAAGTTATCTGGGTTTGACATACAACAGCCAGCAAGTATATGCCAGTAAAAGAGATGAAGATAAGATTTCTGTCACCAGAGGCTTGGCTTTGAAGTTGATTTGTGGACTGAGTGTACAAATGATGAATACAAGAGCTGCTTTCTTGCCTGCTTCCTTCTTTCCCCTCCTCTCTTCCACTCCTTTGGCAGCACCAAGTTTATTTTGTTGGAGGTTTTATTTTTCTGCTGAAAATGCAGGAAATTCAGACAGCTCTCTTGGAAGCTCCCCAAAGCTAATACAAACAAGATACATATTATTCTCTTAAAGGAACTGAAAATAAACAGTTTGAAGCCATGTAAGCTGCAGAACCACCCCCCTGTAAAAGAGGAAAGGGAAGTTTACATCATTATGATTGTGGGTGCTGTTAGATTATGTTATCAAGGTGAAACTCCCTGGAGTTCTCAGCTTGCCTGTTCCACAGCAAAAAAAAGAGTACAGCACCCCAAAGTTTATCACAGCTGCATTGCAGGCAGGAGTTGGAAGAGCCAGCTACTGAATATATCCCAAATCTCATTTTAAATGCTCCTCAGCATCTGTAAAGATAGCTGGGTTATGAAAAAAAAAAGGGAGAAGAGGCAGAATATACAGGGAAATGAACTGAATCTTTTCATTCATCCAGGCATTCTGTGGGTGGAGGTGATGATCTGGAAGAGTTGACCACATTTTTCCTTCTTGTCTCTCCCTGGTGTCTGCTTTGGGGGTGCACTGGGCATTCCTAATCTCTTTGATAAGTGCTGAGTGTGTGGGACATGTGCATCCTGTTGTTTTCCTTTGTTGACAGAGCTGCCTTGAGAGTCACATCTGCGTCATGGTGGAAGTTGTTGTTGACCATTACGAGTGTTTTTCTGCTTGGGAGTTGCATTCTGGGGAGAGAATCTCCCTGAAAGTATTGCAGGTGAAGCAGTGTGGTGAGGCTAAGGGGTTTTGCCCAGGGAGGTGGTGGAGTCACCATCCCTGGAGGCGTTCAAGAGGGGATTGGACGTGGCACTTGGTGCCATGGTCTAGGCATGGGGTCTGTGTTGATAGGTTGGACTCGATGATCCTCGAGGTCCTTTCCAACCTAAGTTATACTGTGATACTGTGTGATACTGTGGGTCAGGATGAAGAAAAGCCTTAATTAAGGTTACCTGTGATACCTTCAGCCTCACCTTTCCTCTGTTCCAGCATCCATATGGTAACCTTCAGCTTCAGATCAGAGGGCTGGAAGGGCTCTGCTGGGAGGCTCCAGGCTGAGAGAGTTGGCCTTGGGCAGCCTGCAGAAGAGAAGGCTCCAGGGAGACCTTCTGGTGGCTTTTCAGGACCTTAAGGGGCCTAGAAGAATGCAGGGGACAAAGTGTTTCTCAGGGTCTGTTGTGACAGGACAAGGGGTGATGGTTTGAAGTGAAATGGGGAGACTTAGATTAGATGGAAGGATAACATAGTTTATATTAAGGGTGGTGAGACCCTGTCCCAGGTTGTTTAGAGATTCCCCATCCCTGGCACCATTTCAGGTGAGGTTCTCTGGGGCTGTGAACAACCTGCTCTAGTTGCAGATGTCCCTGCTGACTGTGAAGGGGATGGACACCATGACCTATAGAGGTCCTTTCCAATCCAAACCAGTTTATGATTCTATGATCTGGTGATGCATCCATGGGTGGTCACCACATGGATGCAGCAACACAAACGTTGCCCCTCACAGCACCTGCACCTTCCTCTGTCTCTTGCTCCATGCTACCTGGTTGGGAGAGGACTGGACACAAAAAGAGACTCAAGGGGAGCAAAGGTCCTTGAGGGTCCAGCCAGGACCTAGCTGGGAGCATGGAACATCAGAGATAGTTTTGCTCCTTTGTGTTGTGGAGTTACTAGGAAGGAAACTATTATGAAGTATCTCAAGCAAGAAACTCCTTTAAGTAGCTGCTTCACAAGCTTTTTGGGTTTGCTCCACCATAGAGCAGTGAATGTGAACTAAAGCCACTGGGCTGCTCTGTAAAGAAACTTGCACTGTGAAAATTCAGAGCTCATGGCATCCTAGTGGCTGTCCATGGCTCCATGTCCCAGTGGAGGCCAGGGACAAGCAGAGGCCCTCAGGGATCAGTCCTGGGACCAGGCTTGGTCAACATCTTTGTGGGTGCCATGGACAGTGGCACTGAGTGCACCCTCAGCAGGTTTGCTGATGACACCAAGCTGTGTGGTGCAGCAGACAGCTGGAGGGAAGGGATCCATCCAGAGGGACCTGGACAGGCTGGAGAGGTGGGCACAAGCCAACCTCAGGAGGTTCAACAAGAGCAAGGGCAGGGTCCTGCAGCTGGGTGGAGGCAATCCCAGGCACAAATGCAGGCTGGGCAGGGACTGGCTGGAAAGCAGCCCTGAGGAGAGAGCCTTGGGGGTGCTGGGGGAGGAGAAGCTCAGCAGGAGCTCTCAGTGTGCACTTGCAGCCCAGAAAGCCAATCAGAGCCTGGGCTGCATCAGGAGAAGTGTGGCCAGCAGGGCAAGGGAGGTGATTCTCCCCCTCTGCTCAGCTCTGGGGAGACCCCACCTGGAGTCCTGCCTCCAGTTCTGGAGCCCCTGTTACAAGAGGGATGTGGAGGTGCTGGAAGGTGTCCAGAGAAGGGCCAGGAGGATGAGCAGAGGGCTGGAGCACCTCTCCTATGAGCACAGACTGAAGGAGTTGGGGCTGTTCAGTCTGGAGAAGAGAAGGCTCTGAGGTGACCTCATTGTAGCCTTCCAGGATCTGCAGGGGGCTCCAGGAAGGCTGGGGAGGGACTGCTCAGGATCTGAGGGAGTGCTAGGACTAGGGGGAATGGAATGAAGCTGGAGGTGGGGAGATTGAGGCTGGAGGGGAGGAGGAAGTTCTTCCCCATGAGAGTGGTGAAGCCCTGGCATGGGTTGTGCAGGGAGGTGGTTGGGGCCCTGTCCCTGGAGGTGTTTAAGGCCAGGCTGGCTGAGGCTCTGGCCAGGCTGATGTAGTGTGAGGGTCCCTGGCCGTGGCAGGGGGGTTGGAACTGGCTGATCCTTGTGGTCCCTTCCAACCCTGACTGATACTGTGGTACGATACTATCATCCTATGGTCCTAAGCTGTAGGTTCAGAGCTGTTTGGACATTGATTACGGAATGGAATGGAATGGAATGGAATGGGAATTAACCAGGTTGGAAGAGACCTTTGAGATCATCAAGTCCAACCTATCACCCAACACCATCTGATCAACTAACCCATGGCACCAAGCACCCCATCCAGTCTCTTCCTAAACACCCCCAGTGATGGTGACTCCACCACCTCCCTGTCTGTGCTTCCATCATGGACTCCTTTGGGCTGTTACAGGTGACACTTGCACTTTATTACATCAGGATTCTTTGGATGAGTGCTTCAGTACTTCACCCCTTTCCTGGGATGCTTGCTTTGGGTTTTTTCCCACCCTGTTTACGTTGTGTGGTTGTAGCAAGTTGCATTACTCATCCCCTGGTTGGGTTTTGGGTTTGGTTTTTTTTTAGGCAGATAAGCTTCTTCCTGCTCTGATTGTGCTAACTGTACAACTGCCTTTTTGATAGCAGTCGTGGTGCCACTTCAACAGGCAGGAACCTCCAGCAGATACTGAGCTGGATGCATCAGCTGGCTGGAGAACTGCTGTGATGTGAATGCAGAGGGGCTTCTCTGGTAGCTGATGGTGTCCTGGGTTCATATGGGTCCCACCATGAAACAAAAGGTGGCAGGTAGACCTTTTCAACAGGACCTATTGTGGCAGGACAACAGAGGTGATGGTTTGAAACTCAAAGAGGGAGATTCAGACTGGAGAGATGGAAGAAATGTTAAATCTCCAAGGGCAGGAGATTGAGCACATCCAAGTGCCAGGTTCTACACATTGGCCACAACAACCCCAGGCAGAGCTACAGGCTAGGGTCAGAGTGGCTGAGAGCAGCCAGGTGGAGAGGGACCTGGGGGTGCTGGTTGATGGTAGGCTGAACATGAACCTGCAGTGTGCCCAGGCAGCCAAGAGGGCCAATGGCATCCTGGCCTGCATCAGGAAGAGTGTGGCCAGCAGGAGCAGGGAGGTCATTGTGCCCCTGTACACTGCACTGGTTAGGCCACACCTTGAGTCCTGTGTCCAGTTCTGGGCCCCTCAGTTTAGAAAAGATGTTGAGCTGCTGGAAGGTGTCCAGAGAAGGGCAAGAAAGCTGGGGAGGGGTCTGGAGCACAGCCCTGTGAGGAGAGGCTGAGGGAGCTGGGGTTGCTTAGCCTGGAGAAGAGGAGGCTCAGGGGAGACCTTCTTGCTCTCTCCAACTCCCTGAAGGGAGGTTGTAGCCAGGCAGAGGTTGGTCTCTTCTGCCAGTCAAGCAGCACCCGAACAAGAGGACACAGTCTCAAGCTGTGCCAGGGGAGGTTTAGGCTGGAGGTTAGGAAGAAGTTCTACACAGAGAGAGTGATTGCCCATTGGAATGGGCTGCCTGGGGAGGTGGTGGAGTCACCATCCCTGGAGGTGTTCAGGAGGAGACTGGATGGGGTGCTTTGGTGCCATGGGTTAGTTGATTAGATGGTGCTGGGTGATAGGTTGGACTTGATGATCTTGAATGTCTCTTCCAACCTGGTTTATTCTATTCTATTAAGGGTGGCAAGAGCCTGTCCCAGGTTGCCCAGAGAAGTGGGAGATAACATTCCAGGTGAGGTTGTTTGGAACTCTGAGCAGCCTGATTTTGTATGGAATGGAATGGAATGGAATGGAATGGAATGGAATGGAATGGAATGGAATGGAATGGAATAGAACAGGTTGGAAAAGACCTCAGAGATCATCAAGTCCAACCTATCATCCAACACCATCTGATCAACTCAACCATGGCACCAAGTGCCTCATCCAGTCTCCAGTGCTGGTGACTCCACCACCTCCCCAGGCAGCACATCCCAATGGCCAATCTCTCTTTCTGGGAAGAATTTCCTCCTAACATCCAGCCTAAACCTCCCCTGGCACAGCTTGAGACTCTGTCCTCTTGTTCTGGTTCTGGCTGCCTGGGAGAAGAGACCAACCCCCACCTGGCTACAACCTCCCTTCAGGGAGCTGTAAACAGCAAGAAGGTCTCCCCTGAGCCTCCTATTCTCCAGGCTAAGCAACCCCAGCTCCCTCAGCCTCTCCTCACAAATGTGAGGGGTTTGCTGCAGATGTCCCTGCTGGCTGCAGGTGGGTTGGATCAGCTGGCATTTAAAGGTCCCTTCCAAACCATTCAGTGACTCTATGTCTCTCTCATTATTTGCCATACAAACTAGCACAGGGAGGAAAGAAAAGAGAAAGGAGACCAATTCTGTCTCTGCCTTTGTTAGACAGGTCGTTGGTCACACTGAGACCTTGCATCCTCCACTGAGAGGGATTCAACTGCTTTGTCACTTCATGGCTTGACATTCCTGTAAGGAACCAAGCTGTGAGCTCCTGCCTGGGGTTTGGCACTTGGGCTGCTTGACTTGTCTGATACTTTACATGCCATACACTCCCCAAATGTGGTTCTGCACATCAGTCTCATTCCAGCAGTGAGCACTGAATTCTCTGCAAGTCTTGGCCCAGGAGGTTGCCGTGCTGGTTGTTCATTCTGTTGCAGTAAGGTAAATAGCAGTGTTCCAGGGCAGCCTGAGATGAGAGCATCCAGCTATGCCCTGTGGATTGCCTTGGCTCTGCACATTTGTGTCTTCCTTCTCAGTGTTTATCAAACTCCCATTATTTTTCCCCTGATAGTGTTGCCATTCCTGTGCTTGTCCTGTTTGCATCCTCCCTGCTTGTCTCCATTCCCCTGTCTCTGCCATTATCACTTGTTTGTTCCTTTTTCTCTTAACAAAAGAGACCCAGACACCCCAGAACGGTGCCCAGGTCTCATCTAGCTGCCTGGTTTCAGGGAGTCACAGACTGGTTTGGGTTGGAAGGGACCTTTAAAGCTCGTCTAGTTCAACCCTTGTGCACTCATCAGGGACATCTGCAACCAAATTGGGTCACTGAGAGCTCCAACCAACCTCACCTGGAAGGTTTCCAGGGATGGGGCATCTCCCACCTCTCTGGGCAAGCTGGGAGAGGCTCTCATCACCTTCACAGTGAACCATTTCTTCCTTTTCTGCAGTCTGAATCTCCCTCTTTCAATTCAAATCATCACTCCATGTCCCATCACAACGTGCCCTGGGTAAAGGTCTGTCCCCAGCTTTCTTACAGGCCTCTTGAAGTACTGAAAAGCCACCAGAAGGTCTCTCTGGAGCCTTTTCTTCTCCAGGCTGAGCAAGCCCAACTCTCTCAGCCTGTCCTCACAGCTCAGGGGTTTGTTCCTCGTGCAGCTGCACCACGTCCAAACATCTGGGGTTGGGGAGGGGTGGGGGGTTTGAGTTAAAAATTTAAATCTTGGCTAACCCCCACCACATTTAAATCATGTCCAGAGAAGGAACCATGATGTGGTCACCTGGGATTACCCACAGTGATGTTGGTTCTCTTTCTACATCCCCATCCCTTCGGTGGGCATGATTTCAGCCTCCCAGGGTTGGAAGCAAGCTTTGTCTTTTCCCATTTCTCTTAATGAAGAGTCTTATTATTCCTGTGGGCAGAAGCAAATACTAAAGGAAGGGGTGAACTGGTCCTCATGACCTCAGCTGCTCTGAGAGCCAACACTTCTCCTCTTCCACTGGGAAAAGTTCTCTGTAACCTTACTTACATCGGTCGTGACACCGTCTCTAGATGCAGAGGGGCTGAGCCTTGATACTGGTGATACAGAGCAACAAAAGCCCACAGCTCTTTATCAGCTCTTACAGCATTTCTCCATTGTCTCATCCAAACACTGTCCTTGGCTCTCTGCTTGTTTTTTCCTGTTTTGAAACCCCTTGAAGCCTTTGCAAGTGCTTTAATTGCTAATTATAGGAGCGTGCAGCTCTACAGAGAGCATATATGCAACGTGGGGATCCATTCTCACTTCTCCATCTCCTCTGCACCTCATTCTTCTTGCAAGTCCTGCAGGGAGTGGCTGAGGGAACCTGGGTGGTCTAGTCTGGAGAACAGGAGGCTGAGGGGGAGGCCTTCTCATGCTCTGCAGCTCCCTGAAAAGACGTTGGAGTCTGGTGGGATTCAGTCTCTTCTCCAAAGGAACAAGTTGTGCAAGAGGGGATTGGATGTGGCACTTGGTGACATGGTCTAGTCATGAAGTCTGTGGTGACAGGTTGGACTCGATGATCTCTTCCAACCTTGGTGATACTGTGACAGGCAAAGAAGAAATGACCTCAAGTCGTGCTGGGGAGGTTTGGGTTAGACATGAGGAACAATTTCTTACCCAGAAGGGCTATCAAGCCCTGAAGCAGGCTGGCCAAAGAAGTGGTGCAGTCCCCATCCCAGGAGGGGTTTCAAAGCCAGGTAGATGTGGTGCTGAGGGACATGGTTTAGTGGTGACCTGGCTGGACTTGATGACCTTAAAGGTGTTTTCCAGACCAAAATGGTTCTGTAATTCTATAAATTGTTCTTTTGTTACAGTCAGATAAGTGCTTGCTTCTAGGCTCCTTTTTAAGTCCTGCAAGGCCACCAGAAGGTCTCCCTGGAGCCTTCTCTTCTGCAGGCTGCCCAAGCCCAACTCTCTCAGCCTGGAGCCTCCCAGCAGAGCCCTTCCAGCCCTGCCAGCATTGCTGTGGCCTCCTCTGGCCCTGCTCCAACAGCTCCCTGTCTGTGCTGTGCTGAGCACTCCAGAGCTGTATCTCTAGCTGGATCTTAATATGGTTTTGTCCAGCTTTAGAATAGCTTCCCCTGAAAACCTCAGGGACTGAAGTGGGAAGGCCTGAGGAATTGCAAGACTCCAAGGAGAGAGGTACAAGGACAGAGAGCATCAAGACTCACATGGTCAACTCCAGAGGAGGGAATCACCTGCTGCTCATCACTACTGCTGTGTGGTGATGTTCTCTGCACTGACAAATGCATGCCTGACATTACAGGTTGCCTTTGGGCTGGAAAGGGCCTTTAAAGCTCAGCTAGTCCAAGCCCCTGCAGGGAAACCTGCAGCTAGAGCAGTTTGCTCACAGCCCAAAGCAATCTCACTTGAGCATGTCCAGGGATGGGACATCTCCCACCTCTCTGGGCAACCTGGCACAGGCTCTCACCAGCCTCAGGGTCAAACATTTCTTCCTTCTCTCCACTCTCCATCTCCCTCTTTTAGAATCATAGAATCAGTAAGGTTGGAAAAGACCTCAGAGATCATCAAGTCCAACCTGTCACCCAACACCTCCTGACTGACTAACCATGGCTTCAAGTACAACATCCAAACCATCACCCCTTGGCCTGTCACAACAGCCCCTGAAGAAAACTCTGTCCCCAGCTTTCTCAGAGGCCCCTGAAAGGCCACCAGAAGGTCTCCCTGGAGCCTTCTCCTCTCCAGGCTGCCCAAGGCCAACTCTCTCAGCCTGGAGCCTCCCAGCAGAGCTCTTCCAGCCCTACCAGCATTGCTGTGGCCTCCTCTGGCCCTGCTCCAACAGCTCCCTGGCTGTGCTGAGCACTCCAGAGCTGCCCCAGCACTGCAGGGGAGGTCTCATTCCCATTACACACATTTCACAGCATCTAACTGGGATGCTATTTCATCACATGCTGAGGAGGAAACCACAGTCAGAGGAACCACCTGTGTTTTGAAAGCAAGAATTGTTTCTGTCTCAGAAGAATGTGATCCCATTGACAGATTAAGTAGCTGCAGTGATCAGCTTTGTAAGGGTTTCTGCCAAGACTGAGCAGCACTACAACAGTAATTGAGGTGGCTGAGGCAGAGCTGTTCAAAAGGAGGAGGAGATCCTCACATGCAGAAAAGAATCTGTAACCTCCACAGTCAGTCAGAGACATCATTGCTGAAGAAGGGAATTAATCTGGGAGTGTGTACACCAAGTACTGTTCTTGGAACAAGGATTTCAAAAGGCTTTCAGCACTCACATCTCCTCTGCACACGGAGAAGACAGGCAGTGTGGTTAGCCAAACCAGAGTGCTGCTGCATTGTGGCAAGAGTAGGAATGAGCTCTGTCTTCTCCACGTTCCCCAGTGCCCTGGGAGAGATGCAGGAACAGCTTAGGACAGGGGTGCTGCCCTACCAGCACTTGCAGGGGAAAATACATCTTCACTACCCATTAAACATAGCCAGAGCATGGAATGACAGAATGAGAATCACAGAATCAAACAGGTTGGAAGAGACCTCCAAGATCACCAAGTCCAACCCATCACCCAACCCTAACTAATGGTGAAGTCACCATCACTGGAGGTGTTCAGGAGGAGACTTGACAGGGTTCTTGGTTGCATGGGTTAGTTGATTAGGTGGTGTTGGGTGATAGGTTGGATGCAATGATCTTGAAGGTCTCTTCCAACCTGGTCTCGTCTCGTCTCTTCTCTTCTCTTCTCTTCTCTTCTCTTCTCTTCTCTTCTCTTCTCTTCTCTTCTCTTCTCTTCTCTTCTCTTCTCTTCTCTTCTCTTCTCTTCTCTTCTCTTCTCTTCTCTCTTCTCTTCTCTTCTCTTCTCTTCTCTTCTCTTCTCTTCTCTTCTCTTCTCTTCTCTTCTCTTCTCTTCTCTTCTCTTCTCTTCTCTTCTCTTCTCTTTCTCTTCTCTTCTCTCCTCTCCTCTCCTCTCTCTCTCTCCTCTCCTCTCCTCCTCTCCTCTCCTCTCCTCTCCTCTCCTCTCTTCTCTCTCTCTTCTCTTCTCTTCTCTTCTCTTCTCTTCTCTTCTCTTCTCTTCTCTCTTCTCTTCTCTTCTCTTCTCTTCTCTTCTCTTCTCTTCTCTTCTCTTCTCTTCTCTTCTCTTCTCTTCTCTTCTCTTCTCTTCTCTTCTCTTCTCTTCTCTTCTCTTCTCTTCTCTTCTCTTCTCTTCTCTTCTCTTCTCTTCTCTTCTCTTCTCTTCTCTTCTCTTCTCTTCTCTCTGAACCTCTCCTCTCTGAACCTCTCCTCTCTTCATCAACCAGACCATGGCACTGAGTGCCTCATTCAGTCACTTCTTAAACACTTCCAGGGACACTGACCCTACCACCTCCCTGGGCAGCACATTCCAATGGCCGATCTATCTTTCTGGAAAGAATTTCTTCCTAACCTCCAGCCTAAACCTCCCCTGACACAGCTTAAGACTGTGTCCTCTTGTTCTGGTGCTGGTTGCCTGGGAGAAGAGACCAACCCCCATCTGGCTACAACCTCCCTTCAGGTAGTTGTAGAGAGCAAGAAGGTCTCCCCTGAGCCTCCTCTTCTCCAGGCTAAGCAACCCCAGCTCCTTCAGCCTCTCCTCACAGGGCTGTGCTCCAGACCCCTCCCCAGCCTTGTTGCCCTTCTCTGGGCACGTTAGAGCAACTCAACGTCTTTCTTGAATTGAGGGGCCCAGAGGGGTAGTAAAGTGGTAGCAGAGAACTTTGCTCTTCATAGGAATCTGAGCAGGATAATGACAAGTTCCTGTATTCTCTTCTGGCTTGGTAAAGCAGGTGGTGATTCCTACAAGGTTTCCTTATAGTACAAAGCAGCTCAGCTACCTGCAGGTTGACTGTTAGTGCAACTGAATGTACCTGCAGTGCTGGGGCAGCTCTGGAGTCCTCAGCACAGCCAGGGAGCTGTTGGAGCAGGGCCAGAGGAGGCCACAGCAATGCTGGCAGGGCTGGAAGGGCTCTGCTGGGAGGCTCCAGGCTGAGAGAGTTGGGCTTGGGCAGCCTGCAGAAGAGAAGGTTCCAGGGAGACCTTCTGGTGGCCTTGCAGTGCTTCAAGCAGCCTAGAGGTAAGCTGGGCACAGAGTTTTTCTCATGTCCTGTTGTGACAGGCCAAGGGGTGATGGTTTGAACTAAAAGAGGGAGATTTAGATTAGATGGAAGGGTGGTAACAGCCTGTCCCAGGCTGCCCAGAGAGGTGGGAGATGCCCCATGCCTGGAACCCTTCCAGGTGAGGTTGTGGCTGTGAGCAACCCCAGATGTCCCTGGTAAGAGCAGGTGTATTTGACTAGATGCCCTTCAAAGATCCCTTCCAACTCAACACAGTCTATAGAACTATTTTGTCATGCTGTAAAAAAACTTTTGCAGGCACCACCTTGTTGTGAAGCATTTCAGTGCCTTGCTGTAGCTCAGAAAGCTTGCAAGCAGGTGGCAGAAGGAGCTGCTGGTGGTGTCAGCCCTCGTACTAAGCAGACAAACTCAAGCTGGTTTGGTGTGAGCCACGTTTATGCCAGAGCTGTGGCTCCTCACAGTCCAATTTGTGATGTGGTGGAGGGGCCTCATGAGATGAACAGAGCAGATTTGCCTCTTTTCCACTACCCCAAGGGAGGACAAAGGCTTCTCTGGTCTGACCAACTGCATCAGGCATATCCTGATGTGTAGCCCAAGGAAAGAAATCCAGAGAGCTGGCAGGGCTTCGTGTGTCAGCCTCTTCAGCTCAGAAGCCCTGAGTTTCAGAAACCTTGAGGCATCAGGCATGGTTTGTGAAAGGCATTACTAAGATGAAAAGCTCTAGGAGATTATCTTGAAGCCTTAAGGGCTTAGTGCAGCACAAGAGGAGATTTTGTTTCTCATTTATTCCACGTTTTCTTCAGTGCAAAAAGAAACAAAGGAGTAAAACCAAACAGCAACCAACAAAAGGCCAGGGACAAGGTCTGGAGAAGGGTGGCAGATGTTCAAGGAGCAGTGGTTTAGATGCCAGCTTGTTGTCCTTCTCCTGCCTTTGCTGCTTCTCTTTTCACCAGCCACTTTTTTATTCTACTGGTGGGTTTTTTTCCCCCTCTCCTCTGCTCTCTGTACCTCCTCCCCAAGCAGGAGCTCGAGAGAAAATAAATCAGATGTACACTGGAGTGCTATTAATTAGCATAGGAAAGGCTGAAAAGACTTAAGATCACTTTGTCCCTGGTGAATTTGGCTGGTTACTATATATTAATGCTTTGGGGCATGAGAAGATGGCTCCTGCTGCAGGACTCACAAAATCCCAGGTAGGAAGGGACCTCTGGAGATCACCCAGCCCAGACTCCCTGCTCAAGCAGGTCACCCACAGCAGCTTGCCCAGCAGCACAGTGGCCAAGGGGGGTTGGAATCTCTCCAGGGAAGGAGACTCCACATCCTCCCTGGGCAGCCTGTTCCAGGCCTCCAGCACCCTCACAACAAAGCATTTTCTCCTCCTGTTCAGATGGAGCCTCCTGGGTTCCAGTTTGTGCCCCGTGGCCTGTTGCAAGGGACCACTGACAAGAGTCTGCCCTCATCCTCCTGACCCCTGCACTTAGATACTGATGATCACTGAGAAGATCTGCTGCTGACTGCAGGAAGGTTAGACTGGGCAACCTTTACAGACCCCTTCTAACCCACAGCATTCTGTGACTCAGGGAGACTTTGGCTTTGGTAAGCTCACAGGCTTAGGGCCCCAGTGAACTGCACCCAAGGATCAGCTGGTGGTGGCTTTCCTTTCTGCCCTGCTCCTTGCCCAAGGTACACAAATCATTTGATCTTCTGGAACAGTGTTTGTAGCCACACACACCTCTGTTCAGACCATGCTCACAGCAAAAGAAGTTTCTCCCTATGTTTAGGTGGAACTTCCTGTGTTCTAGTTTGTGTCATTGCCCCTTGTCCTGCCACTGAGCTCCGCTGAAGAGTCTGCACCCACACTCCTGCCCCTCTCCCCTTAGCTATTGATCAGCATTGAGAAGATCCCCTCTGTCTGCTCTTCTCCCTCATTGCTCTGCACAGCTCCCTGAAAGGAGGCTGATGTGAGGTGGGGGTTGGTCTCTTCTTCCTAGTATCACTGATGGGACAGGAGGCAATGGCCTGAAACTGTGCCAGGGGAGGTTTAGCTTGGAGATTAGGAAACATTTCTTTACTGACAGTGTGGAACAGGCTGCCCAGGGAGGTAGTGGAGTCTCCATCCCCTGAGGTGTTCAAGAAACCTGTGGCCATGGCACCTGGGGACATGGTTTGATGGCCATGGTGGGGTTGGCTTGCTGGTTGCACTCAGTGATCTTAGAGGTCCTTTCCAACCAAAACAATTCTGATGTCTTCTTCCTGCCCCCCAGGAGACCACTGGCCATCTTGACCACAAGAGCACACTGCAGGCTCATGTTGAGCTTGCTGCCCACACTTCCCTGTGCTGTCTGTCCCACAGTGGGAAGGGACACTCCAACCTTTCATTCCTCTCTTAAAGGCTCAAGACCTGAATGTGATCGAAGAGGTGATCCGGATGATGCTGGAGATCATCAACTCCTGCCTGACCAACTCCCTCCACCACAACCCCAACCTGGTGTACGCTCTGCTGTACAAGAGGGACCTGTTTGAGCAGTTCAGAACTCACCCCTCCTTCCAGGACATCATGCAAAACATAGATCTGGTGAGTGACACAGCACTTAAGGGGTGCTGGCATCACTTCGTCCTTGGGAGACATGGGAGATCATCCTCATCTCTATCAGCTTCCTACAGAAAGCACTAAAAAGTCTGTCCAGCAGGGCTAGGGAAGTTCTCCTCCCACTCTACTATGCCCTGGTGAGCCCACACCTGGAATACTGTGTCCGGTTCTGGGCTTCCCAGTTCAAGAGAGACAGAGAACTGCTGGAGAGAGCCCAAGGGAGAGCCACAAGGATGCTTTGGGGACTTGAGCATCTGCCCTGTGGAGAGAGACTGGGAGCCATGGGGCTGTTTAGTCTGGAGAGGAGAAGGCTGAGAGGGGATCTGATCAATGTCTATCAGTATCTGAGGGGTGGGGGGCAAGTGGAGGGGGCCAAGCTCTTTTCAGTGGTGCACAGTAATAAGAGAAGGAACAACAGGTTCAAGCTTGAGCACAGAAGATTTCACCTCAACATGAGGAGAGACTTCTTTGGTGTGAGGGTGCTAGAGCCCTGGAGCAGGCTGCCCAGAGAGGTTGTGGAATGTCCTTCTGTGGAGACTTTCCAAACCCACCTGGATGCATTCCTGTGCAGACTCCCCTGGGTGATGCTGCTTTGGCAGGGGAGTTGGACTGGATGATCTCTGGAGGTCCTTTCCAACCTCCAGCGTACTGTGGTGCTGTGAGTTTCAGCTGTTTTGGGGTCTCCACTGTGATTTCTTCTGGACATCACTTTAACTGGGCTGAGACAGGTGGATTTGGGATGCTTCTGGTATTGAATTGACAAACAGTGACATATCTGATGGTACCAGACTGGGAGGAGTGGCTAACACCCTGTCAGATGACATCCAGTGAGATCTGGACAGACTGAGAGCTGGGTGAAGGCAAGCTTCATGAAGTTCAGTAAGGACAAGTGCAGAGTCCTGCATCTGGGGAGGAACAGCCCCAGGCACCAGCACAGACTAGGAGTGATCCTGCTGGAGAGCAGCTCCATGGAGAAAGACCTTGGAGTCCCAGTGGACAGCAGGTTCTGCATGGGACAGCAATGTGCCCTTGTGGCCAAGAGAGCCAATGGGATCCTGGGGTGCAGCAAGAAGAGTGTGGCCAGCATGCCTGGGGAGGTTCTTCTCCCCCTTCTACTCTGCCCTGGTGAGACCACAGCTGTAATACTGTGTCCAGTTTTGGGCTCCCCAGTTCAAGAGAGACAGAGACCTGCTGGAGAGAGTCCAGCAGAGAGCTACAAGCAAGACTGGAGCACTTGAACATCTCTGCTATAAGGAAAGGCTGAGTGCCCTGGGGCTGTTTAGTCTGGAGAGAAGGCTGAGAGGGATCTGATCAATGTCTGTCAATGTCTGAGGGGTGGAGGTCAGGATGAAGGTGCCAGCCTCTGTTTGGTGAAGCCCAGTGGTAGGACAAGGAAGAAGCTGGAACACAGGAAGTTCCACCTCAACAAGAGGAGACAACTGGAGCAGGCTGCCTGGAGAGGTTGTGGAGTCTCCTTCTCTGGAGACTTGCAACACCTGCCCAGGTGTGTTCCTGTGCAGCCTGTCCTAGGGGACCCTGCTTTGGCAGGGGATTGGGATCCCTCTCTGGAGGGCCCTTCTAACCCCTACCACCCTGTGATTCTGTGACCTTCACTCAGCATTCTCTTGTCTTGACTGCCCCTTGTTAGAAACCTGCCTTTTGGGGAAGAAAAATCAGATTTCCATCATCAACCAATCTTACTTGTCTCATACTCTCATCACCAGCCTATTAATGATTACAGGGAACTTTAATTAGATAGCTAAGAGCAGGGATTCAGTTGCCATCACAGAGTCACAGAATGGGTTGGGTTGGAAGGGACCTTGAATATCATCTAGTTCCAAACCCCCCTTGCCATGAACAGGGGCACCTTCCCCTAGAGCAAGTTGCTTCACCTGCAGAGTGCATCTCCACAGGGTAAGTAAACACTTCAGAAGAGAACAAAACTAACTGGCTGTGGGTCAGAAGCTGTTACTGGTGTGGCACTCCATGAAGGATGACTTTGGAAAACAGCTGCTAAAGAATTGCTGCTGGGGCTGGTTGTGGCTTTCATGTTCATCTTGAGAACCTGAGTAATGAATGAGCCCCAGGTAGAAGAGATTTTAAGTGCAGGAAATATTTCTCAGTCCTCTAGTCAGTATTTGCAAAGCTGAGCAATCAGAGTCACAGAACTAAGTTGATTTGAAGCAACCTTTAGGGTCACCAAGTCCAGCCCTGAACCCAGCACTGCCAGGTCACCACTAAACCATGTCCCTCAGCACCACAGCTACACAGCTTGGAATCCCTCCCCCAGGGATGGGGACCCCAGGCAACCTGTCCCTGGCCTTGAAAACATGCTGAAGTTGGTTGGACATTAAAAGTGTTCCTAATGGCCAACCAACACTTGTGCTCCAGACCCTTCCCCAGACTTTTTGCCCTTCTCTGGACCTGCTCCAGCCCCTCAATGTCCTTCTTGTAGTGAGGGGCTCGAAACTGAACCCAGGATTCAAGGTGTAGCCTTGGCAGTGCTGAGTACAATGCTTGAAGTCACAGGATGACCACTGGATGGAAAGTGTAGGAAGGGGAGGCTGCAGAGGGTGCTAAATCTGTTGCTGCAGTGAATAACACATTTATTCAGTGTGATCTACGTGATTAAAAACCTGCTGAGGCTCTGTTTTGATCTCTTGTATTTTAAAATAGAAGAAGAGATTGACAAGTTTCTGATGATCCATAAAGGAACATCACTTTAAATCTAGAACCAAAATCCTGCTCTGTACCTCTCTCTCCCTTCCTCCTCTGGTCTCACTTCTATGTCTTCTGGTCATGCTTGGAGAGCAGAGGATTCAGGGATCAAGGTTTATCAGAGCTTTAGCAGCTGCAGCCTACAGCCAGCCTGATGCTGCCTGGATGATTAGGTCAAGGTCTCTTCAGGATGAGTAGGGAAATGGTATGGTGCAGATCATAAAATCATAGATTGGCTTGGGTTGGAAGGGACTTTTAAAGGTCCTCTAGTCCAGTCTCTCTGCAGTCAACAGGGACATCTGCCACTACAGCAGGTTGCTGAGAGCCCCAAATAACCTGACCTGAAATGCTGCCAGGGATGGGGCATCTCCCACCTCTCTGGGCAGCCTGGGACAGGCTCTCACCACCCTCAGCATAAAGAGTTTCTTCCTTCCCTCTGGTCTGAATCTCCCTCTTTTAATTTAGAATAAACCAAACCAGGTTGGAAGATCATCGTGTCCAACCCATCAACCAATCCAACACCACCTAAACAACTAACCCATGGCACCAAGCACCCCAGCAAGTCTCCTCCTGAACACCTCCAGGGATGGTGACTCCACCACCTCCCCAGGCAGCCCATTCCAATGGGCAATCACTCTCTCTGTGTAGAACTTCTTCCTAACATCCAACCTGAACCTCCCCTGGCGCAGCCTGAGACTGTGTCCTCTTGTTCTGGTGCTGGCTGCCTGGGAGAAGAGACCAAACTCTGCCTGTCTACAACCTCCCTTCAGGTAGTTGTAGAGAGCAAGAAGGTCACCCCTGAGTTTCCTCCTCTCCAGGCTAAGCAACCCCAGCTCCCTCAGCCTCTCCTCACAGGGCTGTGCTCCCCAGCCTTGTTGCCCTTCTCTGGACACCTTCCAGCAGCTCAACCTCCTTCCTAACCTGAGGAGCCCAGAACTGGACACAGGACTCAAGGTGTGGCCTAACCAGTGCAGTGGACAGGGGCAGAATGACCTCCCTGCTCCTGCTGACCACACTCTTCCTGATGCAGGCCAGGATGCCATTGGCCTTCTTGGCCCCCTGGGCACACTGCAGGCTCATGTTCAGCCTACCATCTACCAGCACCCCCAGGTCCTCTCTGCCTGGCTGCTGTCAGCCACTCTGACCCCAGCCTGTAGCTCTGCCTGGGGTTGTTGTGGCCAATGTGCAGCACCTGGCACTTGGATGTGTTCAATCTCCTGCCCTTGGCCTCTGCCCACCTGCCCAGCCTGTCCAGGTCCCTCTGCAAAGCCTCTCTACCCTCCAGCAGATCAACTCCTGTCCCCAGCTTGGTGTCATCAGCAAACTTACTGCTGATGGACTCAATGCCCTCATCCAGATCACTCCTTGTCCTGTCCTGCTGAAAAAAGCTGTTCTACATCTTCCCTACAGGCTCCAAAGGTCTTCTTCATTCCTGACTTGAGCTAGGGACCTTGTCTGGTTACATGTCCAGGTCCAGTGGTGACCAGCTCCTTCGGCAGGACAGCCTCGTGCCTGTCCCACAGAGAGCAGCCTGTCCTTTCCTTTGTGCCTCTTACATGTGGGTTTTCCTCAACCATTTAAACAGTTCCTCCCCACAGCTCCCTAATGCTGAGTTACAGCAGAATGCCAGAGACATGCAGTGACTATTTAAAGCTCTCCCAGGGAGCATGCTGAATTTTTAAATAGCTCCTTTGTTAGAGGAGTGAGGATGTCACAAGAAAATGTACCTGTCACCAGCTGGCAAGTGGTGAGAGCTGTCAGGCTTGGAGAGCTGAATAAAAGATTAGGTTCAGCTGACTCCTCTTTTACCCTGTCACATCTTCTGCTTCAGACAAGGTATCAGCAGCTCTGCCATCACGGGCTCACAGCATGTTAGAGTTTGGAAGGGACCTCCAAAGATCATCCAGTCCAACCCCCCCTGCCAGAGCAGGACCACAGAATCCAGCAGAGATCACACAGAACACATCCAGACAGGGTTGGAAAGGCTCCAGAGGAGGAGACTCCACAACCTCTCTGGGCAGCCTGCTCCAGGTTTCTGGGACCCTCACAGTGCAGAAGTTCCTCCTCTTGAGCTGGAACCTCCTGTGCTGCACTTTCCATCCCTTGCCCCTTGGCCTATCCCAGGGTGCAGCTGAGCAGAGCCTGGCCCTGGCCCCTCCCTCTTAACCCCCAGCCCTCTGCTATTGATAAACATTCATTAAATCCCCTCTCAGCCTTCTCCTCAGATTTTTACTGGTAGGAATAAGGGAGAGTTGTGAGTGTGTGCAGGCTGAATGATGGAGCTGTGGAGGGGAAGAAGAATTAGTAGAAAGATGAGGTCAGTGTTCAAGTCCCAGATGCTCTAAGTCTGTTCTCTTGATGGTGACAAGGATCTGTTCTCTTCCTTCTTCCTTCTTTCCTTCCTTCTTCTTCCAACCCCCCTGCCAGAGCAGGTCCATAGAATCCAGCACAGGTCACACAGGAGCACAGCCAGACCGGGCTGAAAAGCCTCTAAAGAAGGAGACTCCACGGCCTCTCCAGGCAGCCTGCTCCAGGGCTCTGTGACCCTCACAGTGCAGAAGTTCCTCCTCCTGTTGAGGAGAACTAGGCTTTGTCTGCTGTGCTACAGCCAAAATATTTTAACTGGCCTTGCTATCCCTTGAGGCAGTGGCAAATCTTACTGGTTTCACCACAGATGTGGGGAAGCTTGTCAAGAACCATCTAACCAGGTTGGAAAAGACCTTTGAGATCAACAAGTCCAACCTATCACCCAGCACCAGCTAAGCAACTAAACCATGGCACCAAGTGCCTCATCCAGGCTCTTCCTGAACACCTCCAGTGATGGTGACTCCACCACCTCCCTGGGCAGCACATCCCAATGGCCAATCTCTCTTGCCGGGAAGAACTTCTTCCTAACGTTCCTAACATCCAGCCTAAACCTCCCCTGGTGCAGCTTGAGACTGTGTCCTCTTGTTCTGGTGCTGGCTGCCTGGGAGAAGAGACCAACCCCCACCTGGCTACAACCTCCCTTCAGGGAGTTGTAGACAGCAATAAGGTCACCCCTGAGCCTCCTCTTCTCCAGGCAAAGCAACCCCAGCTCCCTCAGCCTCAGGAACAGGCAAGTTAGGCTCAGGAACAGGTAAGTTGCAAGAATGGGTTCCTGGCTCCTGGGCCTTGCTCAGGCTTTTCTCAGCAGTGATAGGATACTGGAATCATTCTGGCTGAAAGAGATCTTTAAGGCTGAATCATGGAATCAGAGAACCATTTTGGTTGGTAAAGGCCTTTGAGATCACAGAGTCCAGCCATTCTCTGCCTTTTCTCCAGACTGAGCAACCCCAGGTCCCTCAGCTGCTCTTCACAAGACTTTCAGTCTAGACCTTTCACCACCTCTGTTGCCCATCTCTGGATGTGCTCCAACCCCTTCCTGTTTTTCTTGGGCCCAGAACTGAACCTGGTACTTGAGGTGTGGCCTGACCAGTGCTGAGCACAGAAGGACAATCCCTGCCCTGCTCCTGCTGGCCACACTGTTTCTGATGCAAGCCAGGATGCTGGTGGCCTTCTTGGCCACGTGGGCATACTGCTGGCTCATGTTTGGTTAGCACCATGGAATGAATAAGAGCACCATGGGAGAAAGAAGAGTGTGTGTGTGTGGGGGGAAACAGGTTCTCTGAGGACGAGCAGAATGGGCTCTGATTAGCCAAGGGAAGTCTGAAGCGATGTGACACTTTCTCAAAGAACACATTGCAGGGAAGGGGGAGGGAATGGGAATGGGAAGGGGAAAGGGAATGGGAGTGAGAATGGGAATGGGAATGGGAATGGGAAAGGGAATGGGAGTGAGAATGGGAATGGGAATGGGAATGGGAATGACCTTTCTCACACACCTGTGGGTACACAGGTGGTAAGGAAAGACTTTCTAGTGTTAATAATCAGGAAGCACTGTGGCAGGTTTTCAGGGGGCCTTCAGCATTAGGATAGAAGAGTGGAATGGAATGGAATGGAATGGAATGGAATGGAATGGAATGGAATGGAATGGAATGGAATGGAATGGAATGCAATGGAATGGAATGGAGTAGAGTAGAGTAGAGTAGAGTAGAGTAGAGTAGAATAGAATAGAATAGAATAGAATAGAATAGAATAGAATAGAATAGAATAGAATAGAATAGAATAGAATAGAATAGAATAGAATAGAATAGACTAATAAACCAGGTTGGAAGAGACCTTCAAGATCATTGTGTCCAACCCATCAACCAATCCAACACCACCTAAACAACTAACCCATGGCACCAAGCACCCCATCAAGTCTCCTCCTGAACACCTCCAGGGACGGTGACTCCACCACCTCCCCAGGCAGCCCATTCCAATGGGCAATCACTCTCTCTGTGTAGAACTTCTTCCTAACGTGCAAACTAAACCTCCCCTGATGCAGCCTGAGACTGTGTCCTCTTGTTCTGGTGCTGGCTGCCTGGGAGATGAGACCAACCCCCGCCTGTCTATAACCTCCCTTCAGGGAGTTGTAGAGAGCAAGAAGGTCACCCCTGAGTCTGCTCCTCTCCAGGCTAAGCAGCCCCAGCTCCCTCAGCCTCTCCTCACAGGGCTGTGTTCCAGACCCCTCCCCAGCTTTCTTGCCCTTCTCTGGACTCGTTCCAGCAAGTCAACCTCCTTCCTAAACTGAGGAGCCCAGAACTGGACACAGGACTCAAGGTGTGGCCTAAGCAGTGCAGTGTCCAGGGGCAGAATGACCTCCCTGCTCCTGCTGCCCACACTCTTCCTGATGCAGGCCAGGATGCCATTGGGCCTCTTGGCTGCCTGGGCACACTGCAGCCTCATGTTCAGCCTACTATCAACTAGCACCCCCAGGTCCCTCTCTGCCTGGCTGCTCTCAGCCACTCTGATCTCAGCCTGTAGCACTGCCTGGGGTTGCTGTGGCCAAAGTGCAGAACCTGGCACATGGATGTGTTCAATCTCCTGCCCTTGGCCTCTGCCCATCTGTCCAGCCTGTCCAGGTCCCTCTGCAGAACCTCTCTACCCTCCAGCAGATCAACTCTTGCCCCCAGCTTTGTGTCATCTGCAAACTTACTGATGATGGACCCAATGCAGGCCTCCAGATAGCTGGCAAGACAGTGGTGCAGAGCAGAACCTGTCTGTAGGTTCAGGTAGCTGTGGGGTTGGCTCTGGAGCTCCATCAGCTGCTCAGAGCAGGGTGGCCACTGCTCAGGTTCACTGTGGTACAGACCTCATGGTAAGAGTGGACTTTGCCTCAAGATTTGGGCCATTCACTTTCCTCTGGAGAGAACACCTAAGCCCTGTATGTTTCAGTGCTGAGGCAAAAGTGGGTGAATGTTTAAAGGTGCAGGACACTTCATTATTGAAAACCTCTAGGTTTGTGTAAACCTGCTAAATATCACCTGCTAAATATGATGGAGAAAGTGTGGGAGTGGTTAATGCTGCACAAGAAGAAACTGAAGTCAAATACCTCCTGTTCCCTGTTAATTTACTTTGCATTTTAGGAAGTCATCTCAAGGAGGATGTTGTGCATCTTGCTTGGGAAAGTGAGGTGGTCTTCCTCTGGGTGGTGAACAAAGGGGAACATGGTGGTTCCTGCTCTGGCTGTGACCTCCACATATGCCTCCTTCAGAGGTGGCCTATATCTGAGGTCAGCAATCTCAGATCTGACAGAAATTTGGTGGAGACTCCTCTGTAGTAGTTCCTAAAGGTGAGGTTGGTTCATGGCCATCAAGAGAGCACAGTGGTTCCCTTACTTCGAGCAGGAGCAGGGAGGTCATTGTGCCCTGTACTCTGCTGTGGTTAGGCTGCACCTTGAGTCCTGTGTCCAGTTCTGGGGCCCTCAGCCTCCTCTCTTTCACACTAACAATCCCCAGCTCCTTCAGTCTCTCTTCATCAGATTTTGGGGTCAGAGTGGCTGAGAGCTCCCAAACAGAGAGGGACCTGGGGGTGCTGATCGACAGCCACCTGAATATGAGCCAGCAGTGTGCCCAGGTGGCCAAGAAGGCCAATGGCATCCTGGCCTGCATTAGGAATAGTGTGACCAGCAGGAGCAGGGAGGTCATTGTGCCCTGTGCTCAGCACTGGTTAGGCCACACCTTGAGTCCTGTGTCCAGTTCTGGGCCCCTCAGTTTAGGAAAGATGTTGAGATGCTGGAAGGTGTCCAGAGAAGGGCAACAAAGCTGGGGAGGGGTCTGGAGCACAGCCCTGTGAGGAGAGGCTGAGGGAGCTGGGGTTGCTTAGCCTGGAGAGGAGGAAACTCAGGGGAGACCTCATTGCTCTCTACAACTACCTGAAAGGTGGTTGTAGCCAGGTGGAGGTTGGTCTCTTCTCCCAGGCAACCAGCACCAGAACAAGAGGACACAGTCTCAAGCTGTGCCAGGGGAGGTTTAGACTCGAGGTGAGGAGAAAGTTCTTCACAGAGCGAGTAATTCGTCATTGGAATGTGCTACCCAGGGCGGTGGTGGAGTCCCCATCCCTGGAGGTGTTCAAGAGGGGATTGGATGTGGCACTTGGTGCCATGGTCTAGTCATGGGGTCTGTGTTGATAGGTTGGACTCGATGATCCTCGAGGTCCTTTCCAACCTTAGTGATACTGTGAGACTGTGATACTTCCACAGTTCCTGTGAGCTCCTGAGACTGTGTAGGCTGAGCAGGCTGAGCTGGGAACTGCTAGAGTTTTTGGTTGCAAAATAGCCTGATGGAAATCAGGAGGTCAGGAGCAACATCTCAGTGATGCAAAGGATTTGATTGATGGAATTTCCTACCAGGAATTTAGAGATTTCACTGCTGGATTTCACAATCTGTTGAGTTGGCTCAACGCTGGCACAGCAACTCCTGTTTCAAGACCTGCAGGACTTGCAGCTGACATGAGAAATGATCTTTCTTGGCTCTCCTTAAAAATAGCCACAGATAAACTTTCCTCCTGCTGATTACTAGAGCATGGCCAAATATTTGAAGTATTTATTGTTATTCTTTCATTTATTTTCTCCTCCTCACCCCTACCCACTTTGGTTGCTGGGGAGTGGGGAGTTGAGAAGGAGAGCTGACATCTTGGAACGTGCTCCTAGCTCCAAAGTGAGTCTGGATGACTTAAGCACTTTGCTTCTAAACCTTTGGTGGTTTTTCCTCCTGTTAGTGAACCACCTGAAGATGCTGCACAGCATAACAAGAATCCCAGCATGGTTGGGGTTGGAAGGGACCTCTGGAGATCACCCAGTCCAACTCCCCTGCTAAAGCAGGGCACCCACAGCAGCTTGCTCAGGATCACAATGGGGTGGGTTTGGAACCTCTCCAGAGCAGGAGGCTCCACAGCTTCTCTGGGCAGCCTGCTCCAGGGCTCCAGCACCCTCACTGTAAAGAAGTTTTTTCCCCATGTTCACATTGAATCTAATGGGTTTCAGTTTGTGCCCATTGCCTCTTGTTCTATCTCTAAGGCACCACTGAAAATAGTATTCAGTATTCAGTATCACTAAGGTTGGAAGAGACCTCAAAGATCATCGAGTCCAACCTGTCACCACAGACCTCATGACTAGAGTAGGGAGGACACTACTGCCCACTGCAGCCTTGAACTCATGACCTTCCCATTAAGGGTCTTATGCACTACCAACTGGCCTCTGACCCTCTTGCCTCCTGCCTTTCAAATATTGATCAGCACTGAGCAGATTCCCTCTGGGGCCACTCTTCTCCAGGCCCCAGGGCTCTCAGCTTTTTCTCCTCACATTGATGCTCCAGGTCCCTCAGCATCTTTGTAGCCTCCATTGGACTCTCTCCAGTTGTTCCCTTTCTGTCTTGAACTGGGGAGCCCAGCACTGAGCACAGTACTGCAGAGATGAGCTGATGAGGGCTGAGTAGAGAGAAGGAAGAACCTTCCTCTACCTTCTGGCCACACTCCTCTTAGTGCACCTCAGGACATCATTGGCCTCCTTGGCCAGAAGGGCACATTGCTGGCCCATGATCCCTTCTTAACTCAGCAAGAGCTGGCTTTGCCTCACTTTTGCTCCAGGACAGAGGTCATGACTATCACTCCTGACCATAGCTGTGTTTTCTGTGTTCATAAGGAAGCTGAAGTGCTAATCCTGCACTTCTTTATGACAAGAGGTTTGTTTTCTCCTTTCCTCCTCCTTTCATCATGCCACCAATACAGCATCTCCACTCTACCTGGAGGAATCAAGTGGAGCAAACATCTTATCCTTGATAGCTCTGCTGTTGCTGCTTGGTGCATGCTGTAGCAAATGGAAATATTTCCCCAGTTCAGCCTTGCAGCTTCTGTAGAAAACAATGGATGGGTGAAATCATCAACATTGTGGTTGTTCCTT
Organism: Melanerpes aurifrons; assembly: GCA_011125475.1. NCBI lineage: Eukaryota > Metazoa > Chordata > Aves > Piciformes > Picidae > Melanerpes > Melanerpes aurifrons. Next base: position 1,600,575 of record WWNC01000097.1, read on the forward strand.
CAGAAACAAAACCAGGGAGATCTTCTTGTAGCCTTTCAGTGCTTCAAGGGGTCCAGAAGAAAGCTGGGGACAGACTTTTTCTGAGGCCCTGCTGTGGCAGAACAAGGGATGGTGGTTTGAAACTAAACAAAGGAAGAGAAAGAAGAAATGTTCAACATGGGGTGGCGAGAGCCTGTCCCAGAGAGGTGCCAGATGCTCCATCCCTAGCAGCATTCCAGGTGGGGTGGTTTGGGGCTGCATGCAACCTGCTCTGGTTGGGGATGTCCCTGCTGACTGCAGGGGGGTTGGACTGGATGAGCTTTGAAGGTCCCTTCCAACCCAAACCACTCTTAAGGTTCTGATTCTATGATGAAAGCTTTTCCAAAGGAAAATGCTGCCCTTCACATCACATTTTGTATTTTTGTGTTCAGGCAGATTGTTCTGGCCTCATTATCAATACAGGATGGGGGAGGAGGTGATAGAGAGCAGCCCTGAGGAGAAGGACTTGGGGGTGCTGGTGGGGGAGAAGCTGGACAGGAGCAGGCAGTGTGAGCTTGCAGCACAGAAGGCAAATCACATCCTGGGCTGCATCCAAAGCAGCATTGCCAGCAGATGGAGAGAGGGCATTCTGCCACTCTGCTCTGCTCTGCTGAGACCTCACCTGGAGTGCTGTGTCCAGCTCTGGAGCCCTCAATACAAGAAGGACATGGAGCTGATGGAGTGGAGCCAGAGCAGGGCCACAAAAATGCTCAGGGGGTTGGAGCAGCTCTGCTGTGGGGACAGGCTGAGGGAGCTGGGGGTGTTCAGCCTGGATGTTCAGCCTCCAGGCAGACCTAATAGCAACCTTCCAGTACCTGAAAGGAGATGCAAGAAGGATGGAGAGAGACTGTTTACAAAGGCCTGGAGGGACAGGAAGAGGAGCCAGGTGCTTTGAACTAGAGAAGAGCAGATTTAGATTGGGTATCAGGGAGAAGTTCTTTACCATGAGGGTAGTGGAACCTTGGAACAGGTTACCCAGGGAGGTGGTTAGGGCCCTATCCCTGGAGATATTTGGGGTGAGGCTCAGCAGGGCTCTGGGCAACCTGATCTAGTGGAGGATGTCCCTGCTGAGTGCAGAGGGGGTTGGCCTGGGTGGCCTTTGGAGGTCCCTTCTGTGATTACAGGGTCAAGGATTAATAGCTTGTGCTACCAAGGAGACATCTTGGACTGTAGGGATATAATGCTGGATGCTTTTGGTTTGATTACTCCTCTAATGGTGATAAGCAAATGCCTCCTTCAGGTTCTTCCTTGTATAACTGATCTCTTTTATTTTTTCCTTTTAGTTTTAACCTCTTTTCTTATTATTATTTCCTTTTTTTCCCTTTAGTGTTTTTATTTAGTATTTTTTCTTTTAATTTTTCTTTAGCATTTCTTTTTTATTATTTTTTTTTTCTTTCTCCTTTTTCTTTTCTTCAGCTCTTTTAATTTTTTTTATTGTTTCTTGTTCTTTTACTGTTTTCTTTTTTTGGCCTTTTTGTTGGTTTTTTTTTTGTTGTTTTCTTTTTCTTTTAGTTTTTCCTTTTGTAGTTAGTTTTCTTCTTTTTCCTCTTTTCTTCTGTTCTGCTTTTCTTTCTTTCTCTTTTAAACTTTTTCCCCTTACATCATCATCATTATTATTATTATTATTATTATTATTATTATTATTATTATTATTATTATTATTATTATTATTATATGTTCAAGAGGGGGTTGGACGTGGCACTTGGTGCCATGGTCTAGGAGTCATGAGGTCTTGAGTGACAGGTTGGACTTGATGATCTTTGAGGTCTTTTCCAACCTTGTTCCTTCTATGATTCTACTACTACTACTACTACTACTATTATTATTATTATTATTGTTGTTGTTGTTGTTGTTGTTGTTAGTTCAGTGCTGGGCCCTGTGCTCTTTAACATCTTTATTGATGATCTGGATGAGGGCATTGAGTCCATCAGCAGTAAGTTTGCTGATGACACCAAGCTCGGGGCAGGAGTTGATCTGCTGGAGGGTGTGCTTGATGCCATGGTTTAGTTGATTAGGTGGTGTTGGATTGGTTGATGGGCTGGACACAATGATCTTGAAGGTCTCTTTCAACCTGGTTTATTAGTATTATTATTACTCATTGGTCACCTGAGCATCTGACTAGGGCATTGATGAGGGCATTGAGTCCATCATCAGTAAATTTGCAGATGACACCAAGCTGGGGGTCAGGAGTTGATCTGCTGGAGGGTGTGCTTGATGCCATGGTTTAGTTGTTTATGTAGGTTGGATTGGTTGATGGGTTGGAAACAATGATTTTGAAGGTCTCTTCCAACCTGGTTGTTTATTATTATTATTATTATTATTATTATTATTATTATTACTCATTGGTCACCTGAGCATCTGACTAGGGCCTTGTGCTATTATGGTTGCCTGAAGCAGGAAGGCACATAACTCTTAGATAACACTTACAGATATAATACTATTATTATTGTTATTGTTATTATTATAGATATTTTTCATTTCAGTCATCAAGTGCCTACCAAAAATAGCCCTTCAGAGCTCTGTGAAATGCTGACATAGTCTGAAAGCCAGTCTGGCTTTTTGTTCTTTTAACTCCACCGGGATTAGTACCTTTACCACCAAAAAAAGCACCCCACTCAACAGAGAAGCCCTTTAAAATGCTGTTGAGATTGGAGGCTTTGCCTTTCCAAAATAGGAAACTCAGGTAGTATCTGTGAGCTTCATTCAGGCTCTGTGTGCCCCTGCATTATTAGAGTACTCCATCCTTTTGATGAAGAGACAAACATTAAACGCCGCTTTTGTTGTGGTTGAGCCGAGCCTGAGCTAACAAGGCAGCGGCAGCAGCAGTGGGATGGATGCCTTGGGCAGGGACAGGTTTCACCAGCAATTACTGACATCAGAGGAGTGTTGAAACACAGGAAGATGTTTTCTTCTTTCAAAGTTTGTGGGCAACTTGCTCGCTCCTCTATGAGCTGTGTATCCTCTACCAGCAATTTGTCCCAGAGCCTATGCCAAAACCATGTCAGCCTCGCTCCAAGGTCCTCCTGCTCCCTGCACAAGCTCTTTCTTGCTGTTTCCCTCTGTAATTTTGGGTTCCTCCCTCCAGCTCCTTTCCTTATGAACTCAGCACATCTTCCCACCCCTCTTTTTTTTGGTTGGTGTTGGTTTTGTTGTTTGGTGGTTTTTGTTTCCAGGGATCAGAGATCACAGCACTGCAGCAGGTCCTTATCTGTAAGAATGTAAAACCTACCTAGTTTCATAGTTTCATTCAGGGTTGGAAGGGACCACAAGGATCATCCAGCTCCAACCCCCCTGCCATGGGCAGGGACATCCCACACTACATCAGGCTGGACAGAGCCTCAGCCAGCCTGCTCTTAAACACCCCCAGGGACGGGGCCTCGACCACCTCCCTGGACAACCCATTCCAGGGTCTCACCACTCTCATGGTGAAGAACCTCCTCCTCACATCTAGCCTGAATCTCCCCACCTCCAGCTTCATTCCATTCCCCCTAGTCCTATCACTACCTGACATCCTGAGAAGTCCTTCCCCAGCCTTCCTGTAGGCCCCCTTCAGATACTGGAAGGCCACAATGAGGTCACCTCGGAGCCTTCTCTTCTGCAGACTGAACAGCCCCAACTCCTTCAGTCTGTCCTCATAGGAGAGGTGCTCCAGCCCTCTGATCATCCTTGTGGCCCTTCTCTGGACACGTTCCAGCCCCTCCACATCCCTCTTGTAATAGGGACTCCAGAACTGGACACAGTACTCCAGGTGGGGTCTCACCAGGGCTGAGCAGAGGGGGAGGATCACCTCCCTCGACCTGCTAGCCACACTTCTCCTGATGCAGCCCAGGATCTGATTGGCTTTGCGGGCTGCAAGTGCACATTGGGAGCTCATGTTGAGCTTTTTGTCCACCAGCACCCCCAAGTCTCTCTCCTCAGGGCTACTTTCCAGCCAGTCACTGCCCAGCCTGTATTTGTGCCTGGGATTGCCTCCACCCAGATGCAGGACCCTGCACTTACTCTTATTGAACTTCATGAGGTTGGCTTGTGCCCACCTCTCCAGCCTGTCAAGGTCCCTCTGGATGGCCTCCCTTCCCTCCAGCGTGTCTGCTGCACCACACAGCTTGGTGTCATCAGCAAACTTGCTGAGGGTGCACTCAATGCCACTGTCCATGGCACCCACAAAGATGTTGAACAAGACAGGTCCCAGGACTGATCCCTGAGGGACTCCGCTTGTCCCTGGCCTCCACTGGGACATGGAGCCATTGACAGCCACTCTTTGGGTGCGGCCATCAAGCCAGTTCCTTATCCATCTAGTGGTCACCCATCACACCCATGTGTCACCAGCCTGGAGACCAGGATGTGGTGCGGGACAGTGTCGAAGGCTTTGCTCAGGTCTAGGTAAATGACATCAGTTGCTCGCCCCTCATCTATGAATGTTGTCACCTGCTCATAGAAGGCCACCAGGTTGGTCAGGCAGGATTTGCCCTTGGCAAAGCCATGCTGACTGTTCCCAATCACCTCCTCACTATTCTTTTGAGCGAGTAGTGACTCCAGGAGGATCTGCTCCATCTGCCACCTGCAACATCTGCCACAGGCAGTGAAATAAGTCCCTTCTGCTCAAGTGTGGAGATAGTCATAAAGATAGAGGAATGTGGAGATAATCATGGGCTCCATCAAAACCAGCAAGGCCAGCAGGTCAAGGGGCGTGATCCTGCCACTCTGCAGCACTCTGCTGAGACCCCACTTGTGGGGCTGGGGCCAGCTCTGGAGCCCTCGGTACAGCACAGACAGGGACCTGTTGAACTGGGGCCAAAGGAGCCCACAAAAGTGGTCCAAGGGCTGGAACTCCTCTGCCATGAGAGGTGGGAGATGCCCCATCCCTGGCAACGTTCCAGGTGAGGTTGTTTGGGGCTGTCAGCAACCTGCTCTGGTTAGGGATGTCCCTGCTGACTGCAGGGGGGTTGGACTGTATGAGCTTTGAAGGTCCTTCCCAACCCAAACCATCTGATGATTCTGTAATCCTAAACACAGCAGTGTGTAAGAAAAATGTCTTCTCCAGCAAGTTTGTCAATCCCTGGACCAGGCAGCCCAGGAAAGGGGTGGAGTCATCATCACCCCTGAGGGTATTTAAAAGCTGGGTGGCTATGATGCTGAGGGCCACGATTTAGTATTGCCCTGGCAGTGCTGCATTAATGGTTGGACTTGATGATCTTAAAAGGTTTCTTCCAACCTAAACTATTCTGTGGCAGTGCAGAGGGTTAAACCTGATTGTATTATTTTTTCTTTTAATTGACTGGTTTCAACACTTTTCATGTTGGAAACAAAACAGAACCAAAAGGAAAACCAAACCACAGCAGCCCTCCCCCCGCTCCCCCCCAAAAAAAAAGCCAACTTCCAGCAGGTCTTTATCTCACTCACTTGTTTCAGTTTCTAGAGAAAATTGCTCTGCAATCCAGCAAATCTACCTGCTCAAAACAAAGCCTTGGGTTTCGGGGGATCACAAGAGAGGAACAACAAATTTGAATCTCACAGTAATCAAGCCATCAGCTGTCTTTGTTTCACGACTGAGCTCGGAGGCATAATTAGGGTAATGGTTTCTGGCTCCAGCTGTGTTGCGCTGTGGAACAAAGAGAGCTCGGCAGAGGGTTTGTAGTGTAATGTGCTTGCCCCCCTCTTCTGCTTGGGAGAGTTAACAAGTACTACTGGGTGTGAGTCAGTGACATTAGGTCTTTACAGAGAAGAGTGCTGCTGGAAGCTGAAGGGATGTTGAGGAACCTGCCAGCAGCATTTCCTGCGAGAGAGAGCTGCGGTGGCCTCCACCAGCTGCCAGCTGCCAGCTGTCCACCTGCTCGTGGGCTCCACCAGGTAGTTCTGACCCTTTTGTGGTGCTTTCAGAGGACTCTAAAGAGGTGTTGAAGTGTTGCCCCCTGCCCTTTTTGTGTCGTTTTGAGCTTTGGATCCCCCCCCCACCCCCATGTGACTGATGAGTTCCTCTGGGATAAAGGATGGGGTTTGCAAAGTGTGTTCTTTCAAGGATGAAAGGAGCTATAGAAATGGAGGTTTTCTGATGTCCCACATGGAGAACTGCCGGTGGGATGTCTCCTTCTGGTGTGACCTACTGAGCTTGGAGCAGGATAAAAGTTAAAGCCTGACCTAACTTGTGTTCTAGCTAACAAGGACCAGCTGGATCCCAGCAAAGGGGGAGGGGGGTGGGGAGGGAAATATGGTGAAAATCAGCTTGGCCTCACCAGGGAGATGCATGGAGGATGAGAGGATTTAAGGGAGCATGTACAGGTCCTTCTGCCTGGCCTCTGTAGTGGGGAAGGTACATGGGGCACTTGGGGTGGTGGTTTGGCATTAACAAAGCCTCCCTGGCTTTGACAGCAGCAACAACATGATTATTCTTTCAGAAGCAGAGACATGTTGATCCAGGGACAGAAGGTGACAGCTTTTGTGTGTAAATTGATCCAGAGATCTCTCCTCTTTGACTTATTTATGTGCTCTGATTTCTCATTCCAGGTGATCAGCTTTTTCAGCTCCCGGTTAGAGCAGGCTGGAGCCGAGCTGTCAGTGGAGAGAGTTCTGGAAATCATCAAGCAAGGAGCTATTGCTTTGCCCAAAGACAGGCTAAGAGTAAGTGCTCAAGACCTCCTCAATTAAGGTGTACTGTTCCAATCAATTACCTCCATCCCCTTTATATCCATAACAGCAGCACATCATTTCTCCTATCCTTAGCAGCTGATAAGGGATTACTTTGTGGGTCGCCCTATGTGTGTGTTTTAATTTCAGTCTCTATCTTCATTTCCTAAACCCAGCATGTTGGGGTGAGTTTTCATGATTCATTGTTAAATGCAAGCATGCAAAATGAAGTAAAACTTCCTGGGGTTTTCTTCCCTGTGTCTTGGAAGGTGCAGCCTCACCTCTCCATACGTTGCTGAGTTGTAGCCAAACTTTGACCACCGTTGCTTTTTCCTTAACTTACTCTCCTTCCTGCAGTCTTCTGCACCTCCATCTAGGCCTATATAAAGCACTGCAAAGAGAATTTCCTGGCTTTTTAGTTAAAAATTAACCAACCTGCTGAAAATCATTTCAGGGCCTCCCAGGTCTGGTCAACAGGCCTCCAACTAGGTCTGCATAAAGCACTGCAAAAATCAATTTCCTGGCTCCCTAGTTAAGAATTAACCAACCTTCTGAAAAATCAGTTGAGGACCTCCCAAGTCTGGTAAACAGACCTCCAACTAGGTCTGTAGAAAGCACTGCAGAGATAATTTCCTGGCTCTCTTTAGTTAAGAATTAACCAACCTGCTGCAAAATTCAGTTCAGGACCTTCCCTGCCGGGGTCTACACATTGGCCACAACAACCCCATGCAGAGCTACAACAACCTCAGGCAGTGCTACAGGCTGGGGTCAGAGTGGCTGAGAGCAGCCAGGTGGAGAGGGACCTGGGGGTGCTGGTTGATGGTAGGCTGAACATGAACCTGCAGTGTGCCCAGGCAGCCAAGAAGGCCAATGGCATCCTGGCCTGCATCAGGAAGAGTGTGGCCAGCAGGAGCAGGGAGGTCATTCTGCCCCTGGACACTGCACTGGTTAGGCCACACCTTGAGTCCTGTGTCCAGTTCTGGGCCCCTCAGTTTAGGGAAGGAGGTTGAATGTGTCCAGAGTAGGGCAACGAAGCTGGGGGGGGGGTTTGGAACACAGCCCTATGAGGAGAGGCTGAGGGAGCTGGGGTTGCTTAGCCTGGAGAGGAGGAGACTCAGGGGAGACCTTCTTGCTCCCTACAACTGCCTGAAGGGAGGCTGTAGACAGGCAGAAGTTGGTCTCTTCTCCCAGGCAGCCAGTACCAGAACAAGAGGACACAGTCTGAGGCTGCACCAGGGGAGGTTTAGGCTGGAGGTTAGGAAGAAGTTCTACACAGAGAGTGATTGCCCACTGGAATGGGCTGCCTGGGGAGGTGGTGGAGTCACCATCCCTGGAGGTGTTCAGGAGGAGACTTGCTGGGGTGCTTGGTGCCATGGGTTAGTTGTTTAGGTGGTGTTGGATTGGTTGATGGGTTGGACATGATGATCTTGAAGGTCTCTTCCAACCTGGTTTGGTTTATTATTATTATTATTCCCAAGTCTGGTCAGCATGGTGACAACCCTGAGCAGATGCCTCCATTCCCTCTGGAGAATCTCTCAGCACTCCTGTGGGGTTTACCAACCCAGACAGGTTTTGTGAGGCTAAAATCCATTAATGGGGCTGTTTAAACACTGCAGTAATGAAGTCTGTTTCAGTAGGTGAGCCTGTAAATGGGAGCTGTGTGTGGCTTTTAACCACATGACAAAGTGAGGCGGTTTTTTATCCCCTTCCAGTATGCCATGTTTGTGTATTAAATACTGTCTGCTTGCTGCATTTTCTTCTTCTTCTTCTTTCTTTTTTTTTTTTGGTTCCTGCTGCATGCTAAGTGACCAAGAATGTCTTCTCAAGACCATTTCTGTGGTGGTGGCTTTAGGGGAGCAGCATCTGATAAAGGCACACTGAGTGCACCCGGCCGCTGGAGACGGCTGGGGGTTTATTTATACCCTGATAATTTTAAAGCTCTCAGTGGGAATTGTCTAGCTGGCTGCATGCACTAATGCCCTCCCTCCAGTTCCCTCTGTCCCTCAGATGGCACGTATTTAGTCCCTCAGACTGAATTACTTTGGGAGAGGTTGGTCTAGAGTGCAGGTCTTGAGTCATAGGACTGGAATAGCCCAAGGGAGGACACCAGAGGAGCTGTCAGATCCAAACCCAACCCTTTGGGTTGTGTCCTTGCTGCAGAGGGGATGCCTGAGTGTTTCACTGTTCATATGACAGCTTGTGCTTCCTTGCAGCTGCATGGACAAGCTTGAGAAGTGGGCACATGTTAAACCTCATGAGGCCAGACTGAGAGAGTTGGGATTGTTCAGCCTGAACAAGAGATAGCTCCAGGGCAATCTTTGGTGGCCTTTCAGTATTTTAAAGGGGCCTAAAAGAAAACTGGGAACAGACTGTCACCTGGGGTGATCCCCAGCAGTGTGAGGAGGGGATTCTGCCCCTCTGCTGGGCTCTGCTCAGACCTCCCCTGCAGTGCTGGGGCAGCTCTGGAGTCCTCAGCACAGACAGGGAGCTGTTAGAGCAGGGCCAGAGGAGGCCACAGCAATGCTGGCAGGGCTGGAAGGGCTCTGCTGGGAGGCTGCAGGCTGAGAGAGTTGGGCTTGGGCAGCCTGGAGAAGAGAAGGCTCCAGGGAGACCTTCTGGTGGCCTTTCAGGGGCCTAGAAGAAAGCTGTTTTCTGAGGGCCTGTTGTGAGAGGCCAAGGGGTGATGGTTTGGACGTGGCACTTGGAGACATGGTTTAGTTAGTCAGGAGGTGTTGGGTGTTGGGTGATCTCTGAGGTCTTTTCCAACCTTCTTAATTCTATGATTCTAAAAGAGGGAGATGGAGAGTGGAGAGAAGGAAGAAATGTTTGACCCTGAGGCTGGTGAGAGCCTGTGCCAGGTTGCCCAGAGAGGTGGGAGATGTCCCATCCCTGGACATGCTCAAGTGAGATTGCTTTGGGCTGTGAGCAAACTGCTCTAGCTGCAGGTTTCCCTGCAGGGGCTTGGACTAGCTGAGCTTTAAAGGCCCTTTCCAGCCCAAAGGCAACCTGTAATGTCAGGCATGCATTTGTCAGTGCAGAGAACATCACCACACAGCAGTAGTGATGAGCAGCAGGTGATTCCCTCCTCTGGAGTTGACCATGTGAGTCTTGATGCTCTCTGTCCTTGTACCTCTCTCCTTGGAGTCTTGCAATTCCTCAGGCCTTCCCACTTCAGTCCCTGAGGTTTTCAGGGGAAGCTATTCTAAAGCTGGACAAAACCATATTAAGATCCAGCTAGAGATACAGTTACGCAACAGCTCTGGCAACGCTGAGGAATTTCAGCAGCTAAATAAAGGAGAAAGCTTTAATCCACATGGCTTTAATGACACTCTCAGGGCATGTCTGGATGGGTGGGAACAGCCTTACCCACAATAGGCTCACTGGCTGTTTGCATCCTTAAGCTCACATCTGTGAGCTGGAAGCTGTTTAGCTGTGTAGACCAGCATAGCCTCCTTAAAGGACAGCTCTCTAACACAGGCTGGTATAGAAATTACAGTATAGTATCACCAAGGTTGGAAGAGACCTCAAAGATCACCAAGTCCAACCTGTCACCCAACATCTCATGACCACTAAACCATGGCACCAAGTGCCACATCCAGTCCCCTCTTGAACACCTCCTGGGACAGTGACTCCACCACCTCCCTGAGCAGCACACTCCAATGGCTAACAACTCTCTATGTATAGAACTTTCTCCTCACCTCCAACCTAAACTTCCCCTGGTGCAGCTTGAGACTGTGTCCTCTTGTTCTGGTGCTGCTTGCCTGGGAGAAGAGACCGACTGCCCCCGGGCTACAATCCCCCTTCAGGAAGTTGTAGACAGCAAGAAGGTCTCCCCTGAGCCTCCTCTTCTCCAGGCTAAGCTACCCCAGCTCCCTCAGCCTCTCTTCACAGGGCTGTGCTCCCCAGCCTTGTTGCCCTTCTCTGGACACCTTCCAGCAGCTCAATGTCCTTCCTAAACTGAGGGGCCCAGAACTGGACACAGTACTCCAGGTGTGGCCTTACCAGTTCAGAGTACAGGGCACAATGACTTCCCTGCTCCTGCTGGCCACACTATTCCTAATGCAGGCCAGGATGCCATTGGCCTTCTTGGCCCCCTGGGCACACTGCTGGCTCATGTTTAGGCAGCTGTCAATCAGCAAAAGAGACATGGTTGACTCAGAGAGGTGGCTTCTGGATTGCAGTTGGCTTGTGCCTGGCCAACTTGGGCAATGTGTGCAGGAAGAATAGTCTAGACTGTGATTTTGGCAGGGACCTCTAGACACCATCTAGTCCTGTCCCCCTGCCAAAGCTGGATCCCACAGGACAGGTCACACAGGAACACATCCAGGTGAGTCTTGAACGTCTCCAGAGAAGGAGACTCCACAACCTCTCTGGACAGTCTGTACCAGGGCTCTGCCACCCTCACTCTACAGCAGTTTCTCTTCCTGTTGAGGTGGAGCCTCCTGTGTTCCAGCTTGTACCCATTGTTCCTTGTTCTGTCACTGGGCACCACCAAACAGAGCCTGGCACCTTCATCTTGACACCCCTCAGGTATTGATAGGCATTGATCAGATCCCTCTCAGCCTTCTTCTCTCCAGATTAAACAGCCCCAGGGCGCTCAGTTTTTCTTCAAGTCTCCCAGTCTGGTGGTGAATGGTGCCACAGCCAGCTGGCAGCCAGGCACCAGTGGTGTGCCCCAGGGAGCAGTGCTGGGCCCTGTGCTCTTTAACATCTTCATTGATGATCTGGATGAGGACATTGAGTCCAGCATCAGTAAGTTTGCTGATGACACCGAGCTGGGGGCAGGAGTTAATCTGCTGGAGGGTAGAGAGGCTCTGCAGAGGGACCTGGCCAGGCTGGACAGATGGGCAGAGGCCAAGGGCAGGAGATTGAACACATCCAAGTGCCAGGTGCTGCACATTGGCCACAACAACCCCATGCAGTGCTACAGGCTGGGGTCAGAGTGGCTGAGAGCAGCCAGGTAGAGAGGGACCTGGGGATGCTGGTTGATGGTAGGCTGAACATGAGCCTGCAGTGTGCCCAGGGGGCCAAAAGGCCCAATGGCATCCTGGCCTGCATCAGGAAGAGTGTGGCCATCAGGAGCAGGGAGGTCATTCTGCCCCTGTCCACTGCACTGGTTAGGCCACACCTTGAGTCCTGTGTCCAGTTCTGAGCTCCTCAGTTTAGGAAAGATGTTGAGCTGCTGGAAGGTGTCCAGAGAAGGGCAACAAAGCTGGGGAGGGGTCTGGAGCACAGCCCTGTGAGGAGAGGCTGAAGGAGCTGGGGTTGCTTAGCCTGGAGAAGAGGAGGCTCAGGGATGACCTCATTGCCCTCTACAACTACCTGAAGGGTGGTTGTAGCCGGGAAGGGGTTGGTCTCTTCTCCCAGGCAACCAGCACCAGAAGAAGAGGACACAGTCTCAGGCTGCACCAGGGGAGGTTTAGGCTGGAGGTTAGGAAGAAGTTCTACACAGAGAGAGTGATTGCCCATTGGAATGGGCTGCCTGGGGAGGTGGTGGAGTCCCCATCACTGGAGGTGTTCAGGAGGAGACTTGACAGGGTGCTTGGTGCCATGGGTCAGTTGATTAGGTGGGTTGGATTGGTTGATGGGTTGGACATGATGATCTTGAAGGTCTCTTCCAACCTGGTCTATTCTATTCTATTCAGTCATGCTCATAGCCTCCATTGGACTCTCTCCAGCAGGTCTCTGTCTCTCTTGAACTGGAGAGCCCAGAACTGGTCACAGGATTGCAGGTGTGGTCTCACCAGGACAGAGTAGAGGGGCAGGAGAACCTCCCTAGACAGAAAGTTTGGACCAGATGATCTCTGAGATCCCTTCCAACCTCCTATGTTATGATTTTATGAACTATGGGTCTGTTGCATCTGGGTGGGCATGACCTACTCATAACTACAGCATGCTGAGCTGTGGAGTTGAATCCTGAGAATGTATAGATCAGCTTTGCAGTTAATTGCTCATGAGGTCTGAAGCCATCCTTGCCTTTTGCCACGACGCATTCTGATCCACGGGAGACCCTGCCCAGGTATTCATCCTGCCTCCTAGAGATCAACCATCTCCAGCTGAAGCACTCTGAGGGAAGTGGTTGAAACACAAAAGAGGGTTTGGTCTGGAGAAGTGAAGACTGAAGCAGAGGGTTTTTCTCTGCTGCTCAGACAGGGATGTTTTATTTTCCCTTCTGTTTAAGCACCTAATGCATGCACAGATAAATCTGGAGACTGTTCTCCAGGTGCTTATCTTGGCCTCTGTTGAGGAAGTGAGGGTGCAAGAGGCCCTGGGTGTATTCAGGCCTTGAGGCTGTTGCTTGGACCATAGTTCAGATATGAATCAAGTAAAAATAACCTGATCTGCATAATGGTGCTTATCACCTTTCATAGCACACCCTGGTGCTCCTCCTGCCTCTCGCTGGGGCAAGCAACACGGGGTGCAAAGTGAGCTTGTCTGTTAGCAGCAGGCCATGCATATACACACACACATACATATTTGTGTGTGTGCTGAGGGAAGATGTCCTCTGCTTTCATGGAATCACAGGCTGGGTTGGGTTGGAAGGGACCTTTAAAGGTCATCTGGTCCAATCCCTATGCAGTCAGCAGGGACATCTGCAACCAGAGCAGGTTGCTCAGAGCCACAAACAACCTCACCTGGAACGCTGCCAGGGATGGGGCATCTGCCACCTCTCTGGGCAGCCTGGGACAGGCTCTTACTGCTCTCACTGTAATAAACCACCCCTATTCTCATTCAAACCATCACCCCATGTCCTGTCACAACAGGCCCTGCTCAAATGTCTGACCCCAGCTTTCTTCTTTCCCCTTTAAGAACTGAAAGGCCACCAGAAGGTCTCCCTGGAGCCTTCTCCGGGCTGAACAACCCCAACTCCCTCGGCCTGTCCTCACAGCAGAGAGGTTCCAGCCCCCCTTATCATGTTTTTGGCCCTTAGCAAATAATTGCTGGGAAACAGGAGATCTAACTCATTTTTTCCTTCCAGACCTGGAGCAATCTGACTGGAGACAAACAATATAATTAGCAATATTTTAAGCGTATGCTTTTAGCCATGTACCGTGGAAGGCAGGGAAAGTCCAAGCTGAGTAATTAGCCTTTTAGAAGACTTCTGCATAAACAGAGAGATAAAGGGCAGGTGCTGAAATCAAGAGCTGGTTATTTCTCCTTCAGTCTGTGGGAGGAGATAAGTGAAGTTAATATGCCAGGGATGGAGGCAGAAGCCACGGCATGGAGATAGAGCTGTCTCCTTCGCAGACGAGCAGCCCACAGCCCAGGCTCCCTGTTTTATTGCAGAAGCTTATTAAAGGCAATTTAGAGATCCTGGTGATAGGTGAAAATTAAGCCTCGTTCTGCCTTTATTTTTACATTTTCTGAAGTTTTCAGGGCTGCCTTTCTTCCCTTTGGTGAAGCATCTGTACTTCCAGGATGAGGAGCAGGGCTGTGTCTGGAGCCTGTGAGTTACCTCAGGATTTCACGGGGTGGGGGGTTCACCAGCAGATAACTGCTCTTCTACAGTGAGTGGGAAAACTTGTTTCCCATGCCAGCTAGTGACTGGAAGCTGCCATTCAGGCTCATGGAATGATCACACTTGGGAGGCCACAGTTAATGCTTTAGAGAAGAAAAGCTCCCATTAGCTAAGCCACTTAGGGCAGAGATTTCATTTTTGTGAGCATGTTCTGAGCCCCTTTCCTGTTTTTTTTCCCCTCCTTTTCTCCCAGTGCCAATGAGTGTTTTGTCACCAGTGTGCATGCTGGGCTGTTTTCTGTGTGTGCTGTGGACACATGCCACTGTGCCATCAACCTGTGCCTTTGTTCAGGATGGTACAAAATTTAATATTTATTGGAGTGCATTCTAGTTCAGCAGGCATTAAAGTTTCACCAAGTATGTAACAGGAGCAGAGGTAAAAACCTTCAGCCTCTTGATAGGAAAAGCTTTTCTTCAGGTGCTAAAAGCACTTCTCATAGATTTCTCCTCCTATTAACAGTGTACTTCCAGCTTCTTTAACTGCCATTTGTTCCACTGGAAAAAAAGAAAGCCCCGAGTCAGCGAGGCACCTGAGCGCAGAGGGAGAGAGTAAACTGTCATTAAGTGGTGGTAGCTGGGCCAAAACAGCTCTGTGTGCCTGGCACATCACCCCCACTCTTGGGGAAGCAGAGCTGACACCCAAACATGTCATAAAAAAGTCACACTAATGTTGTTGAAGGAGGGCACATCAAGCACAGGAGCTTTCACCTCCGGAGGGTAAGCACAGCAACAGAAGAAAGTACATCATGTGAAGTCTCCAAAACTGAGGGAATCTACACAGTCACAGGATCACAGAGTTGTTTTGGTTGGGAAAGACCTTTAAGATCATCAGGTCCAACCATTAAGCCAGCACTGACATATCCACCACTAAACCATGTACCCCAGCACCACATCTACATGGCTTGAAATCCTTCCCAGGATGGGAACTCCACCACTGCCCTTTGGAATCTGTTCCAGGCCTTGACAACCCTTACAGGGAAGAAGTTGTTTCTGATGTCCAGCCTAAACCTCCCCTGGTGCAACCTGAGGCTGTTTCCTTGTCCTGTCACTTGTTACTTGGGAGAAGAGACCAACCCCAACCTGGCTCCAGCCTCCTCTCAGGGAGTTGTAGAGAGCAGTGAGGTCTGCCTTCAGCCTCCTTCTCTCCAGGCTAAACAAGCCCAGGTCCCTCAGCTGCTCCTCTCGAGGCCTGTTCTCCAGACCCTTCACCAGCTTTCTTGCCCTTCTCTGGACATAATCCAGCCCCTCAATGTCCTCCTTGAAGCAAGGGGCCCAAAACTGAACCCAGTACTTGAGGTGTGGTCTCATCAGTGCTGAGTACAGGGGGATGATCCTTGCCTTAATCCTGTAGTCCTGCTGGCCAGGCTATTGCTGATCCAAGCCAAGATGCTCTTGACCTTCTTTGCCACCTGGCACATGGCTCTTGACCAAGGTATAGCCATAAAAGCAAGTGCATGTGAAGTCCTCAAAACTGAGGGAGTCTAAACAGTGTCTTGTTTTAGCTAATGAGGTCTCCCTGGATAGGTTGCCCTGCTTCTGCAGATGGTCCTCTTAGGGAGGAGACATCATCTGCTCAGCAGTCATTTGTATTATTACACCATGCAGAGGGGCAGGACTGTACCAGCTGAAAGCAGGGCAGTCCTGCCTGGCCAAGGCTGCTCTCTGTACCATGCATCTGAATCCCTGCAAGGCTGGGTTGCCTTTGCATGCTGGTCTCTAAAGCCTGTTCTCCTCCTTCCATTACAAACCAAACTTGTCTGTGCTGCTTGCTGTAGATAGGCAGACAGACAGGACCTGGTCAGAGCCCTTGAGCAGAGGCTTAGCTTTGTGTGTAGCTTGTTGTGTGATCTCTGAAAGACCTTGAGAAGAGACTTGGGCAGTGGAGGTATTAAAGGCCAGGCTGGGTGAGGCCTTGAGCAACCAAGTCTAGTTATGAGGCATCCCTGCCCATAGTGGGAGGTTGGAGTAGGTGATCTCTGAGGTCCCTTCCAACCTAAGCCACTCTGTGATTCAGTCATCAGGAAGGAAATTGGTAGCATTTTGTAGCTTTGCATACTGAGGTACCACCCATTGCCCCATCTTCCCTTACCACTGCTCCTGGTGATGCTGGTCTTTTTTACCCCTAGAGTCCTGATGTCTTTAGTCCTTTGTTTTTTCCCCTTTAAATCCAGAGTCCTAATGTCCTCAGTGGTTTTTATTTGGCCCCAGCAAGATGGTGGCTCCAGACCAGTGATCCCTGAGCAACCTGTTCCAGTGTCTCACCACCCTCATGGGGAAGACCTTCTTCCTGACATCCAAGCTGAATCTCCCCACTTCTAGTTTTGCTCCATCCCCCCCAGTCCTATCCCTCCCTGACACCCTCAAAAGTCCCTCCCCAGCTTTCTTGTAGCCCCCCTCAGATACTGGAAGGCCCCAAGAAGGTCTCCTTGGAGCCTTCTCTTCTCCAGACTGCACAACCCCAACTCTCTCAATCTGTCCTTATAGCAGAGCAGCTTCAGCCCTCTGCTCATCCTCATGGCTCTTCTCTGAACACCTTCCACTAGAAGCCTCATCCCTGGAGGTTTTTAAGTCCAGGCTGGAGGTGGCTGTGAGCAACCTGCTGTAGTGTGAGCTGTCCATGCTCATGGCAGGGGGGTTGGACCTGGATGATCCTTGAGGTCCCTTCCAACCCTGGCAATTCTGTGAGTCTGTGATTCTAAACCTTGGGGCAGATTCTTGTGCCATGCATGGGTTTCTTGCATTGGTTTTACTGCTGCAAGTGTACCTCACCACCATGGGCTTTTAGGTAGAAGATTGCACAAATTACCTCTGTATGACGCTATAAAGAGGTAGGGACAGAGGAGTTCTGGGCACCAGCAGCTTCAGAGCTCTAGGACCACAGCACTAAGCAAGAGAGACAGAAAACTTCCTTAAAAAGAGTAATTAATCACATTCTTCCTGATATTTATGTTTTTCTGGCTGAAGGGTCAGAGGTCTTATTATAGTGGAAGCCGACTGTGTCTAATGCATCCTTTGGTCTGATGGTAGGCAGACTTCCCTTTGCTGACCCTCAGCTGCTGTTAACCCTTAACCTGAAGAAGATTGGAGCAGTAAAGAGAAGTGTAAGAAACTTTTTAAACAAAGTGCTTTTTGGGCCCTTCCAAACCACCAAACATGTGTTAAGAAGAATAATATTTATGGATTGTGTGTTTCCTTCTGACAATTTATGCCCTCAATTAAGATGTCAAACTTGCCTGCTTCTGTGGGCTGACCTGTAAGTAATGAACAGTAATTCACTTGTCTTTTGAAGGCATTTGTTGGAGAGGTCAGATTCTCAGAGACCTCTGGTAGAGAAGAATACGCTCCCCATCCCTTGAGAAGCAGGATCTTGGGGCAATCCAAATTTGAGGGGGGTGGGGGGAAGAGGAGAGTGGTGCTGAAAGTCTTGATGTGCTTTGTGGTCAGAAAATAACATCATGAAAGTATGAGCAGGCAGTCAGAGGCATGCCTGCACTCAGCTGGTCTTCAAGTGGGATTATAAACCTGTCTGTCTGAAGCAGGGCAAACCCTTCTGCAGGTGCTCTTCTCTTTAACATTAGCCCAGCTACTTAAATTGTGGAGAATGAGCTGAAACTCAGCTGAATGACACCACTTTATAATGAGTATGTCCAAGCAGGAGTTTATATCATTTAAATCTCCTTAATTAAATGGTGCAAACTTGTGTGTAGGCAAGATCTAAAGTATGTGAAAAACTGTTATGGAAAAAAAACTGTGACTATTACAGTCCCCAGAGACTTGCTGACATGCTGCATTGTATGGGAACTCTTCTGCACTGTGGACTTCAAAAACTTGCACAGAGGAGATGAGAGGTTCAGGCTCTTAAGCCCTTCGTTCCAGAAGACAACCAAAACTTGGAGGCTGTAGGTCAAACATCACAGAATTGTTTGGGTTGGAAGAGGCCTTTAAGATGATGGAGTCCACCCCTTAACCCAGCACTGCCAGGTCACCACCAAACCATGGCCCTCACCAGCACAGCTGCATGGCTTTGAAATACCAGCAGGAATGAGGACTCCAGCACTGCCCTGGGCAGCCTGTTCCAGGGCTTGACAACCCTTTCCACGAGGAAATTGTTCCTAATGTCCAATCTAAACCTCCCCTGGTGCAACTTGAGGCCATTTCCTCTTGTCCTATTGCTTGCAGATCGTTGCAGAGTGACCAAGAAATGTCATGGCAGGAAAACAAGTAGTTTCCTTTCTTCTTTCTTCAGGCTGCAGCAATAAAATGGGAGGCAATTCTGCAGGGTATGATGGACCACAGACTGGTTGGTATAAGCAAAGCCCAGCACTGCAGTGCTAGCATTTGTGTGCTAATCCTGGGACAAGCAGTCAAAGTGCATAGAAGAGATTTAGCCATCAGGGCCTTAACTTCAATTCTAACATGTGTAACTGAGCTGAGTTGTGGAACAGTTCACATTGTACCATCCATTCTACCACAGGAGCATGCAAAAGCTGATTAGATTTGGTGTGGGTAACTGAGACTCACTCCCAGCTCCTTCAAGCTGATCAAGGTAACAGGGCCCTGCCTCCATCTCTTTGTTCCTTCAGCTGCTTCTCTAAACCCACTCCAGCCAAGCTGGATGAAAATCAGAAGCTCACAGACTCATTTTTGCTCACAGACTCATGCTGTGAGACCTTCACTACACTGCTGACCACCATGGGCATGTCTGCCCTGCAGAGGCATGGACAGCTTTGCTTGGTAGCCCTTTGAACTACTGCTGATAGAGCAGATGGGAGTGGTCTCCTTATATCTACAGTGATAGCAAGGCAAAACCCCAGTCCCATACTGCCCTCAAAGCAAGACGGAAGAGTCAGAGCCATGACAAAGCATCTCAATTTTCTGAGCTACTGCTCAGTGTGACTCCAGCACAAGAGGCAGGCATATTTAGAATAAAAACCTTTATTTATTTAGAATAAACCAAACCAGGTTGGAAGAGACCTTCAAGATCATCGTGTCCAACCCATCAACCAATCCAACCCACCCAAACAGCTAACCCATGGCACCAAGCACCCCATCAAGTCTCCTCCTGAACACCTCCAGTGGTGGTGACTCCACCACCTCCCCAGGCAGCCCATTCCAATGGGC
This sequence comes from Melanerpes aurifrons, assembly GCA_011125475.1. NCBI lineage: Eukaryota > Metazoa > Chordata > Aves > Piciformes > Picidae > Melanerpes > Melanerpes aurifrons. The sequence goes on from WWNC01000097.1 coordinate 1,619,853, forward strand.
AATCACTCTTTCTGTATAGAACTTCTTCCTAACATCCAACCTGAACCTTCCCTGGCACAGCTTGAGACTGTGTCCTCTTGTTCTGGTGCTGGCTGCCTGGGAGAAGAGACCAACCCCCACCTGGCTACAACCTCCCTTCAGGTAGTTGTAGAGAGCAGTAAGGTCTCCCCTGAGCCTCCTCTTCTCCAGGCTAAGCAACCCCAGCTCCTTCAGCCTCTCCTCACAGGGCTGTGTTCCAAACCCCTCACCAACTTTGTTACCCTTCTCTGGACACCTTCCAGCAAGTCAACCTCCTTCCTAACCTGAGGAGCCCAGAACTGGACACAAGACTCCAGGTGTGGCCTAAGCAGTGCAGTGTCCAGGGGCAGAATGACCTCCCTGCTCCTGCTGAGAGGACACAGATTAAGAGTGAAGCATAGTCTCTCCTCCTTAACATCAGGACTGTTCTAGCTACTAGGAAGAAAAACTTAGCTCTATCCCAGCTGAAACCATGACAGCCACATACCCCTCACCACCAACCATGCAAAGTCCTAGACACCTTCCCAGTGTCCTGCTCACACCACACCTGGCAGCATCTCATAAACAGGAAGATACAGCTTGGAAACCTGAAGATTCTCAAAGCCAAACTCTCCAGTGGGAGCAGGACTTTTGTTTTTCCCAGGAGCCTCTGAAGTGTTGGGATACAGCAATGAATATTTCAGAGACCAGGAAGAAAACAAGGCTGAAGCTCTCTGTTGATCCTTGATCTGTGAAAGAAAAGCTTTACACAGGGGCCCTCTCCAACTTGAAAGCATGATGATTATTTTCTGTTCAAAGAGGTTTTTGGCTCCTCTACAGTGAGAAACTGATACTACATGAGAAGCAGTTTAAAGATGAGAGAGGCAAGAGTTTTGGTAATGCATATTTTCCTGTGTGGATGCTGCAGTGATGTTTATGTTACTCTTCAACAGGGAGGTGTCAGAAAATCATTAATATGTTTTTTAACTGTGTGCCAGGCAGACAAGCAAAAGAAAATAGCAGGGTTTGGGGTTTGGGGTTTTTTTTTGTCTCTTGTTCTAGTCAACAATGCCAAAAAATTCCTGTTTATTTTTCCCCACCCCCACGGAAGAATTTGTAACCCCTGCACTAAGCTGAAGTTTGAAAGCTGGTTTTCATTCCCAAGTTGAGTGGCAGCTGCTCTGTGAAAGCAAACTTAGCTTGTTTGGGTTCTCAAGGAGCATTCACATTAGGGGAAAAAAGAGCTGAGTTTCCTAGAGCTGAGTTTGAGTAGTGGGCTGGGGTTTCTTGTTTGTTTGTTTTGGTTCCTTCCTCACAATGCTAAATAAGTAAATTTAAAAGACTGATAGTGGCTAATCTTCAGGGATTATACCCCACTGTAAACAAGACCTTAGGTGCATCAGGAGACTGCCTGGTGGATGTGGGGCAGGCTGTGGATGTGGTCTGCCTGGGCATCAGCAAGGCCTTTGACACCGTCCCCCATAGCAAACTCCTGGCCAAGCTGTCAGCCCCTGGCTTGGATGGAAGCACACTGTGATGGGTTAGGAACTGGCTGGAGGCTGAGCCCAGAGAGTGGTGGTGAATGGTGCCACAGCCAGCTGGCAGCCAGGCACCAGTGGTGTGCCCCAGGGATCAGTGCTGGGCCCTGTGCTCTTTAACATCTTCATTGATGATCTGGATGAGGGCATTGAGTCCAGCAGCAGTAAGTTTGCAGCTGACACCAAGCTGGGGGCAGGAGTTGATCTGCTGGAGGGTAGAGAGGCTCTGCAGAGGGACCTGGCCAGGCTGGACAGATGGGCAGAGGCCAAGGGCAGGAGATTGAACACATCCAAGTGCCAGGTTCTACACATTGGCCACAACAACCCCATGCAGTGCTACAGGCTGGGGTCAGAGTGGCTGAGAGCTGCCAAACAGAGAGGGACCTGGGAGATGCTGGTTGATGGTAGGTTGAACATGAGCCTGCAGTGTGCCCAGGCAGCCAGGAGGGCCAATGGCATCCTGGCCTGCATCAGGAATAGTGTGGCCAGCAGGAGCAGGGAGGTCATTGTGCCCCTGTACACTGCACTGCTTAGGCCACACCTTGAGTCCTGTGTCCAGTTCTGGGCCCCTCAGTTTAGGAAGGACATTGAGCTGCTGGAAGGTGTCCAGAGAAGGGCAGCAAGGCTGGGGAGGGGTCTGGAGCACAGCCCTGTGAGGAGAGGCTGAGGGAGCTGGGGTTGCTTAGCCTGCAGAAGAGGAAGCTCAGGGGAGACCTTCTTGCTCTCTCCAACGCCCTGAAGGGAGGTTGTAGCCAGGTGGGGGTTGGTCTCTTCTCCCAGGCAAGCACAGTATCACAGTATCGCTTAGGTTGGAAAGAACCTTGAGGATCATCGAGTCCAACCTATCAGCACAGACCTCATGACTAGACCATGGCACCAAGTGCCACATCCAATCCCCTCTTGAACACCTCCAGGGATGGCGACTCCACCACCTCCCTGGGCAGCACATCCCAATGGCTAACAACTCTCTCAGTGAAGAACTTTCTCCTCACCTCCAGCCTAAACTTCCCCTGGCACAGCTTGAGACTGTGTCCTCTTGTTCTGGTGCTGGTTGCCTGGGAGAAGAGGCCAACCCCTTCCTGGCTACAACCACCCTTCAGGTAGTTGCAGAGGGCAATGAGGTCACCCCTGAGCCTCCTCTTCTCCAGGCTGAACAATCCCAGCTCCCTCAGCCTCTCCTCACAGGGCTGTGCTCAAGGCCTCTCCCCAGCCTTGTTGCCCTTCTCTGGATACCTTCAAGTCTCTCAATGTCCTTCCTAAACTGAGGGGCCCAGAACTGGACACAGGACTCAAGGTGCGGTCTAACCAATGCAGAGTACAGGGGCAGAATGACCTCCCTGCTCCTGCTGACCACACTATTCCTAATGCAGACCACGATGCTCTTGGCCCTCTTGGCCACCTGGGCACACTGCTGGCTCATGTTCAGGCAGCTGTCAATCAGCACCCCCGGGTCCCTCTCTGTTTGGCAGCTCTCAGCCACTCTGACCCCAGCCTGTAGCTCTGCCTGGGGTTGCTGTGGCCAAAGTGGAGCCTCTGGCACTTGGACTTGTTGAATGCCATCCTGTTGGCCTCTGCCCATCTGTCCAGTCAGTCGAGGTCCCTCTGCAGAGCTTTTCTACCCTCTAACTGACCAACATCTGCCCCTAACTTTGTGTCATCTGCAAACTTGCTGATGACTGACTCTACTCCTTCATCCAGATCATTGATGAATATGTTGAAGAGGACAGGGCCCAGCACTGATCCCTGGGGGACACCACTGGTGACTGGCCACCAGTTACTAGCACCAGAACAAGAGGACACAGTCTCAAGCTGCACCAGGGGAGGTTCAGACTGGATGTTAGGAGGAAATTCTTCATAGAGAGAGAGATTGCCCATTGGAATGGGCTGCCTGGGGAGGTGGTGGAGTCATCATCACTGGAGGTGTTCAGGAGGAGACTTGGTGGGGTGCTTGGTGCCATGCTTTAGTTGATCAGATGGTGTTGGATGATAGGTTGGACACAGTGATCTTGAAGGTCTCTTCCAACCTGGTCTGGTCTCTTCTATTCTATTCTATTCTATTCTATTCTATTCTATTCTATTCTATTCTATTCTATTCTATTCTATTCCATTCCATTCCATTCCATTCCATTCCATTCCATTCCATTCCATTCCATTCCATTCCATTCCATTCCATTCCATTCCAAAATAACTCACCTTAACACCATGCCGAAGAACACCAAATCTGGGCTTGTGTGACATTCAGAATGGACACAAAACCTTAGTGGAATGGCAGTGACATGGAGAGTTCAGGCTGGGAAGGTTTTTTTTTCACTTCAAACTGTTAAAGCAAACTTGGAAGAATACATAATTAAATAAATAAATATGCTTGGCAAGTGACTCCACACTACCAGGCTAAGCCAGCATTTCACACCTCTGGAGTCCAGCAGTATAAAGCTCCCAGGACCAAAAGCTGCAAATCAAACTACTTATCAGTGGAGTGCAGTACAATCTATTTCACTTTCCCTAAGTGGATGCAGTCTTGTTCAGCATCTTCATCAATCACCTGGATGAAGGGACAGAGTGGACCTTCAGCAGATTGGCTGGCTTGACTTCGAGGAGTTGTCCACACCTCATCAGGCTGTGCTGCTGTCCAGGAAGACCTGGGCAGGCTGGAAAGTTGGCAAAGGGGATCCTCAAGAAGTTCCACAAGGGCAGGTGTAAGGTCCTGCAGCTGGGGGAGGAGCAACCCTCTGCGGCAGGACAGGTGAGAGGTTGAGCTGCTGGAAAGCAGCTCCACAGAGAAGGACCTGGGAGTGCTGGGGGACAGAAAAAATCACCATGAGCCAGCAGCATGCTCTTGTGGCCAGGAAGTGTTCTCCTGGGGTGAATGGAGTGTGGCCAGCAGGTATAGGGAGGTTCTCATCCCTTTCTACTCTGACCTAGTGAGACCAAGTCTGAAGTCCCATGTTCAAGAGAAACAAGGAACTACTGGAGAGAGTCCAAGGGAGGCTCTTCTGTGAGGAGGAAAGGCCAAGAGCCCTGGGGCTGATGAGCCTGGAGAAGAGCAGCCCCAGAGGGGATCTGATCAATGCTTATCAATATCTAAAGGACAGGAGTCAAGAGGATGAGGCCAGACTCTTTTCAGTGGTGCCTGAACATGAGGAGAAGCATCTTTGTCGTGAACATTCCCAGAGAGACTGTGGAGTCTCCTTCTACAGAGAGATTCCATACCTGCCTGGACATTGTGACCCTGCTTTAGCAGTGGGGTTGGACTAGATGATCTCCAGAAGTCCCTTTCACCAACCACCACTCTGTGGTACTGTGGTTTGGGGTCTAAAGCATGCATTAAATAACATGAGTCAAGGCATGGTAGGAGCAAAGTGGACTCTGATCTGCTCTAAGCGTAGACTTTGCTGTGTCTGGAGCCTTGCTCTGGCATTCCTCCAAGGCCTGTTTGCCATTGTAGGTAAAGAGATAAATACTGTCCTTTATTTCATATACTATGAACTGGTGTTTGTCACACTCTTGAGCAGAATGCATTGGTTAGAATTGCACTGGTTAGGCTGCACCTCGAGTCCTGTGTCCAGTTCTGGGCCCCTCAAGTTTAGGAAGGAGGTTGACTCGCTGGAACGAGTCCAGAGAAGGGCAACAAAGCTGGGGAGGGGTTTGGAACACAGCCCTGTGAGGAGAGGCTGAGGGAGCTGGGGTTGCTTAGCCTGGAGAAGAGGAGACTCAGGAGTGACCTTACTGATCTCTACAACTACCTGAAGGGAGGTTGTAGACAGGTGGGGGTTGGTCTCTTCTCCCAGGCAAGAAGCACCAGAACAAGAGGACACAGTCTCAGGCTGCGCCAGGGGAGGTTTAGGTTGGAGGTTAGGAAGAAGTTTTACACAGAGAGAGTGATTGCCCATTGGAATGGGCTGCCTGGGGAGATGGTGGAGTCACCATCCCTGGAGGTGTTCAGGGGGAGACTTGTTGGGGTGCTTGGTGCCATGGGTTAGTTGATTAGGTGGTGTTGGATGATAGGGTGGACGGGACACGATGAACTTGAAGGCCTCTTCAAACCTGGTTTATTCTATGTATTCTATGCATCATGAATCCCAGCAAAAGCAAGCTGTGCCAGGGGATGTTTAGGCTGGATATGAGGAAGAAGTTCTTTCCAGATAGAGAGATTGGCCATTGGGATGTGCTGCCCAGGGAGGTGGTGGAGTCACCATCCCTGGAGGGGTTTAGGAAGAGCCTGGATGAGGCACTTGGTGCCATGGTTGAGTTGATCAGATGGACTTGATGATCTCAAAGATCTGTTCCAACCTGGTTAATTCTGTATTCTGTATGAGAAAGGGCAGACTGAGCCAAGCAACCAGCCCTTCCAGAAAGAGTTTATCCCAGGCTTTCCAGACAACCAGAAGATGCAGCAAACCCAGATCCAGTAAACCCAGATCCAGACACTTGGGTTGAGCACAAGCAGCACAACATTTCTTTAGCTTGCCCAACTTCCTTCCCAGAGAGTTTGTTTTTCAGGGCAGAGATGTTCTGCTTTCCCAGTGAGCTCTAGAACCATCAGTACTTTCTCCCTGTCCCACTGACATCTGGTTGTGCTGGGGTAGCTAATCAATTGCAGGCATTGCAGCTATTCTAAGCCTGCAAGCCACTTGAAAAGTTACCCAGGATTTTGGTAATGAAGGGCCTGAAGTTATTATTTGAGCTTTTCCTTCTCTTTCCCCTTTTATCTTCTCTTCAGGGGTCATCAGGCTGGTGATTTGTTTTGTACTGGGTTTTTTTTTTTTTCCCCTTTAACAAGCTCAGATTTGAGACTTTTAAGAGCTCACATCTTGGCTGTGTCCAGCTACTTGTATTGCCTGTAAGAATGTTGGAGCTGTGAATCAATTTGTAACGGCGTGACAGTGAGCAAACATTAAAGGTTAACTCTGTGTGTGAAAAGGTGAATTTGAAGAGACCAGAAGCTCACAGCTGCTCAGCTGCCTTGAGGCAGGTTTGTGACTTTGCAGTTAGGTTTGATACTTTAAGCAACAAGATTATCAGTTAATCACAGCTTCACCCCACCCCCAAAAAAATCAGTTTATGCATTAAAACCAATGTTCAGCTCAGCTTTCCACATGACCTGTGGGTTGGAAGGATCCAAGGGCTGGAGCCCCTCTGCTGGGAGGCTCCAGGCTGCGAGAGTTGAGATGGTTCAGCCTGGAGAAGAGAAGGCTCCAGGGAGACCTTCTGTGGCCTTTCAGGGCTTCAAGGGGGCTAGAGGAGAGCTGGGAATAGCCTTTTTCTCAGGGTCTGTTGTTACAGGTCAAGGGGTGATGGTTTGAAACTAAAAGAGGGGATAGAATAGATAGAAAAAAGGAGATTTTTATGCTTAAGGTGGTGTGACCCTGTCCCAGGTTGCCTGGAAAGGTGATGGGTGCCCAATCCCTGGCAGCATTCCAGGTGAGGTTGTCTGGGGCTGTGAGCAACCTGCTCTGGTTGGAGGTCGCCCTGCTGACTGCAGGGGGGGTTGGACTGGATGACCTTTAAAGGTCCTTTCCAGCCCAGACCGTTGTAGGATTCTATGATTCCACAGCTCCTATTAAAAATACATCCTTCACTGTCCCACTAATGCCAAGATCTATCCAATAGTGAATGATTTATCCTTTGGTATTTGGCTTTTTCCTGTTGGAAGGGCGGGGGGGAGACTCTAAACTCCAAGAATACCGAGTCACTCCTAGCACTTGGCTTGCGAGCACATAAACAACGCAGGCCCTTGCAAGTTCCATCCCTGTTTTGTCCAGCCATGTGTTCTCAGCCCAGCTGCTCAGAGCCCTGTGCTGGAGCTGGTTTGTTTTTCCAGGGGATCCCACGTTGTCCGTGAGGCGCTATCACGTTGCGCCGCAGCCCCGGCTGGAAGCGGAGCCTGGCGTTGGGATGGTGCTGCTGGGCTGGGCGGCGATAAGCAAAGAGACAGTCTGGCTCCTTCCAGGAGCCTCTCGCTCATGTCTGAGCTCTCCACAGTTCCCAAAGCCTCTGGCTGACTTTCCCCTGCGGACCTTTCATTTATCAGGAAATGAAATTGGTTACAGGATTTCACACGTTGCCAAACCTCACTGACGAAATCGGGACCGTTCCTGCTCACAGGAGCTGGGAGGATGTGTTAACTCCTTCTGCTTGATGCTTGGTTCTGTTGCTTGGGCTGGACAAGGAAGAACAGGTTCCTCCTCAACTCTTTTTAAAGGTTTCTGGGAAGTGCTGACACATTTTCTGTGATTATAGCAAATTCTGACCCTTAGGTTTCTTGAGCAGAAGCCCTACGAGAAGAGGCTGAGGGAGCTGGGGTTGCTTAGCCTGGAGAAGAGGAGGCTCAGGGGAGACCTTCTTGCTCTCTACAACTACCTGAAGGGGGATTGTAGCCAGGTGGGGGTTGGTCTCTTCTCTCAGGCAACCAGCACCAGAACAAGAGGACACAGTCTCAAGCTGTGCCGGGGAAGTTTAGGCTGGGGGTGAGGAGAAAGTTCTTCATTGAGAGAGTCGTTGGTCATTGGAATGTGCTGCCCAGGGAGGTGGTGGAGTCACCATCCCTGGAGGGGTTGAAGAGGGGATTGGATGTGGCACTTGGTGCCATGGTTTAGTCATGAGGTCTGTGGTGACAGGTTGGACTTGATGATCTTTGAGGAGGTCTCTTCCAACCTTGATGATACTGTGAGACTGTGATTCCTTTGCATCACGGATGCCACTACCATGGTAGGGGGTGAAGGGGACCTCCAGGGATCATCCAACCCAACCCCCCCTGCCAGAGCAGGATCACCCAGGGCAAGTCTCACAGGAACACATCCAGGCAGGTGTTGAATGTCTCCAGAGAAGGAGACTCCACAACCTCTCTGGGCAGCCTGCTCCAGGGCTCTGTCTCCCTCACAGTAAAAAAGTTTCTCCTCCTGTTGAGGTGGAAGTTCACAAAGTCACAGAATCAACCAGGTTGGAAGAGACTTCCAAGCTCATCAAGTCCAACTGAGTTCCTGGGTTCCAGTTCACACCCATTGTTCCTTGTCATTGGTTTAGGGTCATAGAATCATAGAATTGTCAGGGTTGAAAGGGACCTCAAGGTTCATCCAGTTCTAACTCCCCTGCCATGGGCAGGGACACCTCACACTAGAGCAGGTTGCTCAGATCCACAGGATAATGTAATTATTTTAGGACACATTAATGATTTTAGAAGAGTTGAATCATTTTAGGACAGTTTAATCATTTGGGGAGAGTTGAAGCACTTTGGGACAGTAGAATTATTTTCCTGATATTTTTCATGTGAGATTTGCCTGCTGAATTCTGGGAGCTCCCTCACTGGAGGTGCTCAAGGCCAGGCTGGACAAGGCCTAAGGGAAAGTGACTTTGCCTGGCATGGGTTAGGGGTTGGAACTAGATGAGCTTTAAGGTCCCTTCCCACCCAAACCCTTCTGTGACTCACAGGCTCACACATGTATTCACAGAGTGCCCTGGTTTGGAGGGGTCCATGACAGGCCATCTAGTCTGGGCTGCTCTCTGCCACCTCCTCCCCCAGCCTGTATTGATAACAGGGATTGTCCCAACCCAAGACCTTGCACTTGGCCTTGTTGACTCTCATAAGGTTCATCTGAGCCACCTCTCCAGCTGGTCCAGGTGCCTCTGGATGCCATCCTGTCCCTCTGGCTTGTTGGCTGCACCACTCATCTTGGTGTCAGCTCTGGAGTCCTCAGCACAGACAGGGACCTGTTAGAGCAGGGCCAGAGGAAGCCACAGGAATGCTGGCAGGGCTGGAAGGGCTCTGCTGGGAGGCTGCAGGCTGAGAGAGTTGGGCTTGGGCAGCCTGGAGAACAGAAGGCTCCAGGGAGACCTGCTGGTGTCTTTCCAGTGCTTAGGATGGGACCTAGAAGAAAGATGGGGAGAGGCTCTTTATCAGGGAGTGTAGTGATAGAGTGGGAGTGTAACAGTGCCAAAATGAAAGGGGGTAGATTTGGATTAGATATTGGTCAGAAATCCTTCGTGGTGAGGGTGGTGAGGGACTGGAACAGGTTACCTGGATGCCCCATCCCTGGAAATACTCAGTGCCAGGTTGGAGGGAACTCTGTTTGCAGATGTCCCTGCTAACTGCAGGGGGGGGTGGAACTAGAGGATCTTTAAACATTCTGTGATTCTAGATCTAGATGATCTTTAAGGTCCCTTCCAATCCAAACCATTCTATGATTCTATAGGTACTCCTAGTGACTGCACATTGGTCAGTCAGTGAAGACCCTATCATTTCTAAGCAGCTGGTCCAACTGGAGGTGGGAGGATGATCAGGTTGTCCACTGGTGCCTGCCAATGCCTGGTTCTGTGCACTTGAGGTGGTGCAGCACCGTGGGGGCATTTCTGCTGTAACCTCTCAGCATGTGTTCATGCAATCAATCACTGTAACCTCCTGTGTATGACATTAATAAGCCCAGAGGTGCAGCACGGTGCACATGTGGTCATCACTGTGTCTGGAAGTGGTTTCTGCATTAATTGAGAGCAGGAGCAAGTCATACAGCCCTGCTTAGCTTCATTGCTTCCCATGTGAAGCTCCTGCAAACAGAGTATTTCCACTCTTGTGATATCAGAGCTTTCTCCCTTCTGTTAGGAGTAGATCATTGTGAAAATATGTAGAGTTCCCTTAGAATCATAGAACTGTTTTGTTGGAAGAAGACCTTTAAGACCATAAAGTTAACCCAGCACTGCCAAGTCACCACTAACCCATGTCCCTCAGCACTACATCTACACAGCCTCAAAATCCCCCCAGGGATGGGAACTCCACCACTGCCCTGGGCAGCCTGTTCCAAACCTTGACAGCCTTCCAGGGGTAGAAATTGTTCCTCCTGTCCAACCTAAACCTGCCCTGGCACAACTTGAGGCCATTTCCTTTTGTCATTTGTTACTTGAGAGAAGAGACCCCCAGCTGCCTCCAGCTGCCAACCCCCAGCTGCCTTCAGCCTCCTTCCAAGGAGTCATAGAGAATCAGAAGGTCTCCCCTCAGCCTCCTTTGCTCCAGGCTAAGCAACCCCAGGTCCCTCAATGGTTTCTCACAAGACCTGTGCTCCAGACCCTTCAGCTTCACTGCCCTTTTTTGGACACATTCCAGCACCCCAATGTCCTGCTTGGAACAAGGGCCCCAAAATCTCAAGTGCTGAGCACTGGGGGACAACCCCTGCCCTGCTCCTGCTGGTCACACTATTGCTGAACTAAGCCAGGCTGCTGGTAGCCTTCATGGCCACCTGGGCACACTGCTGGCTCATCTCCAGGTGGCTGTAAACCAGGACCCCCAGGTCCTTTTCTGCTGGGCAGCCTTCCAGCCACTCTGCCCCAATCCTGGAGCTGTGCCTGGTTGTTGTGACAAAGTCTCCCCTACCACTCACTGATGCTCCATTGGTGCCACAGAATGAACACGTGGCTGATGGCAGCAGGGCACCCCCTCCACAGCCTGCATCCTGTAGAGCTAAACCATTGCAGAATTAGTGCCAGAGGAGGTTTAGGTTGAACATTAGGAACAATTTGTTCCTCAAAAGGGTTGTCAAACCCTGGAACAGCTGCCCAGGGTGGAGTGATGGAGTCCCCATCCCTGGAGGGATTATGAGCTGTGTAGATGTGGTGCCGAGGGACATGGTTTAGTGGTGACCTGGCAGTGCTGGCCTCAATGATCTTAAAGGCCTTTTCCAACCAAAACAGTTCTGATTCTAAGATAAGTAGGTGGCTTGGCCTCATGGCTGATATAACTGAGACTGTTACAGCTCAGATGCTTTCAGAGCTGTGTCTGCAGCTGAAGTTAACTTGAAAACATTGCAAGTTTCACATTCCTTGCTTTTAAGAAGAACTGTGTCTTGGGAGTATAAATAAGGTTGTTCTTTAAAAAACCCTCACAAACAGATATCTTAAAAGAGCATTGCCATGGCACTACTGAGAACCTTCACTGGTCCTTTCCACTCCAAACCAGGGAGGCCAGAGGACTGGTAAGCATTCTGCACACTGGAGATCACTCGTGTCTCTTAATGAGAGGTTATTGATGGTCAAGGATCAAAGAGGCACCAACACTCACCTCCACACTTGATGTGTGTTAAAACAAACAGTGAACTTCTCATGGTCCCAAAAAGACCATTTCTGTCATGAGATGAAGGCCCAGGCAGTTTCATCCATTTTCTTTCTTCCGCCTTTGCTTAAGACCTTAAATTACCATAATGCCTACAAGATAAATGACTGGCTGAGAGCAGAGTAATTAGGTGTAGCAGGCAATGATTACAAGTGAATTGTATAAATGCAAATGGAATGATGGAAAACTTTCCATGCAGGGTTTTCAGGAGTACTGGTTGAGGCTTTCGTGAACTTCAAGGTTATGGTGGAAGTTGTGGGGCTCCATGATCTGTGGTTGGACTCCATGATTTATGATTGGACTCCATGATTTATGATTGTACTCCATGATCTATGGTAGGACTCCATGATCTGTGGTTGGACTCCATGATTTATGATTGGACTCCATGATCTATGGTAGGACTCCATGATCTGTGGTTGGACTCCATGATCTATGGTAGGACTCCATGATCTTTATTAGAATAAACCTTTATTAGAATAAACCAAACCAGGTTGGAAGAGACCTTCAAGATCATCATGTCCAACCCATCAACCAGTCCAACCCACCCAAACAGCTAAACCATGGCACCAAGCACCCCATCAAGTCTCCTCCTGAACACCTTCAATGACGGCGACTCCACCACCTCCCCGGGCAACCCATTCCAATGGGCAATCACTCTTTCTGTATAGAACTTCTTCCTAACATCCAACCTGAACCTTCCCTGGTGCAGCCTGAGACTGTGTCCTCTTGTTCTGGTACTGCGTGCCTGGGAGAAGAGACCGTCATCCGCCTGTCTACAACCTCCCTTCAGGTAGTTGTAGAGAGCAATAAGGTCACCCCTGAGCCTCCTCTTCTCCAGGCTAAGCAACCCCAGCTCCCTCAGTCTCTCCTCATAGGGCTTGTGTTCCAAACCCCTCACCAACTTTGTTGTTCTTCTCTGGACACCTTCCAGCAAGTCAACATCCTTCCTAAACTGAGGGGCCCAGAACTGGACACAGTACTCGAGGTGTGGCCTAACCAGTGCAGTATACAGGGGCAGAATGACCTTCCTGCTCCTGCTGGCCACACTCTTCCTGATGCAGGCCAGGATGCCACTGGCCCTCTTGGCTGCCTGGGCACACTGCAGGCTCATGTTCAGCCTACCATCAACCAGTACCCCCAGGTCCCTCTCTGCCTGGCTACTCTCCAGCCACTCTGACCCCAGCCTGTAGCACTGCCTGGGGTTGTTGTGGCCAAAGTGCAGAACCTGGCACTTGGATGTGTTCAATCTCCTGCCCTTGGCCTCTGCCCATCTGTCCAGCCTGTCCAGGTCCCTCTGCAGAGCCTCTCTACCCTCCAGCAGATCAACTCTTGCCCCCAGCTTGGTGTCATCTGCAAACTTACTGATGATGGACTCAATGCCCTCATCCAGATCATCAGTAAAGATGTTAAAGAGCACAGGGCCCAGCACTGATCCTTGGGGTTGGACTCCATGATCTAAGGTTAGACTCCATAATTTATGATTGGACTCCATGATCTATGGTAGGACTCCATGATTTATGGTAGGATTCCATGATCTAAGGTTGGATTCAATGATCTATGGTTGGACTCCATGATCTAAGGTTGGACTCGATGATCTATGATTGGACTCCATGATCTATGGTTCTACTCCATGATCTGTGGTTGGACTCCATGATCTATGGTTGGACTCCATGATCTAAGGTTGGACTCCATGATCTAAGGTTGGACTTGATGATCTATGATTGGACTCCATGATCTATGGTTGTACTCCATGATCTGTGGTTGGACTCCATGATCTAAGGTTGGACTCGATGATCTATGATTGGACTCCATGATCTATGGTTCTACTCCATGATCTGTGGTTGGACTCCATGATCTATGGTTGGACTCCATGATCTAAGGTTGGACTTGATGATCTATGATTGGACTCCATGATCTATGGTTGTACTCCATGATCTGTGGTTGGACTCCATGATCTAAGGTTGGACTCCATGATCTATGATTGGACTCCATGATCTATGGTTCTACTCCATGATCTGTGGTTGGACTCCATGATCTGTGGTTGGACTCCATGATCTAAGGTTGGACTTGATGATCTATGATTGGACTCCGTGATCTATGGTTGTATGGTTGTACTCCATGATCTGTGGTTGGACGCCATGATCTAAAATTGGATTCCATGGTTTATGATTGGACTCCTTGATCTATGGTAGGACTCCATGATCTGTGGCTGGACACCATGATCTATGGTTGGACTCCACAATCTATGGTTGGACTCCATGATATTATGATTGAACTCCATGATCTTTGGTTGGACTTGATGATCTATGGTTAGACTCCATGATCTGTGGTTAGACTCCATAATCTAAGGTTGGACTCCATGATTTATGATTGAACTCCATGATCTTTGGTTGGACTTGATGATCTATGGTTGGACTCCGTGATCTGTGGTTCAACTCCATGATCTGTGGTTAGACTCCATGATCTAAGGTTGGACTCCATGATTTATGATTGAACTCCATGATCTTTGGTTGGACTTGATGATCTATGCTTGGACTCCGTGATCTGTGGTTCAACTCCATGATCTGTGGTTGGACTCTACAATCTGTGGTTAGACTCCATGATCTAAGGTTGGACTCCATGATTTATGAATGAACTCCATGATCTGTGGTTGGACTTGATGATCTATGGTTGGATTCCATGGTCTATGGTTGGGCTCCATGGTCTGTGGTTGGACTCCATGATCTAAGGTTGGACTCCTTGATTTATGATTCTACTCCATGATCTATGGTTGGACTCCACAATCTGTGGTTAGACTCCATGATCTATGGTTAGACTCCATGATCTATGGTTGGACTCCATGATCTATGGTTGGGCTCCACAATCTGTGGTTAGACTCCATGATCTAAGGTTGGACTCCTTGATTTATGATTGAACTCCATGATCTATGGTTGGACTCCATGATCTGTGGTTGGACACCATGATCTATGGTTGGATTCCATGATTTATGATTGAACTCCATGATCTTTGGTTGAACTTGATGATCTATGGTTGGACTCCATGATCTATGGTTGGGCTCCATGATCTGTGGTTAGACTCCATGATCTAAGGTTGGACTCCTTGATTTATGATTGAACTCCATGATCTATGGTTGGACTCCATGATCTGTGGTTGGACACCATGATCTATGGTTGGATTCCATGATTTATGATTGAACTTGATGATCTTTGGTTGAACTTGATGATCTATGGTTGGACTCCATGATCTATGGTTGGGCTCCACAATCTGTGGTTAGACTCCATGATCTAAGGTTGGACTCCTTGATTTATGATTGAACTCCATGATCTATGGTTGGACTCCATGATCTGTGGTTGGACACCATGATCTATGGTTGGATTCCATGATTTATGATTGAACTCCATGATCTTTGGTTGAACTTGATGATCTATGGTTGGACTCCATGATCTATGGTTGGGCTCCATGATCTGTGGTTAGACTCCATGATCTAAGGTTGGACTCCATGATTTATGATTGAACTCCATGATCTTTGGTTGGACTTGATGATCTATGCTTGGACTCTGTGATCTGTGGTTCAACTCCATGATCTGTGGTAGGACTCCACAATCTGTGGTTAGACTCCATGATCTAAGGTTGGACTCCATGATCTAAGGTTGGACTCCTTGACTTATGATTGTACTCCGTGATCTATGGTTGGACTCCACAATCTGTGGTTAGACTCCGTGATCTATGGTTGGACTCCACAATCTGTGGTTAGACTCCATGATCTATGGTTAGACTCCATGATCTATGGTTGGACTTTATGATCTTAAGAGTCTTTTCCAACCCAAATGATTCTGTGATTCCCTGGTTCTATGTATTTGTGTTACCTCCTTTACATCCTACTCAGAGCTGGATTGTAGTTCTCTAGGAAAGATGCATCCAGCCCCAACAGAGGGCTTTGTTTATCTGACTGGAGTCCAGAGAAGCAAACCTCATCCTGAGCTGAAGGCACGCAGCAGGAGCTGGGTGTTGCACAAGCAGAGAAGGTAGCTGGGGAGGGTGGTGCCTTGCGTGAGCGCCGCGAGTCGCGGTGATGCTGCGGCTCAGGAATGAGGTGCTTTGGCCAAGATGAAGATGATGGGTGGGCTAACACAGGACACTCCTATTCCCAAGCTACATGGAGACTAATATTTACGTGGAGGCTGAGTATGTCGTCCCCTCCACCCCTGGAAACCCTTCCAGTTACCTTCTGGAAGCTGCATTCTGGGTTACAGTCACTTCATTCCAGAGTAATTGCTTTCTTCCCAGAGCTGAACAATTAGACTGGAATGAAATCACCTTGTTCTGGAGCTACCACAGCAGCTTCAGAAGAGCTATTCAGCAATGCTGTTGTGCAGGACACTCTTCTGCACAAGTCTGGACAGTGTTTTGATTATCCCAAACCAGTTTTGAGAATGAATAGGTATGCTCAGATGACAAAATCCTCTCTATACCCAAGCAGGAGCAATGTAGCAGGTAATAACCACAATTTGAGTGCAGAAATGCAGATGGAATGGTGTTGTATTGTTACAGTAAGATTTATTGCTGATTCTGAGGCTAATTCTTCAAGCCAAGGGAAAATAAACCTTTCTGGGAGCAGGGTTTTGCTTTCTCTTGTGATTGTCTTCGCTTTGCCATCAGCTGTAGCCGCACTTACAGCCCCGTACCCAGCCGAGCCCATTAATGTCTTAGCCTTGCCTGTGGCAGCTTGTGAGTTGTAATTAACCTCTTCCCATTAAGGCAACAGATGAGAATTCATGCAGTTACTTGCAGAGGCTTCAGAAGGTGGAATAGTGTCCTGTAACAACAGTTATTAAAGGTGGTGGGGTGGGTATTTTTTTTTCCTTTCTGACACTGCATGAGGCTATCAGGAAACTATCACTGCTGTAAAGCTAAGAATTCCTTTGAACCTGAGAGAGGAGCTGGGGTCTGGGCAGAGCAGGAGAAGGTGGGGGGCTGGTTGTCAGTATTTTCAAATGAAGCACATGGCCAGGTAGTCATAAAGTTGCTTCTTTGTGTTCGTGATTTAAAGTTCCTAGCCAAAAAGCCACAACGGGGTGAAAGAACTGTCTGACAGGTAGCCTGAGAAGGAGCACCACTGGTGGGTGCAGGAACATCTGTTTAGCTAAGGGTCTAATGAGCATCCTTCAGCTCTCAGTGATGACAATTAGGGAGCATAAAGGAATCAGAATCAGTGTTGTTGGAAGAGGCCTCTCAGATGATCAAGTCCAACTGATAACCCAGCACTGCCCAGTCACCACCAAACCGTGGCCCTCAGCACCACATTTCCACAGCTTTGAGAACCTTCCAGGCATGGGGACTCCACCCCTGCCCTGGGCAGTCTCTTCCAGGGTTTATCAACTCTTTGTTTGAAGAAATTGTTCCTCATGTTCAATCTGAACCTCCACTCGAGGCTGTTGCCTCTTGTCCTGTCACTTGTTCCCTGGGAGGAGAGACCAACCCCCAGCTGCCTCCAACCTCATTTCAGGGGGTTGCAGAGAGCCAGAAGGTCTCCCCTCAGCCTCCTTTTCTCCAGGCTGAACACTTCCAGTTCCCTCAGCTGCTCCTCACCAGCCCTGTTCTCCAGACCCTTCCCCAGCTCCGTTGCTCTTCTCTGGACCTGCTCCAACACCTCAGTGCCCTTCTTCACGGTATCACGGTATCACTAAGGTTGGAAGAGACCTCAAAGATCATCAAGTCCAACCTGTCACCACAGACCTCATGACTAGATCATGGCACCAGGTGCCACATCCAATCCCCTCTTGAACACCTCCAGGGATGGTGACTCCACCACCTCCCTGGGCAGCCCATTCTTGGAGTGAGGGGCCCAAAACTGAAGCCAGGATTTGAGACAAGACCTCACCAGTGCCCAGTACTGGGGCACTTTCCCTGCCCTAATCCTGATAACAAAGAAGCAGCAGTTGTCCTATTGTGGAAGCTAACTAGCAGTTACCGTTTGTCCTTTCTTCTGAAACAGAGCAACAAATACAGGACTGGTGTTACATAAAAGCATCCACATGCCTAGGTAAAGAGCTTCAACAAATGAATTTGTAGTTCTTTATATGTCCTGTAGGGAGCAGAAAAATGTTTCTGTAATGGGGAGAGCCACTTGGGTCAGAAGTGTCTGGTTGTGCTCTACTGGTGGCACAGTCAGCATGAGGGGGGCCCTTCAGCATCTTCATGTCAGGTGAAACGTGGCCCCACCAGCTCCTGCTCAAAGGGAGTGGTGAGCATCAGCCATTGCTGTCAGGAATGTAGTTTTGGGGGAGAAAAGAGGTGGTAGGTGGTGGCATTTTCCTGCTGTCACCCAGGATGGTGAGGGATGTTTTCCTTCCTGCTGCTGCTCTCCAGATGGCAAGAGCATCCTTGCACAAGGCATTGCCAGTGGTGATAAATGGAGGGTCTGCTGTTAGAAGCTCTGCAAACATTGTGGAAAGGAAGGGTTAGGAGATGACATAAAAACTCCAGTTCCTAAAAGGAGTGTGGCTTGCCAAAAGAGATCAATCAAATACTTCTTTATGCACAGCTGAAGTCTGGGCTTGGAAGTCTGGAGACTGGGAGTGAGTGCAGCAACAGGACCTGATTTTTCCATCTAAGCTCTTGAGATGCTGCCTTGCCTGACAATCATCTCAGTCAGTTTTAGACATGCAATTTAAAAGTAAATGAATATTCCCCAAAGTTAATTGTTTTTTTTCAACCACAGGGTCATTTTCTTACTTTATGGGAAGGAAGGACACATGCAGAGACTCAGAGCAGAGGAATTTAAACATGACACAGACGCTAACATGAAACAGTCTCTCGTTGTGTGTCTGGTTGTCACCAGATACATCAAATTGGTTGATTTCATGGAATCACAGAGTTGTTTTGGCTGGAAGGGACCTTTAACACCATCAAGTCCAACCATTATCTAACTCTGCCAAGGCTGGTGCTAAACCGTGGCTCTCAGCACCATATACCTCTGTCTTCTAAACACCTCCAGGGATGAGGATTCAACCACCTCCCTAGGGAGCCTTTCCTGCCTTGAGGACCCTTTCAGTGAGGAAGGTTCTTCTAATATCCAATCTATATCTTCCCTGGCTCAACTTGAGGCCACTTCCTCTTGTCCTGTCACCTGGGGGAAGAGACCAACCTCTGACCTGGCTCCAGTCTCCTTTCAGAGAGCCAGAAGGTCTCTCCTCAGCCTCCTTTTCTCCAGTTCCCCCAGCTGCTCTTCACAAGACTTGTTCTCCAAACCCTTCCCCAGCTTTGTTGCCCTTCTCTGGACCTGCTCCAGCACTTCAATGTCCTTCTTGGAGTCAGGGACCCAAAACTGAATCCAGCATTCACTGTGTGGCCTCACCAGTACAGGGAGACAACCCCTGCCCTCCTCCTGCTGGCCAGACCATTGCTGATCCAAACCAGGCTGCTGGTGGCCTTCTTGGCCACCTGGGCACTCACTGGCTCAATACTTACCCAGCTGTCAATCAGCACCCTCAGGTCTTTCTCTGCTGGGCAGACCTTGGTGGTTTAAGGAAGCTGCTAAAAGCAGACATAAGGACTGTAAGGCAGGAGGGGAAGCAGGGAGAAATGAGGGGATGGGAAAGTGGCGTGAGACTTTCCAGGTTGTTCCCCATGGTAACAGATCCCTGACACCAGTAAACAACATTTTCTCAAGGCTACTTCCATTCTGCCTGCTGCATCATTTGAACTCTGTTAACCTTGAGGATAATCCCCCTCTTTTTTTTGTTTTTTTTTTTAAGGAGAGCACAGAGGAGCTTTCCTGCCCTGAGCTGCAGAGCTCTGCTGGCTTCATAGCAGCTTGGCAGGAGCCCAGCGCTCATGAGCAGCTCATCCAGCACGGGAGGGCCCCACGCCAGAGCCTATCCCATATTAACTTAAGGGCGATACATTTGCTCAAGCTAAACAACATCTCCCAGTTTTCCCTCCTCTATACCCCTAAAAACCCACCCTTTTGGTTCTTTTGTGTCTGTGTGTGTGTGTGACTCAATCTGTCTCACACATGTGGTGCAGGCATCCCTTCCTCCGCTGCCTGTGTTGGGAGGCACATACAGGGTCCTGTGCCAAAAAGGCTGCATGCTCATGACCTGTTGTTTCCAAGCACCTTTCAACTCTGGTCAAAGTGAAGTAAAGCTTCACTGAAATGTTCTGACCTGGGATGGGGGAGGGGGATTTATCTTCTCAGTTGAGAGTCCTGTGGATGTGGTCTACCTGGACTTCAGCAAGGCCTTTGACACCGTCCCCCACAGCAAACTCCTGGCCAAGCTGTCAGCCCATGGCTTGGACAGCAGCTCTCTGAGCTGGGTTAGGAACTGGCTGGAGTGCTGAGCCCAGAGAGTGGTGGTGAATGGTGCCACAGCCAGCTGGCAGCCAGGCACCAGTGGTATGCCCCAGGGATCAGTGCTGGGCCCTGTGCTCTTTAACATCTTCATTGATGATCTGGATGAAGGGATTGAGTCAGTCATCAGCAAGTTTGCAGATGACACCAAGCTGGGAGCAGATGTTGGTCAGTTAGAGGGCAGAAGGGCTCTGCAGAGGAACCTTGCCAGACTGGACAGATGGGCAGAGGCCAACAGGATGGCATTCAACAAGTCCAAGTGCCAGGGGCTGCACTTTGGTCACAGCAACCCCATGCAGAGCTACAGGCTGGGGTCAGAGTGGCTGAGAGCTGCCAAACAGAGAGGGACCTGGGGTGCTGATTGACAGCTGCCTAAACATGAGCCAGCAGTGTGCCCAGGCAGCCAAGAGTGCCAATGGCATCCTGGCCTGCATCAGGAATAGTGTGGCCAGCAGGAGCAGGGAAGTTACTGTGCCCTGTACTCTGCTTTGGTTAGGCCACACCTTGAGTCCTGTGTCCAGTTCTGGGCCCCTCAGCTTAAGAAGGACATTGAGAGACTTGAAGGTGTCCAGAGAAGGGCAACAAAGCTGGGGAGAGGCCTTGAGCACAGCCCTGTGAGGAGAGGCTGAGGGAGCTGGGGTTGCTTAGCCTGGAGAAGAGGAGGCTCAGGGGAGACCTCATTGCCCTCTACAACTACCTGAAGGGAGGCTGTAGCCAGGTGGGGGTTGGTCTCTTCTCCCAGGCAAGCAGCACCAGAACAAGAGGACACAGTCTCAAGCTGTGCCAGGGGAGGTTTAGGCTGGAGGTGAGGAGAAAGTTCTTCCCAGAGAGAGTCATTGGTCATTGGGATGTGCTGCCCAGGAAGGTGGTGGAGTCCCCATCCCTGGAGGTGTTCAAGAGGGGATTGGATGTGGCACTTGGTGCCATGGTTTAGTCATGGGGTCTGTGGTGACAGGTTGGACTTGATGATCTCAAAGGTCTCTTCCAACCTTGGCTATACTGTGATACTGTAATTTCCAACCCATGCATTCGTTTCCTCCTGCAAACCTGGGGTGGAGGCAGGGTAGCTGAAAAGGAGGTGAAAAGTGGCATTTAAAATGAATGTCTCCAGGGATGAGGCCTCAACCTGGGCAACCTGTCCCAGTATTTTGCCACTCTCATTGCAAAGAACTTGTTCCTAATGTCCAACCTAAATCTACCCTGCTCCAGTTTCCAACCATTGCCCTTCATCCTCTTGCTACAGGGTCTCCTAAACAGCCCTTCCCCTCCCCAGCCTTCCTTTAGGTCCCCTTCAGGTTCCAGAGTGTAGCTATTGGTTCTCCCCAGAGCCTTCTCTTACTCAGGCAGAACAACCCAACTTCTTTCAGCCTGTCTTCATAGGAGAGGTGCTCCAACCCTCTGAAAATAGCAAGTTGACTTCTTTTGAGCAGACATGAGTTAGAAAGTGTTACTGGAACATGTCTGAGTTCTTCTCCTACCTTGATTCCAAATGCTGAATCAGCTAAATTTGAAGACACATGTACCTTGCCATCTTGCTGCTTCTATCTCTGGGTTTAGTTTGGAAGTTCTTTAGGTAATGTTCATGGATTTCTGGAGTTTTGGGTTGGGTTTTTTTTTTTTTCCCCTCAATCTATCTATTTTATAAGAGAAAAAAAAATATTAGCCTCTCTCTTTGTAAAATACAAAATGATGTGACAGAGGCCAGCCAAATTGTTTAGGCTTTTGACACTGTCTGCCACAACATCCTCCTTGGGAAGCTTAGGAACTGTGGTTCAGATGAGTGAACAGTGAGGTGAATTGAAACCTGGCTGAAGGAGAGAGCTCAGAGGGTTGTGATCCACAGTGCAGAGCCTAGTTGGAGGCCTGTAGCTCATGGTGTTCCCCATGGGTCAGGACTGTGTCCAGTCCTGGTCAACACCTTCATCAGTGGCCTGGGTGAAGGGGCAGAGTGGAGCCTCAGGCAGTTTGCTGATGGCACAGCACTGGGAGCAGTGGCTGACAGCCCTCAGGCTGTGCTGCCATGCAGTGAGACCTGGGCAGGATGAGGGCTGGGAGAGAGGAACCTCATGAGGTTCAACCAGGGCAAGAGTAGGGTCCTGCAGCTGGGGAGGAACAACCTCCTGCACAGGATGGGTGAGGGCTTGAGCTGCTGGAAAGCAGCTCCACAGAGAAGGATCTGGGAGTGCTGGTGGACAACACCATGAGCCAGCAATGTGCCCTGGTGTCCAACAAGGCCAATGGGAGGGAGGGAGTTCTCCTCCCTCTCTGCTCTGTCCTGTTGAAGCCACATCTGGAGTGCTGGAAATGCTGATGTTCCCCCTGATCCAGCAATGTCCCCTCAGGGCCAAGAAGGCCGATGGGGTATCCTGGAGTGCATGAGAAGAGTGTGGCCAGCAGGTCAAGGGAGGTTTTCCTCCCCCTCTGCTCTGCCCCAGTGTGGCCACACCTGAAGTATTGTGTTCAGTTCTACACTCCCCAGTTCAAGAGGCACAAGAAACTACTAGAGAGAGTCCAGTAGAGGCTACAAAGCTGCTGAGGGGCCCTGGAGCATCTCTGTGGGGATCAAAGGCTGAGAACCCCTGGGTCTGTTGAGCCTTGAGAAGAGCAGCCCCAGAGGGGATCTGATCAGTGCTCAGCAAGAGGCTGGGGCCAGACTGTTGTCAGTGGTGCTCAGCAACAGAACAAGAGGGAAACTGGAACCCAGGAGGTTCCATCTGCACATGGTAACAATGTGAGGTCTGTGAGGATGCTGGAGGCCTGGAGCAGGCTGCACACAGGGAGGTTTTGGAGTCTCCTTCTCTGGAGAGTTTCCAACCCCACCTTGCCATGGTGATGCTGGGCAAGGTGCTGTGGGTTGGAAACTGGGTGATCTTCAAAGGTCCCTTCCAACCTGGAGCACAGCCCTGTGGGAAAAGGCTGAGGGAGCTGGGGTCGTTTAGCCTGGAGAAGGGGAGGCTCAGGGGAGACCTCATTGCTCTCTACAACTACCTGAAGGGTGGTTGCAGACAGGTGGGGGTTGGTCTCTTCTCCCAGGCAACCAGCACCAGAACAAGAGGACAGTCTCATGCTGCACCAGGGGAGATTTAGGCTGGAGGTGAGGAGAAAGTTCTTCCCAGAGAGCCATTGGAATGGGCTGCCCGGGGAGGTGGTGGAGTCCCCATCACTGGAGGCACTTAGGAAGAGACTGGATGGGGTGCTGGGTGCCATGGTTTAGTTGATCAGATGGTGCTGGGTGATAGATTGGACTTGGTGATCTCAAAGGTCTCTTCCAACCTGGTTAATTCTATTCTATTCTATTCTATTCTATTCTATTCTATTCTATTCTATTCTATTCTATTCTATTCTATTCTATTCTATTCTATTCCATTCCATGCCATGCCATTCCATGCCATTCCATGCCATTCCATCCCACACCATGCTGAGTTCTCTGATGCCAGGACATTCAAGATTTGGTGAGAGAGGAACAAATGAATACAAGATAGAGGAGGGGGGAAAAAAATCATGCAAACAGCCCAATTGCTCCTCCACTTTTGAGGCTGAGCTGTCTTTTCTGAACTGGTCTTTTAAATTTCTTCCCTTATTTTTTTTATTGCAGAAAGGGTTTTCTTCCAATAAATACTCTGTTCTTCTAATAAATATCATCTTCTTCCAATAAATATTATCTTCTTCCAATAAATGGTATCTTCTTCCACTGAAGTATTACCAAGGTCTGAAGCAGGATGTCCAGAATAGTGGTAGAGTGTTCCTCCCTGGAGAGCTTTTCAAAGCCCTGTCATGGTGCTGCTGAGGGACAAGGTTTATTTAATCACCTGGCAGTGTTGGGTTAAGGGCTGGACCTGATGATCTTAAAGGTCTCTTCCAACCAAAGCAATGCAATGAGGAAATTTCCCTAACATGTGGCAGTCTGAGAAAAATCAGTGCTCAGAAGATCTCTGCCCTGCTTGACAGATGAGCCAGGTAATGGAGTTTCATCTTCCCCATTTTCATGTTTTGACACATTTTCACTTCTGTGTGTGTGTGTTTAAATCAAGGAATCAAAATAGGGTTTGAGTAGAGAATATAAATCCCAGGCAGAATTGCAGCTTTCACTGCAGAGCTGGGCTGGGTGTAAACAGCATGAACCTTACAGATATTGTTTAATTAAATGCATGCAGCAGAGAAAGGTCTCAAATGTTTGCAGCAGCTACAGGAAGAAGTGAGAGTGAGGAAGAAAGTGTGCTTTGTCAGCTGCTGGCTGCCTCAGCTGCATTCCCCACGCTGCACTGAATGAGGGCACAACCTCTGGGACAAGGTGCAGTGCTTCTCCCTGGCTGGTTTACAGGCTGCTCAGGATGGTCAGTGGTGGAGGTGGCTTTTTCCTGACCAAGCAGGGGAATTCACATATCCATCAGCATCACTGCTGAGGGTCCTGCTGTTAGGGTTTGACTGGTTTAGGTGACCATGTCTTTTCTGTAGCTTTGTTTCTTAGGTAGTGTCAGATGCCAGCAGGAGCAGGGAAGTCATTCTGCCCTGTGCTCAGCACTGCTTAGGCTACACCTTGAGTCCTGTGTCCAGTTCTGGGCTCCTCAGTTTAAGAAGGATATTGAGATTCTTGAACATGTCCAGAGAAGGGCAACAAAGCTGGGGAGAGGCCTTGAGCACAGCTCTGTGAGGAGAGGCTGAGGGAGCTGGGGTTGCTTAGCCTGGAGAAGAGGAGGCTCAGGGGAGACCTTACTGCTCTCTACAACTCCCTGAAGGGAGGTTGTAGCCAGGTGGGGGTTGGTCTCTTCTTCCAGGAAACCAACACCAGAACAAGAGGACACAGTCTCAAGCTGTGCCAGGGGAAGTTTAGGCTGGAGGTGAGGAGAAAGTTCTTCATGGAAAGAGAGATTGGTCATTGGGATGTGCTGCCCAGGGAGGTGGTGGAGTCCCCATCCCTGGAGGTGTTCAAGAGGGGATTGAATGTGAAGCCATGGTTTAGTTAGTCGTGAGGTGTTGGGTGACAGGTTGGACCTGATGATCTCTGAGGTCTTTTCCAACCTTATTGATTCTTTGATTCTATGATTGCACTGAATCTTGAATCCATGTGCATTTAGGCTGTGTGGCAACAACCCACAACCTGTTGAGCTTGCAAACAAGGAGGGTTTTTTTCTTGTCCATGTTTTCATGTTGACTCCTTACCCTAACAAACCTTACCATAGTCTCCTCTGCCCAACTTTTCTCCCCATGCTCCATGCCCGTACTATCACTTCAGGGAGGTGCTGTTTCCAACCCCCATAGGCTGGTGGTGAAAGATGGAAAGTCCTGCAAGGCATACACTGCATTCACTGCTTGCATGCCAGCTAGGTGGTTTATACCAGCTCCTTCACAGACTCATAGAGTGGTTTGGGCTGGAAGGCATCTTTCAAGCTCACCTAGTCAAAATCCCTTGCAGCTAGCAGAGACATCTGCAATTAGAGCAGGTTGCTCAGAGCCCCATCAAACATGACCTGAAATGTTGCCAGGGATGAGCTTTCTACTACCTCTCCAGGCAACCTGGGACAATGTCTCTGTCCCCAGCTTTCTCAGAGGTCCCTTCCTTGAAGCACTGCAAGGCCACCAGAAGGTCTCCCTGGAGCCTTCTCTTCTGCAGGCTGCCCAAGGCCAACTCTCTCAGCCTGGAGCCTCCCAGCAGAGCCCTTCCAGCCCTGCCAGCATTGCTGTGGCCTCTGGCCCTGCTCCACCAGGTCCCTGTCTTGTTCTGAGGACTCCAGAGCTCAACACAGTATTCAAAGTGGGGTCTCAGGCTGGTGAGGGGTCTGGAGCACATGTCCTATGAGGAGAGGCTGAGGGAGCTGGGATTGCTTAGCCTGGAGAAGAGGAGGCTCAGGGGAGACCTTATTGCTCTCTACAACTACCTGAAGGGAGGCTGTAGCCAGGTGGGGGTTGGTCTCTTCTCCCAGGCAACCAGCACCAGAACAAAAAGACACAGTCTCAAGCTGTGCCAGGGGAAGCTTAGGCTTGAGGTGAGGAGAAAATTCTTCACAGAAAGAGCTATTTGCCATTGGAATGTGCTGCCCAGGGAGGTGGTGGAGTCACTGTCCCTGGAGGTGTTCAAAAAGGGACTGGATGTGGCACTTGAAGCCATGGTTTAGTAGTCATGAGATGTTGGGTGACAGGTTGGACTTGATGATCTCTGAGGTCTTTTCCAACCTTATTGATTCTATGATTCTATGATTCTATGATTCTATTTGTCACAACAGATCTTTAAATGATGGGGATAGCAATAAACCCATGGTTTGTGATCTGGATTCTGCTTGAGAACAGCCAATATAGTGGAGGGGTGAGGATTTCCCAGCTTGAAAATGCTGCAGCAGCATCCAGGAGCTTCAGGAAGAAGATTTTTTCTTCCTTCACCACATGTTTTAGATATCACAAACCCCAGCAAGGGCTGTTTTTCACAGATAGGAAACCAGAGGCTGATATCAGACAGCTCAGTGAAGGGAGGTCTGTTAGATGGTATGAGCAACTGGTTGCTCCAAAATAGAGCAGGAATTTTTTTTGTATCTATGGAGTAGAGCAGGAGAAGGGCACAGCCCTTAAATTTAGGTGTTGTCCTTAATATGAGACCTGTGAGATTCAAGTGGTGCCTGTGGGTCTGAGCTGGGAGTCAGGCAGCAAAAAACTTTGTTTGAATTCCTCATGTTTATCTGTCCCATCAGGTTTTGCCAAGCTCCATCCTCCTGTGCTAAGATCAGCAAAGGCTGATTGTTGTCACCAGGGTAAACAGTCTTGACCTGCATGCACAGGGAGGAAGGGGGCAGATACATGGGATAACAAAGGGGACATAAATAGCATTTATGAATTAATGACTTCATGTTCTCCAGACTCTGGTGGGGAGTTCTCTAGGAGATTTTGGTGTCCTAAGGACAGTCTTTAAGCAGAGTAGGAGGCCTTAGCCCAGCTAAGGTCAGTGAAGGCCATCAAATCCGGCAGTACTGCATCCACACAGTTCAGTGGTGGACTGGGCAGTGCAGGGTTAAGAGTTGGGCTTGAAGATCTTCAGGGTTTTCACCAACCTGTGTGATCCTACGATCCTGTCATTCTAGAGCACTGTGAAGCAGAGGACACCAGTGCTTTTCATGCACTGCTGAAAGAGCAGCTCACTTGAGGCCCTTGTTGTTGAGGAGAGACTGAGGGAGCTGGGGTTGCTTAGCCTGGAGAGGAGGAGATTCAGGGGTGACCTTCTTGCTCTCTACACCTCCCTGAAGGGAGGTTGTAGACAGGCAGAGGTTGGTCTCTTCTCCCAGGCAGCCAGCACCAGAACAAGAGGACACAGTCTCAGGCTGTGCCAGGGGAGGTTCAGGCTGGAGGTCAGGAGGAAGTTCTGTACAGAGAGAGTGATTGCCCATTGGAATGGGCTGCCTGGGGAGGTGGTGGAGTCACCATCCCTGGAGGTGTTCAGGAGGAGACTTGATGGGGTGCTTGGTGCCATGGGTTAGTTGTTTAGGTGGTGTTGGATTGGTTGATGGGTTGGACATGATGCTCTTGAAGGTCTCTTCCAACCTGGTTTATTCTATGTGTTCTATGTTCAGGCTCAGGTGATTGTTTGCATCAGGGTAAAACCAATTCCACTTTAGGAGGCTGCTCCTTCTGGTAGGTAGTGGCTTCAGGAGGACACCAAGCATGCAGATAATGTTTGGGATGCAGTCAGCTCCTGATTGCCTGTGCTTAACTAGTCAAGGAGATACAGTTGCCCAGTGTCAAGGCTTATAAAGATGTCCTTCACCTGGAAGGAATCCTTGTCTTACTCATTCCTTTCTCCTACACTGGGAAAAGATAATCCAGCAGTGCAGCACAAGCTGGGATCTACCTCTCTGGTGAGCAGCTCTGTGGAAAGGGGCCTGGGGATCGGTCCTGGTGGGCAACAATCGCAGTGTGAGTGAACAGTGTGGTGCTGCAGCAAAGAAAGCCAAAGGGATGCTGTGTTCTATCAACAAGGGCATCACCACTAGCAATGAAGAAGGCATGATCCAGCTCTACACAGTGCTAGTCAGGCTGCACCTGGAATACTGTGTTCAGTTTTGGTCCACACTATACAAAAACCATGTGGGCAGGCTGCAGAGAGCCCAGAGAAGAGCCACCAAGATCATGCAAGGACAGGGAAGATGCCATGTGAGACAGATGGGTTTGTTCAGCCTGGGTAAAAGGTGGCTCAGGGGAGACCTTGTCACCTTGCCCCAGTGTTTAAAGGGTGGCTACAGAGAAGGTGGAAGATGGAAACTCTCTTCCATGGAAAAGATGAGGGGTGGTGGGTACAAGTTACTGCTGGGGAGATTCCAGTTGGACACAAGATTCAGCTGGGCAGGCTGCTGGGCCATCTTACCTGTGCTGTACTTTTGGTAAGAAAGGTTGAACCAGATGACCCTGGAGAGCCCTTTCAACCTGGGATGCTATGATCCTTAGGGTACTTGCCCCTGTCGTAGAGGAGGATGAGAGGAAGTGGCCTCAAGTTGCACCAGGGGAGGTTTAGGGTGGGCATTAGAAGAAAGCTCTTCACTGGAAGGGTTCTCAAACACTGGAACAGGCTGCCCAGGGAGGAGGTTGAATCACCAACCCTGGAGGTGTTTAAAAGATGGAGGGATGTGGTGCTGGGGGACGTGGTTTACCCCCAGACTTGGCAGAGTTAGAGAGTGGTTGGACTCAATGATCTTAAAGGTCTTTCCCAGCTGAAACAATTCTCTGATCATTGGTAAAGTCTTTTTTCCAGTAGCTGATTCGAACATTCTATCACAGACTCACAGAATGCCAGGTTGGAAGGGACCCCAAGGGTCCTCTGGTCCAAGCTTTGTAGGTGATAGTGTAGTTTTAATGAGAGGGCTCAGCACCCTGTCAGGCTAAGTCATGATCATAACATTCATGCCCTTCAGGAACAGAATAGGATATGAAATGAAATGGTCAGGGTTGGAAGGGACCTCAAGGACCATCTAGCTCCAAACCCCACCCCGCCATGGGCAGGGACACTAGGTAGAATAGAAGGTGAATAAAATGTGGGACAGAATAGAGAGGAGAGGAGAGGAGAGGAGAGGAGAGGAGAGGAGAGGAGAGGAGAGGAGAGGAGAGGAGAGGAGAGGAGAGGAGAGGAGAGGAGAGGAGAGGAGAGAGGGAGAGGAGAGGAGAGGAGAGGAGAGGAGAGGAGAGGAGAGGAGGAGAGGAGAGGTTCAGGGAGGAGAGGAGAAGTTCAGAGAGGAGAGGAGAGGTTCAGAGAGGAGAGGAGAGGTTCAGAGAGGAGAGGAGAGGAGAAGAGAGGAGAAGAGAGGAGAAGAGAGGAGAAGAGAGGAGAAGAGAGGAGAGGTTCAGAGAGGAGAGGAGAGGTGAGGAGGGGAGAGGTTCGGAGAGGAGAGGAGAGGAGAGAGGAGAGGAGGGGGAGGGGAGGGAGGGGAGGGGAGGGGAGAGGGAGATTGGATGAACAACCTAAATCCCCCAATGTTAGAACAGTTTCTCTGGTTACATGTTGAGATCAACATAGACCCCTCCTGCTCTGGGTCTGTCTTCACAGGACTCAGAGGACACAAAACTCTGTGATTCTATGGCTCTCACAGCATGAAGGCAAATGAAGTCAAGCCCCCAAAAGCTGAGATCTGTGGATGTGTAAAGTCCACCTCCACAAAATAAAGAGTGTAAAGGTCCAGGTTTGGCACCAGTGCCTTGGCTCACAGTCCCAGCAGAGATAAGGCTGCAGTCTGGCACCACATGGCCCTGGCTGGAGAGGTTTCACGTCCACATTTCACTCCTCAAGACAAACAAATTTTGTCTCCTGGCTGTAGCAGGGCCAGGCTGATGCGTCTCGCAGCAGCTCTTTGTCCCTTGACTGAGGCTGGAAACTCAGGCATGAAAAAGGCTGGAGAAGGGAGTGCATCAGTGGGGGGGACGAGGAGTTCACTTTCCAGTTTGGGGAGATCAGGGAGCCCAAGCTCTGCAGGCTGTGTGAGGGTGTTAGTCAGCATGTCCTGAACCTCAGGCAGATAAGGTCCCACTTCCTAGGCTGCCCTGATCGGAGAGTTAACAGTTGGTGACAGCGAGTCTGCCTCTGCGCTTACAGTCATTGTTATCATTTTGGGGTGGTTTTTTTCAGCAATATTTACAGGCCTGGCTCTCTCAGATTAAAAAAAGTTGCAAAATCAAACGGAGGTCTTCCTCCCTGGGCGTCGAGGTTGGAGGGGGATGGGGCTTGTGGAGGAGCAGAAGGATGTTTGGGCTTGGCGTGCCACCCCGCCGCCGCCGCCGTGCTGCGGTGGGAGGGACCGGGGCAGGATGTCGGCTCCGGGCTCTCCGTCTTTGTGGCTGCTCGTTATGTAAAAGTCAAAACCTCGTAAAACGAGCCCCGGGGAGCTCTGGGGCTGGGGAAGCGCGTTGTAAATGTCAGCCCCTGTGAGGTGGAGGGAAGGGAAGGTGTGGAGCTGAGCAGGGAGAGAGGTTCTCCTCGCCCGGCCCGGTGGAGCAGAGCCGAAGCGCAGGCGGCGGTCGGGACCCCTGCGCGGTGATAGCGGCGAGAAGCCGGGTCCCAGCTGTCTGAAGGAATGTTCTTTTTGGCTTGGTGGGATGTTTTGGATGCTGCTGCTGCTGCTGCTGCAGCGTTGCACCAGTGAAAGCATGTCTGGGACCTCGTCACTGGAAAAACATGCAAACTGAATCACTCTCCTGCCACCTTTTTGTGCTGGGGGAATATGGTCTAGGCAGCTAAAGGAGAAACACAAACAACTGTGACGTGGGAGCAGCTCTGAGTTTGGGGCTGTGACATGGTAGTAACCCTCAGTGTGGGGTGAAAACTGAAGAAGTGTTGTCATCTCTCCATCCACTAGAATATGGTCTAGGCAGCTAAAGGAGAACACAAACAACTGTGACGTGGGAGCAGCTCTGAGTTTGGGGCTGTGGCATGGTAGTAACCCTCAGTGTGGGGTGAAAACTGAAGAAGTGTTGTCATCTCTCCATCCTCTGCCCCTCTGCTTCAGCTCTACTGGGGCAGCAGAGTGGGCTCGTGTAGGTGGTTTCCAAAGGAAAAAATCCTTTAGGTGTGGATTTATGCTGCCAGCATGCTTCTGTCCCTCCCCATCTTGGAGCCTGAAAAACAGGGAGGTCAGTGCTAGAGAGTTCAGAGGTGGGCACCAACCAGCAAGCATGGGTGGGACTGAGTCTGGTAAGATGGATGGGGAAATCTCCAGATCCTCTGCCAGGGTGGGGGAAGAAAAATCTAACCCTGGGCATAACAATTGCTATGAAGATTGCATCAAGGTGAGGATCACAGTCTCACAGTATCACTAAGGTTGGAAGAGACCTCAAAGATCATCAAGTCCAACCTGTCACCACAGACCTTATGATTAGACCATGGCACCAAGTGCCACATCCAATCCCCTCTTGAACACCTCCAGGGATGGCGACTCCACCACCTCCCTGGGCAGCACATTCCAATGGCTAACAACTCTCTCAGTGAAGAACTTTCTCCTCACCTCCAGCCTAAACTTCCCCTGGCACAGCTTGAGACTGTGTCCTCTTGTTCTGGTGCTGGCTGCCTGGGAGAAGAGACCAACCCCCACCTGGCTACAACCTCTCTTCAGGTAGTTGTAGAGGGCAATGAGGTCTCCCCTGAGCCTCCTCTTCTCCAGGCTAAACAACCCCAGCTCCCTCAGCCTCTCCTCACAGGGCTGTGCTCAAAGCCTCTCCCCAGCCTTGTTGCCCTTCTCTGGACACCTTCAAGTCTCTCAATGTCCTTCTTAAACTGAAAGGCCCAGAACTGGACACAGGACTCAAGGTGTGGCCTAACCAAAGCAGAGCACAGGGCACAATGACCTCCCTACTCCTGCTGGCTATGCTGTTCCTAATGCAGGCCAGGATGCCATTGGCCCTCTTGGCCACCTGGGCACACTGCTGGCTCATGTTTAGGAGGCTGTCAGTCAGCACCCCCAGGTCCCTCTCTGTTTGGCAGCTCTCAGCCACTCTGACCCCAGCCTGTAGCTCTGCCTGGGGTTGCTGTGGCCAAAGTGCAGCCCCTGGCACTTGGACTTGTTGAATGCCATCCTGTTGGCCTCTGCCCATCTGCCCAGCCTGTCCAGGTCCCTCTGCAGAGCCTCTCTGCCCTCCAGCAGATCAACTCCTGCCCCCAGCTTGGTGCCATCTGCAAACTTACTGCTGATGGACTCAATGCCCTCATCCAGATCATCAATGAAGATGTTAAAGAGGATGGGGCCCAGCACTGCTCCCTGGGGCACACCACTGGGGCCTGGCTGCCAGCTGGCTGTGGCACCATTCACCACCACTCTCTGGGCTCAGCCTCCAGCCAGTTCCTAACCCAGCTCAGAGAGCTGCTGTCCAAGCCAGGGGCTGACAGCTTGGCCAGCAGTTTGCTGTGGGGGACGGTGTCAAAGGCCTTGCTGCAGTCCAGGTAGACCACATCCACAGCCTGCCCCACATCCACCAGGCAGTCACCTGATCATAGAAGGAGATCAGGTTGGAGAGGCAGGACCTGCCCTTCCTAAATCCATGTTGGCTGGACCTGAGCCCTTGGCCATCCTTCAGGTGCGCAGTTATTGCCCCCAGGATAATCTGCTCCATCCCTTTCCCTG
The DNA here is from genome assembly GCA_011125475.1 of Melanerpes aurifrons. Classification (NCBI taxonomy): domain Eukaryota; kingdom Metazoa; phylum Chordata; class Aves; order Piciformes; family Picidae; genus Melanerpes; species Melanerpes aurifrons. The sequence continues at coordinate 1,652,412 of WWNC01000097.1, forward strand.
GCACCGAGGTCAGGCTGACTGGCCTGGAGTTTCCAGGTTCCTCCATCCGACCTTTCTTGTGGATGGGGACCACATTGGCCAGTTTCAGTCACCTGGGACCTCACCAGTGAGCCAGGACTGGAGGAAAATGATGGAGAGCGGCCTGGCCAGCTCATCTGCCAGCTCTCTCAGTCACTTCTCCCTAGGAACAGGTGACAGGACAAAAGGAAGGCCTCCAGTTGTGCCAGGGGAGGTTTGGGTTGGACATGAGGAACAATTTCCTCCCCAAAAGGGTTGTCAAGGCCTGTCCCAGGCTGCCCAGGGCAGCGTTGGAGTCTCCACCCCTGCCGGAGTTTCAGAGCTGCGTAGCTGTGGTGCTGAGGGCCATGGCTCAGTGGTGTCCTGGCAGGGCTGGGTTAATGGTTGGACTTGATGATCTTAAAGGTCTCTTCCAACCAAAACAATTCTGGATTCCATAACTCTAAAAAGTAAGAAAAAGATAATATTTTCCTGTCAGAAATCAGGGTCAGAGTTCATGCATCGTCCAGACAGAGTCCCTGAGGCTCATCCCTCTTGTTTGCTTTGGTGCCTCAGCAGGACACAAACGTGTGGGTGATGTTCTTGAAGCTGAATGGTTGCCTCCATTCTTGCAGCAAGGACCCTGTGCTCACTCTGCATTGCTGGCTGCACAGCACCCTCCATGGCAAGAGCTCTGTTTGCACAACTGCTGGGTGTCTGGTTGGAGCAGGAGAAATTGGGTGGCATGGGAGAGGTTTATCTGGGGTTTGGTGTAGGGATGGGAGGTGGAGCAGTCATCAGTGATGTTATCTGGAGTGCAAAGCATTTCCACCATAAACAACATTCCTCATGTTTTAGACTTGTCTGCTATCAAAGTCAAAACAGCTGCTGAGACCTAAGCAGTGGCACTTGCTAGACACTTAAAACAGCTGGCTCTAAAATGGGAGAGGGGATTCACCATGGCTTTGAGCCCACAGCTACACCTGAGAGTGCATGGTCATTGAACAGGCTGCCTATGAATGTGCTGGAGTCATCAACCCTGGAGGTGTTTAAACCTGGGACAGGCTCTCACCACCTTCATCCTAAACATTTCTTCCTTCTCGCCGCTCTCAGTCTCCCTCTTTTAGTCCAAACCATCACCCCTTGGCCTGTCACAACAGGCCCTGAGGAAAACTCTGTCCCCAGCTTTCTTCTAGGCCCCTTGAAGCACTGCAAGGCCACCAGAAGGTCTCCCTGGAGCCTTCTCTTCTCCAGGCTGCCCAAGCCCAACTCTCTCAGCCTGGAGCCTCCCAGCAGAGCCCTTCCAGCCCTGCCAGCATTGCTGTGGCCTCCTCTGGCCCTGCTCCAACAGCTCCCTGTCTGTGCTGAGCACTCCAGAGCTGCCCCAGCACTGCAGGGGGGGTCTGAGCAGAGCCCAGCAGAGGGGCAGAATCCCCTCCCTGCCCCTGCTGCCCACACTGCTGGGGATCAGCCCAGCACAGGGCTGGCTCTGGGCTGGCAGTGCTCAGTGCCAGCTCATGGCCAGCTCTGCACCCCCAGCACCTCCAAGGCCTTCTGCACAGGGCTGCTCTCCAGCCCTGCATCCCCCAGCCTGTGTTGGTATCAGGTATTCCACCTGCCCAGGTGCAGGACCATGCTTTTGGCCTTCCTGAACCTCATGAGGTTTACCTGGGCTTGTGGACTTCATGTGAGGCCTTTTCCAAGCTGGTTGATTCTGTGTCCCTCTGGATGACCTCCTGTCCCTCAGTCACATTGGCCACAGCACTCAGATCTGCTGGGTGACCACATAACTGACCTTCCTTAGCCTTGACTTGCCTGCTAAACTTTATATATGTATTTTTGCCCTGTCTTTGGCAGAGTGATCCAAACAGTGCATAGATGGATTTGTCCAGTTTTGGGCCCCTCAGTTTAGGAAAGATGTTGAGCTGCTGGAAGGTGTCCAGAGAAGGGCAACAAAGCTGCGGAGGGGTCTGGAGCACAGCCCTGTGAGGAGAGGCTGAAGGAGCTGGGGTTGCTTAGCCTGGAGAAGAGGAGGCTCAGGGGAGACCTTCTTGCTCTCTACAACTCCCTGAATAGAGGTTGTAGCCAGGTGGGGGTTGGTCTCTTCTCCCAGGCAAGCAGCACCAGAACAAGAGGACACAGTCTCAAGCTGCTCCAGGGGAGGTTTAGGCTGGATGTTAGGAAGAAGTTCTTCATAGGGAGAGAGATTGCTCATTGGAATGGGCTGCCTGGGGAGGTGGTGGAGTCACCATCCCTGGAGGTGTTCAGGAGGAGACTTGATGGGGTGCTTGGTGCCATGGGTTAGTTGATTAGGTGGTGTTGGGTGATGGGTTGGACTTGATCTTGAAGGTCTCTTCCAACCTGGTCTGGTCTATCCTATCCTCTCCTCTCCTCTCCTATCCTCTCCTCTCCTATCCTATCCTATCCTATCCTATCCTATCCTATCCTATCCTATCCTATCCTATCCTATCCTATCCTATCCTATCCTATCCTATCCTATCCTATTCATTATTGACTTGAAATTGAGTTGTAAACAGATTATATGGTCCAAAGTCCACTGGCAAACCTTTCCTTAGCAACTATATAAATCTTCTGCATAAAGCTGTCAGTGAATGAGTGTTTTCTGGATGGTTTTAATACAAACCATGGCTGTAGACCTGCTGGTTTTTCTCTGCTGTGTGAAGCTTTTGCACATTGTTCCAGGGAGGGATTGGGTTGTGAGCTAGAATGCAGGCCTCAAACTCCTTTAGTTCTTTCCTAGCACTGGTAAAACCAGGGTCTGCTGTAATGAAATGTGCCTTTGCTGCAAATCCCATGGTGGGGAGGGAGGGCTGAGGCACCCACTTCATATCAGTGAAGGTTCTCTGAGTCTGTCCCCATTTGTGCAGTGATTGCCCTTTAATGCTGCTGAGAAGTGAGGGCAGGGATTATTCTGGCTTTCAGATTGCAGTTCCCCTCAGCCCAAAAGCAGGCAGAGGACTTTGCTGGTTTGCCTGAGTGGTTGCTCTGTCTGCACACAACAGGATGGAGAATCCTCAAGCCAGGTCAGGACTTGGAACCTCTTCTGTGAGTTGGGGCACGAGCTTGTTTCACTCCATGTTTACATCTTCTCATAGATTCACAGAATGGTGTAGGCTGGAAGAGACCTTCAAAATCATCCAGTTCCAACCCCCCTGCCATGGGCAGGGACACCTCCCACCAGCCCAGGTTGCTCATCCAGCCTGGCTTAAACACCTACAGGGAGGGGGCATCCATAACTTCCTTGGGCAACCTGTGCCAGTGTCTCCCCACCCTCACTGGGAAGAATTTCATCCTCATCTCCAGTCTCAATCTGCCCTCCTCAAGCTTCAATCCATTCCCCCTCATCCTGTCACCACAAGCTCGTTGTCAGAAGTCCCTCCCCAGCTTTCCTGTAGGTTCCCTTCAGGCACTGGAAAGCTTCTCTAAGGTCTACCCAGTTAGTTTCTGGGTTAATTGTGTTTCAGCTTTACAAACATTCCTCCTTTTCACCTGTTGCCATTTTGAGGTTGCTCTTTCTTTTCTGTTTGTTGTTCTTTTATTTGCTCAGAGCCCATACTTGTGTTCTTTCTTCAACAAGGACTCTGTATGTGTAAAGAATTGTTTCAGGTTAAGCCCTGACATGGATGAAGGTTAATTACTCTCTTGTAGTTGTTGTTGATGGTACCTCCTTGACACTTAGAATGGTTTGGCCTCAAAGGAACCTTAAAGGGCATCCAGTCCAACCCCCCTGCAGCGAGCAAGGATGTCTGCAGCTGGGGTATGCTGCTCAGAGCCCCAGACAACCTGACCTGGGAGGTTGCCAGGGATGAGGTTCCTCCCACCTCTCTGGGCAGCCTGGGGCAGGCTCTCACCACCCTCAGTATCAAAAGTCATGGCAATCTGGTGAAGTCCCCACAGACTGGAAAAGGGGAAACATTGCCCCCATCTTCAAAAAGGGTAAGAAGGAGGAACCAGGGAACTCCAGGCCAGTCAGTCTCACCTCTGTGCCTGGAAAGATCATGGAGCAGATCCTCCTGGAGGCACTACTCGCTCAAAAGAATAGTGAAGAGGTGATTGGGAACAGTCAGCATGGCTTTGCCAAGGGCAAATCCTGCCTGACCAACCTGGTGGCCTTCTATGAGCAGGTGACAAAATTAATAGATGAGGGGAGAGCAACTGATGTCATTTACCTGGACCTGAGCAAAGCCTTTGACACTGTCCCGCACCACATCCTGGTCTCCAAACTGGTGACACATGGGTGTGATGGGTGACCACTAGATGGATAAGGAACTGGCTTGATGGCTGCACCCAAAGAGTGGCTGTCAATGGCTCCATGTCCCAGTGGAGGCCAGGGACAAGCAGAGTCCCTCAGGGACCTGTCTTGTTCAACATCTTTGTGGGTGACATGGACAGTGGCATTGAGTGCACCCTCAGCAAGTTTGCTGATGACACCAAGCTGTGTGGTGCAGCAGACAGCTGGAGGGAAGGGAGGCCATCCAGAGGGAGCTGGACAGGCTGGAGAGGTGGGCACAAGCCAACCTCATGAAGTTCAATAAGAGCAAGTGCAGGGTCCTGCATCTGAGTCGAGGCAATCCCAGGCACAAATGCAGGCTGGGCAGGGACTGGCTGGAAAGCAGCCCTGAGGAGAGAGACTTGGGGGTGCTGGTGGACAAAAAGCTCAACAGGAGCTCTCAGTGTGCACTTGCAGCCCACAAAGCCAATCAGATCCTGGGCTGCAGCAGGAGAAGTGTGACCAGCAGGGCAAGGGAGGTGATCCTCCCGCTCTGCTCAGCTCTGGTGAGACCCCACCCGGAGTACTGCCTCCAGTTCTGGAGTCCCTATTACAAGAGGGATGTGGAGGGGCTGGAAGGTGTCCAGAGAAGGGCCAGGAGGATGAGCAGAGGGCTGGAGCACCTCTCCTATGAGGACAGACTGAAGGAGTTGGGGCTGTTCAGTCTGCAGAAGAGAAGGCTCCGAGGTGACCTAATTGTGGCCTTCCAGTATCTGAAGGGGGCCTACAGGAAGGCTGGGGAGGGACTGCTCAGGATCTCAGGGAGTGATAGGACTAGGGGGAATGGAATGAAGCTGGAGGTGGGGAGATTCAGGCTGGATGTGAGGAGGAGGTTCTTCACCATGAGAGTGGTGAGACCCTGGCATGGGTTGTCCAGGGAGGTGGTCGAGGCCCCGTCCCTGGGGGTGTTTAAGCCCAGGCTGGATGAGGCTCTGTCCAGCCTGATGTAGTGTGGGGTGTCCCTGCCCATGGCAGGGGGTTGGGACTAGATGATCCTTGTGGTCCCTTCCAACCCTGAATGTAACTATGAAACTATGAAACATTTCTTCCTTCTCTCCACTCTTCCCAAGCTGCCCAGGGAGGTGGTGGAGTCACCATGCCTGGAGGTGTTCAGTATCTCTGTGGCCTTGGCACTTGGGGACGTGGTTTAGTGGCCATGGTGGTGCTGGGTTGGTGGTTGGGCTTGATGATCTTAGAGGTTTTTTCCAGCCAAAACAATTCTGTTATCCTATGGTTCTGTGATTCTCTGAGCATTTAATTTCCTGCAGCTGTGGTCATACAAACCTTTGCTCTTGAGTGATCTATAACCACATATAATAATCCTACCTTACTAGGTCAGTTACTAGATCCCCCACAGCAAACTGCTGGCCAAGCTGTCAGCCCCTGGCTGGGACAGCAGCTCTCTGAGCTGGGTTAGGAGCTGGCTGGAGGCTGAGCCCAGAGAGTGGTGGTGAATGGTGCCATATCCAGCTGGCAGCCAGGTACCAGTGGTGTGCCCCAGGGATCAGTGCTGGGCCCCATCCTCTTTAACATCTTCATCGATGATGTGGATGAGGGCATTGAGTCCATCAGCAGTAAGTTTGCAGATGACACCAAGCTGGGGGCAGGAGTTGATCTGCTGGAGGGTAGAGAGGCTCTGCAGAGGGACCTGGACAGGCTGGACAGATGGGCAGAGGCCAAGGGCAGGAGATTGAACACATCCAAGTGCCAGGTGCTGCACTTTGGCCACAACAACCCCAGGCAGTGCTACAGGCTGGGGTCAGAGTGGCTGAGAGCTCCCAAACAGAGAGGGACCTGGGGGTGCTGGTTGATGGTAGGCTGAACATGAGCCTGCAGTGTGCCCAGGCAGCCAGGAGGGCCAATGGCATCCTGGCCTGCATCAGGAAGAGTGTGGCCAGCAGGAGCAGGGAGGTCATTGTGCCCTGTGCTCAGCACTGGTTAGGCCACACCTTGAGTCCTGTGTCCAGTTCTGGGCCCCTCAGTTTAGGAAGGAGGTTGACTTGCTGGAACGAGTCCAGAGAAGGGCAACAAAGCTGGGGAGGGGTCTGGAGCACAGCCCTGTGAGGAGAGGCTGAGGGAGCTGGGGCTGCTTAGCCTGGAGAAGAGGAGGCTCAGGGGTGACCTTATTGCTCTCTACAACTACCTGAAGAGAGGTTGTAGACAGCACCAGAACAAGAGTACACAGTCTCAGGCTGTGCCAGGTGAGGTTTAGGCTGGAGGTTAGGAAGAAGTTCTTCATGGGGAGAGTGATTGCCCATTGGAATGGGCTGCCTGGGGAGGTGGTGGAGTCACCATCACTGGAGGTGTTCAGGAGGAGACTTGATGGGGTGCTTGGTGCCATGGGTTAGTTGTTTAGGTGGTGTTGGATTGGTTGGTGGGTTGGACATGATGCTCTTGAAGGTCTCTTCCAACCTGGTCTATTCTATCCTATTCAGTTGTCTCTTCTTCTGGCCCAGGAAGATGCTATCTCATTAGATGAGTGTAGGTTACTTGCTGCACTTTACTCCGTGGGGTAATGTTGTTTCCTTCTGCAGCTCATGGGATTGCTTACACTGGGGGCATTTAGCCTCTGCCTAGAATATTTTGAAGCACTTCTTCATCACTTTGAGTTCTCTATTGCTTTTTCAACACCTCTTCATGTGGTCCAAGCTACTGTTTTCTTCTCTGCCTTTAAATTTGCACCTAGTCCTTCGCCAGGTCTTTGAACAAGATGTGCAGCTCATGGTTAGTCTGGCAGGCTTCCTGTTTGCTTCCTTCTTCTCCCCACCATCACCTTCTGCTGGGCTGCCTCTGCTTCAAGCTTGAGATGGAGACAAAGATGCTGTCAGGCAGATGTGGTGTAGCCCATGCTGATGTTTTACCACATAGACACCTTCTGTCTGAGGTCAGAGAGGAGCACTGTAGGTGCAGAGGGAACCAGAGGAAGACTGGATGGCATTATCTCCACAGCAGAGTTAAGTAATTGCAAAAGCAAAACCCAAACCCACATCTACCAGCATTTTGTGGGGGCTGAGGCATTTTCACCCATATAGTTTGCTCTGTCAAAGCACTTAAATGCCTCTATTTACATAAAAATCAAACAAACCTATGTTTATATACCTACATGGCTCTCTGTGTGGCCTCAGGTTGCACCAGGAGAGGGTTAGGTAGGACAGGAGCTGAAATTTCTACCCTTAACCAGTTGCAAAGGCCTGAGACAGGTTTCCCTGGACAGTGGTGGAGTCCCCATTCCTGGAGGGGCTTCAGAGTTGTTCAGATGGAGAGCAGTGGCAGTGGAGTCCCTCAGGGATCCATGCTGGGACCTGTGCTGTTTAATATCCTTATTGGATGCCAAGCTGCAGAAATAGCACTGATCCTCAGCACCCCACCCACAAACACCCTGAGTTCCCTTCTGCAGCTGACCCCAGCCTCTGGCTGGACACAATCCCCACTAACTGCAGTGGGAATGCTCCTTGGAAAAGGCCATGGGAAGCACTGACTGCTATCACAGCAGCCTGTGAGGACATGGCTGGTGTTTGAAGGAGAGCAAGCAGCTCCACAGAGCATCTGGCCAGGCCACTGCAATAAATCCTGGCAGAGGACACCTAAATGATGTTAGGGTTGTGACCTCCCCCATGAAAAAGGAAGGAACTGCAAAGTTACACCCCTACCTGCTAGCAATAGGAAACACAGAAGCTGGCCCTTTCCCTCTTGTTTTCCCCTCCTGTTCTCCCAACCCCTTTACAACTATTTCCTTCTGCCATTAAATAAAAAGGGGCAGGGAGATTTGGGGTCATTTTGTTGGATTTTATCAGCAGAATTGTGGGTTCCTCCTGTTGGCAAAGTGCTCTGCACAGCAGTGCCACTGCAGGGTCCTCTTGCTGGGCTAGCAGCTGCTGCTGGAGAAGGACACAGCCCTGGAGTGTGGCTGCCCAACTTTCAGGAGCTGAGAAATCCCCTCTGAAGCTCAATCCTTCCCAGCAGAGATCAGGGATAAGCTTGACAACACTGGGACTCCAGTGCTGCTTTCTCCCCAGTCCCCCTGGGCCCCAGGTGTTGCCACGTTGTGCAGAGCATGGATTCAGGGTCTAGGAGGCAGTGGGGATGTGGCCTGGGGTCTAGAGGCAGATTAGAAGAACTGGTTGGAAGCAGCAAGTAGTTATCTGCAGAGAGGAGTTGTCTCCCCCTCCTCCCCCAGAGGTTTCAGAACAGTCACCAGTTAGAGACACCCCTATTTCCCATCTCATCCATCACAGCAGCACAGCAAGTTTGGGTTAGGAGGGACCTTGAACCTTAGCCAGTCCAAGCTCTCTGCAGGCAGCAGAGACATCTCCAAGCAGAGCAGGCTGCTCACAGCCCCAGACAGCCTGAGCTGGAAGGCTTCCAGGGATGCAGCACCTCTCTGGGCAGCCTGAAGCTCCACAGTGTGCAGTGCCTAAGGCATTGGTTGGCCTGCTGGAGGAAGAAGCTGCTCTCTTCCTCAGCACAACACATCCCAGCCAAAGGGATTTGCAGCCTTTCCTTTGTCTGGAAAGTCAACTATTCCACCTGCCTCTGATCCTCCCCTTTGCAGCTCCCCTGCAACAGATCCACATCTCCTCTGCCTGGCCAGTGGCTTGCAAATGTTGTCCCACTCTCCTGTGCCACAGTCCCCAGCTCCTGGGTCATTCCCCCTAGATTGTCTGACTTAAATCCCTTTCCTCTTCACCTCCCACTGGTGGCATCCAGCAGGAGTTAGGCTGAGCCTTGCCCCCACTGGTGACATGGCATGGCTGCCATGTTTTGGGGTTCTTTTGTGGGGATGAGAGTGTGACAGAAGCAAAGATGTAGATGTGACCTGGCTTACCTGACTGTGAGTGACCAGCAGGGATGCCATGAAGGACAGGCACTGCTGCTCCTGTCCACCCTGGCTTGCAGTGTGGCTGTGGGGCATCAGATCCTCTTTTGCAGCAGGACCTGGGACCTGTGCTCTTTAATGTCTTCATCACTGCTAGAGGCAGGGGGGTGCAGGCACCCTCAGCAGTGTGCAGCTGACACCAAGCTGAGTGGTGCTACCAATACACCAGAGGGACAGGATGGCAGCCAGAGGGACCTGGGCAGGCTGGGGAGGTGGTGCCCAGCTGAACCTCATGAGGTGCAACAAGAGCAAGGGCAGGGTCCTGCAGCTGGGCTGGAGCAATCCTCACTGTCAGTAGAGGCTGGGGGAGAAGGTGATAGAAAGCAGCCCTGAGGAGAAGGACTTGGGGGTGCTGGTGGGGGAGAAGCTGGACAGGAGCAGGCAGTGTGAGCTTGCAGCACAGAAGGCAAATCACATCCTGGGCTGCATCCAAAGCAGCATTGCCAGCAGATGGAGAGAGGGCATTCTGCCACTCTGCTCTGCTCTGCTGAGACCTCACCTGGAGTGCTGTGTCCTGCTCTGGAGCCCTCAATACAGGAAGGACATGGAGCTGATGGAGTGGAGCCAGAGCAGGGCCACGAAAGTGATCAGGTTGTTGGAGCAGTTCTGCTATGAGGACAGGCTGAGAGAGCTGGGGGTGTTCAGCCTGGAGGAGAGAAATATACAGAGAGACTGCTCCCAAAGGCTTGCAGGGACAGGACCAGGGGCAATGGCTTCAAACTAGAGCAGAGCAGATTGAGATTGGGTGTTAGGAACGAATTCTTTACTATGTCAGTGGTGGAACCCTGGAACAGGTTGCCCGGTGAGGTGGTTGAGGCCCTTCCCTGGAGATACTCAAGGTGAGGTTGAGCAGGGCTCTGGGCAACCTTATCTAGTGGGGGATGTCCCTGCTGGGGGGTTGGCCTGGATGAGCTTTGGAGGTCCCTTCCAACCCAGACCATTCTATGGTTCTAGCTGTGGTGCTGAGGGACATGGTTTGGTGGTGACCTGGCCGTGCTGAGTTGGACTCAATGAGCTTAAAGGTCTTTTCCAAACTGGGTGATTCTATCTGTGCCATGAGCAGTGCAGCACTGTGGATGTTGTAGGCCAAGAGAAATGTTCTTCCCCGGCCCCAGCTCCTGACAGATTGGTGTAAGGCACGTTGCAGCACCAACCCTTGCCGAGGCAGGTATTTGTTATGCCACCTGCAATGAAGTCTTGGTGTGGTGCTAAATCTGAGCCCCCTGGGGGGTTTGGGGATTTCTTTTCTTCACTAGTTTAAATGTATTGCTGAGAAGGTCCAATGCTGGAGCTGCTCTTCAGGCAGTAACTGCTGCACTTAGCTGGAGCAATAGGAAAACAGCATCTGTCAGCATGCCATGAGCTTGACAAAGAAGACTCTTGGTTAAGCTTTCCAAATGCACACAAATCCCACTTTCAGTGAAGATTTTGAAGCTTTGGCTTGATGGAAGGTTAATGTGACTTTGACTCATCCCTGGAGCTATTTAAAGGGCATTTGGTGCTGAGGGCCATGGTTCAGTGGTGACCTGGCAGTGCTGGGTTAATGGTTGGACTGGATGGTCTGAAAGGTCTGTTCTAACCAAAGCCACTCTGGGAGTCAGTCTTCTGTTCCAATGGTGTTTTCCTTCCACACCAGTCACATGCTGTAGAAAATCCTGACTCACACTGGGTTGTGTTTCATAAACCAGAGTTTGTAACCAAGGCCTTGAGTCACAGGATCACAGACCTTTAAGACCATCAAGGCCAACCATTAACCCAGCACTGCCAGGACACCACTGAACCATAGCCCTCAATACCACAACTATGCAGCTTGGAAACCCCTCCAGAGATGGGGACTCCACCACTGCCCTGGGCAGCCTCTTCCAGGCCTTGACAACCCTCTCAGGGTGAAAATTGTTCCTCATGTCCAACCTAAACCTGCCCTGCTGCAACCTGAAGACATTTCCCCTCGTCCTATGACTTTGTATTGAACAGAAGAGACTGACACCCAACCTCCCTACAGGAGAAGAGAATTCTCTACATTTATGTTAATCCAATTCTGACTGGCTTGAGAGCAGCCCTGAAGAAAAGGCCTTGGGGGTGCTGGGGGAGGAGAAGCTCAACAGGAGCCATCAGGGAGCACTTGCAGCCCAGAGAGCCAAGCAGAGCCTGGGCTGCAGCAAGGGAAGTGTGGCCAGCAGGGCCAGGGAGGGGATTCTGCCCCTCTGCTCCACTCTGCTGAGACCACAGCTGGAGCTCTGTGTCCAGTTCTGGAGTGTCTGTGCCAGGAAGGATCTGGAGGTGCTGGAAGGTGTCCAGAGGATGAGCAGAGGGCTGGAGCTGCTCTGCTATGAGGACAGACTGAAGGAGTTGGGGTTGTGCAGGCTGGAGAGGAGAAGGCTCCCAGGAGACCTCATTGTGGCCTTCCAGTATCTGCAGGGTGCTCCAAGAAAGCTGGGGAGGGACTTTTGAGGGTGTCAGGGAGTGATAGGACTGGGGGGGATGGAGCAAAACTAGAAGTGGGTAGATTCAGATTGGCTGTGAGGAAGAAGTTGTTCCCCAGGAGGGTGGTGAGAGCCTGGCACAGGTTGCCCAGGGAGGTGGTGGAAGCCTCCTGCCTGGAGGTGTTTGCAGCCAGGCTGGAGGTGGCTGTGGGCAACCTGCTGTAGTGTGAGGTGTCCCTGCCCATGGCAGGGGGCTTGGAACTGGCTGATCCTTGAGGTCCCTTCCAGCCCTGACAATGCTGTGACTCTTTATTTTCCACAGTAACTGCCTCTATTTTTTGGTGAGGGCTTCTTTTCAGTCCAGCACCTAGATCACTGAAGAAACCAACACAGAGCTCCCCTCCATCACTCCTAACACTCCATCTGCCCTTGCTCTAAGCTATCAGTGTGCAGCTCATCCGCTGAGGTGTCACAGCAGCTCTGATGGTTCCCTTGTGAAGGGAAGTGGAGGTTTCCTCAGCGTGTGCCTCCAGCCTCGCAGCCTGCACGCTGCCACCGGGCTGCCTGGAGCCACGCCAGGTGCTGTCGTCTGGCCACCAGGTTATCTTCCTCCTCCCTGACTGCAAGGAGCAAGACCAACCCAGCACCCTGCTGCTGTTGAGCTGCCCTTTTTTTTTTGTGGTGGGGCAGTTGCTGCAGCTCAGTTCTGCATCTGTTCATCGGACTTCCTGTGGTTTTTCACCGAGTCATATGGCTGGCGGGGCAGACAGTCTGCGGAGGTCTTGGCCTGTCTGGTGGAGTACCCTGGGTCCCAACCACTAAACCTGAGTTCTGTTTTGTCTGGCAGAAGAAAACAAGATAGGGTGCTGTGGTAGGTTGATTCCCCCCACCCCAAGCTGATAAGTGGTGTCTAGTGTTCAGATGTTGCAGTCCAAACAATCTTCCTGTTGCCTCACTCTCTCAGGGTTTCAAGTCCTGTCTCAGGCTGGTAAGCAAGCTGAGGTTGTGTCTCCTCTGCCAATGGCATGAGAGAAGCACAGATAAGCATAGAATGGTCTGAGGGACCCCCACATCACAGAATCATGGAGTCATAGAGTCACAGAATCATGGAGTCATAGAATTGTGGAGCCATAGAATCATAGAGTCATAGAATCATGGAGTCATAGAACCATAGAATCAGAGAGTCATAGAGTCATGGAACCATAGAATCAGAGAGTCATAGAGTCATAGAATCATAGAGTCATGGAACCATAGAATCAGAGAGTCATAGAGTCATAGAGTCATGGAACCATAGAATCAGAGAGTCATAGAGTCATAGAGTCATGGAACCACAGAATCAGAGAGTCATAGAGTCATAGAGTCATGGAACCATAGAATCAGAGAGTCATAGAGTCATGGAACCATAGAATCAGAGAGTCATAGAGTCATAGAGTCATGGAACCATAGAATCAGAGAGTCATAGAGTCATAGAGTCATGGAACCATAGAATCAGAGAGTCATAGAGTCATAGAATCATAGAGTCATGGAACCATAGAATCAGAGAGTCATGGAACCATAGAATCAGAGAGTCATAGAGTCATAGAATCATAGAGTCATGGAACCATAGAATCATAGAGTCATGGAACCATAGAATCAGAGAGTTATAGAGTCATAGAATCATAGAGTCATAGAGTCATAAAATCATAGAACCATAGAGTCATAGAACCATAGAATCATAGGCTCATAGAATCACAGAATGGGCTGGGTTGGAAGGGACCTCCAAAGCTCATCCAGTCCAACTCCCTCTGCACTCAGCAGGGACATCCTCTGCTAGATCAGGTTGCTCAGAGCCCTGCTGAGCCTCACCTTGAAAATCTCCAGGGATGAGGATTCAACCACTTCCCTGGGCAACCTGTGCCAGTGTTCCACCCCACTCATGGTAAAGAACTTGTTCCTAAATAGAGGTGGAGGCAGACAATGGCTCTGCAGGACCCAGGTAAAGAAGACATGTTCTTATGCTGAGGTTGGTGAGAGGTAGTAGCTGGTGGTAGATGCCCAGAGAGGTGGTAGATGTTGTTTAGGGCTCTGACCAACCTACTCTAGTTGCAGTTGTCCCTGCTCATTGCATGTGGGCTGGAGTGGATGATCATTGGAGGTCCCTTCTCATCCAAACCTGCCCATGTTTCTGTGGTCCTCTTCTCACAAAGTGCTAAACTTCAGGTTCATGTGGGTGCCACCAGCCGGGACCAAGTATCTTTCCAGGAGCAGGTTGGACACAACAGCAGCAAAGCAGGAGAAAATGGTTCCTGCTTTACTGTGCCACTTTGGGAGCTGTGATGACCATGGTGAAACCCTCAGCAGTGCTGGCTGGGGTGTTCCCCTGTGACCTGACTGTTGCACAGCTCTCCTGAAGCACTCATTGGGTGTCATCTCTGGTCTGTCTGCAGCACATAGCAAAGGCTCCTGATCACTGGGTTGGGAGTTGAGTGTGCAGGAGATGAATTTAAACAACCCTTATGATATCACCCATCAAAAGACTTTGTTTTATGGCCTTGAAGGTGCTGAGTCTCCAGATCAGGCCACAAAGCTGCTGAAGGGTCTAGAGCACAAATCTTATGAGGAGCAGCTGAGGGAGGCTGGCTGAGGCTCTGGCCAGGCTGATCTAGTGTGGGGTGTCCCTGCCCATGGCAGGGGGGTTGGAAGTAGATGATCTTTGTGGTCCCTTCCAACCCTGACTGATACTGTGATACTATGATACTATGACCTAGGGTTGTTCAGCCTGGAGAAAAAGGAGGCTGAGGGGAGACCTCGTTGCCAAGACATTGGATCCAGGTGGGGGTTGCTCTCTTCTCCCAAGGAACAAATGACAAGAAGAGAGGAAGTGGCCTCAAGCTGCACCAGGGAGGTTTAGATTGGATATGAGGGAGGAAAAATCTTCCCAGATATGGTTGTGAAGCCCTGGAAAAGGCTCCCCAGGGAAGTGGTTGAATCCCCATCAATGGAGGTGTTTAAACTGAGACACAGTTGGGCTGGATCACCTTCAAGGCCTTCTCTAATCTGAATGATTCTGTGGCATTGGTTAAGCTTTTTCTGTGGTGTGTAACCCACCCTTCCTGTTACAAACTGTGATGAACTCAGTCTGGTAAGGCAGCAGCATTTTGACATGACTTAAATGTGATGGTCTCACAGAATGTTAGGGGCTTGAAGGGACCTTGAAAGGTCATCCAGTCCAACCCCCCTGCCAGAGCAGGAAAGATGACAACCTTTGTTTTCAAGTGAGCACCCTGGTAGGGCATCACTGTGGGTTGTGGTTTTCTATCTGAAAAGAGGTAAATCTTGCAGGACAGAGTCTGGTGCAGAGGTGCTCTCCATGCTGGGCCTCTAGGATGTCTTGCTTGTAATGAATGAAAAACATCTGGCCCCACCAGCCAGCCATGGATCCCTGCAGCCATCTGAAGAAGCTGAGTTTGGATTACTGGCCCTGGGAGCTGCCTTCTCTGGGTCTCATTAGCAGTGCACTGAGCTATTAGGAAGAGTGCACCAGCAAGAGTGTGGCCAGCAGGTCAAGGGAGGTTCTCTTTCCCTTCTGCTCTGCCCTAGTGAGGCCACATCTGGAGGACTGTGTGGCATCTCTGCTTAGAAATGAAAGCTAGGTGGTCACAGCAGGAGCACACTTTAGTCAAGGAAAATCTGAAGTACTGTCTCCAGTTCTGGGCTCCCCAGTTCAAGAGAGGCAGGGAACTACTGGAGAGAGTCCAGTGGAGGCTACAAAGCTGCTGAGGGGCCCTGGAGCAGTTCTGTGTAGAGCAAAGGCTGAGAGCCCCTGGGGCTGTTGAGCCTGGAGAAGAGCAGCCCCAGAGGGGATCTGAGCAATGCTCAGCAAGAGATAAAGGCTGGGGGGCAACAGACTGGGGCCAGGCTCTGCTGAGTGGTGCTCAGGGACAGCACAAGGGGCAAGGGGCACAAAGTGGAAGCCAGGAGGTTGGATGTGAGCAGGAGGAGAAAGTTGTTTGTTGTGAGGGTGCTGGAGGGCTGGAGCAGGCTGCCCAGAGAGGTTGTGGAGTGTCCTGATGTGGAGAGCTTCCAACCCCCCCGGGCACTGTGCTGCTGGGCAAGCTGCTGTGGGAGCCCTGCTGGAGCAGGAGGGGTTGGACTGGATGATTTCCAACCCCACCATGCTGGGGTTCTGTTTGATTCAATCCTGCACCCACTGCTGAGGTGAACTATCAGAAATCCATCACTTCTGCCATTGCTTAACCTCCTTTTTGTAAAGACACTTTTGAGACTGTCCAAGCTGTGTTGTCTCTCTCCTTCCAAGTCTCATTAGGCCTGGTCTGTACTTGCAAGAGAAACCTGCAGACTCTTGAAGGCATGTGCTGAGTTCTGAGAGAGTCCAGGCTGACTGTGGTGAGCTGTAGCCTTTAATCTGAAATGGATTATTGAATTGCAGCAGTAGGATCAGAACAGATGGCAACATCAGTGAAAATAACTGAAGAAAAGGCTCAATGGTAAAATCAACTGCATGACTGAAAATATGGAAGCTGTCCTCTTGATGTGCTCTGTGATGCCCTCCCAGCTGAGCTGGGACAGTAAGCCCTGAGCATCTCAGGGAGTTTCTGATACCATTCCAGCTGGACATTGTGCTGCTGGGCAAGCTGCTGTGGTTGTCCCTCCTGCAGCAAGGGTGTTAGACTGGCTGATCTTGGTTGGATGTGAGCTACAAACTCTGCACCAGGAGGGGGGGTGGAACTCTGGAACAGGGAGGTGGTTGGGACCCCATCCCTGTAGATATTCAAGGTGAGGCTCAAACAGGGCTCTGGGCAACCTGATCCAGTTGACTGCAGAAGACTTGGACTAGATGACCTTTGGAGATCCCTTCCAACCCAGACCATTCTATGATTCTGTGACCTCCAGAATGTCTCACACCATTTCACCTGCTCTTTAAAAGCTGGAGACGTTAATGTTAAGCTGCATCAGAGCCTGGAGTGGTCCCAGACCACTGCCATGATCCTTTGCAATGCCGGTAGCTATCACCTGTGACCCTGGAGGTGCAAAAAAACCCCGTCATCTGTGCTTGATTCCACTCCAGTTAGCATCTTTAATCACTTTTTTATCCCTTCCCTCCCAGGAGGACTCCTGGAGGCTGCAGTGCTGTCCTGCAGCCACCTTTGGGGTGAGGAATGGCAGCTGTGTCAGGGCTTTGCTCCGCAGTGGTTTCACCATGAGGGTTAACCATCCATTCTGCTGATGCAAGGCTGAGCTGAACATGTTCCTGTCTGCACTGACCACAAGGCAGGAAGCATTTAAAAGGGAAGTGGGGAAGATTAAAATGAGGATAAGGAGAGCAGAAGATCAGTTTAGAGAAAAGAAACCAAAACACACCAACAAACATTAAAATCATTGTGTCACACAACTGTTTGGGTTGGAAAAGGCCTTTTAAGACCATCAAGTCTAACAGTTAACCCAACACTACCAAGCCCACCACTACAAGGATGCTTAGGGGACTGGAGCACTGCCTTATGAGGAGAGGCTGAGGGACCTGGGGCTGTTTAGTCTGGAAAAGAGAAGACTGGGAAGTGATATAATAAATACCTGAGGGCTGGGGCTCAGGAAGGAGGGGACAGGCTCTGCTCACTTGCTCCCTGTGATAGGACAAGGGGCAGTGGATGTAAGCTGCAGCACAGGAGGTTCCAGCTCAACACAAGGGGAATTTCTTCACTGTGAGGGTCACAGAGCCCTGGAGCAGGCTGCCCAGAGGGGTTGTGGAGTCTCCTTCTCTGGAGACTTTCAAGACCCATCTGGATGTGTTCCTGTGTGACCTGAGCTCTGGCAGGGGGGTTGGACTGGATGGTCTCTTTGGGTTCCTCCCAGCCCCTGACATCCTGTGATCAGCACCACATGTGCACAACTCTGGAATCCCTCCAGAGATGAGGAGGTCACCACTGCCCTGGGTGGCCTGGGCCAGGCATTGACAACCCTCTCAGGGAAAACAGCTTTCCTGATACACAACCTATGCCTCCCCTCCTGCAGCCTGAGGCTGTTGCCTCCTGTTCTGTCAAACCTACATGAGGGCTTCAAGTGAGACTTCACCTGCTGAACAAAATGTGGTGTCCCCAGAGGAGGAATAGGGTGGCAGAGCTTGAGAACTTAGAGCCAAGATGGGCAGAGATAGAGGATGTTCATCACAGGATACTGAGTTGAAGGGACCCCCAGGATCATATGGTCCCACCTTTGTTGGCAAAACCATGGTCTAGACTACACCTGGGCAAGTGTGAAACTGTGTGATCCCCAGGGATCAGTGCTGGGGCCCATCCTGTTCAACATCTTCATTGATGATCTGGAGGAGGGCATTGAGTCCATCATCAGTAAATTTGCAGATGGCACCAAGCTGGGGGCAGGAGTTGATCTGCTGGAGGGTAGAGAGGCTCTGCAGAGGGACCTCGACAGGCTGGACAGATGGGCAGAGGCCAAGGGCAGGAGATTGAACACATCCAAGTGCCAGGTGCTGCACATTGGCCACAGCAACCCCAGGCAGTGCTACAGGCTGGGGTCAGAGTGGCTGAGAGCAGCCAGGCAGAGAGGGACCTGAGGGTGCTGGTTGATGGTAGGCTGAACATGAGCCTGCAGTGTGCCCAGGTGGCCAGGAGGGCCAATGGCATCCTGGCCTGCATCAGGAAGAGTGTGGCCAGCAGGAGCAGGGAGGTCATCCTGCCCCTGTACACTGCACTGGTTAGGCCACACCTCAAGTACTGTGTCCAGTTCTGGGCTCCTTAGTTTAGGAAGGAGGTTGACTTGCTGGCACGAGTCCAGAGAAGGTCAATGAAGTTGGTGAGGGGTTTGGAACACAGCCCTGTGAGGAGAGGCTGAGGGAGCTGGGGTTGCTTAGCCTGGAGAGGAGGAGGCTCAGGGGAGACCTTCTTGCTCTCTCCAACTCCCTGAAGGGAGGTTGTAGCCAGGTGGGGGTTGGTCTCTTCTCCCAGGCAGCCAGCACCAGAACAAGAGGACACAGTCTCAAGCTGTGCCAGGGGAGGTTTAGGCTGGAGGTGAGGAGAAAGTTCTTCCCAGAGAGAGTTGTTAGCCATTGGGATGTGCTGCCCAGGGAGGTGGTGGAGTCACCATCATTGGAGGTGTTCAGGAGGAGACTTGATGTGGCACTTGGAGCCATGGTTTAGTAGTTAAGAGGAGTTGGGTGACAGGTTGGACTTGATGATCTCTGAGGTCTTTTCCAACCTTACTGATTCTATGAGTCTATGAAAGATACACTCAAGAGAGACCATGAAGGAGCAGTGGAAGGGAGCTGGGGATGGGACACTAGGAGTCAGGGTATTGAAGATGGGGATGAGTGTAGGTAGGTGCAGGACACCCCCAAGTGAGGAAACCAAACGATGTGGAAGATGAAACAGGCTGGTCAAAGCAGACTTGGGGAAGAGAGGCTGCTGAGAGGTGATAGAAAATGATCTATGGGCACAAAAGGGCTGTGGGAGAGCTTCTCCACCACAAGCTACATGTCTGACACAGGAAATGAAACTTGCTGATGTACCTTTGAGGTTCTGGGCCCTGAACTCAACAGGAGTTAGATGCAGAAGTGCTTTTAACAACCTTATCTTTTAGCTGCCTTAGTTCTCCAAGCAGAGGTAGTAGTGCTGTGGAAACAGCCCTGCCCTCCTTCCCTCTCTGACTGCTATAAGGATGAGCTCCACACACGTTCTGGAATCATCAAGCCCAACCAGTGGCCAAAAATAGTTCCTCAGAGGCTAAATATTGGCATCCAGCTAAGCAGAGCTGTGGTGAAGGGCCTGACCCCAACAGAAGCCAAAGCAAGAGCATCTGCAGAAGGTTGGGGCACGCAGGAAGGTGACTCCTCCTCAGTGAAGGTGACACATGGCCACCCAAGGCTGAGGGAAGCTTTTCTATTCAAAGGAGGCTCAGGCCCACTTCCCAGGGCCCAGCAGGGTGGGGATTCAGTCTATGAGCTGCTTGGGAAGGGAAGACAGGAGAGGAAGGCAGACAGCTGTGGATGGTCCTGGTTTGAGCTGGAGCAGAGCTAGCTCTGCCCAGTGGTTTGACTTTCTCTGCCTGGTGGTGGCACTCGTGAAGCTCAGGGCGTGCTCGCCTGGGCAGTGCCCCAGTGCCTCAGGTCCTTCCATCCTGCTCTCTTGGTGGCTTGTGTGGAGCACACCCTTGCAAGGGGTGCATGCAGACCTCCCCTCAACAAGGTTTGCTTTCTCATTGCAGAAGTTCCCCGAGCTGAAGTTCAAGTACGTGGAGGAGGAGCAGCCTGAGGAGTTCTTCATCCCCTACGTGTGGTCCTTGGTCTACAACTCGGCCGTGGCCCTGTACTGGAACCCGCAGGACATCCAGCTCTTCACTATGGACTCTGGCTGAAGGCTGTGCCTCAGCCAAGTCACCTCAGCTCCTTCTTCTGACAGAAAACCAACCTCCTCCACCGCCTCTCCACCGTGACCCCCTCCCAGCGTGCACCCTCTGACCCCAAAGCTTACAGAGAAGGAAGCTCACCGCTCGCGCACAGCCCCGACCTCCACCCTCCTGGAAGCAGATTTGCCACCCCCCAGCCACACTGGCAACAGACTGTGGTGGTGTGAGGAGCTGACAGCTTTGTAGGCAACCTTCTATTTATAGTCCTGTAACCTAGAAGCTTGTTGGGTGAAAAACGAGGCCTTACACATGGGGTGTGATGTTACTACCAGCCACAAACCTGATTGTTCTTTTAAACTCAAAGGGGATAAAGGGGGGTGGGGAGGAGGGGGAGAGAGGAGGTTGTGTGGACTTGGATTTGGAAGCAGCTTTTGGAAGCAGCTGCATTGGGTCAAGCTTTTTATGGTCTTGTTGGCTTCTGCCGTGGGTTCCCTTGGTCCCTTGCTTTCACTCCCTACCCCTTCAATTTGGTAGCACTGTCAAGGCTGTGGTCGTTGTGTTGTCACCCAGGCAAACTAAGTGAGCAGGATATTAACCTCAAGATTAGCTCCCAGGCAGATCCAAACCACTTGATTCAGGTGTCCTCAAAAAAAAAACCCAACACCCCCAGAGTTTGTGGGAGGATTCTCAGCAGCAGGTTCTCTGTCCTTTGTTTCTTTGTTTGCCTGGCAGATCCTCTCTGGAGGGATACAGACGCCAGCTCTCAAGAGTCAGGTCCCTTACAAACTCCTTTTGCTGTGAAACAGCTGTCCCTGGAAATTGAACATGAGGGGTGGGGGAGTGGGAGGGGAGGTAAAACCAGTTCTAAGGTTGTGAGATAGAGCAATGTCCTGTACAACTGCGTGTGCTGGTGACAGCGTGCCCTGGGGATCCTTGGCAAGGTTCCACTTTGAAAACCCCTTGTTTGCTATTAAAGGTTTCATGGCAGAAGTATGAATTGGTCTCAGTGTCAGATACTTCTCTTTTTCTTTGTTGTTGTTGGTGGTGGTGGTGGTGGTTTAAAGTGTCCTTTCCTGACAGACCTGTTTTCTGCACTTGGAAGAACAAAAGTGAGTGGCTGGCTGGACCTGGTTTTGAAAGAGCATCTCCTTTCTCAAGTGGAGGTTCCTTTCTTCTCCAGATGGTGCCTGTTTCACATGCCAACACTCTTTGAGTCACACACACTGCTCTGTGGTGGAATCACAGACTGGTAGGGGTTGGGAGGGACCTCTGAGGATCATCCAGTCCAACCCCCCCTGCTGGAGCAGAAATACCCAGGGCAGGTCACAGTATCACAGTATAACTAAGGTTGGAAAGGACCTCGAGGATCATCGAGTCCAACCTATCAGCACAGACCTCATGACTAGACCATGGCACCGAGTGCCACATCCAATCCCCTCTTGAGCACCTCCAGGGATGGGGACTCCACCACCTCCCTGGGCAGCACATCCCCATGACCAATAACTCTCTCAGTGAAGAACTCCTCACCTCCAGCCTAAACCTCCCCTGGCACAGCTTGAGACTGTGTCCTCTTGTTCTGGTGCTGCTTGCCTGGGAGAAGAGACCAATCCCCACCTGGCTACAACCTCCCTTCAGGGAGTTGTAGAGGGCATTGAGGTCTCCCCTGAGCCTCCTCTTCTCCAGGCTAAGCACCCCCAGCTCCCTCAGCCTCTCCTCACAGGGCTGTGCTCAAGGCCTCTCCCCAGCCTTGTTGCCCTTCTCTGGACACCTTCAAGTCTCTCAATGTCCTTCTTAAGCTGAGGAGCCCAGAACTGGACACAGGACTCAAGGTGTGGCCTAACCAGTGCTGAGCACAGGGCAGAATGACCTCCCTGCTCCTACTGGCCACACTATTCCTAATGCAGGCCAGGATGCCATTGGCCTTCTTGGCTGCCTGGGCACACTGCTGGCTCATGTTTAGGCAGCTATCAATCAGCACCCCCAGGTCCCTCTCTGTTTGGCAGCTCTCAGCCACTCTGACCCCAGCCTGTAGCTCTGCATGGGATTGCCGTAGCCAAAGTGCAGCCCCTGGCACTTGGACACAGGTCACACAGGAACACATCCAGGTGGGCCTTGAAAGTCTCCAGAGAAGGAGACTGCACAGCCTCTCTGGGCAGCCTGCTCCAGGGCTCTGCCATCCTCAAATTAAAGAACTCCCTCCTCATGTTTAGGAGGAACTTCCTCTGTTCAAGTTTTAGCCCATTGCCCTCCTGTCCTGTCACTGGGAACCACTGAGAGGAGTCTGCTCTCCTCTTCCTGACACCCACCCCTTAGATATCTGCAGGCATTGAGAAGATCCCCCACTCAGCCTCCTCCTTTCCAGTCTAAACAGACCAACATTCCCTCAGCCTTTCCCCATGTAGTCCTTTGCATACCAAAGCATGAATACCAAGCCATCAGCTCCCAAACACCATGGCCAACCTCCCCAGTATTCATCCTCCTCCAGCAGGTCCTCTGTAATATACCTGAAGAGTCAGGTTGTGTTTGCTTTCAGGCAGGCCTTGGAGGGGCTTTAAGTGGAATTTCTCACCCCCTGCAGGATGCTCTAGGGTTGTGCTTGGAATGGAATGGAATGGAATGGAATGGAATGGAATGGAATGGAATGGAATGGAATAGAATTAACCAGGTTGGAAAAGACCTTTGAGATCATTAAGTCCAACCTCTCACCCAGCACCATCTGATAAACTAAACCATGGCACCAAGTGCCTCAGCCAGGCTCCTCCTAAACACCTCCAGGGATGGTGACTCCACTACCTCCCTGGGCAGCACATTCCAATGGGCAATCTCTCTTGATGGGAAGGACTTCTTCCTAACAGCCTAAACCTCCCCTGGCACAGCTGTGAGACTGTGTCCTCTTGTTCTGGTACTGGTTGCCTGGGAGAAGAGACCAACCTCCACCTGGCTACAACCTCCCTTCAGGTAGTTGTAGAGAGCAATGAGGTCTCCCCTGAGCCTCCTCTTCTCCAGGCTAAGCAACCCCAGCTCCCTCAGCCTCTCCTCACAGGGCTGTGCTCCAGACCCCTCCCCAGCTTTCTTGCCCTTCTCTGGACACCTTCCAGCAGCTCAACATCTTTCCTAACCTGATGAGCCCAGAACTGGACACAGGACTCAAGGTTAGAATAGAATAGAATTAACCAGGTTGGAAAAGACCTTTGAAATCATCAAGTCCAACCTATCACCCAACACCATCTGATCAACTAAACCATGGCACCAAGTGCCTCATCCAGGCTCTTCCTAAACCCCTCCAGGGATGGTGACTCCACCACCTCCCTGGGCAGCACATCCCAATGGCCAATCTCTCTTGCTGGGAAGGACTTCTTCCTAACTTACTTGCTTACCTGTAGTCCTACTCAAATGGAAATGCTGGCTTAAAAATGAGAGCTTCCCAAAATTACTTAAATCACAGGATGGTTTGGTTTGGAAGGGACCTTGGGGCTCATCTAGTACCAGCCCCCCCTGCCATTGGCAGGGACACCTTCCTCTAGACCAGCTTTTGGGGAGAATGGACAGGCATCCCAGTTGCTGTGTGAGGTCTTAGTGGAAGTTCACAGACTCATAGAATCCCAGGCTGGGAGGGACCTCAAGGGTCATCTGCTTCCTCCCCCTCACCACTGACTAGCAAAAGCAAGAAGACAAGGTGGCCCAGCACCCTGTCCAGATGAATCTTCCAACTGTCCAACACTGGGGACTCCCCCACTTCCCTGGGGAGATTATTCCCATGGATGGGTCAGCAAGGTGCCCTGGTGGCCAAGAAGGCCAATGGAGTCCTGGGGTGCATTAGGAGGAGTGTGTCCAGCAGATCCAGGGAGGTTCTCCTCCCCCTCTGCTCTGCCCTGACCTCACCTGGAATATTGCATCCAGTTGTGGGCTCCCCAGATCAGGAGGGACAGGGATCTGCTGGAGAGAGTCCAAGGGAGGGCTCCAAGGATGCTGAAGGGACTGGAGACTGCCTGGGGAGGAGAGGCTGAGAGCCCTGGGGCTGTTTGGTCTGGAGAGGAGAAGGCTGAGAGGGATCTGATCAATGTCTGTCAATATCTGAGGGCTGGGGGTCGAGACAGGGCCAGGCTCTGCTCAGTTGCACCTTGGGATAGGACAAAGGGCAATGAATGGAAAGTGCAGCACAGGAGGTTCCAGCTCAAGAGGAGGAGGAACTTCTGCACTGTGAGGGTCCCAGAGGCCTGGAGCAGGCTGCCCAGGGAGGTTGTGGAGTCTCCTTCTCTGGAGCCTTCCCAGCCCCATCTGGATGTGTTCCTGTGTGACCCGTGCTGGATTCTATGCTCCTGCTATGGCAGGGGGGGGTGGACATATCTCTGGAGGTCCCTTCCAACCCCTAACACGTTGTGAGCCTGTGGTGATTGTCCTCATTGTGGAAAATTGTCCTCTTGAGTCCATCTGGAATATCCCCAGCAACAGCTTGTAACCATCACCTCTTGTCTTGCCCATCTGACTCCTTGTCTGTAGGGAGACTCTGCCCTCATTGTGGCCACGGGGTTGTGCATGTGAAGCCTGATGTTTAATCTGGGAAAGGCTGAGAGAGGATCTGATCAATGTCTACTCTGCCCTGCTGAGCCCACCCACACCTGCAATCCTGTGTCCAGTTCTGGGCTCCCCAGTTCAAGAGAGACAGAGACCTGCTGGAGAGAGTCCAAGGCAGAGCCAGGAGGATGCTTAGGGAACTTGAGCATCTCCCCTGTGAAGAGAGACTGAGGGCCCTGGGGCTGTTTAGTCTGGAGAGCAGCAGGCTGAGAGGGGATCTGATCAATGCCTATCAATAGCTGAGGGGTGTCAGGATGAAGGTGCCAGGCTCTGTTTGGTGATGCCCAGTGACAGGACAAGGAACAATGGGTGCAAGCTGGAACACAGCAGGTTCCACCTCAACAGGAGGAGGCACTGCTGTAGAGTGAGGGTGGCAGAGCCCTGGAGCAGCCCTGGAGACTTTCAAAACCCACCTGGATGCATTCCTGCTTTGGCAGGGTGGGGTTTGCACAGGATGATCTCCAGAGGTCCTTTTCCAACCCTTACCATTCTACAGTTCTGTGTCCCTGGTGAAGGAGAAATTGTCCTTCCTCAGTTCATGGAGACAGACTGATCTCACTGTGAAAAGGAGATGGTGAGCTGGAAGCTGCAGGGGAGCTGAGCACCAACCTCTTGGGCAGAAGCAGTGCCTTCAAAACCTTCCAGATGAGGAGAGGAGAGGGAGAGGAGAGGAGAGGGGAGAGGAGAGGAGAGGAGAGGAGAGGAGAGGAGAGGAGAGGAGAGGAGAGGAGAGGAGAGGAGAGGAGAGGGAGAGGAGAGGAGGAGAGGGAGAGGAGAGGAGAGGGAGAGGGAGAGGAGAGGGAGAGGGAGAGGGAGAGGGAGAGGAGAGGAGAGGGAGAGGAGAGGAGAGGAGAGGAGAGGAGAGGAGAGGAGAGGAGAGGGAGAGGAGAGGAGAGGAGAGGAGAGGAGAGGGAGAGGAGAGGAGAGGAGAGGAGAGGAGAGGAGAGGAGAGGGGAGAGGAGAGGAGAGGGAGAGAGGAGAGGAGAGGAGAGGTTTGGAGAGGAGAGGAGAGGTTTGGAGAGGAGAGGAGAGGAGAGGTTTGGAGAGGAGAGGAGAGGAGAGGTTTGGAGAGGAGAGGAGAGGTTTGGAGAGGAGAGGTTTGGAGAGGAGGAGAGGTTTGGAGAGGAGAGGAGAGGTTTGGAGAGGAGAGGAGAGGAGAGGGAGAGGAGAGGAGAGGAGAGGAGAGGAGAGGAGAGGAGGGGAGAGGAGAGGGAGAGGAGAGGAGAGGAGAGGAGAGGAGAGGAGAGAGGAGAGGAGAGGAGAGGAGAGGAGAGGGAGAGGAGAGGAGAGGAGAGGAGAGGAGAGAGGAGAGGAGAGGAGAGGAGGAGAGGAGAGGAGAGGAGAGGAGAGGAGAGGAGAGGAGAGACCTTCAAGATCATTGTGTCTAACCTTATCATCCAACACCACCCAACCAACTAAACCATGCAAGCAAGCACCCTGTCAAGTCTCCTCATGGCCTCTCTTGACCTTGCAAGCCTAAAACTGAAGAGTACAGAGCAAGTTAGAGGAGGGGAAAAAACCACCCCAAGGAGTTCTGTTTGTACCTGGTGGGTTGTGGGTGATCTCACCAGGTAAGCAGGAAAAGAAGCAGCAAACATCCCCTGAAGCCTTTTCTCCTGGGTGTCTTGATGTTATGCTTATGCATGGTGTCTAACTCAGCCAGCTGAAGCTCAGACACCATTTCATACTCAGTCAGCCCCAGGCTCTTTCCTAATTCACTGAGTTCAGTCTCAAGGATGCAGCTTCTGTGGGTGAGGAGCAGGAGTTTCCCATGGGGTCTCACCCCCCACTGTAAATCCTTTAGCATCTTGAGCCATCAGCAGGGTCTTAACCACCCCACCTAGCTAGCATTAAAGGGACTCCAGAGCAGCCCCAGCACTGTAGGGGGGGTCTGAGCAGAGCCCAGCAGAGGGGCAGAATCCCCTCCCTGCCCCTGCTGCCCACACTGCTGGGGATCAGCCCAGGACAGGGCTGGCTCTAGGCTGGCAGTGCTTGGTGCTGGCTCATGGCCAGCTCTGCACCCCCAAGGCCTCTTGCAGCAGAAGTCATCATGATCCTGAGTTCTCTGTAAGGTGCAGCTGTCCCTTGAGGCTAAAATCTGTGGGGCAGGATGTCCTGGATGTCACAAGATTGTGTGTCTGGGTTGGGCTGGAGGGGGCTGGCAATTGTTTTGGGCTGACTTTAAGAATCACAGGAAGGACTTGGACCTGATGGAGAGGAGCCAGAGGAGGGCCATGAAAATGATCAGAGGGTTGGAGCAGCTCTGCTGTGAGGACAGGCTATGGGGGCTGAGGGTGTTCAGCCTGGAGAAGAGAAGGCTCCAGGGAGACCTAATAGCAGCCTGCCAGTACCTGAAGGGGCTACAAAAAGGCTGCAGAGAAACTGCTTCCAGAGGCCTGCAGGGACAGGAGCAGGAGCAATGGCTTCAGACTAGAGCAGAGCAGATTGAGATTGGATGTTAGAAGCAAGTTCTTTCCTGTGAGGGTAGTGGAACCCTGGCACAGGTTGCCCAGGGAGGTGGTTGGGATCCCATCCCTGGAGATATTCAAGGTGAGGCTCAGCAGGGCTCTGGCCAGCCTGATCCAGTGGAGGATGTCCCTGCTGAGTGCAGAGGGGGTTGGACTGGATGAGCTTTGGAGGTCCCTTCCAGCCCAGACCACTCTGATTCTGCGATTCATTGATGCTGCCTTTGGTTCCTTCCAGCTGCTCAGGCTGATCAGCAGTGCTGTGGGGGGACAGCAGCATAGGGATGGGCACAGTACAGGAGCTGTGGGGGAGCTGCCTGGTTTGCTCCCTTTCAGGACATCTCCAGCCAGACACTGCCCCCCAGCCTGCTCCAGGGCAGTCCTTGTGTGTGAGCCAGGTCAGCAGCTTCATTCATTAGGCTGATAACAGCTCTGCTATCGGAAGTTAATGATACTGAGGAGACAAAAGGGCAACTCCTACAACCTCTGTGGGACCACAGCAGCCCAGCTGTGCTTCCTGCTGTGACTTTGGCTGGGACAGCTCATCAGGAGCAGGGCAGGGAGGTGCAGTGGCCCATGGAGGTGCTGGCTGTGGTGGACTGAAGGCAGAGGTGGCAATTTTAAGTTCAACAGGGGGCAAGTGGTGCATCCTGCACCGGGATCTGACCTGCTGGAAGGCAGCTCTGTGGAGAAGGACCTGGGAGTGCTGGTGGACAAGCTGCCCATGAGCCAGCAATGTGCCCTCATGGCCAAGAAAGCAAATGGTCTCCTGGGGTGCGTTGAGAAGGCTGTGGCCAGCAGGTGGAGGGAGGGTCTCCTCCACACCTACTCTGGGCAAGCTGCTGTGAATGCCCCCTCCTTCAGCAGAGGGGTTGGGCTGGATGACCTCCACAGAGGCCCCTTCCAACCCCTACCATGCTGAGGTTCTGTGATCATGGGAATGGCTGCACACCACAGGTCTGACTCACAGGTCTTTCCCACCCTAACTGATAGCATGAGCTGGGGTCTCAAGCACAGCAAAATGTGAGCTGCCTCCCTTCTTTGCCTGCCCCTGAGCACTGATCTTTTCCACCCCTTCACTGGGAAGATCCAGGAGCCCTCTGGATTAAGGATTTTGCTCTTTGAGTGCAGTTAACCCTGAGCTGCAAGGCTGCAGCTGAGCAGGCAGCAGGGAAGGCTTGCAAGCATTTGATGGTTTAGCTGATTAGATGGTGTTGGGTGACAGGTTGGACCTGATGACCTTGAAGGTCATTTCCAACCTGGCTAATTAATTCTGTGATCCTGTAATCACCTGTGCTGGGTTGCTGCTGGATGGATGCCTCTCAGAAGTCAGGGCTGGGCTGTGCTTCCCTCAGTGAATTACTCCATGTTTAACTCTGCAGGCTCTGCTACCACCCATGGCTTGCACCAGCACTCTCAGGTGCTCAGATGAATGAAGCTGGGGGTGGGGAGATTGAGGCTGGAGGGGAGGAGGAAGTTCTTCCCCAGGAGAGTGGTGCAGCCCTGGAATGGGTTGTGCAGGGAGGTGGTTGGGGCTCCATCCCTGGAGGTGTTTAAGGCCAGGCTGGCTGAGGCTCTGTCCAGGCTGATGTAGTGTGGGGTGTCCCTGCCCATGGCAGGGGGGTTGGAACTAGATGATCCTTGTGGTCCCTTCCAACCCTGACTGATTCTATGATACTATGAAAATGCCAGTGGTGGTGAATCCCTCCTGACACCTCTGAGCTGCCAGGCTGGGACAATCTGGATGAGAGATTTAAAGAAGAAAGAGAATTTTGTGTGTTTTGTGGTGGTGGTGGTGGTGGTGGTTGGCTTTGGTTGGCACTGAAGCACACAGCATCATCCTTCATCAGCACCTTACAAACCTGACTTCAGGCTCACCCCGAAGGACTGTGTCTTGGCAGGCAGGATGAAATGTTCAGCTGTATGTCAAGGTTGGGCCAGGTCTTCTGGAGAGCTAAATGGCAGACTTCAGCCTCCCTTAGAGTCACTGAATCACAGAGTGTGAGGGGCTGGAAGGGACCTAGAAAGCTCATCCAGTCCAACCCCCCTGGGATCACCTAGAGGAGGTCACACAGGAACACATCCAGGCTGGTGTTGAGTATTTCCAGAGAGGGAGACTCCACAACCCCCCTGGGCAGCCTGCTCCAGGGCTCTGTCACCCCCACAGTGATTTTTTTCCCCCTCCTGTTTCCATGGAACTTCCTCTGCCTCGGCTTCCACCACTGCCCCTTGGGCTGGCATTGGGCATCCCCCAGCAGAGCCTGGCTCCAGCCTGTGGGCCCTCACCCTGCACATCTTTATCACCAGCACTGAGCTCACCCCTGGGCCACTTTGTGCTGCTGAAAGCCCTAAATCCAACAGCAAAGGGAGAAAATTGGAGGTCTGAGGATCCAGAGAGGAGCTCCAGAGCAGTGATGAGCTCAGTGATGTCCCCACTGATGCCATCCCAGCCCCTCCTGCTGTGTATGAAACAATAAAGCAAAGGCTTTTCAGAGAGCAAAGCAGCTTGTTTAAAACTGGCAATTCCACCTAGGAACAGCTGTCCTCACCCTGCTGCTCCTATTGCTGTCCCTGAAGTCATCACAGAGTCACAGAATCCCACCCTGGTGGGGGTTGGAAGGGATCCCTGGAGATCATCCACTCCAACCCCCCCTGCTCCAGCAGGGCACCCACAGCAGCTTGCCCAGCAGCACGGTGCCCAGGGGGGGGTTGGAAGCTCTCCACACCAGGACACTCCACAACCTCTCTGGGCAGCCTGCTCCAGCCCTCCAGCACCCTCACAACAAACAACTTTCTCCTCCTGATCAGATCCAACCTCCTGACTTCCAGTTTGTGCCCCTTGCCCCTTGTCCTGTCCCTGGGCACCACTGAGCAGAGCCTGGCCCCAGCCTCTTGCCCCCCAGCCTTTATCTCTTGTTGAGCATTACTCAGATCCCCTCTGGGGCTGCTCTGCTCCAGGCTCCACAGCCCCAGGGGCTCTCAGCCTTTGCTCCTCACAGAGATGCTCCAGGGCCCCTCAGCATCTCTGGAGCCCCCCCTTGGGCTCTCTCCAGTAGTTCTCTATCTCTCTTGTACTGAGGAACTCAGAACTGGACACTGCAGATGTGGCATCACTAGGGCAGAGCAGAGGGGCAGGAGAACCTCCCATGACCTGCTGGCCACACTTCTCAATGCACCCCAGGAGACCATTGGCCTGCTTGGCCACAAGGGCACATTGCTGACTCACAGGGATCCTGTCCCCCAGCGCTCCCAGGTCCTTCTCCACAGAGCTGCTTTCCATCATCTCTTCCCCTCACCTGTCCTGCTGCAGGGGTTGTTCCTCCCCAGCTGAAGGAACTATTGTCAGAGTCAATCCCTCTTCCAGCATAGCTCCTGCACCCCACTCTGCACTATCCCCCCACTATGAGTCCTGCCCAGTGCAGGTGCTCATGGTCCAGGGGACCTGAGGTGCTCAGCACCATCAGAGCTGGCAGAGCCTATTTAAAGACTGGATCAACCAGAGTATAATGGAAATAGACCTTCCAGGGACAAAAATTAGATCTGGAGATTCAAAGCCTCCTCCAAAGCAGCAGCCTGAGGACCAGATGGGGTCTGGGTCAACAAAACCAGCAGGGAGAAAGGGGTCACACCTGGGATGGTGGCCCTGGGTACCCTGGGCAGCAGGGAAATGAGGAATAAATGGCAGGCAGAGGATTGGTCACTGTGTATCACAAGAGCATAGAACTGTCAGGGTTGGAAGGGACCTCAAGGCTCAGCCAGCCCCAACCTCCTGCCATGGGCAGGGACACCTCACACCACAGCAGGTTGCTCACAGCCACCTCCAGCCTGGCTGCAAACACCTCCAGGCAGGAGGCTGCCACCACCTCCCTGGGCAACCTGTGCCAGGCTCTCACCACCCTCATGGGGAACAACTTCTTCCTCACAGCTGATCTCAATCTCCCCACTTCTAGTTTTGCTCCATCCCCCCCAGTCCTATCCCTCCCTGACACCCTCAAAAGTCCCTCCCCAGCTTTCCTGTAGCCCCCTGCAGACACTGGAAGGCCACAATTAAGTCTCCTCTGAGCCTTTCCCTTTCCAGCCTGCACAACCCCAACTCCCTCAGTCTGTCTCCACAGATGTGAGGTCTTCCATAGTGCTTTGTGGCTCCGATGTTCCCCCAGGGGTGAAAGCCCCCTTCAAGTCCTTGATGTGGGACCTCCAGTACCCAGAGCTGCAGATTCAGTGCTCTCCTTAGTGCCTTGTGCCTGGTGCCTGCCTCCTCAGTGCCCCATCCGTGGGGCAGGGAGCAGCTACGGAGCCATTTTCACCCTGGACTGAAAAAAAAGAGAAAGCAAACAACCAAACTCTTTGTGATGTCTCCAGGAGAAGGAACCCTTCGGCCTCCCCCCTCCAATAAAAGGCATCTTGGGCGTCTGCAGTCTTGCAGGTTTCTCCCAGCTGAAACACAAAGTGAAAATTAAATTTAAGTTCTTTTTCTTTCTCCTAAATCAAATCTCCCAGGCGCCAATTGCCCTTTAAAAGGTCAACCTTTTAGCCCACAAAATACCCTGATCAATACCTTATTGACCTAAACAATAGCCGTGGACTTCAGGCTGCCTTTATCTCCTCCCCGGGCTTCTCCTGCCTGACAAAGCACTTTGAGGCCAGGGGAAGTGTCAGCTCCTGATGAGGGGTGGCTTGGAGGGGGCTCATGGAGCCCTGCGTGTGCCACGGTCCTGGAGGAAGAGGAGCAGCACTGCAAGGGAGACCACTTAAAATCACAGAACTGTCAGGGTTGGAAAGGACCTCAAGGCTCAGCCAGCCCCAACCCCCCTGCCATGGGCAGGGACACCTCACACCACAACAGGTTGCCCACAGCCACCTCCAGCCTGGCTGCAAACACCTCCAGGCAGGAGGCTGCCACCACCTCCCTGGGCAACCTGTGCCAGGCTCTCACCACCCTCCTGGGGAACAACTTCTTCCTCACAGCCAATCTCAATCTCCCCACTTCTAGTTTTGCTCCATCCCCCCCAGTCCTATCCCTCCCTGACACCCTCAAGTCCCTCCCAGCTTTCCTGTAGCCCCCTGCAGATCCTGGAAGGCCACAATGAGATCTCTTTGGAGCCTTCTCCTCTCCAGCCTGCACAACCCCAACTCCCTCAGTCTGTCTCCATAGCAGAGCAGCTCCAGCCCTCTGCTCCTCCTCATGGCCCTGCTCTGGACACCTTCCAGCCCCTCCAGATCCTTCCTGGCACAGAGGCTCCAGAACTGGACACAGAGCTCCAGGTGTGGTCTCAGCAGAGCTGAGCAGAGGGGCAGAATCCCCTCCCTGGCCCTGCTGGCCACACTTCTGCTGCTGCAGCCCAGGCTCTGCTTGGCTCTCTGGGCTGCAAGTGCTCACTGCTGGCTCCTGCTGAGCTTCTCCTCCCCCAGCACCCCCAAGTTCTTTTCTTCAGGGATGCTCTCAAGCTAGTCCCTGCCCAGCCTATAGCAGTGCTTGGGACTGCCCCAACCCAGCTGCAGGACCTTGCCCTTGGCCTTGTTAAACCCTGGTCTTGCTTGCTCGCTCTGCTTTCCTGGAGGACATCTTAGCAGCTCTGGAAAACGTTTCTAGTGGAGCAGCTGCTCTGGCTGGGAGGTGGATTTGCAGCATGTCCACCCCTAATGTATCACAGTGTCACAGTAGCACAGCACATTACAGGTTGGAGAGGCTCTCCAGAGATCATCCAGTCCAAGCCCTCTGCCAAAGCAGCATCACCCAGGGCAGGGCACACAGGAATGCATCCAGGTGGGTTTGGAAAGTCTCCAACGAAGGAGACTCCACAACCTCTCTGGGCAGCCTGCTCCAGGGCTTTGGCACACTCACTGTGAAGAAGTTTCTCCTCATGTTGAGGTGAAACCTTCTGTGTTCAAGTTTGTCTCCACTGTTCCTTGTCTTATTGCTGTGCACCATCAAAAAAGAGCTTGACACCCCCCCCCTCAGCCATTGATAGGCATTGATCAGATCCCTCTCAGCCTTCTCCTCTCCAGACTAAACAGCCCCAGGGCTCTCAGTCTCTCTTCACAGGGGAGATGCTCAAGTCCCCTAAGCATCCTCCTGGCTTTCCCTTGGACTCTCTCCAGCAGGTCTCTGTCTCTCTTGAACTGGAGAGCCCAAAACTGGACACAGGATTGCAGGTGTGCTCTCTCCAGGGCAAAGTAGAGGAGGAGCAGAACCTCCCCAGGCCTGCTGGCCATACTTTTCTTGCTGCACCCCAGGATGCCATTGGCTCTCTTGGCCACCAGGGCACATTGCTGTCCCATACAGAACTTGCTGCCCACCAGCACTCCATGGAGCTGCTTTCCAGCAGGGCAGCCTCTAACCTGTCCTGGTGCCTGCTGTTATTCCTCTCCAGGTGCAGGATCCTGCACTTGACCTTGATGCTGGCCAGCAGCAATTCTTTCACTCACAGAATCACAGAGACATAAAATGGTTTGGGTTGGATGGGACCTTAAAGATCATCTGGTTCCAACCTCCTCCTGCCATGATCACAGACGCCTTCCACTACAGCAGGCTGCTCAAAGCCTCATCCAATCTGGCCTGGAGCACTTCAAGGGATGGAGCATCCACAGCTTCTCTAGGCAGACTGTTCCAGGGTCTCATCACCCACAGAGTGAAGGATTTCTTCCTAATCATCACAGAGCTGTCTTCCTCTGCTTAATTAGGTTTGCTGCACAGAACATTAGGATAGGATAGGATAGGATAGGATAGGATAGGATAGGATAGGATAGGATAGGATAGGATAGGATGGGATGGGATGGGATGGGATGGGATAGAATAGAATAGAATAGAATAGAATAGAATAGAATAGAATAGAATAGAATAGAATAGAATAGAATAGAATAGGAGTTAACCAGGTTGGAAAAGACCTCAGAGATCATCAAGTCCAACCTCTCAACCAACACCGTCTAAGCAACTAAACCATGGCACCAAGTGCCTCATCCAGGCTCTTCCTAAACCCCTCCAGAGATGGTGACTCCACCACCTCCCTGGGCAGCACATTCCAATGGCCAATCTCTCTTGATGGGAAGAACTTCTTCCTAACATCCAGCCCAAACCTCCCCTGGCACAGCTTGAGACTGTGTCCTCTTGTTCTGGTGCTGGTTGCCTGGGATAAGAGATCAACCCCCTCTTGGCTACAACCTCCCTTCAGGTAGTTGTAGACAGCAAGAAGGTCTCCCCTGAGGCTTCTCTTCTCCAGGCTAAACACTGACCTGCTGCAGAACCACACAGCAGCAAGAGGAGCACCAAGAGGCCCATGCTCAGCTCACCACTGCCAAAAGGACCACGTGTGACCTTGAGAGGATGGAAGTGATGCTCCCCTGAAAAGTGACCCTTTACCAAGGAAGAAGGGGAGAGTTTGGCCAGTGGCACTCCACAGCAGGGGAGAAGGTAGGAGGCTGGAACATGGGAATGGACAGGGGATGGCACAACCTGAGGTCTTTCCTCATTTCCCTTCCACTGCTATTTGGGAGAAGGAACTGATCCCCACCAGTCCCCAACCTTCTCTCAGGGAGCTGTGGAGAGCCAGAAGCTTAAAGACTGGGTGAGGCACTTAGTGCAGTGGTCTAGCTGACTGGGCAGGCCTGGGTGATAGGTTGGACTGGATGATCTTGGAGGTCTCTTCCAACCTGGATGATTCTGTGATTCTAATGTCTCCCTTCAACCTCCTTTTCTCCAGGCTGAACAACCCCAGGTCCCTCAGCTTCTCCTCACAGGACCTGTGCTCTGGACCCCTCACCAGCTTCATTGCCCTTCCCCAGCAGCTCAAAGTCCTCCTGGGACTGGGGAGCCCAGAACTGAGCCCAGGATTCAAGGTGTGGCTTCATCAGTGGAGTACAGGGGGATAATCCCAGCCCTGACCCTGCTGACCACAGTATTTATGACCCCTGCCTGCATGCTGTGGCCTTCTTGGCCACCTGGACACTCGCTGGCCAGTCTTCAGCTGCTGCTGACCAAAGCCCCAGGTCCGTTCCCACCATGCTGCCCCAAGCCTGGAGGGTTGCAGGGGGCTGTTGTGACCCAAGGGCAGGACCCAGCACTTGCATGACACATGCCTATGGATACCTCTGTCACAAGGAGACACCATGACCATCATGATCATGATCTACAGTGACTCCTTCCATGCTCTCTGCTGAAGAGCCCTGAGTGGAGGCCACAGCACAGCCAGCTTTGGGTGGGTGCCCTGTGGTACACCACACACACAAAGAGCTGGTGGTTGGGCAGTGACTACAGGTAGCATCCCAGCTGCATTCGGGGCAGGACTCTTTGGAGATGCCAGCCCTTCCCCAGGCTGGTTCCAGCCCTCCCAGCCCAGCCTGGGGGCACTGGGAGGGTGCACATCCTCTGCCCCCTGTCATCAGGCTGCTGCTGCTGCTGCTGGAGGATTTACCTCCTCTCTTACCTCGTGTGTTTGTGTTGTGGCTGAGAGCACTAAACCAGGGCAGATTAGCTGTGTTTGTGCAGCTGCCAAGCTCACTGCCCTGACACTTCCATCTGCCTCTGCTGAGATCAGGAGCAAGGCAGAAATCCCCTTCCTCCCTGCTCCTCCCTCCAGGGCTGGCAGGGGCAGCTTAGCTCCCCAGCCCTTGGCACTGAGTCCCAGAGCCTTCCTTCCCTCCAAACTAGACCTGAGAGCCCATCTTTTGCCCTGTAGCCTTGAGGCAACAATCCTGTTTGAACTGATTTATTTCAGCAACACAACTCTTCTCTGGTAAGCTTTGAGGTCTGGCAGTCATCTCCAGGTCAACAGAATTCAGGACCTGGTCCTAGGAAGCCCTCTCTGGGTATTTTTGTTGTTGTTGTTGTTCACAGGATCACAGGTTGGGAGGAGGAGGTTGCAGTGAGCTGGGGGTTGGCCTCTTCTCCCCAGTCTCAGGTGACAGAAGGAGAGGAAATGGCCTGAAATTGTGCCAGGGGAGGGTTAGGTTGGAGATGAGGAAATATTTCTTGGCTGCAAGAGTGGTCAGGGATTGGCACAGGCTGCCCAGGGAGGTGGTGGAGTGCCCATCCCTGGAGGTGTTCGAGAAATGTGTGGCCATGGCACTTGGGGACATGGTTTGATGGCCATGGTGGTGCTCTTGGAGGTCTTTTCCAACCCAAACAATTCTATCATTCTGACCCCCACCTTTCCTGGTGATAGTGGAGTTGAAATGAGCTGGCCCAGCACCCTGTCAAGCTCTTGAAGCTATCCAGTGTAGGGGAATCCACCACTCCCTTTGGGAGATGATTCCAGTGCCCAACTGTTCTCATGGTGAAAACCTTCCTTCTGCAGCCCAGTGAGAACTGCCCCAGCAGTAGCTTGTCCCCACCACCTCTTGTCTTTTCCATGGGACTCCTTGCTCCATCCTCCTGGTAGCCACCCTTTATGCACTGGTCTATGGTATGAAGGTCTCCCCCTAAGCCTCCTCTTCTCCAGGCTGAACACACCCAGCTCTCACTCTCAGCCTTTCCCCACATGGCAGGGCTGCCAAGACCTCTGGTCATTCTTGTGACTCTGCTCTGGACACTTTGCAGCCTGTCCAGGTCATAGAATCATAGAATCAAGAAGGTTAGAAAAGACCTCAAAGATCATCAAGTCGATTGGAGAGGTTCGGAGAGGAGAGGTTCGGAGAGGAGAGGTTCGGAGAGGTTCGGAGAGGAGAGGTTCGGAGAGGTTCGGAGAGGAGAGGTTCGGAGAGGTTCGGAGAGGAGAGGTTCGGAGAGGAGAGGAGAGGTTCGAGAGGAGAGGAGGAGAGGAGAGGAGAGGAGAGGAGGGGAGAGGAGAGGAGAGGAGAGGAGAGGAGGGGAGAGGAGAGGTTCGGAGAGGTTCGGAGAGGTTCGGAGAGGAGAGGAGAGGGGAGGGGAGGGGAGGGGAGGGGAGAGGGAATAGAATAGAATAGAATAGAATAGAATAGAATAGAATAGAATAGAATAGAATAGAATAGAATAGAATAGAATAGAATAGAATAGAATAGAATAGAATAGAATAGAATAGAATAGACAAGGGGCAGTGTGTGCAAGCTGGAGCAGAGGAGGGTCCATGGGAACAGAAGGGAAAACATTTCCCCTGTGAGGATGCCAGAGCCCTGGAGCAGGCTGCCCAGAGAAGCTGTGGAGTCTCCTTCTCTGGAGACACTCAAAACCCAGCTGGATGTCTTCCTGTGTGACCTGCCCTAGGTGATCCTCCTGTGGCAGGGGGGTTGGTCTGGATGATCCTTCCAGTTCCCTTCCAACCAACCCCTGATGTCTTGCAGCTCTGTGATCAAGACGCGTGCAAGGCACACCCCTCCAGGGAATCCCTTCTTCCAAGTGGAAGCTGGCCACAGAAATTTGGAGAAAGGAGGGTGAGGGGGAGCAGGGAGCAGGGAGCAGGGCTGTGCTCCTACTTGGCTTGGAAACTATTTAAATAAGTCAATATGAAGGCAGCCTAATTACCACTCAGGCAGTTCCAGCAAACAAGTCGGGGACGGCGCCTGCTTTACGGGAAGCGCATTTCCTCTTGGCAGTCCTCTGGCTGGGGATTACTGAGTCTGCAGCTCTCCTGCTCCCCTCCATCCACAGCAGGGACCAGGCAAGCAGGGCCATGGAGCAACGTGTGCTGCAGTGAGCATAGCTGCAGGTGGGGGACCGT
Source organism: Melanerpes aurifrons (assembly GCA_011125475.1). Classification (NCBI taxonomy): domain Eukaryota; kingdom Metazoa; phylum Chordata; class Aves; order Piciformes; family Picidae; genus Melanerpes; species Melanerpes aurifrons. Next base: position 1,690,025 of record WWNC01000097.1, read on the forward strand.
GCTGAGGGATCAACACGAACCCGCTCGGCAGTGACGCTCTGACTCGTGAGCAAGGTCCAGCCTAGGTGTGAGGACAACCAAGCAGCCCTGTGATGGTGAGGAGCACCACCCCGTGCCTTCCTTACAGCAAATCCTGGGCTGCACCAAAAGCAGTGTGACCAGCAGGACAAGGGAAGAGAGGGCTTTTTTTTCACTCCATCTACTCTGCTTTTGTGAGACCCCCACCTGGAGCACTGCATCCAGTTCTGGTGCCCCCAGCACAAGAAGGACACTTGAACTGTTGGAGCAGGTCCAGAGGAGGACGGGATGATGATGATCAGAGGGATGGAGAACCTCTGCTATGAGGATAGGCTGAGGGAGCTGGGTTTGGCCATCCTGGAGAGGAGAAAGCTCCAGGGAGACCTTAGAGAAACATTTCAGTGCCTGAAGGGAGCTACAAGAAAGCTGGGGAGGGACTTCTGACAAGGGCTGGGAGTGACAGGACAAGGAGGAATGGATTGAAGCTTGAGGAGGGCAGATTGAGACTGGAGATTAGGAAGAAATTCTTTCCAGTGAGGATGGTGAGACACTGGAACAGGCTACCCAGGGAGGCTGTGGATGTCCTCTCCCTGAAGGTGTTCAAGGCCAGGCTGGATGAGAACTTGAGCAACCTGGGCTGGTGGAAGATGTCCCTGCCCGTGGCAGGGGGCTTGGAACTGAATGATCTTCAAGGTCCCCTCCAACCCAAACCATTCTGTGAATCTAAATGCCAACCATCATTCCTGTGGTCAAGGCCACCAAGAGTATCTGAAAGGGGCTACAAGAAAGCTGGGGAGGGACTTTTGAGGGTGTCAGGGAGTGATAGGACTGGGGGGGATGGAGCAAAACTAGAAATGGGGAGATTGAGATTGGACATTAGGAAGAAGTTGTTCCCCAGGAGGGTGGTGAGAGCCTGGCACAGGTTGCCCAGGGAGGTGGTGGAAGCCTCCTGCCTGGAGGTGTTTGCAGCCAGGCTGGAGGTGGCTGTGAACAACCTGCTGTAGTGTGAGGTGTCCCTGCCCATGGCAGGGGGGTTGGGAGTGGCTGAGCCTTGAGGTCCCTTCCAACCCAAACCCTTCTGTGCCTCTCAGAGCCAACCGTCGCTTCCATGGTCAAGGTCACACCGTGAGCATCTCAGTGCTGCTGTGCTTCTCATAGCATCTGCCCTGTGGGAAGAGTCAGAGGAAGAAGACAGTTGTGGTCAAGGGCTCCCCAGGCAGCTCCTCCTGAGTCAGCTCCCAGCGCTGCCACCCACATCCCAGTTGCTTCACCCCGGGTGACGCCGGCCCCTGCCTCAGAGAGCTGCTCTGTGGTCAGCTGTGTGGCAACCCAGCGCCCTGCTCGGGGCTGGGGAAGTTCCTGAGGGCCTTTGACCTCCTCCAAGAAACACTCAACCCAAGAGTGAGGCTTGCTTGAACCATTAGTCACCAAAGGAAACGGTGGCTCCTCAGAGCTGCTGAGAACCTTCCCAGGGCTCCTGGCAGGGGACAGCAATCCCCCTCCCTCTCCGAGATGCATCCGGGCTGCAGTGCGGTTCAGGGAGAGACTGGGGCTGGACAGTTCCCATGGGCAAAAGCCATCCCGTGGGAAAAGTGACCCTGCAGCTGCCCCATGCCATTTGAGCAAGAACCCACCAAGGACACCAAAAAACAACCTTCACCCCAAGAGTTGCAGCTTGAAGGGGGAACGTCAGCCTAGCTCTGGGGGGATATTTCACAACCCACCACACCAAGTGGTGGCTCTCAGCCTCCTCACTGGCTCTGTAGATAATCCTTACTCTTGAATCTGAGTGCTTCCTGGCATGCCCTGACAGGTCCCAAAGTAGGGAAGTGTGATGCTCAGGTGAGGTGCTGCTGGGATTGGGGTTTGGTCACAGAATCACAGAATCATTGAGGCTGGGATATACCTCTGAGACCATCAACTCCAGCCTATGACCTAACACCACCACACCAACCAGACCATGTCACATCCAATCTTGCCTTAAAGACCTCCAGGGGTGGTGACTCCACCACCTCCCTGGGCAGTCCATCCCAGTCTCATTCCCCTTTCCATGAGGAAGTGCTTCTCAACACCCAAACTAAGGCTCCCCTGGCACAGCTTCAGGCCACAACCTCTTGTCCTGTCACAAGTTGCCTGGGAGCAGAGCCTGACCCCCACCTGACTGCAACTTCCCTTCAGGTGGTTGTTGAGTGTGATAAGGTCCCCCTGAGTCTCCTCTTCTCCAGGCTGAACACCCCCAACTCTCAGCCTCTCCTCATCAGCTTTTCCATCCAGTTCCTTCCCCAGTCTGGTTGCTCTCCTCTGGACCTGCTCCAGCACCTCAAGATCTCTCCTGAAGTGAGGTCCCCAGAGCTCTCCTCTCCTCTCCTCTCCTCTCCTCTCCTCTCCTCTCTCTCCTCTCCCTCTCCTCTCCTCTCCTCTCCTCTCCCTCTCCTCTCCTCTCCTCTCCTCTCCTCTCCTCTCCTCTCCTCTCCCTCTCCTCTCCTCTCCTCTCCTCTCCCTCTCCTCTCCTCTCCTCTCCTCTCCTCTCCTCTCCTCTCCTCTCCTCTCCCTCTCCTCTCCTCTCCTCTCCTCTCCTTCCCTTTCCTCTCCTCTCCTTTCCAAACCGAACTGAACCGAACCGAACCGAACCTCCCTCCCCTCCCCTCCCTTCCCCTCCCCTCCCCAAAGCTTCCCTTCCCTTCCCTTCCCTTCCCTTCCCTTCCCTTCCTTCCTTCCCTTCCCTTCCCTTCCCTTCCCTTCCCTTCCCTTCCCTTCCCTTCCCTTCCCTTCCCTTCCCTTCCCAAACCTTCCCAAACCTTCCCTTCCCTTCCCAAACCTTCCCAAACCTTCCCTTCCCTTCCCTTCCCAAACCTTCCCTTCCCTTCCCTTCCCAAACCTTCCCAAACCTTCCTTCCCTTCCCAAACCTTCCCTTCCCAAACCTTCCCTTCCCTTCCCAAACCTTCCTTCCCTTCCCAAACCTTCCCTTCCCAAACCTTCCCTTCCCTTCCCAAACCTTCCCTTCCCTTCCCAAACCTTCCCTTCCCTTCCCTTCCCTTCCCCCTCCCCCTCCCCTCCCCCTCTCCCTCTCCCTCTCTCTCTCCCTCTCCCTCTCCCTCTTCCCCTTTCCCTTCCTCACCTCCACTCCCCTCCTTTCCCTTCTCCAAACCTCTCCTCTCCTCAACATCCACCCAATTCAAGTCCTCGTCCTATCCAGCAGCAGCAGAGGAGCTACTACAAAAGCCCAGCGCATGTTTAATGTCTGGTTAGTGCCTGAGAGGCATCTTGAACATGTAAAAGGCCACAGAAATGCTGAGCCTTCCTATTTTTGTTGTCAGAGCTCCCCTGGAGCAGTGCCCTTGAGCGTGACAAATGCTCACTGCAAGCAAAGCGAACGTCCTCTCATTACACTTCAACAATCACATCTCCTGCCCTGCTGTACAGCAAGCCCCCCCACAGTGCTACTTGGATAACTGGGGACACTGTTTTGGGTCCTTGCCAAGGTCCAGTCTCTGCCCTTCACTCAACTGCTGCCCTGTGAGGTCTGGCCCCAAGCGCCCCAGCAGGAAAGTGATGGATGGGGTCCCACATCCTGGGTGGGAACCCAGGTTGAACAATCACATCTAGGTTGAACAATCACATCTCCTGCTCTGCTGTACAGTAAGCTCCCCACAGTGCTGCCTGGATAACTGGGGACACTGTTTTGGGTCACCCCAGAGTCTCTCCTTGCCAAGGTCCAGTCTCTGCCCTTCGCTCGGCTGCTGCCCTGTGAGGTCCGGCCCCAAGCGCCCCGTCCGGAAAGCGGTGGATGGGGTCCCACGTCCTGGGAGGGAACCTGAGCTGAACTGCTTCATTTCCCTGTGTTCCACCCTCCACGAAGCCTGCTGGCAAGTGTGGAGCTAAAGCCTTGCTGAAAAGCCACCACTGAGACAGCAAATTGTAAGCTTATTTTTTGCCATTGCTTTTTGACCAGTTACAGGGAGGTTAGCCCTGGTCACAGACGCACAGCCTGCTGAGGTTGGAAGGGACCTCTGCAGACCATCCACTCCAAGCCCCCTGCTCAAGCAGGGCACCCACAACAGCTTGCCCAGCAGCACAGTGCCCAGGGGGTGTTGGAAGCTCTCCACACAAGGAGACTCCACAACCTCTCTGGGCAGCCTGCTCCAGGCTCCAGCAGCCTTACACCAAAGACATTTTTCCTTCTGTCCAGATGGAACCTCCTGGGTTCCAGTTTGTGCCCATTGCCTCTTGTCCTGTTGCAAGGGGCCACTGAAAAGTGTCTGGCCCCATCTTCTTGACTCCTGCTCTTTGACTATTGACCAGTATTTATCCGATCCCCCCTGGGGCTCCTCTTCTCAAGGCTCAACAGCCCTCAGCCTTGCCCCCAGGCCCCTCAGTATCTTTGTAGCCTCCACTGAACTCTCTCCAGTAGTTCCCTCTTGAACTGGGGAGCCCAGACCTGGACACAACACTCCAGATGTGTCCTCACCAGAGCAAAGTAGAAGGGGAGGAAAACTTCCCTGCACCTGCTGGCCACATTCTCCTTGATGCTACCCAGGGCTCTCCCACCCCTGAGGGCACATTGCTGGCTGATGGTGGACTTGTTTCCCACTAGCACCTCCATGCACACCCAGAGGACACCTCACTCCATAGTCACTGCTCTTTTTTTCCTGTTGCATCCCTCAGATCATGCCAACTGATCCCATGGTGGTGTCCACACTTTTCTCCCCAGAGAGCCCCAGCTGTGGGCACCTTGGGGAGCCCATGCTGCCCCAGGCTGCTCTGATCAGCAGGGTGATTCCTCCAGCAGTGCATTATCTGCTGCCCTCAGCTGTAATTTGATCACATTAAGGCTCAGAGCCCAGCCTGCAGCAGCAGATGGATGGCTCCCCACTTGCTCCAGCCTCCTGCTCTTCCTCATGGCTCGCCTGTGACGCAGGGCCAGGCATCCTGATGTGTGCAGTGTCTTGGGGGGGAAGCCTCTCACTGTGGGTAATGGACTCAGGAAGTCAGCTGTGAGGGGAGAAAAAAAGACCAACAACAAAACCAAACAATCAACAAAACCTTGGAGGAGCAATGGGAGATGGAGCTTTCCATCAGGATGTCACAGTGCCCTGGGGTTAGAGTGATGATGGATGGACCCTCTGAGCCATCACAGCCCTGGGTCTCAGTTAATTATGGTGAGTCCCACAGCTGACATGAGCAATAACTCAGCACAGCACAGACAGGGACCTGTTGACATGGATCCAGAGGAGGCCACAACAATGATGCAAGGAATGGAAGCCCTCTGCTGTGAGGCCGGGCTGAGAGAGTTGGGGCTGGGCAGCCTGGAGAAGAGAAGGCTCCAGGGAGGCCTTCTGGTGGCCTTGCAGTTCTTAAAGGCAAACTTTAAGCAAGCTGGGGACAGACTTTTTCTGAGGGCCTGTAGTGACAGGCCAAGGGGTGATGGTTTGAAACTAAAAGAGGGAGGTTGAGAGTGGAGAGACAGAAGAAATGTTTGGCATTGAGGGTGGTGAGAGCCTGTCCCAGGCTGCCCAGAGAGGTGGGAGATGTCCCATGCCTGGAAGCATTCCAGGTGAGGTTGTTTGGAGCTCTGAGCAACCTGCTCTAGCTGCAGATGTCCCTGATGAGTGCAGGGGAGCTGGACTGGATGACCTCTAAATGTCTTCCCAGCCCAAAGCAGTCTGTGACTGTATGAATAGCAACAGTGCAGATGAGCTAGCAATCACTGAGTGCCTCCACCAGGGCAGAAGTTCTCAGACCTATGGAGGAGCTACCTGGTGAAATGAGGGAAACTCTGCTGCTGCTGAAGGTCATGCCAAGGCAAGGAGCAGGAGTGATGCTGATGTTTTGCTGCATGTGGAATAGTATTTGGTCCCCTTTGCCCATCACAGCAATAGTGTGGCCACCAGGACTAGGGAAGAGATTGTCCCATCCTACCCAGCACTGGTGAGGCCACACCTCAGATACTGGGTTCAATTAGGACCCTCTCACTCCCACTCCAAGAAGGACTTTGAGGTGCTGAAGCATTTCCAAAGGGCAAGAAAGCTGCTGAAGGGTCTGGAGAACAGGGCTGGTGAAGAGCAGCTCAGGGGACTGTTGTTCAGATTGGAGATAGGAGACTAAGGGGAGACCTCCTGGCTCCCTACAGCTCTCTGAATGGAGGCTGGAGCCAGGGAGGGGTTGGTCCCTTCACCCACTAGAAGGTGACAGGACAAGAGGAAGCATCCTGAAGTTGCAGCAGGGGAGGTTTAGGTTGGATATTAAGAAAAATGTCTTCCCTAGAGGAATCACACAGAATCACAGAGTGTTAGGTCTTGGGAGAGACCTCCAGAGGTTGGGAGAGACCTCCAGAGATCATTCAGTCTGACCTCCCTGCTAAAGCAGGGTGACCCAGGGCAAGCCCCATAGGAATGCATCCAGGGTGACTTTGAAAGTTTCAGAGAAGGAGACTCCACAATCTCCCTGGGCAGCCTGCTCCAGGGCTCCAGCACCCTCACTCCACAGCAGCATCTCCTCCTGTTGAGGTGGAACCTGATGTGTTCCAGCTTGTACCCATTGTTCCTTGTCCTATCTCTGGGCAGCACCAAACAGAGCCTGGCACCTTTATCTCAGCACCCACCCCTCAGATCAGACATTGATCAGATCCCTCTCAGCCTTCTCCTCTCCAGACTAAACAGCCCCATGACTCTCTCTTCACAGGGGAGATGTCCAAGTCCCCTAATCATCCTTGTGGCTCTCCCTTGGACTCTCTCCAGCAGGTCTCTGTCTGCCTTGAACTGGGGAGACCAGAACTGAATCACAGAATTTCAGAATCACACAATCACCAAGGTTGGAAGAGACCTCAAAGATCACCAATTCCAACCTGTCACCACAGACCTCATGACTAAACCATGGCACCAAGTGCCACATCCAATCCCCTCTTGAACACCTCCAGGGATGGGGACTCCACCACCTCCCTGGGCAGCACATTCCAATGGCTAACAACTCTCTCTGGGAAGAACTTTCTCCTAACCTCCAGCCTAAACCTCCCCTGGCACAGCTTGAGACTGTGTCCTCTTGTTCTGGTGCTGGCTGCCTGGGAGAAGAGACCAACCCCCACCTGGCTACAACCTCCCTTCAGGGAGTTGTAGAGAGCAAGAAGGTCTCCCCTGAGCCTCCTCTTCTCCAGGCTAAGCAACCCCAGCTCCCTCAGCCTCTCCTCACAGGGCTGTGCTCCAGACCCCTCCCCAGCTTCGTTGCCCTTCTCTGGACACATTCAAGAGTCTCAATGTCCTTCTTAAACTGAGAAGTGGACAGAAGTGCCCAGAAGTGGACACAGGACTCGAGGTGTGGCCTAACCAGTCCTGAGTACAGGGCACAATGACTTCCCTGCTCCTACTGGCCACACTGTTCCTGATGCAGGCCAGGATGCCATTGGCCTTCCCAGCCAGCTGGGCACACTGCTGGCTCATGTTCAGCTGGCTGTCAAACTGGACACAGCATTGCAGGTGTGGTCTCAGCAGGGCAGAGCAGAGGGGCAGGAAAGCTTCCTTAGACAGAAAGTTTGGACCAGATGATCTTTGGGATCCCTTCCAACCTCCTGTGTTATGATTTTATGAACTGTGGGTCAGCTGCATCTGGGTTGGCATGACCTACTCATAACACATTGTCAAGGCCTGGAAGAGGCTGCCCAGGGCAGTGGTGGAGTCCCCATCCCTGGAGGGGGTTTCAAAGCTGTGGAGATGCAGTGCTGAGGGCATTGATGGTTCAGTGGTGACCTGGCAGTGCTGGGTGAAGGCTTGGACCTGGTGATTTTCAAGATCTCTCCCAATCAAAACAAGTCAATAATTCTGTGAGATGTGGCCCTGTAAGGACAGACTTTCTCCCTGTAGGGCAACAGTACTTGGTGGCTGACATGAAGTAGGTTCTTTTAAACTGAAGATCTGTTAGGAACAGCCCAGCCAGGTCCTCATGTAGATGGAAATACAGGAGCTGGAAGCTTGAACCCTTTGAGATCAGTGATGAAGCTGCTGAGGTCTTTGGTGGGGGGCTGAGCACACATCCAAACCCAGCCTGTGTCACAGGGAGTGATTATTCTCCTCAGGCAATGGGGCAGGTGAAAAAGTGACTGCTGGCTGTAACCCCACCAGTATCACTCTCAGAGGGAGGACTGAGGCACAGACAAAGTTAGGTGCTTCATGTCTTTTGCATTTGTGAGATGAAAAACTGTCAGGGAGTGAATGGGAGAAGCAGTTCTTGCTTTCAAAAGTATCAAGGAAACAATGGGGGGAAAGCAGTTCTCGCCCTCTTGAGCACATAAATGTTCTCCCAGAAGACAATTCCTCTTCCCTTTGGTACCTCTTGAGGAGAAACTTCTCTGACCAGCATTTCACCCTGTTTGTCATCTGAGAGAGGTGTATGGTATGAGGTAGATGTGGGAACAAAAACAAGGAGATTTGAAAATAATCCAGCTAGATTCAATTTCTCTATCAGACATCATCTGAAGGGAGCCCAACCACCCCCATTTCAGTGCCTGCAGACAAAACAAGGTGTAACACATATCCCTTCAGAAGCACTTGAGATGATTAAGAGAAAGGCTTCCACAGACCTTATTTCTCTCAACAAACACACAGAGAATCACAAGGGCATCACAGAATCATCACAGAGTCACAGAGTGTGAGGGGTTGGAAGGGACCTCCAAAGCTCACCCAGTCCAAGCCCCCTGCCAGAGCAGGGTCACCCAGAGCAGCTCACACAGGAGCACATCCAGTTGGGTTTTGAGTATGTCCAGAGAGGGAGACTCCACAACCCCCCCCTGGGCAGCCTGCTCCAGGGCTCTGGCACCCTCACAGGGAAAATATTTCTCCTCCTGTTTCCATGGCACTTCCTCTGCCTCAGCTTCCACCACTGCCCCTTGTGCTGGCATTGGGCATCCCCCAGCAGAGCCTGGCTCCAGCCTCTGGGCACTCATCCTGCACATCATCAACAGGAATGAGGGCAGCACTCAGGCTCCTCTGCCCCAAGCTACAGAGCCCCCAGCTCCCTCAGGCTGTCCTCACAGGGAGCTGCTCCAATGCCTGCAGAAACTCTGTGGCTCTGCGTTGGACACTCTCAAGCAGTTCCCTGAGGTCCTTCTTGAACTGAGGGGCCCAGACCTGGACACAACATTCCAGAAGCAGCTTCACCAGGGCAGAGCAGAGGGGCAGGAGAACTTCTCTCAGCCTGCTCACTGCTCCCCTTCTAATCCACCCCAGGATGGCATTGTCCTTCTTGGCCACAGGAGCACATTGCTGGCTCATGGTCAGCCTTCAACCCAATAGGATCCTCTCTCCTTCCCCCCTTTGGTGCCAGGCACCCTGCCATGGTGATCTCAGCATCTCACAAAAGGAATGTCACCTAAAAAGACCCAAACCAACCCAAACCAAACCAGACCAACCCAAACCAAACCAGACCAAACTAAACCAGACCAGACCAACCCAAACCAAACCAACAGAAAAACACCAAAGCAAAAATAACCCTAATCACATTAAGGGTGCAAATGCTTCAAGGAATGAGGGTCATCACCTCAGGCAAGGTAAGATCTGTAAGGAGACTCACAACCAAACAGGTTTGCAAGCAAATATTAAGGCCAGCAAAACTGGTGCAAGGGCTGGAGCACCTCTACCATGAGGACAGGCTGAGAGAGCTGGGGGTGTTCAGAATGGAGAAGAGGTGGCTCTGGGGAGGCCTTCCTGTGGCCTTTCAGGGCATCTTTTCAGCTAAACCAAGGCAGTGTGGTCTGGGTGATTGAGTAGAGGGCTGGATGCAAACTGGTTGAAGAAGCCAGTGAGTTGTGATCAGTGGGACAGAGTCTGGTTGGAGATCTGTGTCTAGTGGGGTCCCTCAGGGGTGAGCACTTGGACCAGTACTGTTCAATATATTCATCAATGACCTAGGTGAGGGCACCAAACTGTGAGGGGGGACTGAGACACCTGGAAACTGCTGCCATTCAGTGAGACCTGGACAGGTTGAGAGTTGGGTGGGGAGAAATGGAGATAGATCCACCAAGAACAAGTGTGGAGTCTTGCATCTGGGAAAGAACAACCCCATGGACCAGGACAGGTTGGGAACTGACCTGCTGGAGAGCAACACAGAGAGGGACCTGGGGGTCCTGGTGGACAGAAGGATGCTCAGGAGCCAGCAGTGTGCCCTCATTGCTTGAAGCATTTGCACCCCTAATTTGTTTGGGGTTTTTTGGTTTGGTGTGGTGTTTTGGGGGAGGGATGGTGGTGGGGTTTTTGTTTGTTTGTTTGTTTATGGTTTTGGTTTTATTTGGTTTGGGTCTTTTTAGGTGACATTCCTTTTGTGAGATGCTGAGATCACCATGGCAGGGTGCCTGGCACCAAAGGGGGGAAGGAGAGAGGATCCTATTGGGTTAAAAGCTGACCATGAGCTAGCAATGTGCTCCTGTGGCCAAGAAGGACAATGCCATCCTGGGGTGGATTAGAAGGGGAGCAGTGATCAGGTGGAGAGAGGTTCTCCTGCCCCTCTGCTCTGCCCTGGTGAAGCTGCTTCTGGAATGTTGTGTCCAGGTCTGGGCCCCTCAGTTCAAGAAGGACCTCAGGGAACTGCTTGAGAGTCCAAAACAGAGCCACAGAGCTTCTGCAGGCAGTGGAACATCTCCCTGTGAGGACAGCCTGTGGGCTCTGTAGCTTGGAGCAGAGGAGCCTGAGTGCTGCTCTCATTCCTGTTGATGATGTGCAGGGCAGTGTGGGGAGGACAGAGCCAGGATCTGCTCAGGGATGTCCAAGGACAGGACTAGGGACAGTGTGTGCAAGCTGGAGCAGAGGAGGGTCCATGGGAGCAGAAGGGAGAACATTTTCCCTGTGAGGGTGCCAGAGCCCTGGAGCAGGCTACCCAGAGAGGTTGTGGAGTTCCCTTCTCTGGAGACACTCAAAACCCACCTGGATGTGTTCCTGTGTGAGCTGCTCTGGGTGACCCTGCTCTGATAGGGGGTTGGACTCTATGATCTATCAAGGTCCCTTCCAGCCTCTGATGTTCTATGATCCTGTGAGACTGACAGGGAAAGTGGGGACAGTCACTTGAGCAGGATCTGTTGTGACAGGACAAGGGGTGATGGTTTGAACTAAAAGAGAGTGATTCAGAGTGGAGAGAAGGAAGAAATGTTTGCGCCTGAAGGTGGTGAGAGCCTGTCCCAGGCTGCCCAGAGAGGTGGCAGATGCCCCATGCCTGGGACCATTCCAGGTAAGGTTGTTTGGTACTCAGTAACCTGATCTAGGTGCAGATGTCCCTGCTTACAGCACAGGGGTTGGATGAGGTGACCTTTAAAGGTCCCTTCCAACACAAAATGCTGTGTGGCTCTGTGATCTCATGATTAAACACCCAGCTCTGAACAGCCTCAGACACCCTTGGCCTGCAAAGCCCTGCCCAGGCAGAGCATCTTGCCTCTGCCATGCTTTTCATGTGGAGGCAAGCTTGGATTTCCACCAAAGCTCTCTAATGGAGATTAAACAACTCCACAAGCAGCTGCTCAGTGGTGATGTTAAGTGGGGACTGGATAAAGTTATCAGTTTAGATTGAACTTGGGGAAGTTCTGCTTAATGCACTCTGAACAACAAAGGTGCACAGAGGGCAACTGAAATGCTTAGGGAAGTTCTTAAGGGAAACCCAGCTGAGCCTTGCAAACAATTGTCCTTTGGACAAACAGCATCTGAGGAGCCAGGGAGGGAGGGAGGCTCTGTCTGAACTAATTTAATTGCATTTTAACAATATTTTTTTTGTATCATCAGTGACCTGCCCTGAAGTGTGAGATGCTTGGCATTATCAGCACTACTTGCAACAGCCACATGGGATGCATGGGAGGAGGAAGGGAGGGCAGGTTTTGTGTGTGGCCCATCTGTGCTTGTGAAGGAAATGGAAATCCTGGGATAATAATAGTAATAATAGTAATAGTAATAATAATAATAATAATAATACTAAGAAGAAGAAGAAGAAGAAGAAGAAGAAGAAGAAGAAGAAAGAAGAAGAAGAAGAAGAAGAAGAAGAAGAAGAAGAAGAAGAAGAAGAAGAAGAAGAAGAAGAAGAAGAAGAAGAAGAAAGAAGAAGAAGAAGAAGAAGAAGAAGCAGAAGAAGGAAGAAGAAGAAGAAGAAGAAGCGGAAGAAGCAGAAGAAACAGAAGAAGCAGAAGAAGAAGCAGAAGAAGCAGAAGAAGGAAGAAGAAGAAGCAGAAGAAGAAAGAAGAAGAAGAAGAAGAAGAAGAAGAAGAAGAAGAAGAAGAAGAAGAAGAAGAAGAAAAAGAAGAAGAAGAAGAAGAAGAAGAAGAAGAAGAAGAAGAAGAAGAAGAAGAAGAAGAAGAAGAAGAAGAAGAAGAAGGAAGAAGAAGGAGGAGGAGGAGGAGGAGAAGGAGGAGGAGGAGGAGGAGGAAGAGGAGGAGGAGGAGGAGGAGGAGGAGGAGGAGGAGGAGGAGGAGGAGGAGGAGGAGGAGGAGGAGGAGGAGGAGGAGGAGGAGGAGGAGGGAGGAAGAAGAAGAAATTCCACACACAGAGCCCCAGCTCTATACAATTGTTTTCTGTGAGGCAAGGGTGCTCCTGAGTGCAACACCTCCCATCTGTGATCATCTTCCAGCATCTGCAGGGGGCTACAAGGAAGCTGGGGAGGGACTTTTGAGGGTGTCAGGGAGTGATAGACTGGAGGGGATGAAGCAGAACTAGAAATGGATAGATTGAGATTGGCTGTGAGGAAGAAGTTGTTCCCCATGAGGGTGGTGAGAGCCTGGCACAGGTTGCCCAGGGAGGTGGTGGAAGCCTCCTGCCTGGAGGTGTTTGCAGCCAGGCTGGAGGTGGCTGTGAGCAACCTGCTGTGGTATGAGGTGTCCCTGCCCATGGCAGAGGGGGCTGATCCTTGAGGTCCCTTCCAACCCTGACAATTCTATGATTCTATGACCTCTGGAGGTGCCTTCCAGCCCCTAGCCTGCTGAGGTCTCTGAAGCAGCCCAAGCACAAACCACCGGGCTGAAGACCTGCCAGAGGATGCCTCGCTCGGCACCCACGCAGCTGATGCTGGGAGAGGAGGGTGGCAAGGCTGAGCTGGTGGCTTTGAGCTCATGCATTTCACCTCACCATTATTTAAATGGCCTGGTGAGATAAAGATCACCACCCAGGGATGCCTCTCAATATGCACAAGAACAAATGGTCCTGATTCGGAGCTTTGTAACTTATTCAAACCAGCTGGCTGGGGGCACAGGGCTGCTTGCACTCCCATGGCCTTCAGAGCCAGGCAAGGGACTTTGTCAAGCCCTGTTTACCTCTCCATCTACTCTCACATCCCAAGAAGGATTATTGCTGGGGTGTGGTGGGTTGAAATTCCCCCCCAACCCCCCCACTCTTAAATTTGCCAGACCAGCTCAGAGTACACCAAATGCCACAAAACCCAAAATAGCTTCCTTTTGGCTTCCTCCATCTGAGCAGGGATTAATCAGTTGAGCAAAGCCCCATGCTGGATAGGCACCAATTAATTCTGTGATGTGGTGGGCTGAAATTTCCACATCCCTCCCAACCCCCCCAGCATTAAGTTTGCCAGAGCAGCTCAGTTGGAAGCAGATGAAAGCTGTGTTCACAAGCAGGACTACAATCTACAACGGGATGCAATGAATGTGTACGAAATACACAGGAGTTACAATATTTACAGGTATTTACAATCAATAAACAGCACAAGAACCCCCCTGGTGAAGGACCAAGGGAAGCAACTAGCTCCTCCCTTCCTGCCTCTCCCTTGCCCCCCTCCCTGTACAATAGGGACAAGAGGCAGAAGCAGAGAAGTTAATGCAAGTCACAACCAAAGCGGTGCAGCCAAGGTCAAGCAGAAGCCAGCCTGAGGAAGTGAAAAGAGAGAGGAAATTGTTTACATTACCAGCTTAAGTCTGTTATCTTTCCACTGGGCTTGTTTAGAATGATCACTGCTTTCCTTTTTACACCCATTAGTGATTGATTTGCATTTTACCACTTCCCTGCTCAAGAGCTGTGAAACACTTTTAAAGGCATAGCCTAAAACTACCACATGGGGTCAAGGGTTTCCTTCAAGACCAGTGTCAGAGGAGCTGTTCCCCTGTGAGAGAGCACTAGCTGATGGCAGTGTGGTCATGTTTTTCTGAGGGCCTGAGCAGGATGCATCATCAGCATCCTTCCACCTGCCCTAGGGGACCCTGCTTTGGCAGAGGGGTTGCACTGGATGAACTCTACTCCTCTGCTCCACTCTGGTGAGATCACACCTGGAGCACTGTGTCCAGTTCTGGAGCCTCTGTGCCAGGAAGGATCTGGAGGTGCTGGAAGGTGTCCAGAGAAGGGCCATGAGGAGGAGCAGAGGGTTGGAGCTGTTCTGCTATGAGGACAGACTGAGGGAGTTGGGGCTGTTCAGTCTGGAGAGGAGAAGGCTCCCAGGAGACCTTCTTGTGGCCTTCCAGTATCTGAAAGGGACTCCAAGCAAGCTGGGGAGGGACTTTTGAGGGTATCAGGGAGGGATAGGACTGGGGGGGATGGAGCAAAACTAGAGGAGGGGAGATTCAGATTGGATGTTAGGAAGAAGTTGCTCGCCATGAGGGTGGTGAGAGCCTGGCACAGGTTGCCCAGGGAGGTGGTGGAAGCCTCCTGCCTGGAGGTGTTTGCAGCCAGGCTGGAGGTGGCTGTGAGCAACCTGCTGTGGTGTGAGGTGTCCCTGCCCATGGCAGGGGGAGGTTGGGACTGGCTGAGCCTTGAGGTCCCTTCCAACCCTGACAACTCTGTGATTCTATGATCTCTGGAGGTCCCTTCCAACCCCTACCATTCCATGATTCTCTTGTGGGATGATCTGCTCACCTCCAGCATGATTTTTCAATGCTAGGTCCCCAGCAGTGGTTTATGTCACCTTGCCCAAGTCTCACCTTTGACTGCATGAAGATCTAAGGGCAACCAGACTCCTCATGGGGTGCTGCAGGTCTTTCTGCCCACAGCAGAGTTTGAGGCCAAAGAGACATACCTGAGACATAGATGTGTAAAAGTGTTGGTTAGGCAGAACTCAGCTCCTCATCTGTAGCTCACCAGGACATCCAGAGGTGATCTATGCCATGATCACCACTTGCATCAGCAACATGGCTCATTGAAAGTTCATGCCAGGAGACAGTGCCCTGAGGCAGGGCAGCAGGGCACACATCCCACTGCCATGTGCAGGAGCCCAGACTCACCATGCCTTTGTCAGCCATCCCATATCAAGCCCTGTGTTAAACCACCATCTCCAGTCACCTGGTGCCTGTGCCAGGCTTTATAGAGATGCTCCTCATGAGCTTGACTCCAACCCAGGCACCTTTGGCCATCAGCAAGGCAGTTCCCCAAGAGCTGGCATTACTGCTGCCTTGCTCATCCTGAGCAGCCTTAGGATCATGGAATCATGGAATTGTTTAGGTTGAAAAGGATCTTTAAGATCATTTGGTCCAACCACTAAAGACTTCCTGGAGGCTGCATGTCTGTAAGTTGTGTTAGGTCTAACCTCTGGTGTAACCTGGGATTTCCAGAATCAGACACAGAATTGTCAGGGTTGGAAGGGACCTCAAGGCTCAGCCAGTCCCAACCTCCCCCTGCCATGGGCAGGGACACCTCACACCACAGCAGGTTGCTCACAGCCACCTCCAGCCTGGCTGCAAACACCTCCAGGGAAGAGGCTTCCACCACCTCCCTGGGCAACCTGTGCCAGGCTCTCACCACCCTCATGGCGAGCAACTTCTTCCTGACATCCAATCTCAATCTACCCATTTCTAGTTTTGCTCCATTGCCCCCAGTCCTATCCCTCCCTGACACCCTCAAAAGTCCCTCCCCAGCTTTCTTGTAGCCCTCTTCAGATCCTGCAAGGCCACAAGAAGGTCTCCTGGGAGCCTTCTCTTCTCCAGACTAAACAGCCCCAACTCCTTCAGTCTGTCCTCACACCAGAGTAGCTCCAGCCCTCTGCTCCTCCTCATGGCCCTTCTCTGGACACCTTCCAGCCCCTCCAGATCCTTCCTGTACTAGGGGCTCCATAGGGGGTTGGAACTAGATGATCCTTGTGGTCCCTTCCAACCCTGAATGATACTATGATACTATGATTCCTAGGATGTGAGACCTTCATCTGGTGGAGACCTGTGCTGAACAGAGAAGGTGAAAAGGTAGGTTTTGTAAAAGAGCCAAGAGGAAGAGTTTGCTGTCAGGGATTACCAGAGTTAAATTGCCCTTTTTAACTGCTAATACTTTGTAAACACAACTGGTTGAGGGAAAAAAAAGCCAGCAGCACAATGGGAGGCTCTTTAGCAACTGATTTTGCTGTGCCTTGAAAGGGCACAAGCCAGCAGCTGGGATGTGGGTTGGCACTCCTGAGAGCCAGGTGATCTGTGCTGTGTGTGCACTGGGGTCAGGGCTTCAGCTTTCTGCGGTCACTGTCTTTGTTGCTTAACCACAAGCAGCCACCCATGGACAGCTGGGAGGTTGTTCTTTGGAGGCACCACAAGGTCCCTCAGGTGCTGGCAGAAGAGAGTGGTAGGTGCAGGAGGCACTGCCACAGCAATAAACATTACAAAGCGGGCTGTGCCTGGCAACTTCCCCATACAAACAAGCCCTTGGCATTCAGTTTAAACAGCATTTCTTTTTTTATATGAACCTGGGGGCCAAATCCTGTGGTGTCAGGGAAGATGTGGGGGTTTTTATTTTCACCATACAAAGCAATTTGTTTAGCTTCACAAACAAGCCTTTAAGTGTCAGCTCGGAGGACTTGCACCAGGCGCTGCCACATCAGATAATCAGGGCCACAGAATGGCTAACAGAATGGTTAGAAAGGACCTCCAAAGGTCACCTTGTTCAATCCCCCATGCAGTCAAGCAGGGACATCCCCAGCCAGAGCAGGTCACTCAGAGCCCCACACCACCTCACCTGGAATGGTTTCTCAGCCTAGCTTGGTGAAAGCCAAAAGAGAAAAAAGCTCTCATGCAGACCACAAAGCACTGGGAAAAGCTGGGCTGGAAAATGATTTCATAGAATCATAGGAGCACAGAATGGTTTGGGTTGGAAGGGACCTTGAGGGGTCGTCCAGTCCAATCCCTCTGCACTCAGCAGGGACATCTGCAGCTAGAGCAGGTTGCTCACAGCCCCAGACAACCTCATGTGGAGTGGTTCCAGGGATGGGGCATCTCCCACCTCTCTGGGCAGCCTGGGACAGGCTCTCACCACCCTCATCCTAAAACATTTCCTCCTTCTCTCTACTCTCAGTCTCCCTCTTCTAGTTTCAAACCATCACCCCTTGGCCTGCCACAAGAGGCCCTGAGAATAATTCTCTCCCCAGCTTTCTTCCAGCCCACTTGAAGCCCTGCAAGGCCACCAGAAGGTCTCCCTGGAGCTTTCTCTTCTGCAGGCTGCCCAAGCCCAACTCTCTCAGCCTGGAGCCTCCCAGCAGAGCCTTTCCAGCCCTGCCAGCAGCATTGCTGTGGCCTCCTCTGGATCAATGTCAACAGGTCCATATCTCTCCCGTTCTTATCTTGAACCCTTCTTGATAAAAGGACTCCAACAGCCCCCCCAGTTGCCCAGCAGCCATGGTATTAATGCACTGTGTATTCCTGTAAACTGTTGCTCTTTGAAGGAGATGCACTTCAGAGGAGAGCTGGAGACTTCATCCCCACCCCCAACCTCCCCAACCAACAAAAAAAAACCCAAAAGAGAAGGAGTTAGATATTGATGTTCAGCTTCTTCATACTTGCAAACACACACTAATGCATCAAATGCAGCATAATGTCTGTGTGCTGTGGACCTTGGCCCAGGTGATGACTTCCTGAAGTCCACAGGGCCACTGGCTTGAGTTCAAGGCCACTTTGCCTCAAGGAAAGCTCAGGCTCTGCAAGCATCAGTGATTAAATCAAAACATATAAGGTTGAGATTTAAAACAAACAAACAAGCAAGCAAGCAAAAATGAAACCCAAATGTTCATAAACCCATTAAAGAAAAGACTGGTGCCAAATCAATACAAACCACTGCTTGCAAGACCAATTAGTTGATGAAGAGAGAAGACTTGTGTGTGCCACCTTCCCTGGACTCCCTTCTGGCAGTCTGGCTGAGCTCCAGAACTGTCTGCCTGGGTACCTGATCCACAGGCACCCACTTGTGCCCAGGTGGCCAACAAGGCCACCAGCATCCTGCCTTGGATCAGCAATAGTGTGGACAGCAGGAGCAGGGCAGGGATGGTCCCCACTCTATCAGTGCTGGTGAGGCCACAGCTTGAACCCTGGGTAGGGTTTTGGGGTCATGGTCACCATGGTATCAGGCCTGGATGGGAGTCACCAGCCACTTGTGTGATCTGCAGACCATTACAGAGGCACTTGAAACTCTTGCTGCTTCTCCTTCCCTTTTTCTGCTTCCCTTTTTCTGCCCTCAGTGGAGGTTTGCTCACCAGAAGCTGATCTTCCAACTCATCCTTCATCTTTCAGAAGTTCTTCCCCACAAGGCTGGTGAGACACTGGCATAGGTTGCCCAGGGAGGTGGTGGAAGCCAGGTGTGGAGAAGAGAATGCTCCAAGGAGACCTTCTTGTGGCCTTCCAGTGTCTGCAGGGAGCTGCAAGAAAGGATGTCAGGGAGTGATAGGACTGGGAGGGATGGAACAAAACTAGAAATGGATAGATTCAGATTGGATATTAGGAAGAAGTTGTTCCCCATGAGGGTGGTGAGAGATTGGCACAGGTTGCCCAGGGAGGTGGTGGCAGCCTCCTGCCTGGAGGTGTTTGCAGCCAGGCTGGAGGTGGCTGTGAGCAACCTGCTGTGGTGTGAGGTGTCCCTGCCCATGGCAGGGGGTTGGAACTGGCTGATCCTTGAGGTCCCTTCCAACCCTGACAGTTCTGGGATTCTGTGAATTCCAAAATGGTTTGGATTGGAAGGGACCTCCAAAGGTCATCTAGTCCTAAACCCCTGCAGTGAGCAGGGACATCTTCACCTCTGGTTGTTCAGAACCCCAAATAATATGACCTGGCATGTTGCCAGAGATGGGGCATTTACCACTTCTCTGGGCAACCTGGGACACTGCTCCACAAACATCAGACATTCTTTTGGGGTGTAACTATGAGGCCCATCTCCATCCTCCATCTGCTGTTCTTGTCCAGTTGAGGAGAGCTTTTACAGTTTATCATCTGGCAAAGCAGATAGATCTTACAAGCATAGGACACTAGAGGTTGGAAGGGACCTGCAGAGATCATCCAGCCCAACCCCCCTGCCAAAAGCAGGATCACCTAAGGTAGTCTGCACAGGAAAGCATCCAGGTGGGTTCTGAAAGTCTCCAGAGAAGGAGACTCCACAAACTCTCTAGGCAGCCTGCTCCAGGGCTCTGTCACCCTCACTGTAAAGAAGTTTCTTCTCCATCCACTGGACACCCATTCCCTCAGACATTGATCAGATCCCTCTCAGCCTTCTCTTCTCCAGACTAAACAACCCCAGGGCTCTCAGTCTCTCTTCACAGGGGAGATGCTCAAGTTCCTTACTCATCCTTATGGCTCTCCCTTGTACTCCAGCAGGTCTCTGTCTCTCTTGAACTGGGGAGCCCAAAACTGGACACAGTATTGCAGCTGTGGTCTCAGCAGGGCAGGTGTACTGGTGTACTTGTCAAGTCACTCTGAATGGCAGAGAGATCCTCCTGCCATCAGGGCAGCAGTCTCTGTTTGCTCCCTATCTGCAGTCCTGCAGATCAGTGACCCTACTTGTGCTGGAGTTTCCTGAGATGCTGAGAAGCCAACCAGCTTTTGTCTTGGGAAGAGTGTTCTGAGCCCATGGCTGTGTCTTCTGCAAAGGCCCAAAGGTGGCTTTGCTTTCTTGGGATGTTCTCATAGAGATGGAATGGGTGAAAGAGGAGCATGGCCAGTGGGGCAAGAGAGGTGATGCTGCCCATTTACTCTGCTCTTTTGAGACCCCCACCTTGAATATTGTGTCTATCTCTGGAGTCCCCAGCATGAGAAGAACATAGAACTGTTGGAGCAATTCCAGAGGAGGACCACAAAGGGATGAAGCAATTCTGCTACGAGGACAAGCTGAGGGAGATGGGGTTGTTCAGACTGGAGAAGGGAAGGCTCTGGAGGCATCTTAGAGCTGCCTTCCAGTATTTGAAGGGATCCTCCAGGAAGGCTGCAGAGAGGCTTTTCATGGGGATGTGTAGAGACAGGACAAGGGAGAATGGTTTGAAGCTGAGGGAGAGCAGGGTTAGCCTGGAGCTGAGGAAGAAGTTCTTCAGTAGGAGGGTGGTGAGATTCTGGAATAGGCTGCCCGGGGAGGTTGTGGCTGCCTCCTCCCTGGGGGTGTCCAAGGCCAGGCTGGATGAAGCCTTGAGCAGATGAGTCTGGTTGAGAGGTGTCCTGGCCCATGGTGGGAAGGTTGGAGGAGATGACTTCTGAGATCACTTCCAGCCTGAGCCATCCTGTGAAGTCCTGAAGGGAGTCTTGCATCGCGAGAAGACACTCAGGGGTCTTGCACACCTAGGGCAGGCTTCGAGGAAAGTGAGTGAATCCTAGAGAGGCAGCAATGGAAACAATAACCCAGCTCTGGATTTGGCAAATGGACAAGGGTTTATGCATGGAAAGAGGGTGGGTGGAGGCACAGCAGGGCTGATGCCACCCAGCAAGGAGCAGGGACTGCCCTTTTCCCTGAGAGGATAGAGGCTTGTTTGCTCTGGTTGCTTTCCAGAGCGGCTCTGATGCCTCAGAGGTGAAAAGGATTTCCAAGGAAAACGCTGGAGATGCTTGTTTGGTCACATCCAGACCTTTGTTTCAGAGGTGCCTCGGGAGAATGAGTCACCCATTCACACGGGAAGGCTGCAAGGGGAGGCAAAGTGCCGCGGGTAGAGCAACGAAGCAGTGGATGGTGCGGAGTCCATCTGGCGTCTGGAGTGGTCAAAGGCCGAGGAGGATGTTTCCAGTGTCCTCCAACTGGAGCTAGAAGGGGGGGGGGGGGGGATAATAATAAAGAAATTAGGAATTAAAAGTCTTTGGGGTGCAATATGATCTGATTAAAAGGGAAAATGCAACAAAGCACCAATTAGCTCTGCTCTTAGAGGTCTGTCCACTTCGCTGGAGGAAAGAGCAACATCTTTCCAGGATGGATGCTTGACAATAAATCAGGAGGGCTTTGTTCATCCGCCAGCTCCCCCACAGGCTGGCTGGGTGGTCTTGCTGCAGGTTAAATCCCTTTAACCTCAGTTTCTCTATCTGCAAGAAACTGTGCATTCCCCTCGCCCCTCTAACGAATGCTGAGCTCCCAGAAGGGCTTTGGAAAGTTAGAAAGTGCCGCAGGAATCTGAGGTGTTGCTGCTCTTTGTCACACACCCAAAGCCCTGAGTGAGGAGTCCCTTTCCCCTTTGTTATCACTGAGGTGTTTCTGAGACAGAAGGGACCCTAGAGAGAGGGTGTACCAGCTGGGAATGGCCAGATCTCAAAGGGGACCCCTTCTAAACTGGAGGAGCTGGGCAGAAGTCTTCCCTCAGCAGACTGATGATCTGCTGCCTAGAAAGGCAAGTGGCAAGAACCGTTCCAGAACATCTGATGCCACCTTAGATCCGGTGGGGTACCCCACAGGAGTTTCATGATCTGATTCCCATGATTCATGAGCTGATGGATGGAAATGGAATGGAATGGAATGGAATGGAATGGAATGGAATGGAATGGAATGGAATGGAATGGAATGGAATAGAATAGAATAGAATGGAATGGAATGGAATGGAATAGAATAAGCCAAGTTGGAAGAGACCTTCAAGATCATCGCGTCCAACCCATCAACCAATCCAACACCACCTAAACAACTAACCCATGACACCAAGCACCCTGTCAAGTCTCCTCCTGAACACCTCCAGTGATGGGGCTCCACCACCTCCCCAGGCAGCCCATTCCAATGGGCAATCACTCTCTCTGTATAGAACTTCCTCCTGACATCCAACTTAAACCTCCCCTGGCACAGCCTGAGACTGTGTCCTCTTGTTCTGGTGCTGGCTGCCTGGGAGAAGAGACCAAACTCTGCCTGTCTACAACCTCCCTGCAGGTAGTCGTAGACAGCAAGAAGGTCTCCCCTGAGTCTCCTCTTCTCCAGGCTAAGCAACCCCAGCTCCCTCAGCCTCTCCTCACAGGGCTGTGTTCCAAACCCCTCCCCAGCTTTGTTGCCCTTCTCTGGACACCTTCCAGCAAGTCAACCTCCTTCCTAACCTGAGGAGCCCAGAACTGGACACAGGACTCAAGGTGTGGCCTAACCAGTGCAGTGTCCAGGGGCAGAATGACCTCCCTGCTCCTGCTGGCCACACTCTTCCTGATGCAGGCCAGGATGCCATTGGTCCTCTTGGCTGCCTGGGCACACTGCAGGCTCACGTTCAGCCTACCATCTACCAGTACCCCCAGGTCCCTCTCTGCCTGGCTGCTCTCAGCCACTCTGACCCCAGCCTGTAGCACTGCCTGGGGTTGTTGTGGCCAATGTGCAGCCCCTGGCACTTGGATGTGTTCAATCTCCTGCCCTTGGCCTCTGCCCATCTGTCCAGCCTGGCCAGGTCCCTCTGCAGAGCCTCTTCACCCTCCAGCAGATCAACTCCTGCCCCCAGCTTGGTGTCCTCTGCAAATTTACTGATGATAGACTCAATGCCCTCATCCAGATCATCAGTGAAGGTGTTAAAGAGCACAGGGCCCAGCACTGATCCCTGGGACACACCACTGGTGCCTGGCTGCCAGCTGGCTGTGGCACCATTCACCACCACGGTCTGGGCTGAGCTTCCAGTGAGTTCCTAACCCAACGTGGTGTGCTCCTGTCCCTGACTCCAGCTCTGCAAGTGTGCTGTGAGGCACTGTGGCTGAGGAGGTCGATCTCCTGCAGGGTTGGCAGGAAGAAGGAGAGACGTGGGCTGCAGTGAGTCCTCTTGCTAAGCTCTACCCCACCTCAGGAGGGAGGAAGGGCTGGTGGAAGCAGCATAGGAAAAGAGCTGGGCATGAGGAGAGATGAGGATCCAGTGGGTCATACCCAGCTCCTGGCAGCTGATGGCCAGACATCAGAACACTCAGCAAACCAGATCAGGTTTCCAGGGCTCACCCAGTCTCTTTAGATTGGTTTACAGTTTTCCCCAGATCCACTCTGGGCTTCAGTTAATTGCTGTTGGTTTTTTTTTACCTTGGATTATCTAGAATTATTATCTAGATTATTATCACTTGCTGAGATAAAGAGTGTGACAGATGGAACCCTGGTCCTGCAGTTTGGTTTTCAGGTGGTACTTAGGCCAGGAGCATCATTATCACAGTATCACAGTATCACCAAGGTTGGAAGAGACCTCAAAGATCATCAAGTCCAGCCTGTCACCACAGACCTCATGACTAAACCATGGCACCAAGTGCCACATCCAATCCCCTCTTGAACACCTCCAGGGATGGGAACACCTCCCTGGGCAGCACATTCCAATGGCTAACAACTCTCTCTGGGAAGAACTTTCTCCTCACCTCCAGCCTAAACTTCCTCTGGTGCAGCTTGAGACTGTGCCCTCTTGTTCTGGTGCTGCTTACCTGGGAAAAGAGACCAACCCCCACCTGGATATAAACACCCTTCAGATAGTTGTAGAAGGCAATGAGGTCACCCCTGAGCCTCCTCTTCTCCAGGCTAAGCAAGCCCAGTTCCCTCAGCCTCTCCTCACAGGGCTGTGTTCAAGGCCTCTCCCCAGCCTTGTTGCCCTTCTCTGGACACGTTAAAAATGCTAGCTCTGCGCATCCACAGTGTGTGCCAAGCCCAAGAGCTGCAGCATGAAGGCTGTCACCCAGAGGGGACTGGAGCTATTTTTCAACATAGCCACAATTTTTACCACCTTGCACCTTCATGTTTCTGTGATCTCTTCTTACAGGCCTTTGGGGGAAACCCTGAGATGGAGTTTTTTTCATGATCTTCTACCATCAGCTCCAGGATTTGCTGGGGCGAGCTGCGAGGTGTTGGCAAACAGTAGGAACAGTGAAAGAACACTCACTTGGCTGCTTGCTGCTGTGGGAGTGCAGGGATAATGTGTCTACTTGCCTGGATTATAGAAAATTGCTCTCCTCCTGCAGATGATGAGCAAAATTGGTCACTTAATTCTGAAGGACACAGAGAGAAAAGGTGACAGCAATTACTTCAATGTCATGGCAACGCATGCCGGTGCTGTGAGGAGCTCAACATCTCCTTGCTGCAGTCCTCCCTCCCTCACAAACAAACAAACAAACAAAACAAAGCAAACCAAAACAAAACCCACATGTATTTTGTTGGCAGCAGTTTAGCCCTGAGTTTTCCTGGGAGCAGTTCTCCTGGGGGAAGCATTACCCGTGCTACCAGGAGGTAAGGGAGTATCTCCATCCAGACCCCATTTTGAGCAGCTGCCTCTGCCCTGCCCAACCCAGAATTACTATCACCAAGCATCTGACAGCACCTCCCTGCCTGCTTTTTAATATCCTCCCCCAGGCATGGAGCTTTTTTAACAGAGGAACCTCTGCAAGAGCAGAGGAGCAGCATTTTGGGCCATCTTGGCAGCCGTCTCCTGCTACCAAGATCCAGAAGGGGCTTTGCTGCGATGTGATGATGGCCAGCGTGGGTGTGGAGGCTCAGGCTCTTGGCTTCTCCGTGTGAGAGTGGATGTAAATTATTTTGTGCTCCCCAAGCTAATGGTATGGGAATAAAATCCTTACAGGCAGTAAATTAGGCTGGGTCTCCAGGATCTACAACTCACCCTCCCAAAAATCTTCTCCCTCTCTCTCTCTCTCTTGCCTTCGGTCTGGGTGGAGTATGGGTGGATTCCCAATGATATCATGGAAGGATGTGGGTTTGCCTGCGAATTCCTGTGTCTTCTCCTGAGCTAATTTCACTCTTTGTTTACTCTTATCAGGACTTCTGCAGCCAAGAACTAATTAGCAAGCACTGACTTAGTACATGGAGGTCCTACCAGTTCAAGGCATTGTACGCACACAAAGCCAAGAAGATCTGCACAAATATTTTAAAGGAAACCATTAGTAAGCACTAGTATTAGTTTAAAAAAAAAAAAAAAAAAAAAAAAGTAAAGGAAACAAAAAAATCATGTAATTATACCAGCAGAAATAAACACTGAAGTGGGGAACATCTCTCCAGCTTCCCTGTGCAAAGCGAGCAGTGGTAGTGGTTAGGAAGCAGATCATAGGAAGCAGAGCACAGAATCCTGTTAGGGGCTGGAAGGGACCCTCTAGAGATCATCCAGTCCAATCCCCCCCTGTCAAAGTAGGATCACCCAGGGCAGGTCACACAGGAACACATCCAAATGGGTCTTGAAATTCTCCAGAGAAGAAGACTCCACAAACTCTCTGGGCAGCCTGCTCCAGTGCTTTGTTACCCTCACAGCAAAGAAGGTTCTCCTCACGCTGGGAGAAGTTTCTCTGCATGTTGAGATGGTTTAGTAAGGGTTTGGGCATCTGGTTTTGGCTTGCTGAAGAGCTTTTCTACTGGCCTCCACCATGCCTGGTACCTGGATAAACTAGGTCACAGAGTCACAGGGACTTCTGGGGACTTCTGGCTTTTGCTCTTCTGGCCAGGAAGGCCAGTGGTCTTCCAGGGTGCATTAAAAAGAGAGTTGTCAGCAGGTTGAGGGAGGTTCTCCTCCCCATCTACCCTGCTCAGCGAGGCCACATCCAACAGCCTGTGCCCAGTTCTGCACTCCTTAGTTTAACAGCGACAAGGAACTACTGGAAAGAGTCCAGTGGAGGCTACAAAGTTGCTGAGGAGACTAGAGCTTCTCTGTAAGGAAGAAAAGCTGAGAGACCTGGAGCTGTTTAGCCTAGAGGAGAGCAGCCTGACAGGGGATCTTCTCAATGCACATGACTAGTGATGGGGTGGTGAGCTCCAAGCCAGGTTAGACCCATTTCAGAAGACCTCTCTCCCATTAATGACCACCCAGTTCCCTGGAGAAGTGAAAGAGGGAGTTGTTAGCCATTGGAATGTGCTGCCCAGGGAGGTGGTGGAGTCACTGTCCCTGGAGGTGTTCAAGAGAGGATTGGACGTGGCACTTGGTGCCATGGTTTAGTAGTCATGAGGTCTTGGGTGACAGGTTGGACTTAATGATCTTTGAGGTCCTTTCCAACCTTATTGATTCTATGATTCTATGATTCTATGATCATCTAGACAGACTGCCTGAGGCTATGGATCTCAGCTTGGATCAGCAATGGTGTGGCCAGCAGGAGTAGGGCAGGGGTTGTCCCTCTGTGCCCAGCACTGGTGAGGCCACACCTCAAATCCTGGTCCAGTTCTGGGCTCCTCACTCCAAGAAGCACATTGAGGGGCTGGAGTGTGTCCAGATTAGGGAAGTGAAGCTGGTGAAGCATCTGGAGAACAGAGCTGGGGAGGAGCAGCTGAGGGAGCTGGGGCTGTTCAGCCTGGAGAACAGGAGGCTGAGCAAAAACCTTCTGTCTCTCTGCAACCCTCATGAAAGGAGGCTGGAGCTAGGTGGGGGCTGATTTCTTCTCTTTAAGGAGCAAGGGATTGGAGAAGAGGAAATGGCCTCGGGTTGCACTAGAGAAGGTTTAGGTTGGACATGAGGAACAATTTCCCCCCTGAATGGGTTATTGAGGCCTGGACCAGGCTGCCCAGAGCAGTGGCGGAGTGCCCATCCCTGGAGAGTTTGAAAGCTGTGGTGCTGAGTGACATGGCTTAGTAGTGGACTTGACAGTGCTGGGTTAATGATTGGACTTGATGACCTTAAAGATCTCTTCCAAGCAAAACCCACTCTGTGATTCTGTGATTTATTTATTTATTGCTTTGGTGTTTGCTTTTGCTTTGCTTTGCTTTTAAGGCAGGATAAGCAGCACCCTGAACAGACTGATACTGTATGGCACAGCATTCAAGCAGCAGACTTGAAGTGAGACTCACAGAGGTTATTTGCTTCCTCTGTCAGCTAAAATAAACAAAGCTTGTGCAGATTAAGTGCTGTGCAATGAAGGCAGCATTGTAGGCTGTGCTCCCCTGCAGACCCTTTACATTTCCCAGATAAGATACTGGGCAGTGAGGGCTGATGAACCACAGACTTTCACATGCAACTACTACCAGCTACTACCCCTGCTAAAAATATCACCTAGCTATACTTGCTAAAATAAACATTTATATGCAGAGATAATCCCCAAGCTTCAGTGCAGGAACCAACCACTGCTGGACAACTGTTGGAGTAAGCTGTGCCAGGAAGCATGGGCAGGCAGCTTGCTTGTTGTAAGTTCTCTTCTGGCATCTTGAGGGTGATGAGGACATGGAGCATCTCTGAGGAGGAAAGCCTGAGAGACACCTGGGGCTATTGAGCCTGGAGAAGAGCAGCCCCAGAGGGGGTCTGAGCAATGCTCAGCAAGAGATAAAGGACCTGTGGGGGGCAAGAGGTTGGGACCAGACTCTGCTTAGTGGTGCCCAGGGACAGGACAAGGACCAATGGGCACAATGTGGAACCCAACAATGTGCCCTCAGGGACAAGAAGGCAAATGGCCTCCCGGGGTGCATTAAGAAGAGTGTGGCCAGCAGGTCATGGGAGGTTCTCCTGCCCCTCTACTCTGCCCTAGTGAGGCTACATCTGGGGGATTGTGTCCAGTTTTGAGTTGTACAGTTCAAGAGACACAGCAAACTACTGGAGAGAGGCCAGCAAAGGATGTGAAGATGCTGAAGGGCCTGATGCATCTCTGTGAGGAGCAAAGGCTGAGAGCCCAGCCCTGAGGCTGGAGAAAAGGAGCCCCAGAGGGGATCTGAGCAATGCTCATCAAGAGATAAAGGACCTGTGGGGGGGCAGGAGGTTCCACCTGAACAGGAGGAGAAACTTCTTTGTTGTGAGGGTGCTGGAAGTCTGGAGCAGGCTGCCCAGAGAGGTTGTGGAGTCTCCTTCCCTGGAGAGCTTCCAACCCCCTCTGGGCATTGTGCTGCTGGGCAAGCTGCTGTGGGTGCCCTGCTGGAGCAGGGGGGTTGGACTGGATCATCTCCAGAGGTCTCTTCCAAAGTCTAGTACTCTGTGATTCTGTGAGTAATAACAACCCACCCAGGAACCTGGCAGCAAGCAAGGTAACAGCCTGGTAAACTGAGGCAGGGATGACTCATGGGTGAGTGGCGGCATCAGGGGAGGCCAGCTGAGCACGAAGGGCAGTGGGAGGAGATGGTAGTGGGGAAAACCACAATGCTCAGCAAAACATAAAGGGTGGGGGGCAAGAGGATGGGGCCAGACTCTTTTCAGTGGTGCCCAGGGACAGGACAAGGGGAAATGAGTTTAAAAAAAACCCTAACTAGAACACAAGAAGTTTCACCTGAGCATGAGGAGAATCTTCTTTACTATGGGGGTCCCAGATCCCTGAAGCAGGCTGCCCAGAGAGGTTGTGGAGTCTCTTTCTCTGGAAACATTCCAAACCCGTCTGACCATTGTGCTGCTGGGCAAGCTGCTGTGGGTGACCCTGCTTTAGCAGGGGGCTTGGGCTGGATGATCTCCAGAGGTCCCTTCCCAAACCCCACCATGATGGGATTCTGGGATCACACCCCAACTATTGACAGCAGTTGAGACACATCAGCAAGTGGAGGCAAATCCAGAGTGCCTGTCCCAAAACAAAGAGGCAAGCAAGCCAACAAAAAGTGGAGAGATGGGTTTTATTTCTTAATTGATATTAATTAGGAGAAAGTCATTAATAAATGGTTTCACATCATCATTTTGATGCCAGTCAAAGGCACTGGACTGAAATAATGGGAGCCTTATTTCATCTTAGGACACTAAATGAAAAACAAGCCTTGGAAAGAAGCTGCTGAAGCCAGCTGAAGTCATCAGCTGCACCACTCCTCAAGACTCTATGATCCTATGAGACCCTTCATCACACTGATCTTCTTCTTTGAATATCTTTTTTTCCCCAGAATGGACTGAATTTAGCCATAATAACATAATACTGGGTTCAAAGAAGATCACAGTATCACAGTATCACCAAGGTTGGAAGAGATCATTGAGTCCAAGCTGTCACCACAGACCTCATGACTAGACCATGGCACCAAGTGCCACATCCAATCCCCTCTTGAACACCTCCAGGGCTGGGGACTCCACCACCTCCCTGGGCAGCACATCCCAATGGCTAACAACTCTCTCTGGGAAAAACTTTCTCCTCACGTCCAGCCTAAACCTCCCCTGGCACAGCTTGAGACTGTGTCCTCTTGTTCTGGTGCTGGCTGCCTGGGAGAAGAGACCAACCCCCCACCTGGCTATAACCACCTTTCAGGTAAGAAGCAAAGAGCAATGAGGTCACCCCTGAGCCTCCTCTTCTCCAGGCTAAGCAACCCCAGCTCCCTCAGCCTCTCCTCACAGGGCTGTGCTCCAGACCCCTCCCCAGCCTTGTTGCCCTTCCCTGGACACCTTCAAGTCTCTCAATGTCCTTCTTAAACTGAGGGGCCCAGAACTGGACACAGGACTCAAGGTGTGGCCTAACCAATGCAGAGCACAGGGCAGAATGACCTCCCTGCTCCTGCTGGCCACACTGTTCCTGATGCAGGCCAGGATATCTTTGGCCTTCTTGGCCACCTGGGCACACTGCTGGCTCATGTTTAGGCAGCTGTTGATCAAGCACCCCCAGGTCCCTCTCTGTTTGGCAGCTCTCCAGCCACTGATCCAAAGCACCTTGGAAACACCACTGAAGTGCCCCTGGTAAACATTTCCTTGTCAAGGCCCAAAACCACAACTGAGTTAGGCAAGGTGGAGCCAGATATGGAATCACAGAGTCACAGAATGGTTTGGGTGAGAAGAGACCTCCAAAGATCATCTAATGCAGCCCCTGTGCCATGAGCAGGCACATCTCTGGCTACAGCAGGTCCTTCACAGCCCCATCCAACCTGACCTGGGGTGTTTCCAGGCATGGAGCATCTCCCATCTCTCTGGGAAGACTGGGACAGGCTTTCACCACCCTCAGTTTCAAACATTTCTTCCTTCTCTCCACTCTGAGTCTCCCTCTTTGAGTTCAAACCATCACCCCTTGTCCTGTCACAACAGGCCCAGAGAAAAAGTCTGTGCCCAGCTTTCTTCTAGGCTCCTTGAAGTCCTGCAAGGCCACCAGAAGGTCTCCCCGGAGCCTTCTCTTCTCCAGGCTGACCAAGCCCAACTCTCTCAGCCTGGAGCTTCCCAGCAGAGCCCTTCCAACCTTCACATCATTGTTGTGGTCCCATCTGGATCAACATCAACAGGTCTGTATCTCTCCTTATCTTAGAATCATAGAATCACAGAATCAACCAGACTGGGAAAGACCTTAGAGATCTAGTCCAACCTATTACATAATACCTAACACCTCCTGACAACTATACCCTGGCTACAAGTGCCACATCCAAGCCTTTCTTGAACACCTTCAGGGATGGTGGCTCCACCACCTCCCTGGGCAGCACATTCCAATGGCAAATCTCTCTTTCTGGGAAGAACTTTCTCCTCACCTCCCCTGGCACACCTTGAGACTGTGTCCTCTTGTTCTGCTGCTGGGTGCCTGGGAGAAGAGACCAACCCCCACCTGGCTACAACCTGCCTTCAGGGAGTTGGAGAGAGCAGGAAGGTCTCCCCTGAGCCTCCTCTTCTCCAGGCTAAACAACCCCAGCTCCCTCAGCCTCTCCTCACAGGGCACAATGACCTCCCTGCTCCTGCTGGCCACGCTGTTCCTGATGCAGGCCAGGATGCCATTGGCCTTCTTGGCCACCTGGTCATCTAGCAGCTCTCTAGTGTATCACCAACCTCAGTGCAAGAAAAAACCAAAAGCCTTCCTTCTCATTAAAATCTCCTCTCTTTTAGATTCAAACCGTCACCTCTTGTCCTCTCAGTACAATATGCTGCAGTGTTCATTCTTTTGGATCAACCTTAGGAATCCACCATCTCAGATAGTTCAGATGAAATGCAGGCATAAGCTCTCTTAAACTACTTCTGACACTGTTCTGCTGCACATTTTTGCATGCTTGGGGTGGAAACCATAGAATTGCCAGGGTTGGAAGGGACCTCAAGGATCGGCCAGTTCCAACCCCCCTGCCATGGGCAGGGACACCTCACACTGCAGCAGGTTGCTCGCAGCCACCTCCAGCCTGGCTGCAAACACCTCCAGGGATGAGGCTTCCACCACCTCCCTGGGTAACCTGTGCCAGGCTCTCACCACCCTCATGGGGAAGAACTTCTTTCTAATGTCCAATCTGAATCTCCCCACTTCTGGTTTTATTCCATTCCCCCAGTCCTATCCCTCTCCCTCCTTCTTGTAGCCCACTTCAGGTGCTGGAAAGCTGCTCTGAGGTCTCTCCAGACCTTTCTCTCCTCCAGGCTGCACACCCCCAGCTCCCTCAGCCTGTCCTCATAGCAGAACTGCTCCAACAACCTGATCATTTTCATGGCCCTGCTCTGGCTCCACTCCATCAGCTCCATGTCCTTCCTGTATTGAGGGCTCCAGAGCAGGACACAGCACTCCAGGTGAGGTCTCAGCAGAGCAGAGCAGAGTGGCAGAATGCCCTCTCTCCATCTGCTGGCAACGCTGCTTTGGATGCAGCCCAGGATGTGATTTGCCTTCTGTGCTGCAAGCTCACACTGCCTGCTCCTGTCCAGCTTCTCCCCCACCAGCACCCCCAAGTCCTTCTCCTCAGGGCTGCTTTCTATCACCTCCTCCCCCAGCCTCTACTGACAGTGAGGATTGCTCCAGCCCAGCTGCAGGACCTTGCCCTTGCTCTTGTTGCACCTCATGAGGTTCAGCTGGGCACCACCTCCCCAGCCTGCCCAGGTCCCTCTGGCTGCCATCCTGTCCCTCTGGTGTATTGGCAGCACCACTCAGCTTGGTGTCAGCTGCACACTGCTGAGGGTGCCTGCACCCCCCTGCCTCTAGCAGTGATGAAGACATTAAAGAGCACAGGTCCCAGGTCCTGCTGCAAAAGAGGATCTGATGCCCCACAGCCACACTGCAAGCCAGGGTGGACAGGAGCAGCAGTGCCTGTCCTTCATGGCATCCCTGCTGGTCACTCACAGTCAGGTAAGCCAGGTCACATCTACATCTTTGCTTCTGTCACACTCTGATCCCCACAAAAGAACCCCAAAACATGGCAGCCATGCTATGTCACCAGTGGGGGCAAGGCTCAGCCTAACTCCTGCTGGATGCCACCAGTGGGAGGCGAAGAGGAAAGGGATTTAAGTCAGACAATCTAGGGGGAATGACCCAGGAGCTGGGGACTGTGGCACAGGAGAGTGGGACAACATTTGCAAGCCACTGGCCAGGCAGAGGAGATGTGGATCTGTTGCAGGGGAGCTGCAAAGGGGAGGATCAGAGGCAGGTGGAATAGTTGACTTTCCAGACAAAGGAAAGGCTGCAAATCCCTTTGGCTGGGATGTGTTGTGCTGAGGAAGAGAGCAGCTTCTTCCTCCAGCAGGCCAACCAATGCCTTAGGCACTGCACACTGTGGAGCTTCAGGCTGCCCAGAGAGGTGCTGCATCCCTGGAAGCCTTCCAGCTCAGGCTGTCTGGGGCTGTGAGCAGCCTGCTCTGCTTGGAGATGTCTCTGCTGCCTGCAGAGAGCTTGGACTGGCTAAGGTTCAAGGTCCCTCCTAACCCAAACTTGCTGTGCTGCTGTGATGGATGAGATGGGAAATAGGGGTGTCTCTAACTGGTGACTGTTCTGAAACCTCTGGGGGAGGAGGGGGAGACAACTCCTCTCTGCAGATAACTACTTGCTGCTTCCAACCAGTTCTTCTAATCTGCCTCTAGACCCCAGGCCACATCCCCACTGCCTCCTAGACCCTGAATCCATGCTCTGCACAACGTGGCAACACCTGGGGCCCAGGGGGACTGGGGAGAAAGCAGCACTGGAGTCCCAGTGTTGCCAAGCTTATCCCTGATCTCTGCTGGGAAGGATTGAGCTTCAGAGGGGATTTCTCAGCTCCTGAAAGTTGGGCAGCCACACTCCAGGGCTGTGTCCTTCTCCAGCAGCAGCTGCTAGCCCAGCAAGAGGACCCTGCAGTGGCACTGCTGTGCAGAGCACTTTGCCACCAGGAGGAACCCACAATTCTGCTGATAAAATCCAACAAAATGACCCCAAATCCCCCTGCCCCTTTTTATTTAATGGCAGAAGGAAATAGTTGTAAAGGGGTTGGGAGAACAGGAGGGGAAAACAAGAGGGAAAGGGCCAGCTTCTGTGTTTCCTATTGCTAGCAGGTAGGGGTGTAACTTTGCAGTTCCTTCCTTTTTCATGGGGGAGGTCACAGCCCTAACATCATTTAGGTGTCTTCTGCCAGGATTTATTGCAGTGGCCTGGCCAGATGCTCTGTGGAGCTGCTTGCTCTCCTTCAAACACCAGCCATGTCCTCACAGGCTGCTGTGATAGCAGTCAGTGCTTCCCATGGCCTTTTCCAAGGAGCATTCCCACTGCAGTTAGTGGGGATTGTGTCCAGCCAGAGGCTGGGGTCAGCTGTAGAAGGGAACTCAGGGTGTTTGTGGGTGGGGTGCTGAGGATCAGTGCTATTTCTGCAGCTTGGCATCCAATGATTCAGTGATCAGAAAGGCCCTTCCATAAAGCCCTGACCTGTGGATTGTAGGCTGTGGCAGTCACACTGTGCCACAGGCTGCTTTAGGGAACAAGGTTTTGATTTCTTACCCTCAAACACTAACCAAATTCTCGCAGAATCACAGAAACATTCAGCTTGGGAAAGACTCTCAGGATCAGCAAGTCCAACCCAGAGCCCTGCTTGACAAGGCTCACCCCTAAGCCATATGCCCAAGCACCACATCCAAACCACCCTGAAACACATCCAGGGTTGCTGGCTCCACCACCTCCCTGGGCAGCACATTCCAAAGCCTGACCACTCTTGCTGGGAAAAAGTTCTTCCTGAGCTCAGTCCAAACCTGCCCTGCTGCTCTTGCCTCTTGTTCTATCACTAATCACCTGTGAGATGAGACCAGCACCAACCTCTCCACAACCTCCTTTCAGCTGCTTGTAGACAGCCAGGAGGTCTCACCTCAGCCTCCTCTCTTTCACACTAACCATCCCCAGCTCCTTCAGTCTCTCTTCATCAGATTTATTCTCCAGGCCCTTCACAGCTTCCTTGCCCTCCTCTGCCCTGGCTCCAGCACCTCCACATCTCTCCTGTGTTTGGTGCCCAAAACTGGACCCAGCAGTGGGGCTGTGGCCTCCCCAGAGCTGAGTGCCAGGGGGCAATCCCCTCCCTGCTCCTGTTGGCCACAGCATTGCTGATCCCAGCCAGGAAGCCTTTGGCTTTCTTGCCCACCTGGGCACACTACTGGCTCTCCTTCAGCTGCTGGTCCATTAGGACCCCCAGGTCCCTTTCTGCCAGGCAGCTTTCCAGCCACCCTGCCCCAAGCCTGTGGCATTGCTTGGGGTTGTTGTGACCCAAGTGCAGGAGCTGGCACTTGGCCTTGCTGAAGCTCATTTCATATGACAACTTTCTGGATGATCCTTTATACTGCATTCCTATGGGAGCATAACCCTAACCCTAATGGCATCCTATCTGTATGATAACATTTGGGGCTCTCTGTGTGATACTCTCCTATCATGTGCTGAAGAGGGAGCTGAGAAGATCAGAGAATAGTTTGGGTTGGAAGGGACACTGAACTGACCTCTTGTACCACTTACCCCCTGCAGTAAGCAGGGACATCCTCCACTAGAGCAGGCTGCTCAGAGCCCCATCTTGGAATGCTTCCAGGGATGAGGCTTCTGCCACCTTCCCTGAGCAGCCTGGGCCAGTGTCTCAGCACCCTCATCACAGAACATTTCTTCCTCCTCTCCAGTCTGACTCTCCCTCTTTTAGGTTTAAACCCTCACCCCTTGGCCTGTCACAACAGGGCCCTTGTGAAGGGTCTGTCCCCACCCTTCTTACAGTCCCCCTTTAAGATTTGATGCCTGCAAATAATTAACTGGTGCTCCAAAAAACCAGGGCAGTTGCAGACGTGATATCTTTTGTCTGTAAGGCTACAGTGAGCTAGAACCACAGAATCAGAATTGTCAGGGTTGGAAGGGACCTCAGCCAGTGCCAACCCCCCTGCCATGGGCAGGGACACCTCACACTGCAGCAGGTTGCTCACAGCCACCTCCAGCCTGGCTGCAAACACCTCCAGGCAGGAGGCTTCCACCACCTCCCTGGGCAACCTGTGCCAGGCTCTCACCACCCTTGTGGGGAAGAACTTCTTCCTAACATCCAATTTGAATCTCCCCTCCTCTAGCTTGGATCCATCCCCCCAGTCCTATCACTCCCTGACACCCTCAAAAGTCCCTCCCCAGCAAGAGGAGAGGAGAGGAGAGGAGAGGAGAGGAGAGGAGAGGAGAGGAGAGGAGGAGAGGAGAGGAGAGGAGAGGAGAGGAGAGGAGAGGAGAGGAGAGGAGAGGAGAGGAGAGGAGAGGAGAGGAGAGGAGAGAGGAGAGGAGGAGGAGAGGAGAGGAGAGGAGAGGAGAGGAGAGGGAGAGGAGAGGAGAGGAGAGGAGAGAGGTATAGATAAAAGTGGATATATCCTATAGCACTTCTGGAGGAATGAAATCACAGATTTAGGGTAAAAGTAACAAAGGTGCTAGCATGATGCAGAAGTTTATTTCCCAATTTAAAAGAAATTATCTAAATAGATAAAAACCCTACAGTCTAGACTGGAAGTCTGGAGCCAAGAAATTCCTCTGGTCACTTTGTTGGGATGAGGAGACCAGCTCACCCACAATGAGCTCAGAAAGTGTCTGTTTGTTGTGTGTGTCATAGGAAGGACCCTCTAGAGGTCATCCATCCCAACCCCCCTGCAGTCAGCAGGGGCATCCCCAACCACAGCAGGTTTCTCACAGCCCCATCAAGCCTGACCTTGAGTGGTTCCAGGGATGGGGCCTCCACCACTTCCCCGGGCAACCTCTTTCAGTGTTCCATCACCCTGCTCTAGTTTCAAACCACTGCCCCTTGTCCTAGTGCTACACACCCTTGGAAGCATTCCCTCACCAAGCTTTCTCATAGCCCCTTAAGGTACTGGAAGGCTGCTCTAAGGTCTCCTCAGAGCCTTCTCTTCTCCAGGCTTAACAGACCCAACTCTTTCAGCCTGTCCTTGTAGCAGAGGTGCTCGTGGCCCTCCTCTGGCTCTACTCCTTCAGGTCTATATCTTTCCTGTGTTGAGTGCTCCAGGGCTGGACACAGCACTCCAGGTGAGGTCACACCACAGCAGAGCAGAGCAGAATCACCTCTCTCAAACTTCTGGCCATGCTTCTTTCAATGCAGCCTTATGGGCTGCAAGTGTACATCGTTGTCTCATGGCCAGCTTTGCACCCACCAGCAACCCAAAGCCCTTTTCCACAGGGCTGCTCTCCTCTCTGTTAGGATCTCAGGTAGTGATAGGACTAGGGGGAATGGAATGAAGCTGGAGGTGGGGAGATTCAGGCTGGAGGTGAGGAGGAAGTTCTTCCCCATGAGAGTGGTGAAGCCCTGGAATGGGTTGTGCAGGGAGGTGGTTGGGGCTCTGTCCCTGGAGGTGTTTAAGGCCAGGCTGGATGAGGCTCTGGCCAGGCTGATGTAGTATGGGGTGTCCCTGCCCATGGCAGGGGGGTTGGAACTAGATGATCCTTGTGGTTCCTTCCAACCCTGACCGATACTATGATACTGTGATTCTATCCCACCTCCATCTGGTTGCAGAAGTACAATTCTGCTGCTGACTGCTCTAAATGTAAACAAAACCATTTCCTGCCCTACCCATCTTCACCTGGAGGATTAAATCTGCCTCTTTTTTTTCCAATAAATAAATAAATAGCCCAGGACTATTCACCTGGACCCACATCTGACTGCTGCTTGCACCAATGACCAAGCCAGAAAGAAGGCTGACTAGGCAAGGGGAGGAACTGGGGGAAGAGCAACTGATGTCGTATACCGGAGCTGAGCAAAGCCTTCGACACTGTCCCACACCACATCCCGGTCTCCAGGCTGGTGACACATGGGTGTGATGGGTGACCACTAGATGGATAAGGAACTGGCTTGATGGCTGCACCCAAAGAGTGGCTGTCCATGGCTCCATGTCCCAGTGGAGGCCAGGGACAAGCAGAGTCCCTCAGGGATCAGTCCTGGGACCAGGCTTGGTCAACATCTTTGTGGGTGCCATGGACAGTGGCACTGAGTGCACCCTCAGCAAGTTTGCTGATGACACCAAGCTGTGTGGTGCAGCAGACAGCTGGAGGGAAGGGATCCATCCAGAGGGAGCTGGACAGGCTGGAGAGGTGGGCACAAGCCAACCTCAGGAGGTTCAACAAGAGCAAGGGCAGGGTCCTGCAGCTGGGTGGAGGCAATGCCAGGCACAAATGCAGGCTGGGCAGGGACTGGCTGGAAAGCAGCCCTGAGGAGAGAGACTTGGGGGTGCTGGGGGAGGAGAAGCTCACCAGGAGCTCTCAGTGTGCACTTGCAGCCTGCAAAGCCAATCAGATCCTGGGCTGCATCAGGAGAAGTGTGGCCAGCAGGGCAAGGGAGGTGATCCTCCCCCTCTGCTCAGCTCTGGGGAGATCCCACCTGGAGTCCTGCCTCCAGTTCTGGAGCCCCTATTACAAGAGGGATGTGGAGGGGCTGGAAGGTGTCCAGAGAAGGGCCAGGAGGATGAGCAGAGGGCTGGAGCACCTCTCCTATGAGGACAGACTGAAGGAGTTGGGGCTGTTCAGTCTGGAGAAGAGAAGGCTCTGAGGTGGCCTCATTGTGGCCTTCCAGGATCTGAAGGGGGCTCCAGGAAGGCTGGGGAGGGACTGCTCAGGATCTGAGGGAGTGATAGGACTAGGGGGAATGGAATGAAGCTGGAGGTGGGGAGATTGAGGCTGGAGGGGAGGAGGAAGTTCTTCCCCATGAGAGTGGTGAAGCCCTGGAATGGGTTGTGCAGGGAGGTGGTAGGGGCCCTGTCCCTGGAGGTGTTTAAGGCCAGGCTGGATGAGGCTCTGGCCAGGCTGACGTAGTGTGGGTTGTCCCTGCCCATGGCAGGGGGGTTGAAATTAGATGATCCTTGTGGTCCCTTCCAACCCTGACTGACACTGTGATACTATGATACTAAGAGGCACTCTGTAAGTCCTCTGTGACCAGAGCCCCAGGAGGCATTATGACAGAGTGGCACATTTTCATATGTCCTTTGATCCTGGTTCAGATGCCACCCACATCACTCCATGAACAAGCTATGGATGAACAAAGGATGGACCACTCTTGGGTTCACAGAAGATGAAGCATGTGCCAGCAGGCAAAAGCAAGCCAGAAATCAGAGATTAATATTCTGGTAGCTAGTACTGTGTCCATCATGACAGGGGACTTGGTGATGGATGTGTCACCTGCAGTGAGAAACTCCAGGAAAGATGGAGAGGGACTATTTAGAAGGGCTTGTGGTGACAGAACAAGGGCAAATGGCTTCAAACTAGAGCAGGGTAGATTTAGGTCAGACATTAGGAAGAAGTTCTTTACTATCAGGATGGTGAGACACGGTAGAAGTTGTGGATGCCTCATCCCTGCAAGGCCTGAAGAGCAGGATGGATGAGGCTCTGAGCACTCTGGTCTGGTGGGAGGTGTCCCTCCCTGCCCATGGCAGTGAGGTGGGAACTGGATGATCTTTAAGGTCCCTTCCAACTCAAGTCTCTCTGTGACTGTACAATTTTGAAGCTAACAGCTTCCCTTGAGCTCCTCTCATTGCTCTGTACCATGCACTGCCATCACTCCCAGGTGGCCAAGAAGGCCAATGGCATCCTGGCCTGCATCAGGAAGAGTGTGGCCAGCAGGAGCAGGGAGGTCATTCTGCCCTGTGCTCAGCACTGGTTAGGCCACACCTTGAGTCCTGTGTCCAGTTCTGGGCTCCTCAATTTAAGAAGAAGGACATTAAGACTCTTGAAGGTGTCCAGAGAAGGGCAACGATGCTGGGGAGGGGTCTGGAGCACAGCCCTGTGAGGAGAGGCTGAGGGAGCTGGGGTTGCTTAGCCTGGAGAAGAGGAGGCTCAGGGGAGACCTTCTTGCTCTCTCCAACTCCCTGAAGGTAGGTTGTAGCCAGGAAGGGGTTGGTCTCTTCTCCCAGGCAGCCAGCACCAGAACAAGAGGACACAGTCTCAAGCTGTGCCAGGGGAGGTTTAGGCTGGAGGTTAGGAAGTTCTTCCCAGAGAGAGTTGTTAGCCATTGGAATGTGCTGCTCAGGGAGGTGGTGGAGTCCCCATCCCTGGAGGTGTTCAAGAGGAGATTGGATGTGGCACTTGAAGCCATGGTTTAGTTAGTCATGAGGTGT
Organism: Melanerpes aurifrons; assembly: GCA_011125475.1. NCBI lineage: Eukaryota > Metazoa > Chordata > Aves > Piciformes > Picidae > Melanerpes > Melanerpes aurifrons. Next base: position 1,729,212 of record WWNC01000097.1, read on the forward strand.
TGGCTGACAGGTTGGACTTGATGATCTCTGAGGTCTTTTCCAACCTTATGGATTCTATGATTCTATGATTCATGGACATCTCCTTCTGACCCACTCCCACCAGGATGACTGGACCTAATACTATATGGTGAAGTGACCAGAGGAGATAGTGATAGGTGTCCTTCCTACATGCCACTTCCCACCAGGCCTAGAGGGGATCATCCTACTTTATGTTATGATCAGCAGGGGTCATTCATCTGCATCTCTGCTCTGAAGCCACAGCAGACTTTTTGCCAATCACTAATAGAGACTAAACAAACACAGCCAAACAGTGTCATCTATCTGGTGTGGTGAGTAATTATGAGGGATTCCTCTTTAAATAGATGCTTAAGTAAATATAGAAATATCACTTTACAAGTGCTGGCTGGAGAAGGGGTTTGGGGAATTGCAAAGGAGGGACACCTCACATGCATCTAGGACCCTACACTGATGCCTAGCACAATGGAATGCATTTTGGCCTTTATTGTCACATGTGTGTTCCCTTCAATTCACCACACTCAAGAGGGAAAAGTGCTTTTTACATTCCTGAAGCTTCATTGGTGAAAAAATGACCTTCCCACTGAATGTTTTCCTGCCAGTGTGCAAGCCTCCCAAGGAGGCTGCTGGAGGGAGTTTGTGCAGGGTGATGGAGGGTTATAAATCACAGAATCACAGAATGGCTCAGGTTGGAAGGGACCTCAGAGATCACCTGCTCCAACCTCCACACCATGCCCAGGGACGCCTCTCAACCAGACTCAGCTGCTCAAGGCTTCATCCAGCCTGGTCTTGGACACCACCAGAGAGGAGGCAGTCACAGCCTCCCTGAGCAGCCTGTTCCAGAGTCTCAGCACCCTGGTACTGAGGAACTTCTTCCTCAGATCCAGTCTAACCCTGCTCTTTCTCAGCTTAAAAGCATTCCTCCTTCTCCTATCACTAGATACTCATGAAAAGTCCTCTGCAGCCTTCCTGCAGGATCCCTTCAGGTACTGGAAGGCAGCTCCAAGGTCCCTTCAGAGTTTTCTCCTCTCCAGCTCCCTCAGCCTGTCCTTACAGCAGAGCTGCTCCAGCCATTCATTCATGTCTGTGACCCTCCTCTGGCCTCACTCCAGCAGCTCTGGATCCTTCTTCTGCTGTGGACACCAGAACTGGAGGCAGGATTGGAGGTGAGGTCTCACAAGAGTAGAGGGGAAGAACCACCTCTCCTGAAAAGCAGCTGTGCAATCCTTCTGTGTCTGACTTGGAATGACAGAACAGTTTTGGTAGGAAGAGACCTTTAAGATCATCAAGTCCAACTGTTAGCACTGCCAAGTGACCACTAAACCACATCCCTCAGTACCACATCTACATGAAATCCCTCCAGGGATGGGGGCTCCACCACTGTCCTGGGCAGCGTGCTCCAGGCCTTTCTGGAAGAAATTGTTCCTCATGTCCAGCCTAAACCTTCCTTTGTGTAACTTGAGACCATTTCCTCTTGTTCTAGCACTTGTTACTTAGGAGAAGAAATCAGCCCCCACCTGGCTCCATCCTCCCTTCAGGGAGCTGTAGAGAGCCAAGAGGTCTCCCCTCAGCCTCCTTTCCTTCAGGTTGAACAACCCCACCTCCCTCAGCTGCTCCTCACAACACTTGTGCTCTGGACCCTTCCCCAGCTTCATTGCCCTTCTTTGGGCACACTTCATCACCTCAGTGTCCTTCTTGGGGTGAGAGGCTCAAAACTGAACCCAGGATTTGAGGTGTGGCCTCACCAGTGCCAAGTAAAGGGGGGCAACCTCTGCCCTGGTCCTGCTGGCCACCCTGTTTCTAGAGGATAGATCTGGGTTTGTTAATGACCCTGCAGCACTGAGCCCAAAGCTCTGGGTGTTCTGCCTGACTCCAGTCACTTCCCTCTGCCCACTCTGTGTCATCAGGATGCAGGACTGAGCCTCATCTCTGCTCCTCCAAGGCCAGGCTGGGCTGTGGGATGAGAGGTTGGATGCTTCTCAGTGCCCCCCAAAGCCATTTGCTGACTGCAACTGAAACATGAAGGGTGAGTTGGAAGATCAGCTCTTGGTGAGCAAACCTCCACTGAGAGCAGAAAGAGGGAAGCAGAAATCAGGAAGGGGAAGCAGCAAGAGTTTCAAGTGCCTCTGCAGATCACACAAGTGGCTGGTGACTCCTGTCTAGGCATGACACCATGGTGACCATGATGGCTCTCCCAGCCAGCTGAGTTCAGCTGGAAGATTTCTCATCCAGACTAATGGCAGAAGGAAGCATGGTGAGGGCTGGAAGGGACCTCTGGAGGTCATCTGGTCCAACCCCCCAGCTAAAGCTGGGTCACTCACAGCAGGTTGCCCATAAATGCAATGTCCAGGTGGGTTTGGAATATGTCCAGATAATGGAGATGGTGGCATAGAGGGAAGGGGCAAACATGTAGGAGAGTGGGGCACAGGGCAGGAAAACATGACACCTAATTCTGAAGAAGGAAGAGAACAGATCCTTGTCACTATCAAGAGAACAGACTTAGAGCATCTGGGACTTGAACACTGACATCCTCTTTGTACTATTTCTTCCCCTCCACAGCTCCATCATTCAACCTGCACACACTCACAACTCTCCTTTATTCCTACCAGTAAAAATCTGAGGAGAAGGCTGAGAGGGGATTTCATGAATGTTTATCAATAGCAGAGGGCTGGGGGTCAGGAGGGAGGGGCCAGGGCCAGGCTCTGCTCAGCTGCACCCTGGGACAGGACAAGGGGCAAGGGATGGAAAGTGCAGCACAGGAGGTTCCAGCTCAAGAGGAGGAGGAACTTCTGCCCTGTGAGGGTCCCAGAAACCTGGAGCAGGCTGCCCAGAGAGGTTGTGGAGTCTCCTGCTCCGGAGCCTTTCCAACTCTGTCTGGATGTGTTCCTGTGTGATCTCTGCTGGATTCTATGCTCCTGCTCTGGCAGGGGGGTTGGACTGGATGACCTCTGGAGGTCCCTTCCAGCCCCTAACATCCTCTGACCCTTTGAACTCTTGCACCAGAAAGCCAGAAAACCTGCAATATTTCTGCCATTGCACACAAAGAGGATGGCAGGGAGGCCAGGAGTCAAGACTCCTGGAACTCACAGCCACACAAAGGCCGACAGCAGTAGGACACGTGGTTTTTCAAGAGGATGTCCTTCCTTCTCCAGTGCTCAGTAGCTCTGAGCCTGCAGGATTAGATGGTGACATCCCAGATCATTGCTTGCTTCCAGCTAGCTGAGGCCATGTCATCACTTTTGTGGGAAATGGCTGCTTTCAGACTGCCTGCAACTGCTCAGCAGACACTGGGCCAGGCACATGGGCTGGGTACAGGTTGGACAGCATTCTGTCCCTCTGTTGTGCTCTGCTCAGACCCTCCTGCAGTGCTGGGGCAGCTCTGGAGTGCTCAGCACAGACAGGAAGCTGTTGGAGCAGGGCCAGAGGAGGCCACAGCAATGCTGGCAGGGCTGGAAGGGCTCTGCTGGGAGGTTCCAGGCAGAGAGAGTTGGCCTTGGGCAGCCTGGAGAAGAGAAGGCTCCAGGGAGACCTTCTGGTGGCCTTGAAGTGCTTCAGGTGGCCTAGAAGAAAGCTGGGGACAGAGTTTTTAGCAGGACATGTTATGAGAGGACAAAGGGTGATGGTTTGAAACTAAAAGAGGAAGATTTCAGAGTGGAGAGGAGAAATATTAGACCCTAAGGGTAGCGAGAGTCTATCCCAGGTTGCCCAGAGAGGTGGGAGATGTCCAATGCCTGGAACCATTCCTGGTGAGGCTGTCTGAGGCTCTGAGCAACCTGGCTCTAGTTGCAGATGTCCCTGCTGACTGCAGGGAGGTTGGACTGTGTGACCTTTAAAGGTCCCTTCCAACCCATCACATCTCTCTGCACTGGTGCAGACCTCCTGGGTTGCAAGTGCTTGTTGGGGTGCAAAGCAGTGGTCCCCAAAACAAACCTCACTGAGCTGCAATGCATCACTCACCTGTGCCTTTACCCTGGTGTTTTACCTGTGCCATGCATCTTCTTGGGCATCCTCTGGTAGCAAGAAGGGTCCCACCAAGGGTGCCTCACCCACACTGTGATGAGTGTGGAGGAGAAGGGAGAAGAACTGACCTGTGGAGGAATTTGTCTCCTCTGAGAAAGCCTCAGGAGATCCTAGACAGCATGGAGTGCATCCAGAAAATGGCAACAATGTTGGTGAGGGGTTTGGAACACAGCCCTATGAGGAGAGGCTGAGGGAGCTGGGGTTGCTTAGCCTGGAGAGGAGGAGACGCAGGGGAAGCCTTATTGCTCTCTACAACTACCTGAAGAGAGATTGTAGACAGGCAGAGTTTGGTCTCTTCTCCCAGGCAGCCAGCACCAGAACAAGAGGACACAGTCTCAGGCTGTGCCAGGGGAGATTTAAGTTGGATGTCAGGAGGAAGTTCTATACAGAGAGAGTGATTGCCCATTGGAATGGGCTGCCTGGGGAGGTGGTGGAGTCACCATCCCTGGAGGTGTTCAGGAGGAGACTTGATGGGGTGCTTGGTGCCATGGGTTAGTTGTTTAGGTGGTGTTGGATTGGTTGATGGGTTGGACATGGTGATTTTGAAGTCTCTTCCAACCTGGTCCTATTCTATTCTATTCTATTCTATTCTATTCTATTCTATTCTATTCTATTCTATTCTATTCTATTCTATTCTATAACTTAGGTAAGGGGAACACGATCTTAAGAATGGCCTGGCCAGTTAACTATCCCTAGTGACATTAATTATTTCAATCAGTGTCAAGGCAGCCTGTGAGTTAAGTGATTCATTTTCATTTTTTGGCTATCCAGCCCAGAGAACAGAGGTGAAGTGCCTTGGAAGATGGTGGAGCAGAGGCACACACACTGCCCTCAGGGGTGCCTATAATGGCTTGGGATTTCTGTGCATTGCAGCATTCCTTTACAAGCATGTCATCTAATGACAGACTTTCTTCCCTTTGTTTTGGGGGGAAGGGAGAGCAAAATTAGCTTTGTTACACAATTCCCTCCCTCTTAGCTGCTTCTCATGCTAGTTTTCAGATAGATGCATGCCATGAAACACATGTTAATATACACATGTTAACAATATATATATTGTTATATATATATATCTATCTCCTGCCTTTTGAGTGTCTTGAAGGAGTAACTGCACATCTGGACCGAGAGTGGTTCACCAGCCTTTGACCTGGGCTGGAGGGGAACCTCATGAAGGTCAACCAGGGCAAGTGTAAGGTCCTGCACCTGGGGAGGAACAACCTCCTGCAGCAGAACAGGTGAGGAAGTGACCTGCTGGAAAGCAGCTCCGTGGAGAAGAACCTGGGAGTGCTGGCGGACAGGTTCACTATGAGCCAGCAATGTGCCCTCAGGGACAAGAAGGCAAATGGCCTTCTAGGGTGCATTAAGAGTGTGGCCAGTAGATCAAGGGAGGTTCTCCTGCCCCTCTACTCTGCCCTAGTGAGGCTACATCTGGGGGATTGTGTCCAGTTTTGAGCTGTACAGTTCAAGAGACACAGCAAACTACTGGAGAGAGGCCAGCAAAGGATGTGAAGATGCTGAAGGGCCTGATGCATCTCTGTGAGGAGCAAAGGCTGAGAGCCCAGCCCCGAGGCTGGAGAAAAGGAGCCCCAGAGGGGATCTGAGCAATGCTCATCAAGAGATAAAGGACCCACAGGTGGGGGGGCAAGAGGCTGGGGCCAGACTCTGCTCAGTGGTGCCCAGGGACAGGACAAAAGGAAATGGGCACAATGTGGAACCCAGGAGGTTCCACCTGAACAGGAGGAGAAACTTCTTTGTTGTGAGGGTGCTGGAGGTCTGGAGCAGGCTGCCCAGAGAGGTTGTGGAGTCTCCTTCCCTGGAGAGCTTCCAACCCCCTCTGGGCATTGTGCTGCTGGGCAAGCTGCTGTGGGTGCCCTGCTGGAGCAGGGGGGTTGGACTGGATCATCTCCAGAGGTCCCTTCCAAAGTCTAGCACTCTGTGATTCTGTGAGTAATAACAACCCATCCAGGAACCTGGCAGCAAGCAAGGTAACAGCCTGGTAAACTGAGGCAGGGATGACTCATGGGTGAGTGGTGGCATCAGGTGAGGCCAGCTGAGCACGAAGGGCAGTGGGAGGAGATGGCAGTGGGGAAAACCCCTCCCCATAGTGGTGGTGAGATCATCCCCACTCAAGACAGGTTCCTATGGGCAGGTGACCAATTGGAGCTGCACCAAGGCTGACAAAGGGCTGAGCAGGGCAAGGACCATGGGTTGCAATTTTATTATGTGCTGAAGAACAGCAATGGATTTTACTGTTTCATTATTTATTGTGCCAAATAGTTCACATTCATGCAACTTAAAGATGATCAGAAGCCACATCATGGCCTATGTGTTTTCACCCCAGGGCTGCATCCCAGCTGGGGCTGTGCCCTGGAGGTGGGAAAAGTGTTGCCAGCACAATGTTGTCCACGGAGAGGTAGCACTTGAACTGGTTCAGGTGTATGGAAAACATGTTCCTTGCTCCTGAGCCTCTGAGTTGTCTTGTGCTCCTGGTAAGTCAAACCAATTAAGAGGGCTTTCTGCCCTCACTTCATCTATTTTACCACAGGGGTGTTTTTTTTCTGTTATGAATACATTGCAAAACAGTTTAACTGGTCCAAACTCTATGAACATTTGAAGGGGTGCCAAGGTACCTTGGCATTGGAACATTTGGGTGGGTACCTTGCTTGCCATTCTGCAGACTCTCCACTCTGAGCTGGAGGAAGGCTCAGACTCACCTCAAGGCTCACCAGAGGTACCAGGAGGAAATGTCATAGAATCGTAGAGTGCTAGGGGTTGGAAGGGACCTCTGGAGATCACTGAGTCCAGCCTCATGTCATGGTGCTTCTGGTCTGAACCACAAAACTGAGACCCTGCTGACCTTTCTTCCTCAGCTCCTAGTTTGTGTGGGATTTAGGGATTCAGTCATTGGAGTGGAACATGAAAAGCTGACATTTGCAAGTGGCTGCCTCTGTATTTGCTTGCCGTATATGTAAGGGGGGGGGAGGGAAAAATGACTCTGTGATGAGAAATTTCTTCACTTGGAGGGTGCTGGAGGCCTGGAGCAGGCTGCCCAGAGAGGCTGTGGAGTCTCCTTCTCTGGAGAGCTTCCAACCCCCCCCCGGGCACTGTGCTGCTGGGCAAGCTGCTGTGGGTGCTCTGCTGGAGCAGGGGGGTTGGACTGGGTGGTCTCCAGAGGACCCTTCCAATACATACCCTTCTGTGATATATATGAATCAAGCCTGGAATTAGGCTGATGGAACTGTGCTATCAGGAAAGCACATCTTGTAACTATGGAATCATTACAGAATCACAAAATGGTTTAGCTTGGAAGGGACCTTTAAAGCTCACCCAGTCCACCCCCCCCTGCAGTCAGCAGGGACATCTGCAACTAGAGCAGGCTGCTCAGAGTCCCAGACAACCTCACCTGCAATTTTGCTATCTACCACCTCTCTGGTCAACCTGGGACAAGGTTGTGAAAGATGTCTTCCTAGTCTGAATCTCCCTCTTTGGGTTTAAAACCATCACCCCTTGTCCTGTCCCCATCTTTCTTAGAGGTTGCCTTGAAGCCCTGCAAGGCCACCAGAAGGTCTCCCTGGAGCCTTTTCTTCTCCAGGATGAACAAGCCCAACTCTCTCAGCCTGGCCTCACTAAGCAGAGAGGTTCCATCCCTCCTGCAGACTCCAGAAACTCCTTCCCTAAGCAGGACCTAGCACGACGGGGAAGCCCTGAGAGCTCTAAAGTGCTATGGAAATCCTTGGGAGGTGAGGCTGCTCTTCAGAGGAGTCAGATGGTCTTGAGAAACCTGAGCTGCAGACTTCCTAGCACATCACCATCAACAAAGCCAGCAAGAGTAATAATAATAATACTTAGCAGGTAAAGACAATAGCTGGTGGGGCTGTGAATGGGATGGTGCTTGCAGAGCTCTGTTTATGGTGCCAGTGATATCACCCAGTCTGGCAGGAGGTCTGCAGCTCAGATTTCTTAAGGCCTTTGGGAGGTGGTAATTGTCTCACTTTTGCTTTAAACACCACGTTAATTATGTTTTTAAACAATGGCTATAAACTTGGCCTTTAATTCTTTCTAAAGTGCTTTTCCCTGCCTGTATGGTTTGGGGAGGGGAGAGGGGGATGGGTCGGAAGGCCTTGGGATGGGTCAGTTAAACGCCATTACCAGGGCTATCAAACGAAGAGCTAAGCCGTTTTTCATCATTTTGCTGGCTGTGATTCACACACTTTAACCTCAGAGATGTGCCTGCCTTTGAACTCGAAGGCATGGTTTAGCCTGGGATCCACTACGGTGCACTGTCCCTCTTTGCTTCAAGCTGGGTTTCACCCCTGTTCCATAGGTGGTTCAACTTTGTGTCATTACATTATGCCAGCAAACCCCCACAAAAACCATAAAATCAATCACAGAATCAGTCAGGGCTGGAAGGGACCACGAGGATCATCCAGTTCCACCCCCCCTGCCATGGGCTGGGACACCTCACACTAGATCAGCCTGGCCAGAGCCTCGTCTAAAAGAGAAAGAGGAAAATAAGAGAAAGGAAAATAAGAGAAAGAGGAAAATAAGAGAAAGGGGAAAAGAAGAAAAAGGGGAAAATAAGAGAGAGAGGAAAATAAGAGAAAGGGGGAAATAAGAGAAAGGGGAAAATAAGAGAAAGGGGAAAATAAGAGAAAGAGGAAAATAAGAGAAAGAGGAAAATAAGAGAAAGGGGGAAATAAGAGAAAGGGGGAAATAAGAGAAAGAGGAAAATAAGAGAAAGAGGAAAATAAGAGAAAGGGGGAAATAAGAGAAAGGAGAAAATAAGAGAAAGAGGAAAATAAGAGAAAGAGGAAAATAAGAGAAAGGGGAAAAGAAGAAAAAGGGGAAAATAAGAGAGAGAGGAAAATAAGAGAAAGGGGAAAATAAGAGAAAGGGGAAAATAAGAGAAAGGAGAAAATAAGAGAAAGAGGAAAATAAGAGAAAGAGGAAAATAAGAGAAAGGGGAAAAGAAGAAAAAGGGGAAAATAAGAGAGAGAGGAAAATAAGAGAAAGGAGAAAATAAGAGAAAGAGGAAAATAAGAGAGAGAGGAAAATAAGAGAAAGGAGAAAATAAGAGAAAGAGGAAAATAAGAGAAAGAGGAAAATAAGAGAGAGAGGAAAATAAGAGAAAGGAGAAAATAAGAGAAAGAGGAAAATAAGAGAAAGAGGAAAATAAGAGAAAGAGGAAAATAAGAGAAAGAGGAAAATAAGAGAAAGAGGAAAATAAGAGAAAGAGGAAAATAAGAGAAAGGGGAAAATAAGAGAAAGAGGAAAATAAGAGAAAGAGGAAAATAAGAGAAAGGGGAAAATAAGAGAAAGGGGAAAATAAGAGAAAGAGGAAAATAAGAGAAAGGGGAAAATAAGAGAAAGGGGAAAATAAGAGAAAGGGGAAAATAAGAGAAAGAGGAAAATAAGAGAAAGGGGGAAATAAGAGAAAGGGGGAAATAAGAGAAAGGGGGAAATAAGAGAAAGGGGGAAATAAGAGAAAGGGGGAAATAAGAGAAAGAGGAAAATAAGAGAAAGAGGAAAATAAGAGAAAGAGGAAATAAGAGAAAGGAGAAAATAAGAGAAAGGAGAAAATAAGAGAAAGAGGAAAATAAGAGAAAGAGGAAAATAAGAGAAAGAGGAAAATAAGAGAAAGAGGAAAATAAGAGAAAGAGGAAAATAAGAGAAAGGGGGAAATAAGAGAAAGGGGGAAATAAGAGAAAGGGGGAAATAAGAGAAAGGGGGAAATAAGAGAAAGGGGGAAATAAGAGAAAGAGGAAAATAAGAGAAAGGGGGAAATAAGAGAAAGAGGAAAATAAGAGAAAGGGGGAAATAAGAGAAAGGGGGAAATAAGAGAAAGGGGGAAATAAGAGAAAGGGGGAAATAAGAGAAAGAGGAAAATAAGAGAAAGGGGGAAATAAGAGAAAGGGGGAAATAAGAGAAAGAGGAAAATAAGAGAAAGAGGAAAATAAGAGAAAGGAGAAAATAAGAGAAAGGAGAAAATAAGAGAAAGAGGAAAATAAGAGAAAAATAAGAGAAAGAGGAAAATAAGAGAAAGAGGAAAATAAGAGAAAGGGGAAAATAAGAGAAAGAGGAAAATAAGAGAAAGGGGAAAATAAGAGAAAGAGGAAAATAAGAGAAAGGGGGAAATAAGAGAAAGGGGGAAATAAGAGAAAGGGGGAAATAAGAGAAAGAGGAAAATAAGAGAAAGAGGAAAATAAGAGAAAGAGGAAATAAGAGAAAGGAGAAAATAAGAGAAAGGAGAAAATAAGAGAAAGAGGAAAATAAGAGAAAGAGGAAAATAAGAGAAAGAGGAAAATAAGAGAAAGAGGAAAATAAGAGAAAGGGGGAAATAAGAGAAAGGGGGAAATAAGAGAAAGGGGGAAATAAGAGAAAGGGGGAAATAAGAGAAAGAGGAAAATAAGAGAAAGGGGGAAATAAGAGAAAGGGGGAAATAAGAGAAAGGGGGAAATAAGAGAAAGGGGGAAATAAGAGAAAGAGGAAAATAAGAGAAAGGGGGAAATAAGAGAAAGGGGGAAATAAGAGAAAGAGGAAAATAAGAGAAAGAGGAAAATAAGAGAAAGGAGAAAATAAGAGAAAGGAGAAAATAAGAGAAAGAGGAAAATAAGAGAAAAATAAGAGAAAGAGGAAAATAAGAGAAAGAGGAAAATAAGAGAAAGGGGAAAATAAGAGAAAGAGGAAAATAAGAGAAAGGGGAAAATAAGAGAAAGGGGGGAAAAACAAATAACAAAGTGCCCTGCCATATCCTTTTGATCAAGTTCCTTTTATGTCTTTGGCATAACAAGCATTAACCCAGCTGAGAAATGTTGGGCCATGTCCTGTAGCCCCCTCAAAGACCCATCCAGCAGCCCAGAGGTATCTCAGCCAGTACCAAGCTGCTTTTAACCGTTCCCACAGAAGATGCAATTTTTTCCCTCCCCTTCCCCTCTTAAACTAGGAGAACAAGTCTGGGCCTCCTTTTGGCTTAATCATTGCTATCAGATGGCATGCCTCCTTCCCTCCAGATGAAATGAATGTGCAGGTTTTGGGTTAACTTCCTTTTGAAACGGCCCAATCTCTAAATTATACTTTACCATTAATGCCTTTATTTTTCTTCGTTCACCCCCACCCCACCACTTCAGTTTATGCAATTTGGATTGTGAAATCTGGGGAGTCAGTTCCTGTCCCATCCCATATTTCTTGTTTACCTGAAACTCTCTTATTTCAGGTTCACGTTTCTCATCCTGGAGGCAAGTGACTATCAGGAAGGGGTGGAGGGAGGGTGGGGAGGGAGTCCCAATTTCATTTCAGTGCCACTCTCCAGTTCTCAGGAGATTTTCTTGGGGTATTTGAAGAGATTACAAAGAAAAGAATCCAGTTCCAAATCAGGGTTGTTTTGCCTGGAAGTAAGCCATGAGAGAGAATGTCACAAAAGCATTTCTGTGGGATTTAATATTTGTAAAGAAAAAATAATATAAATATATATGAACATCTTCATTGATGATCTGGATGAGGGCATTGAGTCCATCAGCAGTAAGTTTACAGAGGACACCAAGCTGGGGGCAGGAGTTGATCTGCTGGAGGGTGAAGAGGCTCTGCAGAGGGACCTGGCCAGGCTGGACAGATGGGCAGAGGCCAAGGGCAGGAGATTGAACACATCCAAGTGCCAGGGGCTGCATATTGGCCACAGCAACCCCAGGCAGTGCTACAAGCTGGGGTCAGAGTGGCTGAGAGCAGCCAGGCAGAGAGGGACCTTGGGATGCTGGTTGATGGTAGGCTGAACATGAGCCTGCAGTGTGCCCAGGCAGCCAAGGCCAATGGCATCCTGGCCTGCATCAGGAAGAGTGTGGCCAGCAGGAGCAGGGAGGTCATTCTGCCCCTGGACACTGCACTGGTTAGGCCACACCTTGAGTCCTGTGTCCAGTTCTGGGCTCCTCAGGTTAGGAAGGAGGTTGACTTGCTGGAAGGTGTCCAGAGAAGGGCAACAAAGCTGGGGAGGGGTTTGGAACACAGCCCTGTGAGGAGAGGCTGAGGGAGTTGGGGTTGCTTAGCCTGGAGAGGACACTCAGGGGTGACCTTACTGCTCTCTACAACTACCTGCAGGGAGGTTGTAGACAGGAAGAGGTTGGTCTCTTCTCCCAGGCAACCAGCACCAGAACAAGAGGACACAGCCTCAGGCTGTGCCAGGAGATGTTTAAGTTGGAGGTTAGGAAGAAGTTCTACACAGAGAGAGTGATTGCCCATTGGAATGGGCTGCCTGGGGAGGTGGTGGAGTCACCATCCCTGGAGGTGTTCAGGAGGAGACTTGATGGGGTGCTTAGTGCCATGGTTTAATTGTTTAGGTGGGTTGGATTGGTTGATGGCTTAGACATGATGATCTTGAAGGTCTCTTCCAACCTGGTCTATTCTATTCTATTCTATTCTATTCTATTCTATTCTATTCTATTCTATTCTATTCTATTCTATGTATTCTATGTATTTAGAAATTAATAATTAAAAAACCCAACCAAATTCCCAACCCCTGCATTTAGACAAATGAGGCCTTTTCAATTACCTGTTTTAATACCACTGCCTCTACTAATTCATAAATTATCAGGTACAAAGGGCTATTCCTACTGTCTAGACTACCCAACCTGACTAACTCAGGGCAGAAAGACTCCATGCAGGTTTAAACCAGCTGGAGCTCATCCTCCTGAATACCACCAAAACCCTCACTTCAAAATTAGTGTTATTATTATTAATTATTATTATTGTTGTTGACAGAGCATCCACCACAACCAGTGGTTAATGACCCTACCTGGATCGTTATGGGTGGAAGATGACACTGCATTCCTCACTCATGTACTCCCAGCTGAACATTCAGTTTTAGGCTCACCCCTGAGACTTTGAGAGACTCAAGAAACCATTAACAAACCTTTTCCTACACACACACACACTCTCACACACCTATCCCTGCAGGTAATTTGTGACTAACTCTCTACACCGCTCTGCTGAGACCACACCTGGAGCACTGCATCCAGTTCTGAAGCCTCTCTTACAGGAAGGATCTGAAGGTGCTGGAAGGTGTCCAGAGAAGGGCCATGAGGATGAGCAGAGGGCTGGAGCTGCTCTGCTATGGAGACACACTGAGAGAGTTGGGGTTGTTCAGTTTGCAGAGGAGAAGACTCCAAGAAGACTTAATTGTGGCCTTCCAGTATCTGAAGGGGGCTACAAGAAAGCTGGGGAGGGACTTTTGAGGGTGTCAGGGAGGGATAGGACTGGGGGGATGGATCCAAGTAAGAGGAGGGGAGATTCAGATTGGATGTCAGCAAGAATTATTAATGGGAAGAAGAAGCCTAGGGAAGGTGTGGGCCCCCTCAGAAAGGAAAATGGTGACATGGTCACAAGTGATGAGGAAAAAGCTGAGGTACTTAATAACTTCTTTACCTCAGTCTTCACTGCAAGGGCCTCTAGCCACACTCCTGATGTTATGGAAGACAAAGCCAGGGACGGGGAGGAAGAACTGCCCATGGTAAGTGCAGATCAGGTTGGTGATCACCTGAAGAACCTGAAAGTGTTCAAGTCCATGGGAGCCGACGGGATACACCCACGGGTACTGAGAGAACTGGCAGAGAAGGTTGCTAAACCCCTCTCTATTATATTGCAAAAGTCATGGCAGTCTGGTGAAGTCCCCACGGACTGGAAAAGGGGAAACATTGCCCCCATCTTCAAAAAGGGTAAGAAGGAGGAACCAGGGAACTCCAGGCCAGGCAGTCTCACCTCTGTGCCTGGAAAGATCATGGAGCAGATCCTCCTGGAGTCACTGCTGGCTCAGAAGAATAGTGAAGAGGTGATTGGGAACAGTCAGCATGGCTTTGCCAAGGGCAAATCCTGCCTGACCAACCTGGTGGCCTTCTATGAGCAGGTGACAACATTCATAGATGAGGGGAGAGCAACTGATGTTTGCCTGGAGCTGAGCAAAGCCTTCAACACTGTCCCGCACCACATCCTGGTCTCCAAACTGGTGACACATGGGTTTGATGGGTGACCACTAGATGGATAAGGAACTGGCTTGATGGCTGCACCCAAAGAGTGGCTGTCCATGGCTCCATGTCCCAGTGGAGGCCAGGGACAAGCAGAGTCCCTCAGGGATCAGTCCTGGGACCAGGCTTGGTCAACATCTTTGTGGGTGCCATGGACAGTGGCATTGAGTGCACCCTCAGCAGGTTTGCTGATGACACCAAGCTGTGTGGTGCAGCAGACAGCTGGAGGGAAGGGAGGCCATCCAGAGGGACCTTGACAGGCTGGAGAGGTGGGCACAAGCCAACCTCATGAAGTTCAATAAGAGCAAGTGCAGGGTCCTGCATCTGGGTGGAGGCAATCCCAGGCACAAATGCAGGCTGGGCAGGGACTGGCTGGAAAGTAGCCCTGAGGAGAGAGACTTGGGGGTGCTGGTGGACAAAAAGCTCAACAGGAGCTCTCAATGTGCACTTGCAGCCTGCAAGGCCAATCAGATCCTGGGCTGCATCAGGAGAAGTGTGGCCAGCAGGGCAAGGGAGGTGATCCTCCCCCTCTGCTCAGCCCTGGTGAGACCCCACCTGGAGTACTGCCTCCAGTTCTGGAGCCCCTATTACAAGAGGGATGTGGAGGTGCTGGAAGGTGTCCAGAGCAGGGCCAGGAGGATGAGCAGAGGGCTGGAGCACCTCTCCTGTGAGGACAGACTGAAGGAGTTGGGGCTGTTCAGTCTGGAGAAGAGAAGGCTCCGAGGTGACCTCATTGTGGCCTTCCAGTATCTGAAGGGGGCTCCAGGAAGGCTGGGGAAGGACTTCTCAGGATCTCAGGGAGTGCTAGGACTAGGGGGAATGGAATGAAGCTGGAGGTGGGGAGATTCAGGTTGGAGGTGAGGAGGAAGTTCTTCACCATGAGAGTGGTGAGACCCTGGAATGTGTTGTCCAGGGAGGTGGTCGAGGCCCCGTCCCTGGAGGTGTTTAAGAGCAGGCTGGATGAGGCTCTGTCCAGCCTGATCTAGTGTGGGGTGTCCCTGCCCATGGCAGGGGAGTTGGAACTAGATGATCCTTGTGGTCCCTTCCAACCCTGAATGAAACTATGAAACTATAAGAAGTTGTTCCCCATGAGGGTGGTGAGAGCCTGGCACAGGTTGCCCAGGGAGGTGGTGGAAGCCTCCTGCCTGGAGGTGTTTGCAGCCAGGCTGGAGGTGGCTGTGAGCAACCTGCTGCAGTGTGAGGTGTCCCTGCCCATGGCAGGGGGGTTGGAACTGGCTGAGGTCCCTTCCAACCCTGACAATTCTGATTCTGTGGTTCTAGCTCACTGTAGCCTTACAGACAAAAGATATCACATGTCTGCAACTGCCCTGGTTTTTTGGAGCACCAGTTAATTATTTGCAGGCATCAGATCTTAAAGGGGGACTGTAAGAAAGGTGGGGACAGACCCTTCACAAGGGCCCTGTTGTGACAGGCCAAGGGGTGAGGGTTTAAACCTAAAAGAGGGAGAGTCAGACTGGAGAGGAGGAAGAAATGTTCTGTGATGAGGGTGCTGAGACACTGGCCCAGGCTGCTCAGGGAAGGTGGCAGAAGCCTCATCCCTGGAAGCATTCCAAGATGGGGCTCTGAGCAGCCTGCTCTAGTGGAGGATGTCCCTGCTTACTGCAGGGGGTAAGTGGTACAAGAGGTCAGTTCAGTGTCCCTTCCAACCCAAACTATTCTCTGATCTTCTCAGCTCCCTCTTCAGCACATGATAGGAGAGTATCACACAGAGAGCCCCAAATGTTATCATACAGATAGGATGCCATTAGGGTTAGGGTTATGCTCCCATAGGAATGCAGTATAAAGGATCATCCAGAAAGTTGTCATATGAAATGAGCTTCAGCAAGGCCAAGTGCCAGCTCCTGCACTTGGGTCACAACAACCCCAAGCAATGCCACAGGCTTGGGGCAGGGTGGCTGGAAAGCTGCCTGGCAGAAAGGGACCTGGGGGTCCTAATGGACCAGCAGCTGAAGGAGAGCCAGTAGTGTGCCCAGGTGGGCAAGAAAGCCAAAGGCTTCCTGGCTGGGATCAGCAATGCTGTGGCCAACAGGAGCAGGGAGGGGATTGCCCCCTGGCACTCAGCTCTGGGGAGGCCACAGCCCTAGTGCTGGGTCCAGGTTGGGCACCCCAACACAGGAGAGATGTGGAGGTGCTGGAGCCAGGGCAGAGGAGGGCAAGGAAGCTGTGAAGGGCCTGGAGAATAAATCTGATGAAGAGAGACTGAAGGAGCTGGGGATGGTTAGTGTGAAAGAGAGGAGGCTGAGGGGAGACCTCCTGGCTGTCTACAAGCAGCTGAAAGGAGGTTGTGGAGAGGTTGGTGCTGGTCTCATCTCACAGGTGATTAGTGATAGAACAAGAGGCAACAGCCTCAAGCTGCAGCAGGGCAGGTTTGGACTGAGCTCAGGAAGAACTTTTTCCCAGCAAGAGTGGTCAGGCTTTGGAATGTGCTGCCCAGGGAGGTGGTGGAGCCAGCAACCCTGGATGTGTTTCAGGGTGGTTTGGATGTGGTGCTTGGGCATATGGCTTAGGGGTGAGCCTTGTCAAGCAGGGCTCTGGGTTGGACTTGCTGATCCTGAGAGTCTTTCCCAAGCTGAATGTTTCTGTGATTCTGCGAGAATTTGGTTAGTGTTTGAGGGTAAGAAATCAAAACCTTGTTCCCTAAAGCAGCCTGTGGCACAGTGTGACTGCCACAGCCTACAATCCACAGGTCAGGGCTTTATGGAAGGGCCTTTCTGATCACTGAATCATTGGATGCCAAGCTGCAGAAATAGCACTGATCCTCAGCACCCCACCCACAAACACCCTGAGTTCCCTTCTACAGATGACCCCAGCCTCTGGCTGGACACAATCCCCACTAACTGCAGTGGGAATGCTCCTTGGAAAAGGCCATGGGAAGCACTGACTGCTATCACAGCAGCCTGTGAGGACATGGCTGGTGTTTGAAGGAGAGCAAGCAGCTCCACAGAGCATCTGGCCAGGCCACTGCAATAAATCCTGGCAGAGGACACCTAAATGATGTTAGGGCTGTGACCTCCCCCATGAAAAAGGAAGGAACTCCAAAGTTACACCCCTACCTGCTAGCAATAGGAAACACAGAAGCTGGCCCTTTCCCTCTTGTTTTCCCCTCCTGTTCTCCCAACCCCTTTACAACTATTTCCTTCTGCCATTAAATAAAAAGGGGCAGGGGGATTTGGGGTCATTTTGTTAGATTTTATCAGCAGAATTGTGGGTTCCTCCTGGTGGCAAAGTGCTCTGCACAGCAGTGCCACTGCAGGGTCCTCTTGCTGGGCTAGCAGCTGCTGCTGGAGAAGGACACAGCCCTGGAGTGTGGCTGCCCAACTTTCAGGAGCTGAGAAATCCCCTCTGAAGCTCAATCCTTCCCAGCAGAGATCAGGGATAAGCTTGGCAACACTGGGACTCCAGTGCTGCTTTCTCCCCAGTCCCCCTGGGCCCCAGGTGTTGCCACGTTGTGCAGAGCATGGATTCAGGGTCTAGGAGGCAGTGGGGATGTGGCCTGGGGTCTAGAGGCAGATTAGAAGAACTGGTTGGAAGCAGCAAGTAGTTATCTGCAGAGAGGAGTTGTCTCCCCCTCCTCCCCCAGAGGTTTCAGAACAGTCACCAGTTAGAGACACCCCTGTTTCCCATCTCATCCATCACAGCAGCACAGCAAGTTTGGGTTAGGAGGGACCTTGAACCTTAGCCAGTCCAAGCTCTCTGCAGGCAGCAGAGACATCTCCAAGCAGAGCAGGCTGCTCACAGCCCCAGACAGCCTGAGCTGGAATGCTTCCAGGGATGCAGCACCTCTCTGGGCAGCCTGAAGCTCCACAGTGTGCAGTGCCTAAGGCATTGGTTGGCCTGCTGGAGGAAGAAGCTGCTCTCTTCCTCAGCACAACACATCCCAGCCAAAGGGATTTGCAGCCTTTCCTTTGTCTGGAAAGTCAACTATTCCACCTGCCTCTGATCCTCCCCTTTGCAGCTCCCCTGCAACAGATCCACATCTCCTCTGCCTGGCCAGTGGCTTGCAAATGTTGTCCCACTCTCCTGTGCCACAGTCCCCAGCTCCTGGGTCATTCCCCCTAGATTGTCTGACTTAAATCCCTTTCCTCTTCACCTCCCACTGGTGGCATCCAGCAGGAGTTAGGCTGAGCCTTGCCCCACTGGTGACATGGCATGGCTGCCATGTTTTGGGGTTCTTTGTGGGGATCAGAGTGTGACAGAAGCAAAGATGTAGATGTGACCTGGCTTACCTGACTGTGAGTGACCAGCAGGGATGCCATGAAGGACAGGCACTGCTGCTCCTGTCCACCCTGGCTTGCAGTGTGGCTGTGGGGCATCAGATCCTCTTTGCAGCAGGACCTGGGACCTGTGCTCTTTAATGTCTTCATCACTGCTAGAGGCAGGGGGGTGCAGGCACCCTCAGCAGTGTGCAGCTGACACCAAGCTGAGTGGTGCTGCCAATACACCAGAGGGACAGGATGGCAGCCAGAGGGACCTGGGCAGGCTGGGGAGGTGGTGCCCAGCTGAACCTCATGAGGTGCAACAAGAGCAAGGGCAGGGTCCTGCAGCTGGGCTGGAGCAATCCTCACTGTCAGTAGAGGCTGGGGGAGGAGGGGATAGAAAGCAGCCCTGAGGAGAAGGACTTGGGGGTGCTGGTGGGGGAGTAGCTGGACAGGAGCAGGCAGTGTGAGCTTGCAGCACAGAAGGCAAATCACATCCTGGGCTGCATCCAAAGCAGCATTGCCAGCAGATGGAGAGAGGGCATTCTGCCACTCTGCTCTGCTGAGACCTCACCTGGAGTGCTGTGTCCTGCTCTGGAGCCCTCAATACAGGAAGGACATGGAGCTGATGGAGTGGAGCCAGAGCAGGGCCACGAAAATGCTCAGGGGGTTGGAGCAGCTCTGCTATGAGGACAGGCTGAGAGAGCTGGGGGTGTTCAGTCTGGAGGAGAGAAGGCTCTGGAGAGACCTCAGAGCAGCTTTCCAGCACCTGAAGTGGGCTACAAGAAGGATGGAGAGAGACTGCTTGCAAAGGCCTGCTGGGACAGGACCAGGGGCGACAGCTTCAAACTAGAGAAGAGCAGATTTAGATTGGATGTTAGGAACAAGTTCTTTACCATGTGGCTGGTGGAACACTGGAACAGGTTGCCCAGGGAGGTGGTTGGGGCCCCATCCCTGGAGATAGTCAAGGTGAGGCTCGACAAGACTCTGATCTAGTGGAGGATGTCCCTGTTGACTGCAGTGGGGGTTGGCCTGGATGACCTTTGAAGGTCCCTTCCAATCCAGACCATTCTATGATTCTTTGATTCACTGATGCTGCCTTTGGTTCCTTGCTGCTGCTCAGTTCATCAGCAGTCCTCTCCAAGAAGAAACCAAAGCTCTCTTCAAACTGTAAAGCTAACCAAGTCTCAGAGAACAAAGCATGTACTTAAAGTCAGGCTTTGGTGAATCCAAGTATTCCCATAACTGATCAGTCCCTCAAAGCCAACCACAGTGTCTGCCAAAGCTTCTGGTGGACCACTGGGCTTGAGTCAGGAAATCACAGAGCATCTATTTGGAAGGGACCTTAAGGATTATCTGCACCAGCTTTTCTTGGCAAAAGCAAGGTCTAGCCAAGATGGCCCAGCTCCCTGTCCAGCTGAATCTTCAAACTGTCTGATGCTGGGGACTCCACCACTTCCCTGGGGAGACTATTCTGATGGTTGGTTGTTCTCATTGTGAATGTTTCTGGGGGGTTATGCCTCATGTGCAGTCAGAATCAGGAGCTGGATGAAGAGTATTTTCCCCCCATGCCTGAGAAGCACAGGCAAGAGTCCATATCACTACACCTTCTTCTTTCTCACCTGTTGAGCCCGCTTGCACTAAATCTCTTTCCGACAGATACAGATTCAGAGTGTCTGATAGCACTCCAGAGCACCAGCACTGACAAGAGACACCTGAGGTCCATGTCTCCTTGTGACCTGCCATGCTGCAAAGCTGCTCAGAGAAGAGTTTTCTTTGAAGACCTGAAATCTTGTAGCTTGACTTTGCAGCGTTTGCTGGAGTGGAAGGAGACCTCGTGTCCAGGCAAAACGGCAATCGTAACCCGGACTTCGAGCATCGCTTAAGAGCGCTACCCTGAAAACAATGCTCAAAAATAGAAGCGGGGCCACAAGCAGAGCTACTCCTAATGTGCTCGAAAGGATGGGAGAGCGCCAGCAGCCTGCCTCTGCCCTGCCTTCTGCCTGGCTTGTTCTCTCCTACCTCCCCTGAATGGCTTTTCACTGCTGCTGAAAAAAAAGAGAGAGACACATACCCCCAAAAGAGCAAAGCGTGGTTGTTATTGACCCTCGCCTCCAAAGTGTCTGAAGAGGGATCAGCTCTGTTTGTTTGGATCCGGTAATGATGTCAGGAAAAGGGTTGTTTTTTTCCCCCAAGTCTGGTTTTATTCCCTTTGTTGAAAGCGCCTTTGGTGAGTCTCACACCCTGGTGCTGTTAGCAAAACAATTAGGTTAACAGTGCCTTGGCTCCAACTGTCTGTCAAAGGCTGAATTGCAATGCAAATGAACTCGGCTTCAGCTCTTCAAAGGCAGCTGGGTCCAGAGAAGGTCCCCAGAAACCTACGTGAGAATCGAGGTCCAGGGATGGGGAGTGTGGGCTCGGTGGGCTCCTGTTTTACGTACAGGACCTAATGTGTTTCGCAAGAGGGATGCAAAAACGCTATACAAATACGCAGCCAGTTTATATTACCCAAAAGCAAGACATTATCCAAATCCCTTCAGCACTTAAGGGGGCTTAGAAGAAAGGCTGGGACAGGCTTTTTCTCAGGGCCTGTTGTGACAGGACAAGGGGTGATGCTTTGAAACTGAAAGAGGGAGATTTGGACTGGAGAGAAGGAAGGAATTGTTTAGGGTGAAGGTGGTGCAACACCAGTGCAGCTTGCCTGGAGAGGTGGTGATGTCCCACCACAGAATCACAGCACAGTGGGGATGGGAAAGGACCTCTGGAGGTCACCCAGTCCCCCTTGGTGAATCAGGGTCTCCTACAGCAGCTTGCCCAGCATCACAATGTCCAGTTGGGTTTGGGCTCTCTCCAAAGGAGACTGCACAACCTCTCTGAGCAACCTGCTCCAGGTCTCCAGCACCCTCACACCAAAGAAGTTTTAACTCCTGTTCAGATGGAACCTTGTGAGTTGTAGTTTGTGCCCATTGCCCCTTGTCCTGTCACTGGGCTCCACTGAAAAGAGCCTGGCCCCATGTTCTTGACCCCTCAGCTTGTAGATACTGACAAGCATTGCTCAGATCCCCTCTGGGGCTGCTCTTCTCCAGGCTCAACGGCCCCAGGACTCTCTGACTCCTCAGGGAGATGCTTCAGGCCCCTCAGCATCTTCAAAGCCCATCCTGACAGCATTCCAAGTCAGGGTGGATGGGGCTATGAGCAACCTGACTTAGCTGAATATGCCTCTGCTCACTCCAAGCTCTTTGGACTAGGTGACCTTTAAAGATCCCTTCCACCCCAAACTACTCTATAACTCTGTGATTCCAACAGATATTGTTCCTCCTCTTGGTTAAGCATCAACTCTGGTATATTTTGGGGCAGGTTTCTGGTCCAGGCTGACATTTACCTACCCATGAGCAATGCCATCCACAGGCTTTGGGCACCACACCATCTTTCAGAGCATTTCCCCCACCAAGGTATCACATCCATTTTAATCAGCTTCATTATGCTCATTTCTATATTTTCCCCATGGACACATATATATGGTTGATTTAAACAAGTCTGAAGAGTTAATTAGGAACCAATTCTTGCTCAGGTATTCAATACTTAACACTTCTGAAGCAAACTTCACCTGCAGAGATCACAAAGATGGGCAAGCACTGCTGTGTGGATGGGCAACCAGGGGTGCTAATGCCCAGGTCCCTACTCATGAGAAAGGGATGATCACCCATGGCAGTGCCCAAAATTATGTACTATTAAACCTTGGATTCCCTTCACAGGGGTTACTTTTTGTCACCCTGCTCAGGACAATAAAGAAATCATGGTCATCAAGTCATCAGAGAGGTAAGAGGAACCCCAGAGGGAATAAGAAAACCCACCCAAAGCAAAGACATCAAGCTGCTTTCCAACAGCCTGGAAAGCTTTTACAGTTTAAAAAGCACCATACATATATTGATGGGCAAGTCCAGTGTGACTTCCACCAGCAGATACAGGAATGAGAAGTAACTTGTTTGTCTTTTTGTTTTGTTTTGGGTTCTTTTTTGGCTCCTTATCAATTTACCATACACATCAGAGCGGGAAAGGGACTGAGGTTCTCCAAAGAAACAAAGAAATCAGCCTTGGTATATGTAAGGTCACTCTGGAGGCTGTTGAACAAGATGTTGAATGAAAAATGTTCTCAAATTTCCTTTTTTTTCCCTTTTTCTTTCAGGATGTAGACATGAGTGTTTTAAAAGCAATGGGATTTTTCTGGTGAGAGCAGCAGACCCAGCTGCTCTTGCCCCCTCCTCAAGGCTGAAAGACTGCACCCTAGGTACTGCTCAGCTCACCCCACCTCTGAAACAGCCTCAGCTGCAGAGGACTGGGGATTGGGACTGTGTGAACCCCATGAGGTGCAACAAGGCCCAGTGCAAGGTTCTTCACCTGGGCTGGGACAATTCCCTTCACCAACCCAGGCTGAGGGATGCAGGGCTGGAGAGCAACCCTGTGGAGAAGGTCTTGGAGTGCTGGGGGTGCAGAGCTGGTCATGGGCTGGCACCAAGTGCTGCCAGCCCAGAGCCAGCCCTGTCCTGGGCTGATCCCCAGCAGTGTGGGCAGCAGGGGCAGGGAGGGGATTCTGCCCCTCTGCTGGGCTCTGCTCAGACCCCCCCTGCAGTGCTGGGGCAGCTCTGGGGTCCTCAGTACAGCACAGACAGGGAGCTGTTGGAGCAGGGCCAGAGGAGGCCACAGCAATGCTGGCAGGGCTGGAAGGGCTCTGCTGGGAGGCTGCAGGCTGAGAGAGTTGGGCTTGGGCAGCCTGCAGAAGAGAAGGTTCCAGGGAGACCTTCTGGTGGCCTTGCAGAAGTTCAAGTGGCCTAGAAGAAAGCTGGGGAGAGACTTTTCCTCACTGCCTCTTGTGACAGGACAGGGGGTGATGGTTTGAAAGTAAAAGCGAGAGATTGAGAGTGGAGGGAAGGAGGCAATGTTTTAGGATGAGGGCATTCAGACCCTGTCCCAGGTTGCCCGGAGAGATGCTAGATGCCCCATCCTGCCACATTCCAGCTGAGGTTGTTTGGGTCCCTGAACAATGTGGTCCAGTTGTAGATGTCACCGCTGACTGCAGTGGGGTTGGACTAGATCACAGAATCATGGAATCAATAAGGTTGGAAGAGACCTTGAGGATCATCAAGTCCAACCTGTCACCCAACACCTCATGACTACTAAACCATGGCGCCAAGTGCCACATCCAATCCCCTCCTGAACACCTGCAGGGATGGGGACTCCACCACCTCCCTGGGCAGCACGTCCCAATGGCTAACAACTCTCTCTGGAAGATCTTTCTCCTCACATCCTGCCTAAACTTCCCCTGGTGCAGCTTGAGACTGTGTCCTCTTGTTCTGGTGCTGGTTGCCTGGGAGAAGAGACCAACCCCCTCCTGGCTACAACCTCCCTTCAGGTAGTTGTAGACAGCAATGAGGTCCCCCCTGAGCCTCCTCTTCTCCAGGCTAAGCAACCCCAGCTCCCTCAGCCTCTCCTCACAGGGCTCATGCTTGAGGCCTCTCCCCAGCCTCAATGCCTTTCTCTGGACATGTTCAAGAGTCTCAATGATCTTTGATGGCTTGTTCTAACCCCAAACCACTCTGATTGTATGACCAACAGCTGCAGAATTTGATGGGCCATTGAACAGGCAGCTTTGAATAGTGCCATTAATTATTTGGAGGCTAAGTGAGGAGTCCATCCCTTATCTCAGATTCCAGTTTCATGACAAATCTGCCTCAATATTTTGTTTGTTTGCTCTGATGCCTGCAACTCTCTTCCTCACCTCCATCTTTATCATAACACAGGTTTGAGGCCTGAGTGGGTAGAGTCTCATTAATATTTAATAAAGGTGCCCTAAAATCCATTCTCTTTCTAACTTGTTTAGATCCATAATCAGTGAATTCCATCAGGGGTCCCAGACCTGCTTGGAGTCACACAAGGCTGGGGTCTAACACAATCTCTTCATTCCTGGACAGGGATATCTAGGACAGACAAACCCAGGAACACCCTGCTTGCATTTTATGGCTGGTGTCACTTGACAGATGTTCTAGAATTGATTTAGAATAGGCTTATGCTTATAGGAACCATCAAATCTTCTTGGTTGGAAAATAACCTTCAAGATCATCCAGTCCAACCATTCTCTGACTGTATCAAGTCTGCTGCTAAGCCATGTCCCTCAGCACCACATCTCTGCCTCTTTTGATTTAAATGCCTTGTCTTCTGCTTTCAGGGCAGTAAGTGACTTCTTGGGAGACCCTAACCAAGGATGTGGATGCCTGGAGACTTCTTGTGCAAAGCCTGGTCCTAGATGGTCCAGCTGGAATGACATCTCCACTGTGGATCATGACGAGGCTGTACCAGCCACATAGCCTCTTGCTGGCTCAGTTTCCCTCAGGCAGAACTGGAATGGGGGATCTGGGATGTACCCCACAGGTCTCAGAAACTATAGTACCCACAATAAGAAGTGCCATGGTGTGATGTGCTCACTGGTTCTGCTTCTCATGTCATGAGAATTGGGGGTGCTGTTGTTCTACAACTCCCTGGAAGGAGACTGAAGCCAGGTAGGGGTTGGTATCCTCTTCCAAGTAATAAGTGATAGGACAAGAGGAACCATTCTTGAGTTGCATCAGGGGAGGTTTAGGTTTAGGTTGGACATGAGGAACAGTTTGGACATGAGGAACAGTTTGTCAAGCCTGGACCAGGCTGCCCAGAACAGTGGTGGAGTCCCCATCCTTGGAGGGGTTTCAGATCTGTGTAGCTGTGGTGCTGAGGGTCTAGTGGTGGCCTGGCAGTGCTGGGTTAAGGGTTGGGCTTGATCTTAAAGGTCTGCTCCAGCCAAAATGATTCTGTGATTCTATTCTGTTTACCTTCAATGAAGTATTTCTCCTTCACTGGGTGACAGATGCTGTAAAGGCACAAAGTATAATTAGCATGATATTATTAATGATAGATGATGTATTTTTAGTGCCATTAGCATTGTTGGGTTTTGTGCTAGGCCTAGAGTCATATATATGTATTTTTATTTGTATTTTTTTATGCCTGGATTTGGATTTGGTTTGGGATTTAATGCTTTTGATACATTAATCATATCACACTATTAAAAGATATTATTATTATTATTATTATTATTATTATTATTATTATTATTATTATTATTATTTTATTAATTAGAAAATGCAATATGCTTTAATAGTTACAAAACATCTTACAACCCCCTGGAGTATTTTCAAACTATAAAATCCACAATCCACAAAATCCTTCAGCATTTACAAAATAATAATCACAGAATCGCCAAGGTTGGAAGAGACCTCAAAGATCATCAAGTCCAAGCTGTCACCACAGACCTCCTGACTAAACCATGGCACCAAGTGCCACATCCAATCCCCTCTTGAACACCTCCAGGGATGGGGACTCCACCACCTCCCCAGGCAGCACATTCCAATGGCCAACAACTCTCTGGGGAGAACTTTCTCCTCACCTCCAGCCTAAACTTCCCCTGGCACAGCTTGAGACTGTGTCCTCTTGTTGTGGTGCTGCTTGCCTGGAGAAGAGACCAATCTCCTCCTGGCTACAACCTCCCTTCAGGGAGTTGGAGACAGCAAGAAGGTCTCCTCTGAGCCTCCTTTTCTCTAGGCTAAGCAATCCCAGCTCCCTCAGTCTCTCCTCATAGGGCTTATGCTCAAGGCCTCTCCCCAGCCTCATTACCCTTCTCTGGACACCTTCCAGCATCTCAACATCTTTCCTAAACTGAGGAACCCAGAACTGGATGCAGTGTGGCCTAACCAGTGCAGAGTACAGGGGCAGAATGACTTCCCTGCTCCTGCTGGCCACACTACTCTTGATGCAGGCCAGGATGCCATTGGCCCTGTTGGCCACCTGAGCACACTGCCCATAATAATACAACCTCCCCCATTTAATAATATTTACTATTAATCATATTTACTATTGTTTAGTAATATTTAGCATTATTTGATGAAGCAAAAACTACAACATTTAACACTCCAGTGTTTCAAGGGCTGCCTCATGCTTTGCTGAAAGGGTGGTGGTGGCAGCGGCAGCGGCAGGGTGAGGAGGTGGGGGTGGGAGGCACGACCAGAAGCTTCACACCAGCTCAGCATTGCGGGTGGAGACCAGACCCTCCACACCCCCGCAGCACTCTCGGAGGCTTTCCCTTGCCTTCCAGTACCCCGGGTACGGACGGAGCATCAGTCCCGGCGCGGACCTGCCTCTCCGCACCCGTGCAGCATTGCCGGTGGGTTTCCCCCCTCTCCCCATGTGCAGAGGGGCAGCACTCCTGGTGGAGACCAGGTCCTCCGCACCCGTGTAACACCCCTGATGAGTACCTTTTTCTGTGCCGGGAGTATGGAGAGGGAAGCCTCCTGGTGGGCACCAAGCAACTCCGCACCCGCTCAGGAGTAGCTTCCCTCCTCTTCCCGTGCCAGGGGTGAGTAGGGGACAGCAGGGTTGGTGAGGACAAGCCACTCTGCACCCGCGCAGCACATTGGATGGGTACCCCCTTTTGTTCCCGTGCCAGGGGTACGGAGAGGTAGGTACTACTGGTGGGGACCTGCCTCTCCGTATCCGCGCAACACCCCGGATGGGTACCCCAACTCTCCCCGTGCCAAGGGTGTAGAGGGGGGACAGCACTCCTGGGGGGTACCAGCTCCTCCGCACCCCCTCCGCACTTCTGGTGGGCACCCCCTTCGCACCCTCCCCCTCTACCCCCCCGATTCTATCCCTCCCCCCCTGTGGCGGGGGTACGGAGGGGGCAGCACTCCTGGGGGGAAGGGGGAGAAGGAAGGACACCCACAACCTTTCATCAACCTGAGCTGCTGCTTTGCGCAAGGCGGTTCGAGATAAATATATTATATATATATATATAATATATATATATATCTTTATATATATATATATATATAATAATTTTTTCCCGGAGCGACACGGTGTCTAGACACCCACGTGACGGGGCCAGGGCCGCGCCGCTGCGCACTGCGAGCCGCCGCCGCCACCGGGGCGCGGAAGAGGGAGGGAGCAGTAGCGAAGAGGGGGGGAGAGGAGGGGAGGGGGGGGGCGTGAGAGGGGGCTGGGGGGGAGGTGGAACGGGGCGGGAGGCGGGTGCGGCCGAGCGCGTAAGCACCGCGCTTGTTCTTGGGGCGGCTCGGCTCCCCGCAGCAAAGGGAAAGAAGGAGGTGCTGGCTGCGGGGCTCGTTGCAGCGAGAGGAGGGGAGGAAAGGAGGGAGGGAGAGGGGGAGGAAAGAATAAAAAAAAAAGAAGAAGAAGAAGAAGAAAAACCCAACCCCAAACAACCAACCCAAGGAAGGAGGAGGAGGAGGAGGGGAAGGAAGGAGGAGGAAAGGGGAAAAAAAAAAAGGCACGGAGGCAGAGACGCCGGCAGCACGGAGAGGGTCGGCGGCGGGCAGCCCCCGCACTCATGTAAGCACCGGGGCTGGTGGCGGAGCGGGGCGGGTGGGCTGCGAGGTTTTTCCTCCCGGACCTCTTCTTTGGGCAAAGAAACGGGGGACACAGCCCCACTTTTTTTGTGGTGTGTGTGTGTGTGTGTCCCCCTTTTTTTTTTTCCCCCGTAGAAGCCGGATCAAGACTCGGCGTGTGTGGATTAAAACCTTTGGGAAGAAGGAGAGAAGGAAAAACATAAACCAAACCAAACCCAAACGGACCTCAGCAACCCCGAACCCTGCATCAGGACGGTCCTCGGCTTTCGAAAAAAGGGATACAACACTTCTGGATGCGCCTGGGCTTCTCTTTTGTGACAGATGCTGAAACCTATTCCGACGGCCGACTCTTAGGGTTGGTGTTTTGGGGGCTTTTTAATATTTTAATTGGGTGGGTTTTTTTGTTGGTTTCCTTTTTTTTTGGTCCCAGATTTTTTATTTTTTTTTTAAGTTTTAAATAATTTTGCATATTTTATTTTGATCTTTCCATTCTGCCTTGCGTTGCATCAAACCCGGCTCTCCACCCCCCACCCCCAACCCCCCCCTCAAACACACACACACACACGCACACACACACATACACACACATATTTCCCCCCCCGCACAGCTCACTCCCTCCCTCTCCCCAGCACCGGGCGGGTTTGATGGGAGCTGCGGCCCCCGAGAGGCCGAGGATCCCCCGCGGCGGCTCCGGCCGCGCTCCGCAGCCGCGTAGGGCGGCGCGGCGCCGGCAAGCCCAGCCCGCCTCCCCCACCGCCATGCACCGCAGACTCTAAACGGGGATATTTTTTCTTTATTCGGCTCTTTTTCGCGTTTTTGGGCAAAAAACCAGAACCGAGCAGCGACTGCTCTTCCTCCCCTCTCCTCCCCCTTCCCCCTCTTTCTCCCCCCTCCCCTTCCTTTTTTTTTTTTTTTTTTTGGTAATTATTATTTTTAATTTTCGTTGTTGTATTTTTGGCAGCGGGCACAGGCGCGGGCCGGCGCAGCCCCCCGCGGGAGGCGGCGGGACCCGCGGCCCCAGCGCGGAGACTGGCGCATGCCACAGCCCGCCTCGGCCCCGCCGCCGCCGCCTTCCCCCCGCCGCCCGCCGCCTGCCGCTGCCCGCCGCCGCCGCTGCTGCCGCCGCCGCCGCCGCCGCGTCTCGGCTCCCGGCCCCTTCATGCGCGGCGGACGACATGCCCGTTTTGTAGCCGGGGGCCCCTCCTCTCGTCCCGCATGTTCAGGACCAAACGCTCGGTGCTCGTTCGGCGGCTTTGGAGGAGCCGTGCGCCCGGCGGCGAGGAAGAGGAGGAGGAGGCGGCGGCGGGAGGGGGTGAACCCGGAGCGGCGGCGGCGGCGGCCGAGGCCCGGGCGCATGTTTGCGGCGGGGGACGTGGGTGCTGCCCGGGTAAAACGGGCCGCGGTGGCCGGGCTTCCGCGGGCGCGGAGGCGGAACTGAAGGCGCTGACCCACGCCGTGCTGAAGCGGTTGAAGGAGCGGCAGCTGGAGGGCTTGCTGCACGCCGTGGAGTCCCGCGGCGGGGCTCGGACCCCCTGCCTGCTGCTACCCGCCAAGGCCGACTCCCGCTTGGGTCAACACTGGTACCCGCTGCCGGTGTTGCTCTGTAAGGTGTTCCGCTGGCCCGACCTTCGCCACTGCTCCGAAGTGAAGCGGTTATGTTGCTGTGAATCCTACGGCAAGGCTCACCCCGAGCTGGTCTGCTGCAACCCGTACCACCTCAGCCGGCTCTGCGAGCTCGGTACGGCGCGGACGGACCGGGGAGAGAGGGGGAACGGGGCGGGGGGCGGCAGGGACGGTGGGGATGGTGGAGGTGGCGGGGATGAGGATGGTGGAGCTGGGGGTGGTGGGAGTGAGGACGGTGGTGATGGTGATAGTGGTGATGGGGATGGTGGGGTTGGGGGATAGTGGGGATGAGGCTAGTGGGATTGAGGATCGTGGAAGTGGGGGTGATGGAGGTAGGGATGGTGAGGATGGGGATGCAGCCTCGCTGGGCTCCTTAGCCACTGCATATTTTTTAGTGAGAAAAAAAGTAAGAAACACACACCTCACCTCATCCCCAAACTTACAGTTGGGGTGGGTTTTGTGGTATTTTGCTTTTTTTTTTAATCGAGGGAAGGGAAATGAGAGGCATCCCCCTCCCCCCTAGCCCCCCGCGGCCCCCCGGCACAGCCGCCCCGCCATCCTTTCTCGGTGCCGGGGGATTAGGGGCCGCCTGGCGCGGCCGGTCGGTCCCGGCGCTGCCGCGGCTCCGTCGAGCCAAGGAGGCCCCGATCAGACAGCCCGAGCGGCAGATAGCAGGGAGACTGGCGCCAGACGGCCCCTTTTGTTTATCTGACAGCTAAATATCAAGGCAATCACCGCCTCGCTGCCCTGCCTCCAACCCCCAGAGCTAAGACAAACAGTTTTGCTAAAAGAATGCCACTGTTATCATAAGTTCCTATCTTTTTTCTTTTTCTTTCTTTTTTTTTTTTTTTTTTTTTTTATGGCTCTGCCTTCATTTTCTCTCAACTTTTCTAATTCCAGAGTCTCCCCCTCCACCCTACTCCAGATATCCAATGGATTTTCTCAAACCAACTGGTAAGTGGACTTCTTTTATCTGCAGCTTGCATGGGAAAAGATTAAAAAGAAAAAAAAAACAACAACAAACCAGGAGCCGGGGGGGGGACGGGGTATGGGGGACAGGGGGAACAGCCCCTTTTCCTCAAGGGAATCATCTCCTGCCATGCACTTGGCTTTTGTGGAAGAATTAACATCTTGATTTATCGAAGCCACCCCTCTGCACAAAGTGAAAACTCTGGCAAGGAAACTTTCAGAGGGATCTTGGTGGTGCACCCCAGGTCTTTCCCTGCTCAGAAAGCCAGGAGAGTTCTTTTTTGAGGCATGGCAGCAGCGCTGCCTCCTGCACCCCTGGGGGGTGAATTCACTTGGGGTTTAAACTGGGATTCATCACAGCTCGGGGGATAACATCACCCTGGTAAGCTGGGAAATCCTGAGGAGCCTTGAGAAGTGGAGCAGGTAGAATTTTTTTCTGGCTTTTAAAGGAGTCAGGTTGGTTAAAAAGTTTACAAAAGAAAAAAAGAGGAGGAAAAGGGGTTTTAATTCCTCGGTTTTTTTTCTTTAAGAGCTGCTCTGCGTGCCTGTTGCTTGTAATTGAATGTCAGGGTGCCAGGGGAGAAGCCCATTTGAGGCTGGCACCAGGTCTTCTGCGGTTGTCTGCATAAACTCTCAGTTGGCAGCGAGCTCGCCGGGTGCAAGATAAATTGGACTGGAAGGAGGAGGAGGAGGAGAGGTGGGGAGGAGGATCAGAAAGTCGGAGGGTTGCTCCATGAGGGAGCTCCTGGCTCCCCGAGGATTAGTGGATCCCGGAGTGCTGGCTGAAGTGCGGTGGTCTCTGTGGTCTGTGTGGTCGTGGCAGTTCGTGGTGGTCTCTGTGGTTTTGTGTCCCCCTCCCTGGTCACAGCATGAAGGAGGGGCATGGTGCTGCAGGAAGACAAAGATAAATGCATTTCTGAAGACTAGTATTAGGGGTGTTCTTTGTGTTAGTTTGTTGGGTGGAGGGTTTTGGTTTTTTGTTTGTGGTTTGTTGGTTGTTTTTCTTTTTTAACATAAAGAGTAGTTTCTGCAGAACTGCTGCTCTTCACTTTCTCAGAGAGCTAAAAGAAACCCCACAGCTGAGGTTGCTGCAGACACATAGAGCATTGCTGTGTGGGGGGGTCATATCCTGTGCACTGCTCATTCCTACTCTAGAATCCAGCCCTCAGAAGCTGGAGTGTTGTTTGTTTGGCTTTTTGTTTCCCTCTGCAAACTCTTCAGAAAGTCTTTGTGTGTGTGTGGCTTGTGGAAATCAGCAAGGCTGTTTTATCAGACCAGCTGAGTGGCAAAGCAAGCAATACTGTGCCTCAGTGTGGAAAAACAGGAGATAAAGGCTCGTGAATGATAGAGGGATGTTCAGAGCAGGTTCAGCATCCCGAGCCTGTGATGGTCTGTGGGAGGGTTTTGTGCCGTTGGAGACTGAGGGTGAGATCAGTAACGGTCTCCATGCGTCGTCCCTGCTGGGCAGTGCTCCCCTAAAAGTTCCTATGTGTGCTTTTATTGCCTTTTTTCCCCCTACCCAACGGTCACAGAGTTGTTTTCGTTTGGGAAGGGGCCTCTAAGATCATCAAGTCCAAGCATTATCTCACTCTACAGTGATCATCCCGACCTGGGATGCAAAGGGGTTTGTTGGGAGGTGCAGGAGAGACGGGCTGCAGCTCTCTGCCTTGGGTTTCCTGTTAGGGATGGTCGGGCTCGAATCTCTTCGCGGAAGGTTCAGACACCCGACGCGCCTCTGCCAGGACCTCGTTTTCAGTTTGCCCTGTGATACATTTATTCATTAGCAAGTGTTGACATAAGGTAGCAAAATGTGTGTAAACAGAGAAGCCGCAGAACACTGAATGTGCCATTTCGAAAGGAAAAGTTGTTCCTATCGGCCAATAGGAAGTGATTAACCCTGCCCATCGGAAGTGCCGAAACAACTGGGTTACTCACCAGAAAAAAAAACAACAAAACCCCTCCTTTCTTAATTTTTTTCCCCCACTTTCCCTTTTTTGAAAGAAAAAAAAAAAAAAGTCCATTTGGCAGCTGAACTCTTTGACTTAGCAGGGCTGTGACGGGCTCGAAGGGAGCCTGGAAGTCTGTTGTTCCAGGTGGGTTTTGCAAGCTCAGGGTTTCTCGGCGTTTCCTCTGCGGAGGGACCGAGGGTTTTCCCATCCCAGCTCCCGTGCTGTCTCCTGTGGGGCTTTCCCAGCTGGGTGTTGAGGATTAACTGGCCTCTCCCTAGGAAAAGGGCAGGAGGTGATGGTGGGAAGGTGTGAAGTCTTTTTACCTAGCTGGTGCACGTGAACCACCTTCCCCCCTGGGAGCTTGGGTGGAAGCTCTGTTTATCTAGACCTGGGCAAGTGCACCTACTGATGGAGCTGGGAATGTGCATCCAGCTGGAAGCTTCTGCTTTTCCAGAGGTCATAAGAATATTTAAGCATTTGGTGCTACCTGTTGCAAGTGCTCCATGTAGACAGACAGGAATACCTGGACCAGCACGGGCTCTGGCAGTGGTCACCAGTGCCCAAGATCATTGAACGGTTTGGGTTGGAGAGACTGTTAAAGGTCATCCAGTCCTAACTCCCTGGACACAGTAAGGACATCTCCAACTCAAACACTTTGTTTAGAGCCCACTCCAGCCTAACTTATCATGTTGCCATGGATGGGGCATCTACCACTTCTCTGGGCAACCTGCTCCAGTGCTTCACCACCCTTATCATAAGCATCCTCTTTCCTCCTGAGTCTCTCCTCTTTTGGTTTAAAACTATTGTGATCAGGATTGCTTCTTGTATAATTGGAGGGGATGATGGTTTAGGTTGGGGGCTGTGTCACTGACTGAAGGGAAGCAGGGATTGACAGGTGGCTGGGGGTCTTGAAGGAGGCAGTGAAATGTCCCCTCAGTTTGTGTGTTGGCAGGGTAGATCTGGTGTTCCTGTACTTTACTGTGGAGTGGAAAAGTCTGCCCTGAGAGCCAGATTACCTGCAGGAAGGCTGTCAGTCCAGACTGGCTTGCTTGTCCATCAAGGAGAGGACTTTGCCTTTTCCTTACACTGGGACTGTTTTGCAGGGCTGCGTGATGGTGGTGTTGACGGGGCCAGGCTCACCATGCAGTCCTGAAGGCATGTGGCATGCTCAGCATCCCCTGTGTTCCTGCAGGAGCTGCCACTTGCAGCTGTGTTGGAAGCAAGCTGGATAGCAGTGCCTCCAGCTAGTTCAAGTAGATTATTTTGACCTATCATTATGTGGGACAAGGGGTAGTAAGGGGCTGTGTTAATCATGCTCCTGGGTGCCTGGTCCAGGTAGTGCTGGATTATGATAGTGCAGCAAACCCACTGAGATGTTGCTGCAGAGCCAAATGCTGTCCTGTGGCACTGACTTTCAGGGGAGTTGGAGGTTTGGCACCTTGCAGGAGCTATTCAGCACTTTGCAAGGTTGTGCTGGTGGCCACCATGAATGACTGTATGTCTCTGTGGTGGTTTTGTATTGTGGGAAGGTGGTGTTTGGAGGAAATTCGCATGCAGTGGGCTTGGGTAAACCTCTGATATCCTTTGACCTGTCTGATGCTGGTACTTCCTACTAGTGAGAGCCCTTGGTAAATCTGGGGGTGCTGGGAAAAGTGCAAGGATGAAATCAGCCACCTGTAGGGCAGAAAGGCCAGGAGGGTCCCACTTTTGGTCTTAACCCACACCTGACCATCACATTCAGTCTCGAGTCAAGGTGCATCAGTTCTGTGTCCTCTGAAGAATCTTTAGATGGTAATGCTTTGATGGAGCTGGGTGTTGGATGACAGGACATGGGACTGCTGTGAAAAGTCATGAAAGCTCATCACTCCATTCATCATTGTGGAAATTTGGGGTTGGAAGAGTACCTTTAAAGTTCACCTCATCCAGCTGCCCCATCCAACTTGACCTTGGACCCATTGCTAAGGTTAGGCATTTTAAGTTGGGATAGGATTCTCTCCTGTCATCCTGTCCAATAGTCTTAACAGATGACCTCCTGGTCATGCATCACCCTTAGAGCAAGGCAACATGGAAATTGTGTCCTTTGTCCCACAGGAACACATCAGGGGAGTTGTAACCAGGGACAGATGGAGCCCAGTGCAAGGCAGAGTGGTCCAACCTGAGTTCAGAAGGCTTCTGTAGCCCAAACAGTTGAAGCCGTTGCAGGGGAAGGGCAGGGGAAATCTTCTGTTTGGATTAGAAAGGGTTAAAAAACAAAGGGGGGGCGGGGGGGGAGGAGGGAAGGTATTTCTTTTAAAGCATAGAAAGCAGGACCAGGCATTTAGAGAGTGTATCATATACAGTGTTTCACAAGTAGGTCCATTTCCTGTCTGCTCTATTGTTTTCAGTTTGATTAAGTATATCCTGTTAAACTGTATATTCCTGTTAGGGCTTCTACTTTGCTCTGATAAAATGAGGTTGTGCAGACAGGAATTTCTTTTTCACTGGAATTTCAGGGATGAAACCTGGGAAAAAATTACTTCTCTCATTAAGAGGATAGTTAGCTCTCCTGGTGGTGGCCCTTGCTTTGAGGTACAGCCACGAGCACAATGATGTCATTAGGGGGCCCAAATGTGATGAAACCCACAGTCCTTGGGAACTTGCTGAAGACCAGAAAGTTGTGTGAACTTCTTGGATCTTCTCAGGCTTTTGTCCTTGACCTTGTCTGCACCATGGTAATGACCGAAGGAAAAAAAGCTGGAGTTCACCTGTAGAACCAGCGAGTCAGTGTTGGCTTCTGGTTGTTGTCACCCGGAGAGGCAGGCTTGGAATGTGAAGGTCCAAACCTTGCACTCGAGCCACCTCCAAGCACCAGGAGAAACATCTAATGGGGCAGGTCATTTTTTTCCCCACCCTGGAGGGGGGTGCATGAAGGGGCAGACCCAGTGAGGTGGGCGACAGCAGGGTGTCCAACCTTGCCAGCAGCTGGCGGTGGCAAGAGCTGAGCGCAGGGCAACCCAAGCGAAGACCGTTGGCCGCCGACGGGCGGCGACGGGGCCTTTCCCTTTCAGTTCCCCTTTTGGTGACTTCCAGGTGTTGCCTAAATTAACGCCACCCTTGGGAGGTGACTGGCATCGGGACCCACGACAACCTTGATCTCGCTCCCCCGGTGACTTGGCTGGGAAGGTGGCAGGCAGGCTCTGTAATTTTCGCCGGCCTGTAATCAGCTTTGGCTGGTGATGAAGGGCAGCGCGCAGCCTTGATGGAGGCGACGAGTTGGGGTGGATGCCTCTTGATGAACTCCCCGTCTCCACGCGGACAATTAGTAATCGCTTCCTGCTAAGCCCTTTGGAATGCATGTTCTGCCCACGGCCATGCTGGGAGCCTCCAGAGAACTGCCTGTATACTGATTTTTTTTTTCTTTCTTTTTTTCTTTCTTTCTTTCTTTCTTTCTTTCTTTCTTTCTTTCTCTCTCTCTTTTTTTTTTGGTTTTGTTTCTCTCTCTTTTTTGTTTGTTGTTGTTTTTCTTTGCTTTCCCTTCTGCTCCAGCAGATTGTCCAGACTCTGTGCCTTCCTCCACTGAAACAGGGGGAACTAATTATCTAGCCCCTGGGGGGCTTTCAGGTAAGACATCTCTTGTTGCCCTAGATGTGTGCTGTGGGTCATGTTGTGAGCAAGGGGGTCCCGTTGGGGAAGGCGAAGCGGCGCCGGGGAGTTTCGGGGGACGCGCGTCGTCGAGAGGAGCGCACTTGGAGGGGGAGTTGGGTTTCACTTCGGTAGCAGCTGCCTACCTCTCATGCAGAGGATGTGTTGAAATCCCAGGTGAGGTTCTTCCAGCCCTGAAAAGCCCGTATTTCCTTTGAGTTCCAGCCTCATGCTCCATTAATTTTGGGGAGAGAGGCAGGAAGAGGCTTGTTGGGGGAGGCTAAGCGGTGTTGGCTGCCAGTCCGCTCGGACGCAGGGATTACTGGAGCAGGTGCAGTTGTGGCTTGCAGAAGGATTCAGCATCAAGCTCTTTGTGACTTGGTGGTAGTGGTGGCACTTGTCTCTGGGACAAGACCCCTGTTTGGGCTTTGCTCCTGGTAGGGTAACCAGCATCCCACATACGCTGTGTGAGGCGCCCGGGGAGGTAGAGTGACTCTGTTTTTGCAGGAGGTGTTGCAGGGGGCAGACCCGGCCATCGAGTTGTGCCTGCAAAGGTTCAGTTTGGGTATGAGGAAGAATTTCTTCCTCAAAAGGGTTCTCAAGCCTTGGAACAGGCAGTCCTGGGAAGTGGTAGAATCACTGTCCCTAAGGGATTTCAAAGCTGTGTAGATGTGGTGCTGAGGGGCATGGTTTAGAGGTGGACTTGGCAGTAGTGGGTTCATGGTTGAGCTTGGTGATCTTAAGAGTGTTTTCCAACCTAAACGAGTCTTGGGTGGCAGGTTGGACTTGATGATCTTTGAGGTCTCTTCCAACCTTATTGATTCTACGATCTGTGATTCCATATCCTTGTGTGTGTATTCAACTTGAGGTACTCCGCGATTTCCCTTGTTTCCCCATTTGCCATCTTCTTCAGCTTCTGGGTGCCATTCTGGGGTGGGGGTTCAGAAAGTTATTTCTCCACCCATCTTGGCCTTTTCATAGAGACTTAGAATGGTTTGGCTTGGAAGGGACCATTAAAGGCCATCTAAAGCCCAACTCCCAACACTTCCTCTAGTGCGGTATCTCCAGCACCTCACCTCCTACCCAGGCCTGGCCTAACTCCTGTCTCTGTCAGGATTAAAGTGTCTGAAACCCTGTTACCTGCGTGCACTCGCTGCTGTTTGAAGGTGCTTCCCTTTGTTGGGGATGTCTCCTTGATCTATGATTTATTCATCACCCTGAAACTGGAATGCCAGAAGCAGGTCGGTGTCGGCGGCTGCGCACGCATCTGCCCCTGCCTCTCTCCAGGAATCGTGTTCGGCGTGGATGTCTTTAAGCCAGCCTTGTTTGTTTTTCTTTGGGTGTAACATATACCCTGCCTGCTATTTGAGAGGGCAGAATATTGTTTGTTCAAAGGCCCTAATGAGAATTAATCAAAGGAAGGAGGAGAGAAACTCATCACTTCTTTTTAATGCAGGAGAATTTTGTTGTTTGGGGTTTTTGTTTTGGGGGTTTGCGTGTGTGTGTGTGTGTGTGTTTTTTTTTACTACTGGAGCCTGTAGCTTTAGGAAAAATCGTTGAAACTGAAAAAGAAAAGGGAAAAAGAACCAGACAAGAAGCAAACCAACACAATAAGGATGTTGTTAGGTCTTTTTTTTTCCTCTTTCTTTCTGGTTTCCCACCCCCACCCCCCCCACCCGCCTTCCCTTGCCTTTTTCCTCCCCAAACGCGCCCGTTCGTAGCAGGGAGGAGAGAGAGTTCAGTTCCACAGGATACCACATGAAATAAGCAGAGGAAGTACTTGCTTTTTAAAAGGGGGCTTTCTGTAAGGTTCAGCCTCTTGATAACATCTCGTCTGGCTGCTCTGCTCCCGAAGGGAAAGGCGGGAGGTGGGGGCTTGGGGCTGCAGGAAATAACACTGGCTCGCTGCTGGTGCCTCCCGGAGGGCCGCGGCAAGGGGAGCCCCAGCTCCTCAGTAGAGCTTCTTCCCCCAAATAACCCATGCTACCCCCCTGAAAATATGGTTTTAAAACTTACTTTGCTATAGTTCTATAATATAATTTGGATTTTCTCCTTTTTTTTTTGGGGGGTGTGTGTGTGGTGGTCTTATCAAACCTTTTTTTCCCCACCCCTCCACCTCCTCAAAGCCTGGACACAGAACCCTTTGGTTATCATTACCTGCTTCTTGTTGGGTTTTGATTGTTCGGGGTTTTTTGGAGGGGTGGTGTGGTGGTGGTCTTCTCAAAGCTTTCACCTCCCACCCACCCCCAAAGCCTGGAAACAGAACCTCTTGGCTGTCATTACCTGCTTGCTCAGAACCTGTTGGCTATCATTACCTGCTTGTTGTTGGGTTTTGTTTGTTTGGGTTTTTTTTTGGGGGGTGGTGTGGTGGTGGTCTTCTCAAACCTTTCACCTCCCCTACCCCATACCTCAAAGCCTGGACACAGAATCTCTTGGCTGTCATTACCTGCTTGTTGTTGGGTTTGGTTTATTTGGGGTTTTCTTGGGGGGGGTGGTGTGGTGGTGGTCTTCTCAAAGCTTTCACCTTCCCCCTCCCCATACCTCAAAGCCTGGAAGCAGAACCTCTTGGCTATCATTATCTGCTTGTTGTTGGGTTTTTTTAGGGTGTGGTGGTGTTCTTCTCAAAGCTTTCACCTCCCCCCCCCATATCTCAAAGCCTGGACACAGAACCTCTTGGCTATCATTACCTGCTTGTTGTTGGGTTTGGTTTGTTTGGGGTTTTCTTGGGGGGGGTGGGGTGTGGTGGTGGTCTTCTCAAAGCTTTCACCTCCCCCTTACCTCCCCATACCTCAAAGCCTGGAAGCAGAACCTCTTGCCATCACTTCTTGTTGGGGTTTGTTTCTTTGGGTTGTTTGGGTGCTGTGTTTTCCACCCCCTCCCCTCCCCAAATGTAATCGTAGCCATTTAGTTTAACGAGGAGCTGATAGGAGAGTTGACTCACGGAGGGGGGATACGGTTAGCTACCCAAGCCCTGAAACAAAGCCCAATGCCTCCACATGAAAGAGCATTTGTTTTGGATTTGCTCTGATTTACTGGCATCTCCCTTCCGCGCGCCGAAGTGCAGCCCTGAAAATTCCCAACTGGAGAGACCCAGTCGAGAAAGGAAAATAAACGCACTTTGCAGCGAGCCTTCCAAAGCTCACTTTCATCCTGCTCTTTCCTACCCACCACCACCACCACTACCTCTCCCTGCATATTTCAGTTAGCAGAAGAGTGTATTTGAAGAGGGCTTTTAATGACTTCTTGGCAGGGTTCGCAGGGAGTTGCTTCGGCTTGGTCTTATCTTGAGTTTGGGCAGACGGGGGATTGGTGATGCTGGGTGGAAGATCCAGCATCCATCGCCTCCCCCCCACCCCCTCCTCCAGACCAGGGATGTACATGCTGGGTTTGTGGTTCCTCGATGAAAGGATGGTCTCTGAGAATCACAGAATCACCAAGGTTGGAAGAGACCTCAAAGATCATCGAGTCCAACCTGTCACCACAGACCTCAAGACTAAACCACGGCACCAAGTGCCATGTCCAATCCCCTCTTGAACACCTCCAGGGATGGGGACTCCGCCACCTCCCTGGGCAGCCCAGAATGGTTTTGAGTTGAAAGGCACCTTAAAGGTCACCTCATCTAACCCCACCCCTGCCATTGACAGGGACAGCTTCAATTAAACCAGGTCTCTCAAAGCCCCATTCAAGTGCCTTGAATACTTCCAGGGAGGGGGCATCCACAGCTTCTCTGGGCAACCTGAGAAAAATGGAAAAAACCCACCAGACACCTCTTTTTGTAGATAATGGAAGCTGGAGCAGGAGGCTGAGTAAGAAGACAACCTGATCTAGTTGGGGGTGTCCCTGCTGATTGCAGGGAGCTGGGACTAGATGACCTTTGAAGGTCCCTTCCAGCCTGGACCATTCTGTGATTCAATGGGTGGATGGTGATAGTGGGTTCCTACAGCCCTGTGCTGTAGGCTTTGGGCACCAGTGGTGGATGGTGAATGCTGGTGGAGTTCCTGCAGCACTGCAGGCTTTGGGCACCAGTGGTGGATGGTGAATGCTGGTGGAGTTCCTGCAGCACTGCAGGCTTTGGGCACCAGTGGTGGATGGTGAATGCTGGTGGAGTAGTTGTCAGTAGACTTGCCCTAATGTCTGGAAGCTTGAAGGACAGGATTTAGTGAGGCAGATCACTCTGGGCACTGAGAATATGGGAATGGGGCCAGCCTGGGGTTCACTGCTGCTTTGGCAATAAAACCACGTGGCAAGGTTAAGAGGATGATGGCAAAAGGAGCATTGAAGAGGGGATCAAAGTGAGCACTCTTGCAGCTCTCCATGAGGATGCTTTTGATGAGGAGGAATCTCAGGGCTGGCCACTGCTGGGGTTGCAGTCTCCTTCTGGAGGCTGAAGGCAGTTTCACTGATAGATACCAGAGGCACTGGAGAGTGTGGGAAGGGGAGCGTTGTGGCCAGGAGGCTCTACAGGGAGTGTTTTTCCCTTGAGATAACTGATCTGAGCTGCTCTTTCCCTCCCTCCACTTTTTGTCCTCCTTCCTGGCCCAGGAATGCAATGTTGGGGTAGTTCTTCACGCTGTGCTGATCTCCTCACCTCTGCTGTCTGTTTCCCAGCCATCCTATGAGCTGGTTGGTGTACCCCTCACTCCCACAAGGTGCTGACTCTCATGTCCATATTCTTCTTGTCTGTCTTCTCTTACATCTTGATTTCTGATGGTGGTCACTCCACGAGTAAGTCAAAAACTCCTCCCTTGTGGTGTCTCTTACCAGAGACAGTCCAGATCCTCAGTGTGGTTAGAGAAAAGAGCAAAATTACCCTCTTGGAGATTAAAATTTCTCTAAATAGGGGACAGGGGATGGATTTTCCTGTATTTTGGGCTGACTCGTTCTCAGTAGCTATGTTTGGCTGTGACTCTTTCAAACAAGCAAAGCCCTGCTTGAAGTGCCTGCTGGTGAACAGCTGCTGGTCTGATGACATCTGATAAGTGGGGATTGAACCCCTGTACAACCCATGGAGGACCTCTCCTCTGAGGGTAGGAGTGAACTGATGGTGCTTGATCATAGTGGTGCTGGGTTTCCATGGGATGCACTCCACCCAGCCCTGGACACCTCCCTCCTGACCTGTTTGTGAGGTGGCACCTGGTGGCTTTTGGCTGATGGAAGGTTGTGGTGCCCGTGGTGGATGAGAAGGTTGTTGTCCTGCAGGGCAGATGGATGCTGCTGGGTATGCTGCCAAAGCAGATCTTTCTAAGAAGGCCAGAACTGGCCATCACAGAGGGAAAGCAAGACGAGCTGCCTTGTGTCCTTGCCATGGCCATTGCTTTTTTGTTTATAGAGACTAGTCATAAAATACCAAGCCAAGGAGTTTACCCAGATTTCAGCCCAGTCCTGTTGTCTTGCTCTGACTCTGAAACCACCCCAGGGCCTCCTGGAGCCAGTGGATGTTGAATGACAGTCCTTGGTGGGTGCTCTGAAAAGTTTGAGGCCGGGAGGCTCGCAAAGCTCTTCTGGAGCAAGCACATCCTCAGTGTCTGCTTCCCAACTTCTCTGCACCAGAAAAAGACGGGGAGAAAAAAAAAAGACCTTCAGAGGTTGGAGGAGCACCAGCGCTGCTCCCAGCCCCGCCTCTCCCGGCAGTGGGACCTCCTCTGGTTTAAGGAACTGCTTGGCTGAGTGCCATTTCATTCCGAAATTGCGAGCAGGCCGGGAATGTTTCACTATGCCTCTGATCCCCGCTGGTATCTGCTCGGCAGGGAGGACGCACCTTGTCCAAATCCGGAGCGGTTCGCCCCCTCCCAGCGGCTCCCCGTCCTCCACAGCCGTGTAAACAGGATCCTCTCTGGGGTTTTTTTTTTTTTTCCTTCCCTCCCCGCCCCCAGCAGAATCCCTCATGTCTTTTCCCGTTTCCCCACCCCCACCCCGCGCCCCTCCCCCACTTTCTTCCACCGTGCAGAGTTTATAACCTCCTGTGAAATGCCTTTATTTACAAATTGGCATCCTATTATAATCTGAAATTGAGACATCTTCCTGTGGAACTGGGGTTGTGTATTTGTCCCAAGGATAAACAATTGCTTGGGAATTCTGTTGGGGGCTTGGGTTGTTTGTTTTTTGGGGGAGTGGTTGTTTTTGTGGTGGTTTTTTTTTTTTTGGTGTGTGTGTTTGTTTTGTTGCTTTTTGTTTGGGGTTTTTTTTTTGGTTTATTTGTTTGCTTGGTTGTTTGGTTTTGTTTGTTTGAAGTTTGTTGTGTTTTGTTGTTGTTTGGTTTTGTTTGTTTGAGGTTGTTTTTTTGTTGTTTGGTTGGTTTTGTTTGAGGTTTTTCTTTGGTTGGTTTTGTTTGTTTGATTGAGGAGGTTGGGGTTTGGGTTTTTTTTTTTTTTGGTTGGTTTTTTGTTGTTGTTGTTTGTTTTGCAGAGTCACTAATTCTTAGTTTATTTTCGAGCCCATGTCCTTTCAATAGGGTTGAGGTGTGTGTTGTTAGGGTTTTTTTTTCCCCCCTGTTAGCATTGAGAATCGAAAAGCATTCCACCATTCCAAACCCTTTCCTTCCCAGCCTTTAACGTAGAGAGACACCAGCCCTCCCCACCCCTGGGCTTAACCTAAACCCCGCCGTCCCGTCCCGTCCCGGAAAGGACAAGGTTATCAGGGGTTAACGCCAAGATGACAGCACTGGAGCCTCTGGAGCAGAGCAGGCTGCCTGCCAGACTAGGAGCCTCCCGGCTCGCCTCGCACATCATCTGACCGTGGCCGGCAGCAGGGAGGAGGGAGCCGGCGCTTGGCACCAGCCCTGCGACTCTTGGCTTGGCCACCAGCTCCGTCTTCTTCAGCCCCCTGGGGTTGGATTCTTTTTTTTAAGGGGGAACTCGCCCTGCAGGGGACCCCCAACCCCGGGGACACTGCTGGGATAGCCCCCCCCCCCGCTCCCCCATCCTCCTCCTGGCTCTTAGCTAATTAAAATCTCCCCCTCCCCCAAGCAAATAGGACTCATTTAATAATTAAATACTGCTTTCCTAGAAACTCTACTAGGATGAGTTTTCAAAACAGACCTAGGGCAGAGGTGCTCCCCCATTAAACTCTGAGTGTTCCAATCCATCCCTGTACAGCTCCATTAAATCCCTAAAACCGTTAGAAACGGTTCTGAGGGGCATGGTTTTGTGGCGGGTAGTGCTGGGTTAATGGTCAGACTTGATCATCTTAGGTCTTTTTGAACTTGAATGGTCGGACTTAAAGGTCTTTCCCAGCCTAAACAGTTGTACTCAATGATCTTAAAGGTCTTTTCCAACCCAAGTGAATCTATGATTCTATGAAATTAATTTCTCCAAGTACCTGTGGATTTTCCCAGCCAAGTGGTGCCTTGAGAGCAGACAAGAATAGTCCACAGAAGATCCCACCACGGCATAGAATCACAGAATTGTCAGGGTTGGAAGGGACCTCAAGGATCACCCAGTCCCAACCTCCCTGCCATGGACAGGGACACCTCACACTGGAGCAGGTTGCTCATAGCCACCTCCAGCCTGGCTGCCAAAACCTCTAGGAATGAGGCTTCCACCACCTCCCTAGGCAACCTGTGCCAGGCTCTCACCACCCTCATGGGGAAGAACTACCTAATATCCAATCTCAATCTACCCACTTCTAGTTTTGCTCCATCCCCCCCTAGTCCTGTCACTCCCTGACACGCTAAAAAG
Source organism: Melanerpes aurifrons (assembly GCA_011125475.1). Taxonomy (NCBI): domain Eukaryota; kingdom Metazoa; phylum Chordata; class Aves; order Piciformes; family Picidae; genus Melanerpes; species Melanerpes aurifrons. Next base: position 1,772,749 of record WWNC01000097.1, read on the forward strand.
TCCCTCCCCAGCTTTTAGTGTAGGCTCCTTTAAGATACTGGAAGGCCACAGTAAGGTCTCCTCGGAGTTTTCTTCTTTCCAGACTGAACAGCGTTTCTGAGGGAGGAATGAGGACCCAAAAGGGTGAATTTTGGAAGTGAGGTGTCAATTCCAAACGGTGCCCTGCTCAAAAAAAGACGTCCCGATGAGTGCCGGCAACCTGATCACTGGGGACATTTAAGACTCGACGGGACAAAAACACTCGTAGAGGAGCAGCCCCCGGGCTGGCTGGGGGGGGAGGAGGGGGGGGGATGTGTGCTGCATCGTTTCCATCCCCGCCGTCTGCTGCCAGTGGGTATCGCTTACACTAGAGGAACCAGGAACATTAACCACATGCATTTCCCCGCCGCCGGCAGGGGAGGGGGGGCGGGGGGATGCCGATGCCTCACCGCGGCGGCCAGGACCGTCAGCCTCGACGCTGGTTTACAGAGGGGTGCACCCTCCCCGGCCCCCTCCCCCTGGTTTGAGAGTGCACACAGGGAATCATCACAGAATCAACCAGGCTGGAAAAGACCTTCGAGATCATCATGTCCCACTTATCCCCCAACATCATCTAATCAACTAAACCATGGCACTAAGTGCCTCATCCAGCCTTGTTTTAAACACTTTCAGGGATGGTGACTCCACTATCTCCCTGGGCAGCACATTCCAATGGCCAATCTCTCTGTCTGTGGAGAATTTCTTCCTCACATCCAGCCCAAACCTCCCCTGGTGCAGCTTGAGACCGTGTCCTCTTGTTCTGGTGCTGGTTGCCTGGGAGAAGAGACCAACCCCCACCTGGCTACAACCTCCCTTCAGGGAGTTGGAGAGAGCAAGAAGGTCTCCCCTGAGCCTCCTCTTCTCCAGGCTAAACAGCGCCAGCTCCCTCAGCCTCTCCTCACAGGATTGTGCTCCAGCCCTCTCCTCAGCCTTGGGCTCCAGACCCCTCCCCACCCTTGTTGCCCTTCTCTGGGCACGTTCAAGCAACTCAACATCTTTCTTGAATTGAGGGGCCCAGAACTGAGCACAGTAGAACTGGAAGAACGGGGTGGACAGGACCCCTTCTCTAGGGTGCCCTAGGAAGGGTAGCAGGCCGGGCGGCGTGGGTGGGTGCCAGCCCCACCGCCGTCCTCGGCCGGCTTGAATGACCCACGCCGCAGCCTGGCCGCCTGCCTACTGTCACAAAGGAGCTTCCTTTCCAGTTTATTTTCAGCGGCTGAGATATTATTAACCGCCGAGGCACGGCCTCTGCTCTCACCCACCCTCGCTTTTTGCCTAAATCGCTTTGTTTTCACCCCCATCCCCGCCTCCTTCGTCGCCGTGGCGAGGTCGACGGCTTGGCTGCGGCGCTGCCGGGGTACCGGCCGCGGTCCCGGCTGCTCTTGAGGAACAGCAGAGGGGGAGGGCGCGGAGGAGCTAAGGGGCCTGATCCTGCCTGGGGCTTGGGCTCGGCAGAGGAGAGGGAGGAGAGGGAGGGGACTCAGCGTCGTGCAGGATTAGCCCCTTGGGTTGGGTTTTATCTTATTGAAAAACAAACAAACAAACAAGCAAGCAACTTCTTTTAAAGTAAAACAGCATCTTGGGTGTTGCTGGCTGCCTCCTTGTCTGCAGGTGGTTTTTGTGTCTTCTTTTGTTTTCAAATTTTGGTTTTGCTTTGTATCTTTTAAAATTGCATCTTTCTTTTCACTTCTTTTTCTTTCCTTTTTCCCCCCTCCTCCTTCCCCTCTCCCTCTCTTCTCTCCTTTCTCTCCCCTTTTTCCCCTCTTCCCCCATGCCCCCTTTCCCTCATTTCCCTCCTTTCCCCCTTTCCTCCCCTTTCCCTGACCTTTTCTCCCATTCCCTCCCTTTTCCTCCCCTTCCCCCCTTTTCCTCCCCTTTTCCTTCCTTTCTGCTCCCCTTTTCTCCCCTTCCTCTTTCTTCCCCTTTCTTCCCTTTTCCTCCCCTTTCCTCTCCTTTTCCTCCCCTTTCCTCCCCTTTTTCTCCTCTTTTCCCCCTTCCTCCTCTTTCCTCCCTTACCCCTTTTTCCCCCTCTTTCCCCCTTTCCCCCTTGTTTCCCTCTCATTTCCCCCTTTCCCCCTTTCCCTCCTCTTTCCCTCCTTCTTCCCCCTCCTTCCCCCACCTTTCCTCCCTGTTTGTTTTTTTCCTCCTTTTTTTTTTGCTCCTTTTCTCCTCCTTTTCCCTCCCTCTTGTTATTAATTTGTTTTTACTTAACTTTTACATCTTTCAATGTAACAAAAGGAGCCTTTCTGGGCAAGCACTGCAGGGATTTTCCATCCCCATCCAGGGGAAGGGTGGGGGCTCACATCCCCTGTGCACAGACCTGCCGTGAGAGTCACCCTTGGGGGAGATCTTTGCCCATGGGCACAAATCACTGGGTCCAAAACAAGGTTTTCTCTGCTACTGGGGGTGTGATGTCATGTTTGCTCACAGGCAGCCCTTCTCTTGCTTTTTGGTTTCTTTTTGGGGGGGGTTGGTGTTTTTTTGTTTGGTATTTTCCCCTTGGGTTTCCCCTTCCCCCCTCCTTGGGGTAGCCATTTAAATACGTGATGATAACTTTCACCCTGTTAATTAACAGGAAACATTGGGACAAGACAGGAAATTACATCAGTCTTTTATGAGGAAAGAGCCAAGGAGAGAGAAAAAGACCCAAAAAAAAAAATGAAAAACACAAGAAAACATAGTTATTAGTGAAAGGAAAGAAAGTGCCAGCAGAGGAGGAGAAAGAAAGAGGAAGAAGCCCCATCCCATGGATCATGCTTTTGTGAGGAAGGCTGCTCCAGGAGTTGAGTTTCTTTTTTATTGTGTCAAAGAGTATTTGACTAGCAAGGTCACCTTTGCTTGAGCACAACTCTTGAGCTTCCCAAGGAATTTTTTGCTGCCTTTTTATGTTTGGTTGGTTTTTTTTTTTTTCCCCCCTTCATGCCTTTTCTCAGCTTCCTTCCCCAAACTGTGAGGCCTAGGAAGCTCTTGGCCAGGAGACTAATTTTGGTTTGGCTGCTCAACCCTTCAAATTGGTCCCCACCCAGTGTCATTATCTTGGTTTTAACTTGCAAGGGAATAAAAAAAAAAAAAAAGGGAAAAGAAAAAGAAAAAAAAAACCACCCTGTAAGAGCTGGCTCAGCCCTTCTCTACCCTTTTCACCTCGCTGCATAAGAAACCCTCCCAGCTTCAGCTCCTCCGCTTGGGTTGTGCTGGCAACACCGAAGCACCACAGGCTAGCTTCAGCAGGAGATCCTGGTGGTGTGCTCAGTGCTGGTCCTCCATGTGCAGTGGTGGGTACTCAGCTCTGTAGTTCTTCCTCATCCTTCCTCAGGGATGCATGAAGTAAGATGACCAATGGGGTGCTTGCAGGAGGTTCCCAGTGATGCTCCTCCATGGGCAGTGGTGGGTACCCAGTTCCGTGGTCCCCCTCATCCTCCCACAGGGATGGACAAGATGCTTGGTGAGGTGGTTGCAGGAGGTTCCCAGTGATGTTCCTCCATGTGCAGTTGTGGGTACCCAGCTCTGTAGTTCTTCCTCATCCTCCCTCAGGGATGGACAAGATGCTTGGTGAGGTGGTTGCAGGAGGTTCCCAGTGATGCTCCTCCATGTGCAGTTGTGGGTACTCAGCTCTGTAGTTCTTCCTCATCCTTCCTCAGGGATGCATGAAGTAAGATGACCAATGGGGTGCTTGCAGGAGGTTCCCAGTGATGCTCCTCCATGGGCAGTGGTGGGTACTCAGCTCTGTAGTTCTTCCTCATCCTCCCTCAGGGATGGACAAGATGCTTGGTGAGGTGGTTGCAGGAGGTTCCCAGTGATGCTCCTCCATGTGCAGTGGTGGGTACTCAGCTCTGTAGTTCTTCCTCATCCTCTCACAGGGATGCATGAAGTAAGATGACCAACGGGGTGCTTGCAGGAGGTTCCCAGTGATGCTCCTCCATGGGCAGTGGTGGGTACCCAGTTCCATGGTCCCCCTTATCCTCCCTCTGGGATGGACAGGATGCTTGGTGAGGTGGTTGCAGGAGGTTCCCAGTGATGCTCCTCCATGTGTAGTGGTGGGTACTCAGCACTGCGGTCCTCTTCATCCTCCCTCAGGGATGCATGAAGTAAGATGACCAATGGGGTGCTTGCAGGAGGTTCCCAGTGATGTTCCTCCATGTGCCGTGGTGGGTACTCAGCTCTGTAGTTCTTCCTCATCCTCCCTCTGGGATGGACAAGATGCTTGGTGAGGTGGTTGCAGGAGGTTCCCAGTGATGCTCCTCCATGTACTGTGTAGCCAGTACCTGGCTCTGTGATCCTGACTCATCCTCCCTGGGGGATGATGTGAAGTGTGCAGTGGAGTGGTTGCAGGAGGTCCTAGTGATGCTCTTGGTGGTGCTTCTCCATTTGTGATGGCATCTACCCAGCTCTGTAGTCCTTCCTCATTCCCCCTTAGGATGAACAAGATGGCCAGTGGGGTGATTACAGGAGGTTGCAGTGCTGCTCCTCTGTTTGTAGTGGTGGCTACCCAGCATTGTGGTCCTTCCTCATCCTCCACCAGGCATGAAGATGCTTGGCGAGGGTCATTACCGGAGGTCTTGGTGATGCTTTTGGGAGGATGCTTCTTGATCTGTGGTGGTGGGTACCTGACTCTGTGTCCTTCCTCACCCTTATCCATGTAGGTTGAATGTATTTAATATACTCATTTATACAGTGAATGTTACATACCTGATGACATGAAACACATGCATAGGTTGAACAGCTTTGGTTGGAAGGGCAACCAAAAATGGCACCAGTAGGAGCTGGCTTTGCACTGGAGAAACTTGGGTCCTGGTGTAAAGATGGTGAAGGTTCAGACACCCTTTGCCCTTAAAACTGGTGGTGTTGTCCCTGGATCTGGTGATTTTTGGTGATGGGTTGAATAGATGCTAAAAATTGCTGGGCATCACCACCAAGGAGGAGCTCCTTTCCACAGCAGACAATGCAGAACAACTCCAGAGGGGTTGTGTGTCTGCAAGGTGAAATTTTCAGCAGCAAAAGCAGGAAAAATGGTCAAGAAATTAAAGGGTGAGGTGCAGTGCAGCTCACCCACGCAGGACAGGTGTGGGTGACCCTTGTGGCTGGGCTCCAGCAGCACCTTCCTGGGCAGAGCGGATGGAGTAAATAACTCCATAAAACCATCCTCCGAGCAGGAGTCAAGTAACAGGAGTTTTATTTGGAAAGGGAGCTGGGAGCCTGAAGTTACATCACTGTGTTTGAACTGATGAATTCATTTTCTTTGGAAGCCAGGCTGAGACTTTTAGCTCATTAGGAGGAACAAACCCATAAATCTTCATACATGGAGGCCCATAGTTTTCCTGTTCGGTGTCACAGCCCGGCATGGAAAACGTATCCCAAGTGTCAGGAGCATGAAGCACCTGACATGTGGCATCAGGGGTCTTCTCTGGGGAAGCCAGCAGGCTGATGGGTCTTGGTGATACCCAAATCCCCTGGACTTTGCCTCCATGTGGACACTTCTGGGTCTTGGTGGTACCCAAATCCCCTGGATTTTCCTCCATGTGGACACTCCTGGGTCTTGGTGATACCCAAACCCCCTGGACTTTGCCTCCATGTGAGGATGCTCCTAGGTCCTGGTGATGCCCATATGCCCTGGGATTTGCCTCCATGTGAGGATACTTCTGGGTCTTGGTGATACCCAAACCCCCTGGACTTTGCCTCCATGTGAGGATGCTCCTGGGTCTTGGTGATACCCAAATCCCTTGGACTTTGCCTCCATGTGAAGATGCTCCTGTATCTTGGTGACACCCAAATCCCTTGGACTTTGCCTCCCTGTGAGGATGCTCCTGGGTCTTGGTGATGCCCAAATGGCCTGGGATTTGTCTCCATGTGAAGATGCTCCTGGGTTTTGGTGATACCCAGATCCCTTGGACTTTGCCTCCATGTGAGGATGCTCCTGGGTCTGGGTGACACCCAAATCCCCTGGGCTTTTCCCCTGTGAGAGTATGCTGGTGAGTCTCGATGATGCACAGATTCCCTGGGTATTGCCTTCCATGGGAGGAGGCTACTGGGTCTTGGTGATGTCCAAATACCCTGGGCCTTGCCCTTTGCAAGAGGATGATGCCAGGTTTTGATGCCAACCAAATATACCCTGATTTGGAGAGTGTGTTGCAGAGTCTTAATGGCACCCAGATGCCCTGGGCTTTGTCCCTGTGGGAAGATGCTGATGGGTGTTGGTGATGCAGCTGGATATTGGTGATGCTGCTGGATCCTGGTGGTGTCCAACTTCCCTGGGCTTTTCCTCTGTGGAAGGAAGCTGTTTGGGTCTTGGTGATGTCCAACTTCCCTGGGCTTTTCCTCTGTGGAAGGAAGCTGTTTGGGTCTTGGTGATGTCCAACTTCCCTGGGCTTTTCCTCTGTGGGAGGAAGTTGTTTGGGTCTTGGTGATGTCCAACTTCCCTGGGCTTTTCTCTGTGGAAGGAAGTTGTTTGGGTCTTGGTGATGTCCAACTTCCCTGGGCTTTTCTCTGTGGAAGGAAGTTGTTTGGGTCTTGATGATGTCCAACTTCCCTGGGCTTTTCCTCTGTGGAAGGAAGCTGTTTGGGTCTTGGTGATGCTGCTGTTTCTTGGTGATGCCCACATCCTGGGCTTTACCCCACAGAAAGATGTTGCTGGGTCTCTGGGATGCCCAACTCCCCTGGGCTTCGTCTCCTCAGAAAGATGCTGCTGCATCTCAGCGGTGTCCCTGCCTGGGACACAGCTTTGCTGCCGCCACCAAGAGCAGGATGGGATGAGCACAGGGTGATTTTTATTTTTGGCTGAGCTGTGGGGTGTTTGGGTTTTTTTTTTGTTGTTGTTGTTGCTGCTGTTGTTTAATGTAAGTGCTGCCAGCCTGCCCCGTTTTATAGCCCGGGGCAAACTTCTGCCGGCCTCCCGTCTGCGAAAGTGGGGTGCCAGCTCCAGCGGAGCGCCGGGAGGGTTAATTACTTAATGAACGTAACATTCTCTATAATTGCTGAGCGTTTATTAATCCAGAGCAAAGTGGAGAGGCGGGAGGGGGGGAGGGAAGGAGGGGGGAGGACAGGGAGGAGGGGTTGTGTACGTGGCCAGGCTTGTGTGAACTCCCATCCAAACACCCATCACCGGCCTGTCCATTCTTGGCGCTTCATTCCCCCCCTCCACACTCCCTGGGTAGAGAGGGGCTGGTGCCGTCCGTGGGTCGGTCGGTCGGTCCGTCGGCGGCGTCGGTCCGCCCCTGGGCGGTGACCCTGCCCCTCCAGCCAGCGTGCTTCGCCGCCTGCTCTTAGGAATAGGCGTGATTAGATTATGAAGGCAGACAGAAGTAATGATTAACTTTTTCAGTCTGCATGCTGTCTCCAGTCTGGCGCTGGGTGTTCCCCCCCCCTCCCCCCATCCCCCCCTTAAGTAGGGCCCTGGCCCCGCGTCGACAGGGTATTAGGTTGTAAAGAAAGCCAGGAGGAATGAAGGGAGGGAGGGAGGGAGGAAGGGAGGGAAGGGGAGGGGGAAAGGAGGGGAGGGGAGGGGGAAAGGAGGGGAGGGGAGGTAGGGTGGTGGGAGAGAGAGAGAGAGACAGAGAGAGGGAGGCTTTTCCATCAGATCCGGGACTGGAATTTATTGGCAGGAATGCAGTAAATGCTCCAAATGCCAGCCCAGCTAAACAGTTTTCATAATTGTTACAGAGCACAGCACCACGAGTGTGAAAAGGACTTTTGTTCCAGCCTGCTTCTTTCCAGGGGGTTTGCATCCCAGAGAGGGATGCAGCTCTGGGAAAGGGAGCTGGAGGGTGATCTCTCTCCTTTTAGTTTTTTTTTTTTTTTGCCTTCTAAGAGGAGGTGAAACACACCCCCCCCACACCCCCCCCACACCCCCAACCACCACATATTTACATCTATTTTGAGTCTTTGGGGAGAATTTGAGGTCAGTGTGCTGCAAAGGAGAGTGTGTGGGGCTTTTGGGGTTGGTTTCTTTTTTTTTGTCCTGAGAGCGGTGGTGATGCTGTTGTGTGCTCATGGAATGCAGTCTGGGGGAGGCAGGGGGGCAGGAGAGAAGGGAAAACCCAAAACACCCAACAGTCCTAACACACATCTGTGTATTAGGTATCCATTTGGAAATCTTAGTCTGCTCTGCTGCAGGTTTTATGGAGGTCTTTACAAAGTTTTTCACGTAGCTACATGGGGTCAGTGGAGAGCTGTGGCTTTGCCTGGTGGGGGATGTAGCCCTGCCCTCCCTGGGGCATCGTTGGGTACTGGCCCACCTCCCTCCCCCTCCCTTCCAGCACTTCCAAAAGGTCTCCATCCTCTAAAACTGGCTGCATTGAGTGAGACAGGGCTGGCATGGCCTCTGATGGCTTCAGCATCCGTGCTGGTGTTGCCCAGGGAGGTGGTGGAAGCCTCATCCCTGGAGGTTTTTAGACCAGGCTGGATGTGGCTGTGAGCAACCTGCTGTAGTGTGAGGTGTCCCTGCCCATGGCAGGGGGGCTGGAACTGGATGGTCCCTGAGGTCCCTTCCAGGCCTGACAATTCAGTGGTTCTTACCCCCACGCTGGAAGGGTGATGTTTCACAGGAGCCTCCAGCACAGCCCAAGCCAGAAGAGAGATTTTGGCAAGCTCATCCTCGGGTCTGATTTGCATTGTTGTAAATCAGGAACCCTTTATGTGCCAGTTTCTCCTTCTTAGAAGGTTTCTGGTTGATACCTGGGCTGGGTATGGGTGGAGAAGGGGTGTGTCTTGTGAGCTGGGGAGGACAGGCTTGCTCACCTGCAGGAGCTGGGGCGATATCAGTCCTGAGTTGCTTGGTCTTGTGGCAGCATCTCATGAAGGATGGCTTAGGCTTCCTGGCTTTTCCAGAGGATCCTCTGTGCCTGATGGCCATGAAAATGCTGTTATTCCACGTTACTCTCAAGGCAGAGAAGGAGGTTAGAGGGTGCATGGGGCTGTGAAACATCTTACAATGTTTTCCTGAGCCCACAAGTCCTCCCCACCAGCAGAGAAGAAGAAGAACAACAGGAAGGAAAAAAAAAGAGGCAGGATTTTGGGGAGCTTTCCATGCAGACCTGCACACCCATGGGTCTTTAAAAAAAAAGCCCCCAAAAAAGCCATGGATGTGGGCAGCACCCCTCTGGTGGAAGGATCAGCCTGCTTGAAACACCATCCCTTTGTCCCACCCCACCACCAGCTTGGAGCTTGGGGAAGGGATTCCCGTCCTACTGCTTTTTTTTTCCTCCCCTCTGAAACGAGGGAAAAGTTTTCCCACACCTTTGAGGAGGGCAGAGAGGAGAGGCAGATAAAGAAGGCTCTTTAAATTAAAACTTCAAAAAATAATTAGACTGACTGTATACTAAACAACAGCAAAGAGGCCCATTTACTGTAAATATTATGAATGGATTTGGCTGGCTTCTTCATCCCCACCCTTCCTCTAAGGCTTTTCTCTGAGCTGAGTCGAAATTCGGCCTTCAGACAGCTCAGTACTCTATAATTTGCATGGCTGATGAGGACTGAAGCCTGGTACAGAGGAAACTGGAGTCAGCTGGCTCCTCTCTAACCACTGGAGACAGCCAGACAGGCATTTTTGGTGTGTGCCTGCGTCACTTTACCACCTCCCCCCTGCTCCTGGTAGCTGCAGCCTTGCTTGGCTTTTAAAGAGGAATGGGCACAAAGAAAAGGTTCTTCTCTTCTCGAGTCATTTTAAGCCATGGTAATTGATTAATCACCATAATTAGACAGTAGCAGTGACTAATAGGATGTTTATGAATCGAATTTCTGGTTTGGTGGACTCCATGAACTCAGCAGTTTCACTTTGGTTCTTTCTTAGCCGTCCTTTGATGCCCAGCGGAGAGCTGGGCTTCCTTCACATCTACGTATTGATCACCCTTTATGATCTCTCCTGGGCCAAGCCTTGGTGTTCACCATCCTGCTGCCTGCTCTTGAGGCTTTGTAGGCCTGCAACAACATGCTTGCTAGGACCCTTTCTCAGCTGGTTCTCTTGCTTTTGTGTCCCATCTTTGAATTAACCCTCAGAGATCAGGCCTGAGTTCCAGGCTGGGAGAAGGTTGACTCCGCCAAAGGTGGAGTGGGAACGTCAGGGGATGTCCCTGGGGATCAGTCATCTCTACCACTCTCTTAACTTGACCTAATTTTGGTGCTGATTTCACAAGAGAGCTTCCCAGCCATGGTGAAGTAAGTTCTCCTGTGGGCCACCAGGGAACTGAGCAGAACACTCCCAAGCCTGTAGGGTGCCTCTAACACGAGCCTGTACCGAAGCCCTATTCAGAAACGCTGGAAATCCCAGACTCCTTCTCTTGATGGCTTCTGACTTTTTCTTTTCTTTCTAATCTTCTGTGTCACCTTCAGAAAGGTTTAAATCTTGGGGCACCACCTCAGCTTCTGGACAGCCCACCCCCTCAGCAAATTGAGATCTTGGAGGAGGGGGCAAACTCAGGTGGAGTTTCACACCGAGGTTGGCTGGTTTTTGTTTGGGGGCTAAGGAGCCATTTAAGTGATTGGGTGGGCAACTTGCTAATAAACTCAAGAAATAATCTCAGGGCTCTTTAGCCTGCCTGCCTGGTGTATGTGCTGAGTAATAAGAGCTGCCTAATTAGACATAGACACAAATTTATGGTCTAGCCTGTCAATCCGCGGATTAAGGACTCCATAAGTACCTACTGACACGATGGGCTGTAATGGCTCCTAAAGAGATGTTATGGTCTATCATGTCAATAATCCACAGATTAAGGGCTCCCTAAGTAGGTGTTGACGTGACCAGGCCTGTCCTAGCTCTTTGGGGGCTCTTGGGTTGGCGCCAAGAGCCCCAAGATGGTCGGCTCTTGGGACTCCACGGGCCATCTTTTGAGGGGTGGCATCCCTGCAGTAGGGAAAGGTTTATTTTCTCTGCAAACAACAGAAGCTTGACACATGACCATCCTCTAAATTAGCTTTTCAGCCATTAAAAGCTGGGGGAAAGAGGGGGGTTGGTGTGGTGTGGTGGTGGCGAGGAAGCTGAAGCTGCCTAGCCCTTGTGTGCAGGCAGATATAAAAGGGTCGGGGCAAACATTGCCGTGGGTGGTGTCTCCAGGCTGACCACAAAACTCTGTTAAAGGCACAAAGATCCTTTTCTGCTGCAGGATGGATCCTTTAATTTGGAACTTTTCTCTCTTTTTTTTTTTTTTTTAAAATTTAATTATTTATTTTTTTACATTTGCTTTGGGTTTTTGGTTTTTTTTTTGGCTTTGAAGACTTTTTTTCCTGGCTTGTTTTGTGGGTTTTTTTGTTTGTTTTATTTGTTCCCCCAGCCCGAGTAGCCTGTCAGTCACCAGAGAGGCTAGAAAGGAATTAAAATCTCCTCTTTTTGGTGCCTATTTTTCTATGCCTTGGTGAGCTGCATGGCTGCATATCACACTCCTATGTTCTCCTCACCTTGATCCCTTCTCAGGGAAGACTTCAGGGATGCAAAAAGGGAAGGGGGGTGGGAAAATCTCAAGTGGAGAGCCCTGAGGACCCTCCAGAAGTGCAGAATGCCAGGAAAACTGGCAGGGTGTGTGTCTGCACCTCTGCCATCCCAAAGAGCAGGAGAAGAAGATGGGGGCCTGGCTCTGCCCCCGGGTTCACAGATGCCGCTTAAGGTCAGCCAAGGGAGATTAGCGGGCGCGAGACACGCTGAGCTTGGTCTCAGCCCTGGCCCCAGCCAGACGGCACGTTGTGCTGACACCAGGCCAGCCAGTTGTGTGTGTGTGTGGGTTTTTTTCTTCCCCAAGCACAGATGCCCTCCGCCTGTGCTGACGTGTAAAGGAGGACGGACCCAGGGACAGGTCCATCTGCCCGCCCGCCGTGACTGCATCCCTCCTGTTCCAGCAGAAAGCTAAGCTGCCTCCTGGGAAGCCAGGCAGGGGGATCTCACCCACCCCTCCAGGTCTCTTTGCTGCCCCAAGAGCTCGCTGCTGGGTTCTTCTAGGAGAGGTCACTTAAGACCTAAGTTCTTCTTGGTGGGAATTTATCTGTTGCCTTGATCTCTTTTGTGTTGTGCTGCTGGGGGGGAGCGTGTGCAGTGTCATCCCTGCAGGTGGCCCAGGCGAAGGTGGCCACCAAACCTGAGCAACCTGGGGCGGTGGAAGATCTCTCCATGCTCACTGCAGGGGAGGTTTGGAACAGATGAGCTTAGGGGAAGGTCCCTTCCAACTCAAACCATTCTGTGAGGCTGTGGAAATGAGGAGACTTTTTGTTATAGCAGATCAGGGTATCTAGATAACGGCGCAGCAGAGGTGGTGTTCGGTGGGAAATCCAACTCTAGGGATCACAGAGGAATGAGGGGAGAGGAGGGGGGGTTGTGATAGGGAGAATTTTAGGAAGAGCACAAGAAGGTGCTTTGGGTCAAAGCTGCTCTTAAAGAAAACCCCAAACAGTGTAGCCAGCAGGAGCAGGGAGGTCATTCTGCCCCTGTACACTGCACTGGTTAGGCCACACCTTGAGTCCTGTGTCCAGTTCTGGGCTCCTCAGTTTAGGAAGGAGGTTGACTTGCTGGAACGAGTCCAGAGAAGGGCAACAAAGTTGCTGAGAGGTTTGAAACACAGCCCTGTGAGGAAAGGCTGAGGGAGCTGGGGCTGCTTAGCCTGGAGAAGAGGAGGCTCAGGGGTGACCTTATCGCTCTCCACAACTACCCGAAGGGAGGTTGTAGCCAGGCAGAGGTTGGTCTCCTCTCCCAGGCAGCCAGTACCAGAACAAGAGGACATAGTCTCAGGCTGTGCCAGGGGTGGTTCAGGCTGGAGGTCAGGAGGAAGTTTTACACAGAGAGAGAGATTGCCCATTGGAATGGGCTGCCTGGGGAGGTGGTGGAGTCGCCGTCACTGGAGGTGTTCAGGAGGAGACTTGAGAGGGTGCTTGATTGCATGGTTTAGTTGGTTGAGTGGTGTTGGATGATAGGTTGGACTCGATGATCTTGAAGGTCTGGTCTATTCTATTCTATTCTGTCCTGTCCTGTCCTGTCCTGTTCTATCCTATTGCTATTGCTATTGCTATTGCTATTGCTATTGCTATTGCTATTCCTATTCCTATTCCTATTCCTATTCCTATTCCTATTCCTATTCCTATTCCTATTCCTATTCCTATTCCTATTCTACTCTACTCTATTCTACTCTATTCTATTCTATTCTATTCTATTCTACTCTATTCTATTCTATCCTATCCTATCCTATCCTATCCTATCCTACCCTGTCCTATTCTATTCTATTCTATTCTATTCTATTCTATTCTATTCTATTCTATTCTATTCCATTCCATTCCATTCCATTCCATTCTATTCTATTCTATTCTATTCTATTCTATTCTATTCTATTCTATTCCATTCCATTCCATTCCATTCCATTCCATTCCATTCCATTCCATTCCATTCTATTCCATTCTATTCTATTCTATTCTATTCTATTCTATTCTATTCTATTCTATTCTATTCTATTCTATTCTATTCCTATTCCCATTCCATTCCATTCCATTCCATTCCATCCCATATATAATGCATATGGAAAACACAAGCGCAGCGTGTGAGCCACTTCCACGGTCGGGTAATTTCATTTGAGTCTAATCCTGATATCACTGAGGAAAGATCCAATTACAGGCATTTAAGAACCTCATCAGGAACACAGTTGTACTCCCAATTTCAGTTATTATCACGGATATCAGTGACAATTTAGATAGCAGCTCCTGCCTTGCCCAAGATGGGAGTAAATCCCAGCGGGTGAGATGCAGCTCAGTGTGTGCCAAACTTGCTGTTTTCTTTAGAGGCTGGCTGATTACAGGAAAACCTTCGGCTGTGTCAAAACCAAACAAAGCAAAACAAGAGATCTGCAGCCCACCTCCCCTCTACAGTCATGAACTTGGCAATGGGACAAGGCTGAGATCCAAAAGCTGGCCAGGAGTTGTGTTGATTTTTTAGCTTTCTGATGATGATGATTATTATTTAAAATTGGACTTTCCTGAAACATTTTGGTTCTTCCTGGAATGAAAAAAAAAAAGGAAAAGAAGAAGAAGAAGGGGAAAAAAAAAAAGGAACTTTTTTCTTCCCCCCAGACTCTTCATAAAACTTCCCAGAGCTTAGGCAGGAAAAGTACAGCTGACATGGTTTCATCATCTTGGAAGTGTTCATGGGTGAAGGAGAAAAAAAGCCACATCAGAAGTTTCCTGCTCCCCTTCCAGGTGATCTGCAACCTGAGTCCTCCTTGGGACAGCCAAGCTTGGGGCTGCGGCTGGTAGATGTTGGTTGTTCCCATGGTGTGAGTCTCCCATGCCCACCTTCATCTGGACCCTCCTTGGTTTCAGCAGCTCTTAACAGAAGATCAAGTCCAACCTGTCACCACAGACCTCATGACTAGACCATGGCTCCAACTGCCACATCCAATCCCCTCTTGAACACCTCCAGGGGTGGTGACTCCACCACCTCCCTGAGCAGCACATTCCAATGGCTAACAACTCTCTCTGGGAAGAACTTTATCCTCACCTTGAGCCTAAACCTCCCCTGGAACAGTTTTAGATTGTGTCCTCTTGTTCTGGTGCTGCTTGCCTGGGAGAAGAGTCCAACCCCCACCTGTCTACAACCTCCCTGCAGGGAGTTGGAGAGAGCAAGAAGGTCTCCCCTGAGCCTACTCTTCTGCAGGCTAAGCAACCCCAGCTCCCTCAGCCTCTCCTCACAGGGCTGTGCTCCAGACCCCTCCCCAGCCTTGTTACCCTTCTCTGGACACATTCAAGAGTCTCAATGTCCTTCTTAAACTGAGGAGCCCAGAACTGGACACAGGACTCAAGGTGTGGCCTAACCAGTGCAGAATACAAGGGCAAATGACCTCCCTGCTCCTGCTGGCCACACTGTTCCTGAGGCAGGTCAGGATGCCATTGGCCCTCTTGGCCACCTGGGCACACTGCTGGCTCATGTTCAGCTGCTGTCAACCAGTACCCTCTGGTCCCTTTCTGCCTGGCTGCTCTCCAGCCACTCCAAACCCAGCCTGTAGCTCTGCATGGGGTTGCTGTGGCCAAAGTGCAGCACCCAGCACTTGGAATTTTTTGTGGAGGTTATAGCTCTGGTGTCCTGTCTTCCAGGATTTCTGTGTGGGTGCAACATTTTCTTCAGCATCCCTCCCTGCAGCAGGATGATGTCCTGAGCACATGAGCAGCCCATGCACACTCAAAACCCAGAGAAACCTTCACTCTAGCCTTTTATTGAGCAATTTGGGGCAGGATTTGATGTTCCTGAGGGTCAAGGCAGGTAGTGGGAGATGCATGGTCTCTAGGGCTGGCTGGGGTGATGCTTTTGGGAGGGCACATCTTTACCGAGGGATGCACCAGCAGACATCAGGGCACCCCTTTAGGAGGGTGTAAAAAATAGGGGGTGGGGATGTGGAAAGAGTTTTTCAGTGGGTGAGTGATGTGGTTGTGCTGGGGCTTCATCATCCTTCACACCAAACATCCAGAAAACATCAGCATCCACACCAAACACCCCAAAAACTGCTGCAAGGTGCCTGAATTTCTCCCACCTGCCTGCAGAAATGTGCTCTGCCTCAGGTGCTGTCCTCCAGAGGACCAGCTCTAAGTGACTGACAAGAGCTAATCTCTCTGCATTCCTGAGGGCAGCCTCACTTTTATTTTCATTTATTTCTGTTATGGTTTATTTCACAAGAAGCTTGCACAATGGGAAAGGGGGGGGAGGGGGATGTGTGTGGGTAGAGCCTGATGGGAGCCCCATGGCAGGCTGTAGTGCAAACCATGGGACCAACAGGAGGGATGCTTAGTTAACAAACATAATAGCATGGATGTTTATAGCATGAAACAGGGACATTGTTTGCTGGAATATGGGAACTCTCCCAGTTTGCTGGGAGTTTTCCAGGCATTTAGAAATGGATGCATTTGCTCTCTGAGGAGCTCATAAAAATTGTGCTTTCCACTTCAAACCTGAATCCCAGAGCATTTCTCGACCCTTTCTGAGCTGTTGGCAGGAGCTTTACGTGGCTGCAAGTTTCTCAGGGTGTGGGGGTTTTGTGTTGGAGTTTCTGGCAGGTAGAGGTGGGTGGTGGGTCCAGGTGAACTTCAGCAGGGCCTTTTGGGGCAAAAACCCAGCTGTTTGCTTCGTTTGAGTCGTGGTCGTTGCAACCAAAAGAAGTCTCTAAGGGGAAAAATATAATCTCCCATCTCCGTTGCACCCTGTGATAGGACAAGGGGCAGTGGATATAAACTACAGCACAGGAGATTCCACCTCAGAATGAGGAGGAACTTCTGCACTGTGAGGGTCACAGAGCCCTGGAGCAGGCTGCCCAGAGAGGTTGTGGAGTCTCCTTCTCTGGAGACTTTCAAGGCCCATCTGGCTGTGTTTCTGTGTGACCTGTGCTGGATTCTATGCTCCTGCTCTGGCTGGGGGGGTGGACTCAATGATCTCTGAAGATCCTTTCCAACCTCTAACATTCTGTAATTAACCCTTCCAACCCCTAACCTCCTGTGAGCCTTTGATGCATGTAGGAAGCATCTCAGCAGTGTCATTTTCCCCTCTTCTCCTGGCTCCGCCGCCCAAGTGATGCCACCGGTTCTTGCCAGCCCTTTTCCTGGTGGATGCCACAATCAGGGAGGCTCCACCAGGGTCCCAACAGCCATGAAAAGCAGCTTTGGGTGGTGGCTGGCAGGGAGGCCTGATCCTGTTTATCCAAGCTCCAGCCTTAGGTTCTGATGGCTTTTTGACTAGACACCCAGTCAACAGCCGAAGCCCGCGAGCGGAAGAGGCTCTGGCATATTTATGCTGTGTGCTGGCACTGGCTCCTCTCAAACACACAGAAAAAAAGCTATCCCAGATTACCTAAGACTTGTCCTTGAGGTCTGGTCACCCCATGTCATTGAGAAACCTAGTGGAATCCCATTCATGAACTTCCAGCCCTCTATAAAGGTCTGTTCATTCATAGCCAAGGCAGCCTGCCTTTTTTTTTCCCTTCCCCTAATGTGCTGGCAATTAAATAACTCTTTGTAAGAGGCAAGGAGCTGCTTGTTAAGTGGTCTTCACAAATGCAAGCATAAACATCAGGTGAAAAAGTCATCTTTTGGTTTTTTCTCCCCCCCTCCCCAACTCACCTCCTGAAAGGGATGCTTTTGTGGTCAGATAAATAAAACCCTAGAGGAAGTGCAGCAGGGGTCCGTGGCTGCTGCCCCCCAAAACTCCCTCAGCTGCTGTAAAACAAAACCCAAGGAGCTCTGAGCATCACTGGCAAGGCAGTTGGTGGGGAGGGTGTGACAGATGGGGGGCAAATAGGTGGTCAGAGATAGGGGTGGATCCAGGAGCATCATCCTCCTGGATCTAGGAGCATCTCCCCCACCCCACATTCAGGGGCTTTGTCCCACTGGATGCAGGAGCAGCATCCTCCTGTTCCAAGAGCATCATATTCCCTCCCACCAGATTCAGGAGCATTGCTCCCTGGATTCAGGAGCATTTCCCACCACCCCCCCCCCCCCCTTGGATCCAGGAACATCATGCCTGTGGATCTAGGAGTACCCTTGCCCTGGACCCAGGAACATCTGCCTTCCCGGACCTAGGAGCACTTCCCCTGCCTAGACCCAGGAGCATTCCCACTCCTGGACCTAGGAGCATCATCTCCCTGGATCTAGAAGCATCTGCCCACCCCAGCCCAGATCCAAGAGCATTCTCCCTGACTGGATCCAGGAGCATCATCCCCCTAGACCCAGAAGCAGCTCCCACCCTGGATCCAGGAGCTTCGTGCACCCCAACCATGCCTCCCCTGGGATTCAGGAGCATGCATCCCCCAGATCCAGAAGAATCATCCTACAGCATCACCCCCAAGACTCTTCTGTCTCCTGGACACACCCTCCACACCACCCCCTGCCTCACATTCATTTATCTCTTGGTGGAGGGTGTTTCTTGCCCCACTGTGGGAGCACCTTGGGGTGGGGGGGCACCCCGTTTAGGTTTGGGAAGGAGGTGTAACCCAAGCTGCCCACCCCATCCCATCCTGCCCTCAGTCCCTCACATGGTGCCAGTTTTCAGCAGGATATTAAATTATCCTTAACAAAAGACTTGGGAGGCACCAAAAAGGGGGAGGTGGAAGGACAAACCTCAGTGGTTGGTGTTCAGGGAACACCCCCTCCACTGCCAGAACCACCACCCCCCCACACCCACACTTTTCACCCAGGAGTGAGGGTCCCTTTTGAGGGGGGCTTAAGCAGTCAGGCCCAGTTTTAGTAGCTGCCTTGAGCAACTGGAGAAATATTTTCCTTGCTGGCAGAGAAATGAGGAAATTAAAAGTGTGTGGCTTGGGCTTTTTTATTTATTTTTTCTTAAAAGCACAGTGCAGGGCTTGAAGCACAACTGGAAGAGGGGAGAAACACCCCCTCCCCCCTGCCCCTGCACTGGGGGTAAAAGTTGATTAATAGCAGAAAAATAGAGAAGGGGAAAAAGGGGTGGGGGGGAAGGGGGGAGAGGAGAGGGGGCAGGCAATGTGCTGATGGCACTGCAACTGCTAGGAAGGTTTTGGAGGGGCTGCTGAGGTGGTGCAGGGAGGGATTTTGTGCCACTAGTACAGATTAGAGGCTGACCTGCTGGAAAGCAGCTCAGTGATAAAAAGACCTTGGAGTGCTGTGCACAGTAGGTTATCCATGGGACAGAAGTGTGCCCTTGGGGCCAGGCTCTTTCCAGTTGTGCCCTGTGATGCGACCTGGGGCAACAGGCCCAGGAAGTTCCACCTCCAACGTGAGGAGAAACCTGATCTAGTGGAAAGTGTCCCTGGCCATGGCAGGAGGGGTGGAAATAGATGATCCTTGAGGTCCCTTCCAACCCTGACAACGCTTACCATTCTTTACAGGGAGGGTGATGGAGCCCTGGAGCAGGCTGCCCAGAGAGGCTGTGCATTCTCCTTCTCTGGAGACTTTCAAAACCCACCTGGATGCATTGCTGTGTGGCCTGCCCTAGGTGACCCTGCTTTGGCAGGGGGGCTGGACTCCATGATCTCCAGAGGTCCCTTCCAGCCCCCTACCATTATATGGTGCTGTGATTTGGGAGGGTGCTGGGGTCCCCCACCATCCCTGGTCCTGTAGCTGCTTCATGGTGCAGGGGATTATTTTGGTAGCACTTCAGCTAACTCAACATTCCCAGCTTGGATTTTCTTTTTTTGTTCAACCTTCTTTTTTGTTTCTTTGGGTTTTGTTTTGTTTTTAAATTCAATTACAAAGAATTTGTTGCCAGGTCTTAACATGCCCACTGTGGCTGGAAGGAATTAACCTGCTGCTAGGGATTCTCCATCAGGAAAAGGCTCTTTTTCACATTGCTCAGCTGCCCCCCACCCCTTGCTCTTCTCCTCCAAGATCATCTTGGACAGGGTAGCTGCCTGCAAGGCAGTCAAAAGAAGGGCTATGGGATTTGAGTTTCTGGGTGATGTGGGCTGGTTTTAGGCCACTTCCTAACAAGCATGCAATTTCTGGTCCCTGCCCTGCTGCTGGCTGGTGGCTTTTTCCACAGGTCAGGGCTTTATCCAACATCTCCATCCTCTCCATCACCCAGGCTCTGCCTATAGGCAGGGAAAAACCTCATGAACTAGAGCAGCAGGGGAGTCCTTCGTCCCTCCTAGTCCCCATGGGATGACCTTCATTGTGGTTTTCTTAGTAGTATCTAATATTCTTTTTGTATGTGTATGCCATAGATAGCTGTTTGTGGAACTAGATCTGAAAATAGGGGGTTTAGAGTGTAGGTCTTGCTTGGAGGCATCTCTGCTGTGGGCATGGAAGGTGGCACTTGGTGCCATGGTTTAGTCAGGAGGTCTGTGGTGACAGGTTGGACTTGATGATCTTTGAGGTCTCTTCCAACCTTGGTGATTCTGTGATTTCTGGTCATGGTTAAGGTGAGAGGTGGCTGTGCCCTGGGCCTGCTGGTGGTTTCCGAGCCACTTCTGAAGGGGGATGTGGTGATTCAGGAGCTGTGTCCCCAAGCAGAGCTAGGCGCTGAAGCAACATGGGAATATCCCCAAACTGGGTCAGTTTAAATGTTCTTAACAGTGGCCTTAACAGATGGATTTTGGAGGCTGCAGGTATGCCAGCAACAAGTGCTAGGACTAGAGGAAGCAGCCTCAAGTTGTGCCAGGGGAGGCTGAGGCTGCACATAAGAAGAAACTTCTTTACTGAAGGGATTCTCAAATGCTGGAACTGGCTCTCCAGGGAGGTGGCTGAATCCCCATCCCTGGAGGTGTTTAAAGGACACAGAGATGTGGTGCTGAGGGGACATGGTTTAGCACCAGCCATGGTGGACCCAGAGAATGGTTGGACTGGGTTATCTTAAAGGTCTTTTCCAACATAGGCAATGGTCTCTTGGCTCTCTTGGCCACAAGGGCACATTGCTGTCCCATGCAGAGCCTGCTGCCCACCAGGGCAGAGTAGAGGGGAAGAAGAACCTGACTTTTGGGTTGGAATGGAATGGAATGGAATGGAATGGAATGGAATGGAATGGAATGGAATAGAATAGAATAGAATAGAATAGAATAGAATAGAATAGAATAGAATAGAATAGAATAGAATAGAATAGAATAGAATAGAATAGAATAGACCAGGTGGGAAGAGACCTTTGAGATCACTGATTCCAACCTATCACCCAGCACTATCTAATCAACTAAACCATGGCACCAAGTGCCTCATCCAGGCTCCTCTCCCCTCCAGTGATGGTGACTCCACCACCTCCCTGGACAGCACATTCCAATGGCAAATCTCTCTTTCTGGGAAGAACTTCTTCCTGATATCCATCCTGAACCTCCCCTGGCACAGCTTGAGACTGTGTCCTCTTGTTCTGGTGCTGCTTGCCTGGGAGAAGAGACCAACCCCCTCCTGGCTATAACCTCAGACCCTTGCTTAACGTCTCCTCTCCTTTCTTCTTTTGCTTGGTGTCCCTCCTGCAGATTCCCAAGTTCTTCAGGAGCCGGGGGATCGGTCACACTGGTGCGTGGTGGCATACTGGGAAGAGAAGACGCGCGTCGGTCGGCTGTACTCTGTCCAAGAGCCCTCCCTGGATATCTTCTATGATCTACCTCAGGGGAATGGTTTCTGCCTCGGACAGCTCAACTCTGACAACAAAAGCCAGCTGGTGCAGAAGGTGCGCAGCAAGATCGGCTACGGCATCCAGCTCACCAAGGAGGCGGACGGCGTCTGGGTGTACAACCGCAGCAGCTACCCCATCTTCATCAAGTCGGCCACACTGGACAACCCCGACTCCAGGACGCTGCTGGTCCACAAGGTGTTCCCAGGCTTCTCCATCAAGGCCTTCGACTACGAGAAGGCCTACAGCTTGCAGAGACCCAACGACCACGAGTTCATGCAGCAGCCGTGGACGGGGTTCACCGTGCAGATCAGCTTCGTGAAAGGCTGGGGCCAGTGCTACACCAGACAGTTCATCAGCAGCTGCCCGTGCTGGTTGGAGGTTATTTTTAATAACCGATGACTCGAGGCGGCGTGGACTCTTGACCTTTATACTACTTTGCTGCTATTATTTCCTTCTGAGTGCTTTGCTTTTTCATGCAGATTTTTTTTTTTTTTCCTTGTTTTATTTCGAAATTATTAGGGGTTTTTTTTTTTTTAAAAAAAAAAAAATTAATTTTTATTTTATTGCCTTTGGCTTTGTTTTTATTTTATTTTTATTTGACTTTATTGCAGTTTTATTTCCTTTTCTTTTATCCTATTTCACTTTTATTTCAGTTTTATTTCATTTTATTTCACCTAATTTTATTTTACTTTTAATTTTATTTTACTCCTGTCGTGTTTTACTTTTTTTTTTTTTGGCTGTATTTTGTTATTTTTATTTGTATTTTATTTGGGTGTATGGTATTTTATTTAATTTTATTTGATTTTGTTATTTTATTTGGTTTGGTTTCCTTTTGTCTCTTTAATTTTGTTTTCATTTGGGTTATCCCCTTCCTTCCTTTCTTTCAAGCTTGTGGAAAGAAGGAAGCTTCTTTCTTGCTTTCCTTCTTTCTTTCTTTCTCCTTCCTTCCTTCCTTCCTTTCTTTCATTTCTTTCTTTCTTTCTTTCTTTCTTTCTCTCTTTCTTTCTTTCTTTCTTTCTTTCTTTCTTTCTTTCTTTCTTTCTTTCTTTCTTTTTCTTTCTTTCCTTCTTTCCTTCTTTCCTTCTTTCCTTCTTTCTTTCTTTCTTTCCTTCTTTCCTTCTTTCCTTCTTTCTTTCTTTCTTTCTTTCTTTCTTTCTTTCTTTCTTTCTTTCTTTCTTTCTTTCTTTCTTTCTTTCCTTCTTTCTTTCTTTCTTTCTTTCTCTTTTTTCCTTCTTCATTTTTTTCTTCTTTTCTTCTTTCTTTCTCCTTTTCTTCTTTCTTTCTTTCTCCTTTTCTTCTTCCTTTCTTTCTTTTTGCTTGGTTTTTTGTTTTGTTTTGTTTGTTTTGGTTTGTTTTGGTTTGGTTTTTGTTTATCAAATGTATGAATGACCAACAACACTCAGAAGGGCAAGAGAAGGCTGCAGGGGGGATGGATCGCACGCGATAATTATTTCGTGCCTCTATAGAAAGGTTATCCTGTGTGATCATTTGGTGTGGCAGCCGCTTGGCTCCACATCATAAGCTCCTTCTCTTGGATAAAGCAACAAGATACCTGCATTTTTTTATGCACCACCAGCCGTCCTCGGCGACGGTGACACCAAGACCCCTTCCCCAGCGGTGCGGACCCCACCGAAGGACGGTGCACAGCCTTCCGAACTGGGTCTTTCCCCATCCCTCCCCCTCCTCTTTCTAATGTTTAATTGTTCCTTATTGCTGGGTTCACATCTTGTCTCACTGTGTTCATCCTTCCACTGCTTGATTTGTTTCTATTTTATTTTGTTTCTTTTTATTTTAATTCTAATTTTTGTTCTCACTTTGATGTTTATTTTCACCTTGATGTTTTAGTTTTGCTTTGATGCTGTTTATTTTCACTTCGATGCTGTTTATTTTCACTTTGATGCTGTTTATTTTTTACTTTGATGCTGTTTATTTTTTACTTTGATGTTTGTTTTTACTTTCATGTTGTTTGTTTTTTTACTTTCATGTTGTTTGTTTTTTACTTTCATGTTGTTTATTTTTTACTTTGATTTTATTCTTTTTTTTGCTTTGATTTTTTTTTTGTTTTTAACTTCGGTTTTGATTTATTTTAAAGTCTTTTCTTGGGTGGTCATGGAGTGGTAGAAGGGGAGAAAAAAAAATATATACACAACAACAACAACAACAACAAAACCCAACAACACCACACAGCAAACAAACCAACAGCAGAGAAACCTCATGCATGGTTCCCCCCACCCCCTGCTTGGTAATTGGAGCTGAGGAGATGGGAAAGCAAAGAAAAAAAAAACCCCACATAACAGAAAAAAAAAACCCAAACAAAAACAAAACACCAACCCAATACCCAACAGAAAAAACAAAGGGGAAAAACAAGAGAGAGCAAAAGAAAAACATAAAGAAGTGTTCAGGATAGTTGGTCTTAGGTTATCCCAGGACCCATCCTATCTGGAAATGCAGTTTTGCTTTTCATTTCTTCTTGAATTCATACAGGAGTATGATCCTTTTACACTGTTCTTAGCTCAATGAGCAATGTTTAGACCTTAACATAAGCTATTTTTCTAAAAGATTAAAAAGAGAGAGAGAGAGAGAGAGAGGTTTAAATGAACAAGAGAAGCATTCTCATTGGAGCTTTAGTGCTTTGGGAATAAAAAGAGACACAGACAAAACACATACACAAGACACACACAAACCCATGAGTTTAAAACAACCAACCAAACAAGCAAGCAAACAAAAAAAAAGATGACTCCTTAAAAAAAAGTGAAAAACACAAACAAACAAAGGAAAAAAAAAACACAAAACCACACCCTGGAGATTTATTAAAAGGAAAAAAAAAAAATAAAAGAAAGGAAAAAGAAAAAAAAAAAAAGAGGAAAAAAAAAAAGTGTATTTTATGTTATATATAAATATATTATTACTTGTAAATACAAAGACGTTTTATAAGCATCATTATTTATGTATTGTGCAATGTGTATAAACCTGAAAAAGGAAGAAAAAGAAAAAGGAAAAAAGAAAAAAAAAAAAAAAGGAAAAAAAAAAAAATTAAAATAAAATAAATAAGGAAGATGCACTTTGCTTTAATATAAAATGCAAATAACAGAAAAAAAAAATATAAATGCCAAATTTAAAAGGAAAACAAACAAATAAGGTTAAAAAATAATAATGAAACAAAACACCACAAAATAAACCAACACACACACACACACACACACACACAAAAAAACCACCCCCAAAAACCCCAACCACCAAACAAACAAAAAACTGACCCAAAAAAAAAAAGGAATAAAAAAAAAAAGGAAATAAAACCAACAAAAAGACCACAAAATTGGTGGGGGTTATTTGTTTTTTTTTTTTGGGGTGGGGGCGGGAGGAGGGGTTTATTTTTTTTTGGGGGACGGGGAGTTTATTATGTTTCTTTTGTTGTTTTGTTTTTTCTTTTTGCTATGGGTGGTTGTCATCCAGATGAATGTTTTTTTGGTTTGGTTTTGGTTTTTTTGTGTTTGTTTGTTGTTTTGTTTTTTTTTTTCCTAAAGGAGTTTTATGTTCCATTTAAAAAAAAAAAAAAACCACAACAACAAAACCACAGACAAACAAACAACCCAAAAAAAAACAAACTATAAATAAAATAAAACCATACACGTGATTTCCCCAGGCTGTGCTGAGTGGGCTTTGTTTTTAGGGGTGGGAGTGAGGCAGGCAGCAGGCATGGTGCTCTACAGTTGACACACACATGCCCCCACCACCACCACCACCACCCTCCCCCCATATGGGGATATCAAGCTTAGCCCCTCTGTGGGACTTGCTCTTGAGCTTTGGGCTCCTATTGGCTGCCCGTGGCTCTGGGTGGCATGGCTTGGATGTACCCAACCAGCCCAAGTCTGGAGCAAGTGATGGGATCTGGATGGGTTGCCTGGTTTGGATATACCCAACCAGCCCAAATCTAGGGAGCTGATGGGATCTGGATGGGTTGCCTGGTTTAGATATACCCAACCAGCCCAAATCTGGGGAGCTGATGGGATGTGGGTGGGTTGTGTGGCTGGGATGCACCCAACCAGCCCAAATCTGGAGCAAATGATGGGATCTGGATGGGTTGCCTGGTTTGGATATATCCAACCAGCCCAAATCTGGAGAGCTGATGGGATCTGGATGGGTTGCCTGGTTTGGATATACTCAACCAGCCTAAATCTAGGGAGCTGATGGGATCTGGATGGGTTGTGTGGCTGGGATGAACCCAACCAGCCCAAGTCTGGAGCAAGTGATGGGATCTGGATGGGTTGCCTGGTTTGGATATACCCAACCAGCCCAAATCTAGGGAGCTGATGGGATCTGGATGGGTTGCCTGGTTTGGATATACCCAACCAGCCCAAATCTGGGGAGCTGATGGGATGTGGGTGGGTTGTGTGGCTGGGATGCACCCAACCAGCCCAAATCTGGAGCAAATGATGGGATCTGGATGGGTTGCCTGGTTTGGATATATCCAACCAGCCCAAATCTGGAGAGCTGATGGGATCTGGATGGGTTGCCTGGTTTGGATATACTCAACCAGCCTAAATCTAGGGAGCTGATGGGATCTGGATGGGTTGTGTGGCTGGGATGAACCCAACCAGCCCAAGTCTGGAGCAAGTGATGGGATCTGGATGGGTTGCCTGGTTTGGATATATCCAACCAGCCCAAATCTGGAGAGCTGATGGGATCTGGATGGGTTGCCTGGTTTGGATATACTCAACCAGCCTAAATCTAGGGAGCTGATGGGATCTGGATGGGTTGTGTGGCTGGGATGAACCCAACCAGCCCAAGTCTGGAGCAAGTGATGGGATCTGGATGGGTTGCCTGATTTGGATATACCCAACCAGCCCAAATCTGGGGAGCTGATGGGATGTGGGTGGGTTGTGTGGCTGGGATGCACCCAACCAGCCCAAATCTGGAGCAAATGATGGGATCTGGATGGGTTGCCTGGTTTGGATATATCCAACCAGCCAAATCTGGGGAGCTTATGGGATGTGGGTGGGTTGTGTTGCTGGAATATACCCAACCAGCCCAAATCTGGAGCACATGATGGGATCTGGATGGGTTGCCTGGTTTGGATATACCCAACCAGCCCAAATCTAGGGAGCTGATGGGATCTGGATGGGTTGCCTGGTTTGGATATACCCAACCAGCCCAAATCTGGAGCAAATGATGGGATCTGGATGGGTTGCCTGGTTTGGATATACCCAACCAGCCCAAATCTGGAGCAAATGATGGGATCTGGATGGGTTGCCTGGATTGGATATACCCAACCAGCCCAAATCTAGGGAGCTGATGGGATCTGGATGGGTTGCCTGGTTTGGATATACCCAACCAGCCCAAATCTGGGGAGCTGATGGGTTCTGGGTGGATTGCCTGGTTTGGATGAACTCAACCAGCCAAATCTGGGGAGCTGATGGGATCTGGATGGGTTGCCTGGATTGGAGAGCTGGTTTGGTCTAGATGGGGTGTCCACCATGGATGTACCAAACCAACTCAAATCTGGGGATCAGCTGATGGGATGTGGGTAGGTTGCATGGCCTAGATGCAGCCAGCCAGCCCAAATCTGGAGCAGCTTATGGTATCTGGGTGGGTTGCATGGCTTGGAGAGCTGGTTTGGTCTAGGTGGGCTGCCCACCATGGATGTATCAAACCAACCCAAATCTGGGGAGCAGCTGATGAGATCTGGATGGGTTGTGTGGCTTAGATGCACCCAACCAGCCCAAATCTGGAGCAGGTAATGGGATCTGGATGGGTTACATGGCTGGGATGCACCCAACCAGCCCAAATCTGGAGCAGCTGATGAGACCTGGATGGGTTGCCTGGATTGAAGAGCTGGTGTGATCTAGGTGGGGTGCCTACCATGGATGTACCAAACCAACCGAAATCTGGGGATCAGCTGATGGGATGCGGGTGGGTTGCATGGCTGGGATGTACCCAACCAGCCCAAATCTGGGAAGCTGATGAGATCTGGATGGGTTGCCTGGCCTGGACGAACCCAACCAGCCCAAATCTAGAAGATCTGTTTGGATCTGAGTGGGTTGCCTGGTTCATAGGTGCCCATGCTGCCCTACCCTGGAGGAGCAGATGGATCTGGCTGGGTTGCACAGTGTTGCCCAGCTTGCTGCCCAGGACCAGAACTGTAGAATTATTGTGGCTGGAAAAGGCCTTTCAGACCATTGCATCCCACCCCTTGCTGGGGATGCTTTTGTGTTTTCCCTGTTTCTCATAAATTCCATCTGAAAGAAGCTCCGTGGCAGGGACCCATCTCCCATTCAGCCCTGTCCCAGTCCCTGAAATACCAGGGGAGGCCCAGATTCTGCTCCCTACTGCCACATGGGTGGCTCCTGCCTACAGGCAAGGAGGAAAGCCTGGGAGGAGGGGAAAGCCAGCCCTCATTGCTATCCCTCAGCTGGTTGCTGCACCTTTCATTTCCAGTCCCTCTGGAAGTTCAGCTGATTTTTGCTCTTGCCTCACTCCCTATGCCTTCAGGTGTTCACTGCTCTGCTGTGTTACATCCCTTGAGTGAAACCCACCAGAGGCCTGAAGAAAGAAAAGTTTGAAGAAGGTCCAGGTGGCCTTGGAGCTTTCCCTCCCTGCCAAAACACCCTGCCAGGACCCCAGGAACATGACCTGCAGCCTCTGCTGTCCTTCCTGTGGTTGATGGTCATAACAGCAGGTGGATCTTTGTAAGCATATGGAACAGGTTTGCTCAGCCTGGTGCCTGTAGCTCCACAGTGATGTACCCAGCCCAGAGGGATTGGTTTATCTGAGACAGAGTATTTAGTCTGCTCTGAGTTGGATTCATGTCACTGAGCCCATGAACCAGCTTCAAAATGGCTTTTGGTCCTGTGTGGGGTGTGCATGGGAGTTTCAGCTTCCAGGCTCTCATCCTTCAGGTGACAGTCAGCATCAAAGGCTGAGGATGTGATGAATGCAGCTGCACTGTCTTGCTGGATAGGCACTAAGAGACACCTGGAAGAGCAGATGACTGGGGCAATGTCATCTAGGCTCCCATTTGGCTCATTTGCATTCCAGGCTGGAAACACCCAACAATCACATCAAACCTTCATGGTCCAGCAGCTGAGCTAGCATTGATGGCTTGCATCAGAAGCTCAAGGAAAAGTGCCCCCACCAGTGTCCTCACCACCCACCCAGGCAACATGCCACCGAAGGCCCCACAGGTGAAGGATAAAGCAGATGACTCTCTTCCAATACTGACTGTTCACCTGGGGTTAGAAAAGATCCCTCCCCAGCCTAAGAGCCACCAGGTTGATGACCACACTAGGGTTGGAGTCAGTTAGAGGAGAAGGTTGGCTTTTACTCTGGAGCAACCAAAAGCTAGGGAGCATTTGTCTCACTTGCACTTCTTCCACCTGCAAGCTGCTGTGCTGACAGGTGGTCATGGATGAGGTGATGGTTTATCTCTGATGCATGACATCAAAGCAGCAACAAGCTACATGGATACACCAAGGGACTATGGAGAGCAGTGAAGGTGAAAAGGACCTGGGGTGGATGGGAGGTTGACCAGGAGCCGGCAATGTGGTCTGGTGGCCAAGAAAGCCAAGGGCATCCTGGGGTGGATTAGAAGAACTGTGGTTAGAAGGTGGAGAGAGGTTCTCCTCCCTCCCCACTTTGCCCTGATGAGGCCACATCTGGAATATTGTGACCAGTTCTGGGTCAAGAAGGACCTCAGGGAACTGCTTGAAAGAGTCCAGCACAGAGCCACAAAGATGGTGAAAGGAAGGAAAGGAAAGGGAACATGGCAGAAGGATGCTGAGCACCAGCTCACATGGGTCCCCATCCACGCAAAGCTTAGCCCTAAGGCTGGTAGATGCAGGGTGGGAAGTAGTCGGTTAAAATAGAGATTGCAAGTTAAAGAGAAGAAGAGCTTCTCCTTGGGTGGGGCTTGCTGATGCTGTAAATCCCTCCTGAGGGCTCAGAAAAGCTACAGCCACAGAAAGTGAAGTGCTGACCTGGTATAAACCTGGTCAGGTGTGGTGCTGGTGATGTTGTGCTGCCTGCCTGGAGGTTTCCTCTGGTCGTATCCCCCTTGCTTTACATGAGTCCCTCTTGAAGCTGGCGCAAAGCCAGGCTGAAACTCACTCACATAAACCTGGAGGCAATTTGTCAGCCATGCAGCTGTGTGGCCAGTCTTGATCTGGTCAAATTTGGATGATCCACTACTGCTCAGATGCAGGAGCAGAAGCGCAGCCTCAGCCTGCCCTCAGATGGAGGAGCTGTAGGTGAGGGCAGAGACAGCTCCTTCCTGAAGGAAAACTTTGACATTCAGCCTCCAAGCCTCTCCTGGCCAGCAACATGATGATGACCTTCTTACTCCATGCTCTCAGCATCTAAATTCAGGTATATATATATAAGATCTCCCAGCTCCATGGGCACTCATGGACACCCTCCAACAGGGCAGCAATGGCCCTGGGACATTACATCATTCTCTGTGCAGCTTAGCTGTGCCTTCCACTCCTCCCTCTTGGAAATCACCTTACAGAAATCTCATTCACTTAAGAGGCTCAGGCTTCAGCTGGTTGAGACAGTCTGAAGTCTGGCTTGGATGGTAAGACACCTCTCTTCCCTGTAACAGGATGCCTGCAGGAACCTGGGGGGTCTGGCATGAGTCTGTTCAAGCCTTGCTTCAGACCTCAGGTCCAGCACACTCAGTGCTAAACCTCCTGATGATACCACCCTGCAGCACAGTGAATGGCAGCAGGGACAGGCTTTGTTTGCCCCCTGTGCTGCCCAGCAGTAAGTCAAGAGTGAAGTAAAGAAGGGTCAGAAGATGTAACTTCTTGATGTGAATCATAAAATCATATCTTCACAGAATTCTTTAAGTTGGGAAGGAACTTTAAAGCTCATCCAGTCCAACCTCCCTGCAGTCAGCAGGGACATCTGCAACTAGAGCAGGTTACTCACAGTCCCAAACAACCTCACCTGGAATGCTGCTAGGGATGGAGCATCTCCCACCTTTCTGGGAAACCTGGGACAGGCTCTCACCACTCTCAACCTAAAGCATTTCTTCCTTCTCTCCAGACTCAATCTCCCTCTTGCAGTTCAAACCATCACCCCCTGTCCTGTCACAAGAGGCTCTGAGAAAACTGTCCCCAGCTTTCTTCTAGGCTGCTTGAAGCACTGCAAGGCCACCAGAAGGTCTCCCTGGAGCCTTCTCTTCTCCAGGCTGCCCAAGCCCAACTCTCTCAGCTTGGAGCCTCCCAGCAGAGCCCTTCCAGCCCTGCCAGCATTGCTGTGGCCTCCTCCGGCCCTGCTCCAACAGCTCCCTGTCTGTGCTGTGCTGAGCACTCCAGAGCTGCCCCAGCACTGCAGGGGGGGTCTGAGCAGAGCCCAGCAGAGGGGCAGAATCCCCTCCCTGCCCCTGCTGCCCACACTGCTGGGGATCAGCCCAGGAGAGGGCTGGCAGCGCCCGGTGCCAGCTCATGGCCAGCTCTGCACCCACCATCATACATGAATGTCCTCTTAAGTGTCAACTGCTGATAAAAGATAGTGTCTGTAATACCTGATGTGCTGCCAGGGAAGGAGGTGAAACTCCAATATCTTGAAATCATAGCTTTTGAGACCATTTGCAAATGGATTTCTCCTGGGATCATGGTCCCAGTCTGTCTGAGGCCATGCTCAGCATCTGACTTTCTCCCCATCCTCCTCAAGGCATTTGTGGACCCTTGTCTGAAAGGCTGTTTGCAAGCCCATCAGGTGAATGGACCCTTTTGCCCATGCAGCTGCCAGGACAATGTGGTGGTGGTTATGGTCTGGTGGCTCCAGGCAATTTGAGGAGTGAGCCTTTGAAGATATATTTTGCTTTATGCTGGTTGTATTTCACTCTTGTTCATTACTGATGTGAAGTTACCCAAGTGGAGCTTAACTCAGCCTGCAAACGGTAGCTCAGTTGCCTCTTGGCTTGTCCTGTTCTGCAAGGGCTTCTGAAGGCCAGGAGGTGAAGATAGTGGCCAGTCACAGGGGGTGTCCCCCAGGGCTTGGTGTTGTGGCCACTTCTGGTTAATATCTTTATTAATCATTTGGATGAGGGGATGGAGGGCACCATCAGCAGATTTGCAGATGACACTAAACAGCAGGAGTGTTGATCTGCTGGAGGGTAGGAAGGCTCCACAGAGAGATCTGGACAGGTTCAAACCATGGGTTGAGGCCAGTGGGATGAGGTTCAACGAGGCCAAGCGCCAGATCGTGCACTTAGGTCACAGCAACCCCACAAAACACTGCAGGCTTGGGGCAGAGTGGATGGAAGTTGATTGATAGAAAAGGATTTGTGGGTGCCCAGCAGTGTGCCCAGGTGACCAAAAAGGCCACCGGCCTCCTGGCCTGGATCAAAACCAATGTGTCCAGCAGGAGTAGGGCAGTATGGTGCTCCTGTGCTCAGCACTGCTGAGGCCACAGCTTGAGTACTTGGGCTCAGTTTTGGGTGCCACAGTACAAGAAAGGCTTTGAGGTGCTGGACCACATCCAGAGAAGAGCAAGGAGGGTGGTGAGGAGTTTGGAGAGCATCATATGTGGAGTGGATGAGGGAGCTGGGGTTGGTTAGTCTGGAGAATACTAAGGGGAGATCTTACTGCTCTCTGGCCTTTGACAACACCCCCCACAGCAAACTCCTGGCCAAGCTGCCAGCCCCTGGCTTGGACAGCAGCTCTCTGAGCTGGGTTAGGAACTGGCTGGAGGCTGAGCCCAGAGAGTGGTGGTGAATGGTGCCACAGCCAGCTGGCAGCCAGGCACCAGTGGTGTGCCCCAGGGATCAGTGCTGGGCCCCACCCTGTTCAATATCTTCATTGATGATCTGGGTGAGGGCATTGAGTCAGTCATCAGCAAATGTGCAGATGACACCAGGTTGGGAGCAAATGTTGGTCAGTTAGAAGGTGCAAGGGCTCTGCAGAGGGACCTCGACCGACTGGACAGATGGGCAGAGTCCAACAGTATGGCATTCAACAAGTCCAAGTGCCAGGGGCTGCACTTTGGCCACAGCAACCCCATGCAGAGCTACAGGCTGGGGTCAGAGTGGCTGAGAGCTCCCAAACAGAGAGGGACCTGGGGGTGCTGATTGACAGCAGCTGAACATGAGCCAGCAGTGTGCCCAGGTGGCCAGGAAGGCCAAGTGCATCCTGGCCTGCATCAGGAAGAGTGTGGCCAGCAGGAGCAGGGAGGTCATTGTGCCCTGTGCTCAGCACTGGTTAGGCCACACCTTGAGTCCTGTGTCCAGTTCTGGGCCCCTCAATTTAAGAAGGACATTGAGAGACTTGAAGGTGTCCAGAGAAGGGCAACAAAGCTGGGGAGGGGTCTGGAGCACAGCCCTGTGAGGAGAGGCTGAGGGAGCTGGGGTTGCTTAGCCTGGAGAAGAGGAGGCTCAGGGGTGACCTCATTGCTCTCTACAACTCCCTGAAGGAGGTTGTAGCCAGGTGGGGGTTGGTCTCTTCTCCCAGGCAGCCAGCACTAGAACAAGAGGACACAGTCTCAGGCTGTGCCAGGGGAGGTTTAGGCTGGAGGTTAGGAGAAAGTTCTTCCCAGAGAGAGTTGTTAGCCATTGGAATGTGCTGCCCAGGGAGGTGGTGGAGTCCCCATCCCTGGAGGTGTTCAAGAGAGGATTGGATGTGGCACTTGGTGCCATGGTTTAGTTGTCAGGAGGTGTTGGTGACAGGTTGGACTTGATGATCTTTGAGGTCATTTCCAACCTTGTTGATTCTATGATTCTCCAACTACCTGAGAGGAGGCTGTAGTGAGGCTGCTGTTGGTCTCTTCTCCCAGGTAATCAGCAACAGCATGAGAGAAGTGGTGCCAGGGAAGGTTTAAATTGGACTCTAGGAGCAATTTATTTCCTTCAAGAGTGGTGAGAGGTTGGAACAGGCTGCCCAGGAGGGTGGTGGAGTCACCATCCCTGGAGGTGTTCAAGAAGTGTGTAGATGTGGTGCTTCAGAATACAGTTCAGTGGTCATGGTAGTTGGGTTGTGGTTGGACTCAATGATCTGAAAAGTTTTTTTTTTCCCCAGCCTTAGTGATTCTGTAATTCCATACAGGGAAGCAGCACCTGCTTTGTCTTGTCTACATGTGCTTAAAAGTACACCCTGGCTTACTGGGCATGAGATGTCAAGGTGGAAATACACCTCTGATAGTTTAAGGGAGGGGATGAACATGGGCTGGGACAGCTGACTGGGAGAAATGCTCACAGCAAGAAGTGATGGATGAAGCTTCTCCATTCATGTGTGCAGTAGTATGGACTCACACTGAGCCATGAGCCTTTGGGGGCCAGCCATTGCTGTGCTGGGGATGACAGCAAGGCCAGGATTGGACCTGAACCTCCAGCCCATGGTTGGAGTGGTCTATCCCCCCCAGTAGCCCCACTGTGTCACCAGGCCTTGACAGAAGAACATCCCCGCCCAGCCTCTGCACATTTGCACAGCGGAGCCAGCAGGACATCCCCAGGTACCCCAGTGAGCACAAATGTTTTGGGTGGCTTAAAGATGTTGACACCATCCCCCATAGCAAACTCCTGACCAAGCTGTCAGCCCCTGGCTTGGACAGCAGCACTCTGAGCTGGGTTAGGAACTGGCTGGAGGCTGAGCCCAGAGAGTGGTGGTGAATGGTGTCACATCCGGCTGGTGGCCAGTCAGTAGTGGAGTCCCCCAGGGATCAGTGCTGGGCCCCATCCTCTAACATCTTTATTGATGATCTGGATGAGGGCATTGAGTCTATCATCAGTAAATTTGCTGATGACACCAAGCTGGGGACAGGAGTTGATCTGCTAGAGGGTAGAGAGGCTTTGCAGAGAGACCTCGACAGGCTGGACAGATGGGCAGAGTCCAAGGGCAGGAGATTGAACACATCCAAGTGCCGGGTTCTGCACATTGGCCACAACAACCCCAGGCAGTGCTACAGGCTGGGGTCAGAGTGGCTGGAGAGCAGCCAGGCAGAGAGGGACCTGGGGGTGCTGGTTGATGGTAGGCTGAACATGAGCCTGCAGTGTGCCCAGGCAGCCAAGAGGGCCAATGGCATCCTGGCCTGCATTAAGAACAGTGTGGCCAGCAGGAGCAGGGAGGTCATTCTGCCCCGGTACACTGCACTGGTTAGGCCACACCTTGAGTCCTGTGTCCAGTTCTGGGCTCCTCAGTTTAGGAAGGAGGTTGACTTGCTGGAACGAGTCCAGAGAAGGGCAACAAAGTTGGTGAGGGGCTTGGAACACAGCCCTGTGAGGAGAGGCTGAGGGAGCTGGGGCTGCTTAGCCTGGAGAGGAGGAGACTCAGGGATGACCTTATTGCTCTCTACAACTACCTGAAGGGGGGTTGTAAACAGGCAGAGGTTGGTCTCTTCTCCCAGGCAGCCAACACCAGAACAAGAGGACACAGTCTCAGGCTGTGCCAGGGGAAGTTCAGGCTGGAGGTCAGGAGGAAGTTTTACACAGAGAAAGAGATTGCCCATTGGAATGGGCTGCCTGGGGAGGTGGTGGAGTCACCATCACTGGAGGTGTTCAGGAGGAGACTGGATGGGGTGCTTGGTGCCATGGGTTAGTTGATTAGGTGGTGTTGGGTGATAGGTTGGACACGATGATCTTGAAGGTCTCTTCCAACCTGGTTTATTCTATTCTATTCTATTCTATTCTATTCTATTCTATTCTATTCTATTCTATTCTATTCTGAAACACCTAGGAGGCTCAGGTAGCTCTTGTGGTTAAGAGGGAAGCCACCACTGTGAAGTGACTACCAGCCAAGGTCTCTGTCATCAGCTGTGGTGGGAAAGCCCAGGACATTTCCTCTTCACCATGCTGACTGAACCAGCATCACACACTGTCAAACCAGTTCTGTCTGGTGAGGAATCTGCCCATCCTCTATGGAAGGCCTTAAACACTTTGGGTTCTGAAAGCCAAGAGGCTCCAATGTTCACAGGTGCCTCTGGCTGTCAGCTGCACACCACATGGCTCCTGCACACCATGACCATGTCGGTCGAGTCTGGAGGTGTGATGGAAAGGGTGGATTCAGTTCCAGAAATGAAATAGGTTAGGTGGAAGGAGAAGACCTGAATTAACAGCTGTCCTGGAGCAGAGGCAGGCTGAGCTGTGCCATGAGCTGGGGTTGCTTAGCCTGGAGAAGAGGAGGCTCAGGGGAGACCTTCTTGCTCCCTACAACTACCTGAAGGGAGGTTGTAGCCAGGTGGGGGTTGGTCTCTTCTCCCAGGCAAGCAGCACCAGAACAATCAGTGCCAGGGGAAAGTTTAGGCTTGATCTTAGAAAGAAGTTCTTCACAGACAGGGAGATTGCCCTTTGGGATGGGCTGCCCAGGGGTGGTGGGGTTGATGTCCCTGGAGGTGCCATGGTCTGGTTGATGGTTAGGGTTGGGTGATGGGTTGGACTAGGTGATCTTGGAGGTCTCTTTCAACCTGGTTGATTCTGCAGTTCCATGATTCTCATTTTCCTTGCAGGACCCTGTGGTGAGAATGAGTGTGCCTTGCCATCGGGGCTGGGGCAGTGGTCCTTTGGTGGCTGGGACTGTGGGAGGCTCAGTGATCAATGAG
The DNA here is from genome assembly GCA_011125475.1 of Melanerpes aurifrons. Taxonomy (NCBI): domain Eukaryota; kingdom Metazoa; phylum Chordata; class Aves; order Piciformes; family Picidae; genus Melanerpes; species Melanerpes aurifrons. The sequence continues at coordinate 1,808,312 of WWNC01000097.1, forward strand.
GCAAAACACCAAGAGCTAGGACTGGGCAGGAGCAGGACTCTCCACAGGACCTTTGTGGTTAAGACACCCTGTGCAAAGGGACACTGATAAGACCCCCCCCTACGCTGGTGTGTGGCTGGTGCCAGCTGCAAGAGGATGGGAGATCCATGCACTCCTACACCCATCTGAGCTGAAGCAAGAGAGGATCTCCTTACACCCTCCACTCACTCATCCACCCACAGCTCAGTCTCTAGGCACCACTGGGAGGTGAGGGCTCTGAGCTACTTCAGCCAAGAGGTGTTGAGTCTCTCTATGCCCAATGGTGTGAGCAGATGCTCAAAACTCTCGGCTCCATCATAGGATCATAGAATGGTTTAAATTGGAAGAGACCTTTGAGAACATCAAGTCCATTAACCCAGCACTCCCCAGTCCACCACTGAGCCATGTCCCTCAGCACCACATCCTTACAGCCCCTCCATGGCTGGGGACTCACCAGAGCAGCCTGTTCTAGGGCCTGACAACCCTTTGAGGGAAGTTATTTTCTTATCTAGTGTGAGGTGTCCCTGCCCATGGCAGGAGGGTTGGAACTAGATGATCGTTGTGGTCCCTTCCAACCCTGACTGGTACTATCATACTATGTACAACCTAAGCCTCTCCTGGCACAACTTGAGGCCATTTCCTTTTGTCCTGTTGCTTGTTCCTTGAGAAAAGAGACTGACCCTGACCTGGCTCCAAACTCCTTTCAGGGAGCTGTAGAGGGCCAGAAGGTCTGCCCTCAACCTCCTTTTCTCCAGGATGAACATCCCCATGTCCCTCATTTGCTCCTCACAGGGCTTGTGCTCTAGACCCTTCATCAGGCTGGTTGCCCTTCTCTGGACCTACTTTGCTTGTAGTCTGGCATCTTGGGCAGGTTCAGATTGGATGTCAGGAGGAAGTTGCTCCCCATGGGAGTGGTGAGAGACTGGCACAAGTTGCCCAGGGAGGTGGTGGAAGCCTCCTGCCTAGAGGTGTTTGCAGCCAGGCTGGAGGTGGCTGTGAGCAACCTGCTGTAGTGTGAGGTGTCCCTGCCCATGGCAGGGGGTTGGAGCTGGCTGAGCCTTGAGGTCCCTTCCAACCTTGACTGCTCTATAAAGGATTCTATGATCCATGCAGGGTTAGGGCTGAAGGAAGGGAGGCTGAGGCCTGATGGGTGTTAGAGCAGCTCTGAGAGCCAAACCTGTCTGGTTTCACTCTCTTCCAGGGTAGTGTTCACAATCTTCCTTCTTATCAGAAGGGAACAAAGCAGCTCCAAGCCAGCTGGCGACGCTATGGGTGCTGTCGGTTGCCAGGGTTACAACACACACAGGAAGAAGAAGGTGAAAAACCCTCTTGTATGGCAAGCCACCAGAGATGAATTCTGCTGGAGTGGCAATACTCAGGGCTGGCATTGCCATGGGTGTATTTATATCCTCTGTCCTGGAGAAAATATGTGAGTTATTCTGAGGTGTGTGTCTGTGTACCCAGAGCTGGAGCTGGGCCACCTCTGGGCACTTGGTGTGTGACTGCTGGGGGGGCAGAGGGGGGCAAACCCTCATACAGCTTCCTCAGGTGAGAATGCCAGTATCAATATGCTTAAAATCAGGGCTGGAAAAAAAAGAGATAGATCACATTCTCACCTCAAAATTGTCTCTTTTTGCACAAGCTGACCTGCACAGAAAAGAACAGCAGATCTCAGGGTCTCATTCGGGTTGGAGCAGCTGTGCCATGGCTGTGGGAACTGGGGTTGTTCAGCCTGGAGAAGAGAAGGCTCCTGAAGAACCTTAGAGCAGCCTGCCAGCACCTGAGGGGGGCTAAAGGATGTGGAGAGACTGTTTAGAAAAGCCTGCAATGACAGGACCAGGGGCAATGGCTTCAAAGTAGAGCAGAGAAGGTTGAGACTGGATGTTAGGAACAAATTCTGCACCATGAGGGTGGTGGAACACAGCAACAGGTTGCCCAGGGAGGTGGTTGAGGTCCCATCCCTGGAGACATTCAAAGTAAGGCTCAACAAGGCCCTGGGCAACGTGATCTAGTGGAGGCTGTCCCTGCTGACTGCAGGGAGGTTGGACTGGATGAGTTTGGAGGTCCCTTCTGGCCTGGACAATTCTATGATCATTCAGCCAGTGAAAGGACATAACTGACCCCCCAGTATCACACCTACTGAAGCTTGTGAGCTTAGTCCAAAGCCAACTTCCAGTGGAAAATAGGTCACAGAACAAGTTTTGCCTCCCATCAGCAAGGCAAGTCAAGGGTAAGAACTTGATAGAAGGGAAGAAGGGAAGGGAAGGAAGGGAAGGGAAGGGAAGGGAAGGGAAGGGAAGGGAAGGGAAGGAAGGAAGGGAAGGGAAGGAAGGGAAGGGAAGGGAAGGGAAGGGAAGGGAAGGGAAGGGAAGGGAAGGGAAGGGAAGGGAAGGGAAGGAAGGAAGGAAGGAAGGGAAGGAAGGGAAGGGAAGGGAAGGGAAGGAAGAGAAGAGAAGAGAAGAGAAGAGAAGAGAAGAGAAGAGAAGAGAAGAGAAGAGAAAGAGAAGAGAAGAGAAGAGAAGAGAAGAGAAGAGAAGAGAAGAGAAGAGAAGAGAAGAGAAGAGAAGAGAAGAGAAGAGAAGAGAAGAGAATTAACCAGGTGGGAAGAGACCTTTAGGATCACTGAGTCCAACCTCTCACCCAATACCATCTAATCAACTAAACCATGGCACCAAGTGCCCCATCCAGTCCCCTCCTAAACACCTCCAGGGATGGTGACTCCACCACCTCCCTGGGCAGCACATTCCAATGGCTAATCTGTCTTTCTGGCAAGAACTTCTTCCTAACATCCAGCCTAAACCTCCCCTTGGCACAGCTTGAGACTGTGTCCTCTAAAGTCCTTGTAAACCTGGTCCAATAAAAGAAAGCAGAAGCCAGGTGTCAAGGTTTTTGCTAGAACTTGGTGGAGGTCAAAGGAGGGCAACCAACCTTCTCAGTCTTGATGGGAGCTGGGGCAGTTGGCAGGGTGGGAGATCCTGCAGAACAGGAGGAAGGCAGAGTGAGGTGGCCACAGGAAGCAAGAAGGAATCACAGCATGGTGGGGGTCAGAAGTGACCTCTGGAGATCATCCAGTCCAGCTACCCTACACACAACTACCCAACTACCACAGCAGCTTGGCCAGGTGGGTTTGGAAGCTCTGCAGAGAAGGAGACTCCACAACCTCTCTGGGCAACCTGCTCCAGGCCTCCAGCACCCTCACAGCAAAGAAGTTTTTCCTCTTCTTCAGGTAAAACCTCCTGGGTTCCAGTGTGTGCCTGTTGCCCTTCATCCTGTTGCTGGGCACCACTGAGCACAGCTTGGCCTCAGCCTCTCGACCCTCAGCCTGTAGAGATTGACATGCATTGATCAGAACCCTTCTGGGGCTGCCCTTCTCCAGGCTTAACAGCCCCAGGGCTCTCAGCTTTTCCTCCTCACAGAGATGTTACTCTTCCTCCAGCACTGACACCAACACAACCAAACCCCTGGGGATGCCCCAGCAGAGCACCCCGCTGGAAGCAACATTTCCTCCTTCCCCTGGAAGTGCAGACCTTGTGGTTTGCTTTTTCCATCCCAGCATGCCAGGGGGAAGCTGGGATGGATTTCGTGGTGGGAGGATTTTCTGGTTTTAATCACTGATCAAGAGGGAGCAGCAGGATGGGAAGGGCCCCGCACAGCCACTGGCTGCCTGCAGGCTCCCTGGCCAGAACGGCTTCCAGTGGGGAGAAGAAGTCAAGTGGGGATGGAGGATAGGCTGCTAAGGGCTTAGTGCCTCCACAGCCAGGCAGAAGGGATTGCTTTCATCTTCCTGCCTCCAACATCTGGAGCCTGGGCTCGTAAAACTTTCATTGTTACTTTAACCCTTCAGGATTTTAGAGGTTTGGGCTGGTTTTGTTTTGGTGGGGGCAGGGGAGGACGTGAGGCTGCAGCTGGTGGAGCACTAAGCACAATGCAGCAGCACTGATGGTTGGAGGGACTGCCAGCTCTGTCTGACGCCCATGGAGAGAGAGAAATGTGGCCTCAGTCCATGGCTGGGGTCAACCATTGGAGCTTCTTGAGGGAGTCTGTTGGGACATGAGACTGCAGCTGGTGGAGCACTAAGCCTAATGCAGCAGCACTGATGGTTGGAAGGACTGCCAGCTCTGTCTGATGCCATAGAGAGAGAGAGAAATGTGGCCTCAGTCCATGGCTGGGATCAGTCATTGGAGCGTCTTGAGGGAGTCTGTTGGGATGTGAGGCTGCAGCTGGTGGAGCACTAAGCCTAATGCAGCAGCACTGATGGTTGGAGGGACTGCCAGCTCTGTCTGATCATAGAATCACAGAATTGTCAGGGTTGGAAGGGACCTCAAGGATCAGCCAGTGCCAACCCCCCTGCCATGGCCAGGGACACCTCACACTACAGCAGGTTGCACCTGCTCCAGCCTGGCTGCAAACACCTCCAGGGATGAGGCTTCCACCAACTCCCTGGGCAACCTGTGCCAGGCTCTCACCACCCCCATGGGGACCAACTTCCTCCTGACATCCAATCTCAATCTGCCCAAGATGCCAGACCATAAGCAAAGCAGATCCAGAGAAGGGCAACCAGGCTGATGAAGGGTCTAGAGCACAAGCCTTGTGAGGAGCAAATGAGGGACATGGGGATGAGATGGAGGCTGAGAGCAGACCTTCTGGCCCTCTACAGCTCCCTGGAAGGAGCTTGGAGCCAGGTCAGGGTCAGTCTCTTTTCCCAAGTGGCAATCTCTCACCACCCTCATGGGGAAGAATTTCTTCCTGACATCCATGGTGAAGACTTTCTTCCTTACATCTCCTGATGCCCATGGAGAGAGAGGCCCCACAGCTGGGATCATCCATGGGAGAGTCTTGAGGGAATCTGCTGGGATGGGACACTACTACCAGGCATTGCTGTGTTAGTAGGTGTTTCACAAGAACAGTATTTCCTGGGTCTTTTGAGGCCTCTTACAGGGATGGGTCACCAATTTTAGTAACCAGTGGCTCTGGGCTTGGACTGAGTGTCAGCACAGCCAACCCTGATGCTCCTAATCCAAAGCCTTTCAGCTCTTGGAGGCCACACTGAGTTCAGGAGGCAAATTTATCACCTGGGGCATATTTTTGTGGCAGGAAAACAGTTCTCCAGGTAGGGACCTGCTTCACTGCAGGAAACCAGTCTCCAGATACAGACCTGATTGTAGTTTGAGAAACTCCAGAAAGACAGAAGCTGCCTCCAGTTTTGGTGTTGAGAGCTCAGAAACTGCAGATACATGGAGATGGAGATGGACACTCTGGTAGGAGAACCTCAGATGAAGCCATAAGGGGCACAGGAAAAGGCAGGATCTGAGCAATGCCCAAGATGGATCTGAAAGTGGAGATGCTCAACATGAAAAGTAGGCAGCAGCAGGCAACTGCAGATCTTGGTCAAACATTTCTGCCCTGCAGTCTCAGCTGCTCTTTTGAGCTGCATTCAGGGCTCCCACCTATGGGGCACCGATATAGGCTGGGCAGGGACTGGCTTGAGAGCAGCCCTGAAGAAAAGGCCTTGGGGGTGCTGGGGGACGAGAAGCTCAACAGGAGCCAGCAGTGAGCACTTGCAGCCCAGAGAGCCAAGCACAGCCTGGGCTGCAGCAGCAGAAGTGTGGCCAGCAGGGCCAGGGAGGGGATTCTGCCCCTCTGCTCCACTCTGCTGAGACCACAGCTGGAGCTCTGTGTCCAGTTCTGGAGCCTCTGTGCCAGGAAGGATCTGGAGGTGCTGGAAGGTGTCCAGAGGATGAGCAGAGAGCTGGAGTTGCTCTGCTATGAGGACAGACTGAGGGAGTTGGGGTTGTGCAGGCTGGAGAGGAGAAGGCTCCCAGGAGAGTTTGTTGTATATGAAGGGTGCTACAAGAAAGCTGGGGAGGGACTTCTGAGGGTGTCAGAGAGTGATAGGACTGGGGGGAATGGAGCAAAACTAGAAGTGAGTAGATTGAGATTGGATGTTAGGAAGAAGTTGTTCCCCATGAGGGTGGTGAGAGCCTGGCACAGGTTGCCCAGGGAGGTGGTGGAAGCCTCATCCCTGGAGGCTTTTAAGGCCAGGCTGGAGGTGACTGTGAGCAACCTGCTGTAGTGTGAGGTGTCCCTGCCCATGGCAGGGGGGCTGGAACTGGCTGATCCTTGAGGTCCCTTCCAGCCTTGACAATTCTGTGATTGTTTGACTCTGCTTGGTGGCTCCTGGGTGCCTGGCAGAGGCTCACCAGCATATGAGAGCTCCATGAGAAACGTGGGCATGAAAAAGCTGGAAGCACACACAACTCTCCAGTCCTCCAACTGCAGGGGAAATTTGCAGCCTGCAGAGGCTCTGCAGAGGCTGGATGGGTAAAGGAGTTGGGGGGTGGAAAAAGTGTTATTGGGATCTGTCCTGACCTTTAAGTCAGTCTGAGGATTTTCTTTTTTAAGTGTTGGGATGTTAGGGCTTGCCTGGGCTCTGGGACTGCTGATGGGATTAGCTGAGGGACAGCCCCAGGGCTTGATATACCCAAGGGGATATGCAAAAGTTCCTCTGTCAGGCACTGAAACCTCCTAACCTGGATGATGTGAGAAATTCAGCTGGCCTAAGCGAGCTGCACTGGGCTGAGTGATGGGGAAAGAGGAGAAAGGAGAGGCCTGACACAGCAAGAAGAAGTTGCTGTGGGTATAAATACATCCATCCACCCATAGCCATCATCTGCTGAAGCAAATTCTGACCCTCTGTGGCTTTGCTTTTAGATGGTTGTCTGCCCCCAGAACCCCAAAAGCTGGACTTCAAGCTTTGCTTTTGCTCTCTGGCCCATGGGTGTGATCTCTGCCCCCTATCTCATGGCTGCACAGTGGTCCATGGCCCATGGTAGCCTCACTCTGCCAGTTCCTCCCACTGATACATCCCTGAGCTTGTCACATCACATGAATGGATGACCTTGGACAAGCTGCTTCTGCCTCAGTTTCCCCTTCATCACAGTTCATCCTAGCTGCTGCAACCTGACCTGTGTGAGCCTGCTTTGGCAGAGGGGTTGGACTAGACAATTCCCAGCAATCACTTCCAACCCCTTACCCTTCTGTGACTCTGTGATCAGCCCCCTGTGCCTTTGATGGCATCTGGGAGGACTTTCCTCCACCAGCAAGATGTCAGTGTCTTCTCCCCTGTCTGTTTATGCACCCATTGCCCAGATAAAAGCTGGAGAGCCCTGGGGCTGTTTAGTCTGGAGAAGAGAAGGCTGAGAGGGGATCTGATCAATGTCTATCAACAGCTGAAGGGCGGGGGTCAAGTGGAGGGGGCCAAGCTCTTTTTGGTGGTGCACAGAAATAAGACAAGGAACAATGGACGCAACCTTGAACACAGAAGCTTTCACTTCAACATGAGGAGAAGCTTCACCCTCACAGTGAGGGTGGCAGAGCTCTGGAGCAGGCTGCCCAGAGGGGTTGTGGAGTCTTCCCCTGTGGACACATTCAAAACCCACCTGGATCCATTCTTGTGTGGACTACCCTGGGTGATCCTGCTTTGGCAGGGGGGGGAGGGGGGGGTTGGACTGGATGATCTCTGGATGTCCCTTCCAAGCTCTACCACTCTGTGACTCTGTGAGATGAAAGCTGCATGGCGAAGGAGAATGTGCCACAGGAAGGGTAGCTGCAGCAGGCACATTAGCCTGCAAAACCCTCCACAGCAGGAGACATCAAAGAGGGTATGGCACCCTCAGCTTGCCAGGCAGCAGGGAGGTGAAATGCCCTTCCAGTTCAGGCATGCCCTCGAGTTTGCTGGGGAAAAAAAACCCAACACACCAAAAAAACCCCAAACAACAAAACAAAACAAAACAAAAAACCCCACTTCTTATTAATCTGTGATTGAAACTGTAATTATGTCATGGCTCTGCACAGCCTCATCAACAAGTTCAGGCACGGGGAGAGCCTGAGCAGCCGAGGCTGCTGTGCTGTACATCCTGCACAGCCCTAGCCTGGCCTTTCCTCCCCTGATTATCACCGGGGTTGTTTGGGCTGGCCAAACCCCACCGTGGTCTTTGGTGTCCTCTCCAGTGAGGACCAAAACCATGCTGCAGGGTCTTGATAGACAAAGCTCCTGATGGGAGGTGGGGTGGACTCACCAAGTGTGTGGTCACTGTTGTGGTCTTGCGGTTGCTTCCACCCTTGTCCCACACATCTGTGTGCCCATCTGCCGCCACTTGGCCTTCACCAAGGTTGTTTTCCTTCATTTCTTTCCTTCATTTCTTGCTCTTCCAACCTGGTTTGGTTTATTCTAAATAAAGACTTATCTTCCACAAAAACTGGTAGCCTTTGGTGGCTCAGCTGCTCCTGGAGTGTGCTGAATCCAGGAAGCAGACTACCAGCACACCCAGAACATGGGGTTGGGGAGTGCCTGCATCCCCTAAAGACCTACAGACCTCCATTTTTGACTCTGCTGGTCTCCTACCTCCCTAAGTGCCACCTGGGGTACCCCTACACCACACACACAGCCCCAGGAGCCGGTATGTGTGAGGTCATCTCCCATCCTGGGGATGCTCAACCCAAGGGCTGTCTGATCCAGCACGCCCTTCCTCCAACTGCCCCCAAACCACGTTGCTGAGCTTTTTCCTCCCCAAGATCTTCCACCACTTCAGGTCCCCAGGAAGTCAACCCTGCTGCCTCTGTTTCCTCTGGGGAAAAAAAATATGCTATTTTCAGCTTTCATTCCTCTCAGATGGGTTTTGTTGGGGTGCTTTTTTTTGGACCTTATTAAACAGCAGTGCAAATACTGATGCTAATTAAAATTCCTCCTAACCGCTCCCTGCTCACCCTTGCCTTGCAACCCCTCCTTAAAACCTCATACATTCTTCTGGGACCTTCCCAGGCCCAGCTTTATTCAGAGTGCTCCTCCACACCACACTCCTCCTCTGTTTAAAACAGGAGGCACAGCACAGCGCTGAGATCTAAAGCCCTCCCGGCTTTTTACTTCACCACCATCTCACTATCACGTTTTCTGTCCTTGGAGCTCAACCATGAGGAACATCAAAAGGGTTTATCTTGCTTAAGCTGGTCTTTATCTGTGCCCAGAACTCAAGAGCCTGCACTGTTAACAGATCCCTCATATCTCATGGCAACAAGACTTCCTCTCCCTCGTTCTGCTTCTACATCTCTCCAGAAGAATGGTATCTGAGGAACTGAGACATCTGCTCAACGCTGGACTTTGAATACCTGGGAATGACCTCTACCAAATCCCCCTGGGGTTTGCTGTTAGCCCTCTGTGTGAGCTCTGTGTGTCCTTCAGAGGTTTGCTGTCCTTGCTGGGGGAGAAGATGCCTTCCCTGTAGGAAGTCTGCAGGCAAGGGAGGAAAATGCCAAAGGGAAACATTGCCCTTAAATTCCAAAACACAGCCCAGTCAAGGAAGCAAAAATGAACTGAAGAGCAGAGGAGAGGGCTGGAGGAGGTCACTGAAAGCCACCTAAGCAACCCTAGGGCACATCAGACAGCCTTAAGCCACCTCTGACCAGCACTTTTCCAGCCTGCTCTGAAAAACCTTAGGTGCTACTCTACTTTTCCTTTTTGCCTTTCTTTGTTTCCACCCCCAGGCCTTCATTACCTCCCTTGGCTGGCAAACTGTCACCCAGGCTGTGTCTTCCTTCCTGCAGTCCCAGCCCAGGACTGCTCCTCTGTGATCATGAAGAGTTGATTTCCTTTCCCTTTCCCTTTCCCTTCCCCTTCCCCTTTCCCTTTCCCTTTCCTTTGGGGTTGTGTTTTTTCACCCCTCCCCTAGGCTAAACAACCCCAGCTCCTTCAAGCTGCTGTTGTTGTTACTGCTGCAGCAGTGATATTTATTAACAATACCTATTATTGCAATATCTATCATTTATTATCTGTGTGATTAGATTACTGAGATCTGTTATGGTATTAATATGGTATCAATAGGCATTGTTTTAATAGCGTCATGGTTATTATTGATGTAATAGTTATTAATAATAGGTATTATTTTACTACCAGTTATTTCTTATTTAGGTTATTATATTAATGAGATATATTATTATATTAATATTATTATGTAAATAGTCATTATTTTAATATTATCATCGTGATTATTGATTTAATATTTATTGATAATATTTATTGTTTTAATAGCAAATATTTATTATTTATTTAGTATTAGGTTATTAGGTTATTAAATAGATTTATTACTATATTGATATTATTCTATCAATAGTCATTATTTTAGTATTATCATGCTTATTATTGATGTAATAGTTATTAATAATATTTATTATTTTAATATCAGTTATTTATTATTTAGGTTATTATATTAATCAGATTTATTATTATATTAATATTATTATATCAGTAATAAATATGTCAATATTATCATCGTTATTATTGCTGTAATATTTATTAATAATATTAATTATTTTAATATCGATTATTTATTATGTAGGTTATTATATTAATTAGATTTATTATTATAATAATATTATTATGGCAATAATATTAATTTTAATATTATCATCGTTGTTATTGCTGTAATATTTATTAATAATATTAATTATTTTAATACATATTATTTATTAATTATATTATTCTAGCAACGACAGCTATGCTTATATTAATATTCTATAAATAATTATTTCAATATTATTATAGTTATTATTACTGTAATATTTATCAATAATTATTATTATTTTATTATTTACAATTTATTATTTATATTATTCTAGCAATAATTTACTCTTATATTATTATTGTATCAATAATAATTATTTTAATATGATTATAGTTATTATTGATGTAATATTTGTTAATAATATTTATTATTTTACTGTCTATTATTTATTATTTATATTATTCTAGCAATAATTTACTCTTATATTAATATTGTATCAATAATAATTATTTAAATATTATTATAGTTATTATTGCTGCGATATTTATTAATAATATTTATTATTTTATTATATATTATTTATTATTTTATTATATATAATTTATTATTTTTATTATTCTGACAATAATTTACTCTTATATTAATATAATAGTATCAATATTCATTATTTAAACATGATTATAATTATTATTGCAGTAATATTTATTAATAATATTTATTATTTTATTATTTTAATGTTTATTATTGGTTATTTATATCAACAATAGCTATTATTTATTATTTTATAGCAGTAATATTTGTTATTATATTACTACTACTATTACTACCATTATTACAGCTACTATCACTATTATTATAGTTTCATAGTTTCATTCAGGGTTGGAAGGGACCACAAGGATCATCTAGTTCCAACCCCCTGCCATGGCCAGGGACACCCCACACTACATCAGCCTGGACAGAGCCTCATCCAGCCTGCTCTTAAACACCCCCAGGGACAGGGCACCAACCACCTCCCTGCACAACCCATTCCAGGGCTTCACCACTCTCATGGGGAAGAACTTCCTCCTCACATCTAGCCTGAATCTCCCCACCTCCAGCTTCATTCCATTCCCCCTAGTCCTAGCACTCCCTGAGATCCTGAGCAGTCCCTCCCCAGCCTTCCTGGAGCCCCCTTCAGATCCTGGAAGGCCACAATGAGGTCACCTGGGAGCCTTCTCTTCTCCAGACTGAACAGCCCCAACTCCTTCAGTCTGTCCTCACAGCAGAGGTGCTCCAGCCCTCCAATCATCCTTGTGGCCCTTCTCTGGACACCTTCCAGCACCTCCACATCCCTCTTGTAATAGGGGCTCCAGAACTGGAGGCAGTACTCCGGGTGGGGTCTCACCAGAGCTGAGCAGAGGGGGAGGATCACCTCCCTCGACCTGCTAGCCACATTTCCTATTAGCATTATTATTGCTATCTTTTCATTCTCTTAGCACTTTCCACCCTCTCTCTTCCAGACTGCCTCCAGTACAAGTTCACCACCGTCATGGCTCAGTCGTTACCCAGCGTTCATTAGACATCACTCATAGCAGAGGATCGACAATCCTCGAGGTCTCTTCCAACCTTAGTTCTACTGTGATACAAGGACCTTTATTCTCCTCATGGTGACAGACCATAATAGCTGCTGCCCAGCCAGCTGCCTGCTCATTATGGCTGTGCAGAAATGAGGGGCCTTGTCCACACCAAGCTGCAGCAGGACAGCTTGGGGGTTGGTTAATGAGAACCAGCTCAGTGGTTCCCCAACATCCCCACCATGGCTCAGACACGCTTGAGGACCCTGCTCCCACGGAGGTGTGAAACATGAAGCAGAGATTTGTGGTGCCTCTGAGGTCTGCGTGGTGTCAGGGGAGCCCCTGGGCTGGAAAAACTGTGTGGATGCCCCAGCAAGGAGGAGCAGAGCAGCCTGGGCCAGGCTTCAAATTGAGAGCAGGGACAAGAATAGCATTTTTTCATCCTTCCTTCCCCCACCTCCCCAACAGTGTTGCTCTCCACAAAGGCATTGTGATAAGGAAAAACATTCTGTGTTGTTTTCTCAGAGCAACTAGCTCTCATACAGTTGACTCTGCTGAAGATAAGGACCCTGGATCACAACCCACAGAAAGATAAGCACCAGCCACCAGTGCACAGTGAGTTTACATTTCAGACAGAGGACAACAGACCTCCCACTAGAGTAAAAATGTCCAACCCTGCCTGAAGGCATGCAGCTAGAAATGTTTCTTCCAGCTGAACACCTGGCCTGAGGTCTGGAGGGTAAAGCAGCAAATTATTGTGCATAGAATCATAGCACCATAGAATTGTCAGGGTTGGAAGGGACCTCAAGGATCATCCACTTCCAACCCCCCTACCATGGGCAGGGACACCTCACACTACAGCAGGTTGCTCACAGCCACCTCCAGCCTGGCTGCAAACACCTCCAGGCATGAGGCTTCCACCACCTCCCTGGGTAACCTGTGCCAGGCTCTCACCACCCTCATGGGGAACAACTTCTTCCTGACATCCAATCTGAATCTACCCATTTCTAGTTTTGCTCCATCCCCCCCCAGTCCTATCACTCCCTGACACCCTCAAAAGTCCCTCCCCAGCTTCCTTGTAGCCCCCTTCAGATACTGCAAGGCCACAATTAGGTCTCCTGGGAGCCTTCTCTTCTCTAGCCCGCACAACCCCAACTCTCTCAGTCTGTCCTCATAGCAGAGCAGCTCCAGCCCTCTGCTCATCCTCGTGGCCCTTCTCTGGACACCTTGCAGCACCTCCAGGTCCTTCTTGTAATAGAGGCTCCAGAACTGGACGCAGAGCTCCAGCTGTGGTCTCGCCAGAGCAGAGCAGAGGGGGAGAATCCCCTCCCTTGCCTGGCTGGCCACACTTCTCTTGCTGCAGCCCAGGATGTGATTTGCTCTCTGGGCTGCAAGTGCTCAGTGGTGGTGGCATGGACTGGAGGGCTCATAAGGATGTTCTGAATGTAAAACCAAAGCAGCATATTTATTTCCTGTTGGAAAGTTATGGGGTTTGGTGGGAATGTCTGCATGGACTGCAGAGGTTTTGGCCAAAGAGCTCCATTCACCCTCCTGCAGGTTTAAATTTGAGACTAAAATGCACACATCTCCACTAGCAATTAATGGTGTGAACTCCATCAAAGGTGATGATTCCAAATTCCCCTGAGGCTCAGTTTCAAGCCCACTGTGGCTTGAACATCCCTGGAGGTGTTTGCAGCCAGGCTGGAGGTGGCTGTGAGCAACCTGCTGTAGTGTGAGGTGTCCCTGCCCATGGCAGGGGGTTGGAACTGGCTGATCCTTGAGGTCCCTTCCAACCCTGACAATTCTGTGATTCTGTGCAGGAGGAGGGGAGGTGTCCATGAAGCAGACTTCAGTCTGGAGCTGAGATACCTCCACTAATGATGGGCAGAGCAGTTAATTGCCCCTGAGACCCTGCTCTCCAGAGCAAATCTGTTTGATGTGGGGAGGGCTGGCTCCCAAGGGAGTTTGATCAATGGTTAGATGTGATGATCTTAAACAGTTCTCTCCATCCAAAGTGATTCTGTGACTGTGACATCTGAGATGATTAACTGTGTCCTGTGAGCCCATTCCTGGAGAGGAAGAAGATGCTTTGGCAGGAGGGGAACAGAGGAGAGCAAACAGGAAGGAGGGGTGAACATCCCTCTGGGATCCTGATAGCTTTGTCACTCCTTACTTTGTCTTCCTCCTCTTTCCCCCTCCCCCCCCATCTTTCTCCCTCCCTCAGGTCAGGGTGACATCATTTCTTTTACAAGTTCCAGGTTCCTCTGTGAAGTGACCCTTAGACCAGGTCATGTTAGGTGAGCAAAGCCCCTGCCACCCACACTGATTAATGATTACTTCCATGCTCCAGCTTCCCAGCCTTGGGAAACTGCTCTGTGTTGGGTAATTCCTGCTGCTTTGGGGCTTGGGGTGGGGGGTGGGGTTGTCTGGGGTTTTTTTTTGGTGGCTGTTGTCATTCACAGATGGACAACAATCAAAGTACAACTTTCCTCAGGCTTAAAAATAAACAAACAAATCAATAAATATCCCCATTTCCTACCAAAGCTCTTTTGGAAAGGGATTCCATGGATGAAGGGATGCCCATGGTGGAGGGCAGGGATGTTCCTACCTCAGAAGCATAGATTAGGCTGCAGCAGGGCAGCAATATTTGGGGGCAAGACCTGGTGGTGATGTCAGTGGGCCTGGCCAAGGGACATGGTGGAGGCTGGTTGTTACAATACTGAGAACTGCAGCCCTCAGCACCATTTCCACTGGCACCTGCCTCAGGAGCTGAGTGGGTAGGTAGACCTTTGCTCAGCTTCCTGTTAACCATTTAGTTTTAATTAAGGGCATTGACCAGTCACTGAGCAGCTGGGGCACTAAAGAGGTGGTTGGTCACTAACCATCATGCCCAGATTATTTGCTTGCTTGTTTGTCTGTTGGTTTTTTTTTTTTCACTAATCTGTCCAATTTTGGTATTGCAGAGGAGGAGAGGAGAGAGGTGTGAAGGGGATGCTTAGGTGTGAGAGTGTGCTGGAGCTTTTTAGGGAGAAAAAAATCTTCTGCTGCAGCATCCACAGGGATGAAACGCTGAGAGATGAAGGATGAACTGCTGAGAGGTGAAGGATGAAGGGCAGAGGGATGAAGGGCTGAGAGATGAAGGGCTGAGGGAGGAAGGATGAAGGGCTGAGGGATGAAGGATGAGGGGCTGAGGGTTGATGTGCTGAGAGATGAAGGACTGAGAGATGAAGGATGATGTGCTGAGAGATGAAGGGCTGAGAGATGAAGGATGATGTGCTGAGAGATAAAGGGCTGAGGGATGATGTGCTGAGAGATGAAGGGCTGAGAGATGAAGGATGATGTGCTGAGAGATGAAGGGCTGAGGGATGAAGGATGAGGGGCTGAGGGTTGATGTGCTGAGAGGTGAAGGGCTGAGAGATGAAGGATGATGTGCTGAGAGATGAAGGGCTGAGGGATGAAGGATGAAGGGCTGAGGGATGAAGGATGAGGGGCTGAGGGTTGATGTGCTGAGAGATGAAGGGCTGAGAGATGAAGGATGATGTGCTGAGAGATGAAGGGCTGAGGGATGATGTGCTGAGAGATGAAGGACTGAGAGATGATGTGCTGAGAGATGAAGGGCTGAGAGATGAAGGATGAGGGGCTGCGAGATGAAGGGCTGAGGGATGAAGGATGATGTGCTGAGGGATGATGTGCTGAGGGATGAAGGCTGAAGGGCTGAGGGATGAAGGCTGAAGGGTGGACGGATGAAGGGCTGAGGGATGATGTGCTGAGAGATGAAGGACTGAGAGATGATGTGCTGAGAGATGAAGGGCTGAGGGATGAAGGATGATGTGCTGAGGGATGATGTGCTGAGGGATGAAGGATGAAGGGCTGAGGGATGAAGGCTGAAGGAATGAAGGATGAAGGGCTGAGGGATGATGTGCTGAGAGATGAAGGACTGAGAGATGATGTGCTGAGAGATGAAGGGTTGAGGGATGAAGGATGAGGGGCTGAGAGCTGAAGGGCTGAGGGATGAAGGATGATGTGCTGAGGGATGATGTGCTGAGGGATGAAGGATGAAGGGCTGAGGGATGAAGGCTGAAGGGTGGACGGATGAAGGGCTGAGAGATGAAGGGTGAAGGGCTGAGGGATGAAGGTTGAAGGGCTGAGGGATAAAGGATGATGTGCTGAGAGATGATGAAGGTCCAACCTGAACCTGAACCCTCTCCCTGGATGTTTTTGTGAATGGGCAAGTTTGGGTGCATGCACCTAAGGAGGGTGAATGCCCCACTCCAGTCTATCATAGAAACACAGAATGGGTTGGCTTGGAAGGGGCCTTTAAAGCTCATCCTGTCCAAACCCCTGCAGGGACATCTGCAGCTACAGCAGGTTGCTCAGAGCCTCCATTGACCTGACCTGGAACACAGTATCATAGTATCACAGTATCAGTCAGGGTTGGAAGGGACCACAAGGATCAGCTAGTTCCAACCCCCCTGCCATGGCCAGGGACACCCCACACTACATCAGCCTGGCCACAGCCTCATCCAGCCTGGCCTTAAACACCTCCAGGGATGGGGCCCCAACCACCTCCCTGGACAACCCATTCCAGGGCTTCACCACTCTCATGGGGAAGAACTTCCTCCTCCCCTCCAGCCTCAATCTCCCCACCTCCAGCTTCATTCCATTCCCCCTAGTCCTATCACTCCCTGAGATCCTGGGCAGTCCCTCCCCAGCCTTCCTGGAGCCCCCTTCAGATCCTGGAAGGCCACAATTAGCATCGCCAGGGATGGGACATCTTCTACCTCTCTGGGCACCCTGGGACAGGTTCTCACTACCCTCAGGGTCAAACATTTCTTCCTTTTCTCCACTCTCAATCTCCCTCCTGCAGTTCAAACCATCACCTCTCATCCTGTCACAACAGGCCCTGAGAAAAAACTCTGTCCCCAGCTTTCTTCTAGGCCCCTTGAAGCCCTGCAAGGCCACCAAAAGGTCTCCCTGGAGCCTTCTCGTCTCCAGGCTGCCCAACCCCAACTCTCTCAGCCTGGAGCCTCCCAGCAGAGCCCTTCCAGCCCTTAGATCATTTTTGTGGCCTTACACCAAGTGCTTTGTCCCTAATGCCACCTAGCTGTCCCCAAGGGCTCACCAGATCCAGCTGTCCACCCATCAGCCACAGGCTGCAAAACATCACTCTGAAGGTGTCCCTGACTCACACACACACTGACATCTGTTGGGGGAGGGACAGCATGGAGGAGGGACAGCAGCAGGGTGATAAGGCTGCCGGCCAGCCCTTATCTCCTTCCTCTTCTTTATCTGATTCCAGTAGAAACTGGATTGGAAATGGGTTCCCCAGGAGCTAGGTGAGGAGCAGCTGATGAAGGTGACCAACAACAGTGTTTCCTGGAGAGCCAGGACTTGGACAAGGGCTCCAGAAAGCAGCTCAGAGGGATGGTGAAGCTGAGATGGGTGAGATTGAAACACCCCAACCCCTCTCTGCAGAGCTGGGTTCCTTGTCTGCCTGTACAGCAGCCTCTGCTGGGATCCTGTCTGACACCTCCCAGATGGAACAAAGTGACAGGAGACCCTGAGGACCTGGGGTCATAGAATCATAGAATCATAGAATGGTCTGGGCTGGAAGGGACCTCCAAAGCTCATCCAGTCCAACCACTTCTGCAATCAGCAGAGACAGCCTCAGCTAGATCAGGTTGCCCAGAGCCCTGTTGAGTCTGACCTTGAATATCTCCAGGGATGTGGCCCTGACCAGCTCCCTGGGCAACCTGTGCCAGTGTTCCCCCACTCTCATGGTGCAGAACTTGTTCCTAACATCCAATCTAAATCTGCTCTGCTCTAGTTTGAAGACATTGCCCCTGGTCCTTGCCCTGTAGGCCTCTGTAAACAGACTGTACCCATCGTTTGTGAAGCTCCCTTCAGGGACTGGCAGGCTGCTATTAGGTCTCCCTAGAGCCTTCTCTTCTCCAGGCTGAACACCCCCAGCTCCCTCAGCCTGTCCTCATAGCAGAGCTGCTCCAATCCCCTGATCATTTCTCTGGCCCTCCTCTGGACCTGCTCATGGGATGACTCCATGAGGCTGACAAGGATGGATGATGCTGGTGGCCAAAGCTGCAGGCCCTGTCAGCTAGGAGTGAACAGGGCAGTTTGTGCACCCAAAGCAGCACAGAATAGGCAGGTCATGGATGGAGATCAGCACCAGGACAGGTTTTGGGTCATAGGCTAGACTTGATGATCTCAGAGGTCTTTTTCAGCTTCAATTATTCTGTGACAAGCCACCACCGTGTGCCTTCACCCCAGTTATGGTCCCCTGGGACCAGAGATGAAGCCACAGGAGGGATCTGCTCCTGGAACAGTGTTAGGTTGTAGGCTGGACCAGGATCTGCACCAGGAACAGTGTTAGGTCATAGGCTGGACCAGGATCTGCATTAGGAACAGTATTAGGTCATAGGCTGGACCAGGATCTGCACCAGGAACAGTGTTAGGGCATAGACTGGACCAGGATCTACACCAGGAACAGTGTTAGGGCATAGACTGGACCAGGATCTACACCAGGAACAGTGTTAGGTCAGAGGCTGGACCAGGATCTGCAACAGGAACAGTGTTAGGTATTAGACCAGACCAGTATCTGCTCTAGGAACAGTGTTAGGTCATAGCCTGGACCAGGATCTGCATCAGGAACAGTGTTAGGTCATTGCCTGGACCAGGATCTGCATCAGGAACAGTGTTAGGTCAGAGGCTGGACCAGGAT
This sequence comes from Melanerpes aurifrons, assembly GCA_011125475.1. Lineage (NCBI taxonomy): Eukaryota > Metazoa > Chordata > Aves > Piciformes > Picidae > Melanerpes > Melanerpes aurifrons. Next base: position 1,826,956 of record WWNC01000097.1, read on the forward strand.
CTACACCAGGAACAGTGTTAGGTCAGAGGCTGGACCAGGATCTGCATTCAGGAATAGTGTTAGGTCAGAGGCTGGACCAGGATCTACACCAGGAACAGTGTAAGGTCAGAGGCTGGACCAGGATCTGCATTCAGGAATAGTGTTAGGTCAGAGGCTGGACCAGGATCTGCATCAGGAATAGTGTTAGGTCAGAGGCTGGACCAGGATCTACACCAGGAACAGTGTTAGGTCAGAGGCTGGACCAGGATCTACACCAGGAACAGTGTTAGGTCAGAGGCTGGACCAGGATCTACACCAGGAACAGTGTTAGGTCAGAGGCTGGACCAGGATCTACACCAGGAACAGTGTTAGGTCAGAGGCTGGACTTGGTGATCTCAGAGGTCTTTTCCAGCCTCCATGGTTCTGTGATGATTCTGTGTCAAGCCACCACCTTGTGCCTTCACCCCAGGTGTGGTCCCCTGGGACCAGAGATGCAGCCCCAGGAGGGATCTGCACCGGGACAAGCCGCCACCCTGTGTGCCTTCACCCCAGGCAGAGCTGCTGCAGGTGCAGCTCATGCAGCTGGTGAGGCTTTGGGCTTGCCGTGGGGCGCTGGGGCATGCACACACCAGGGTGGCACAGCGAGGGACAGAGGCCACCGGCTGTCCTCTGGAGACCCTGGCCGAGCGCCCCGGGTGGAAATCGCGGTGGTGCCCTGCCGTCTGGGCTCCCTGCCAGGCTCGTCATGGGACTCCCAGCAAATCCCTCGGGGCAATCCGATCCGCGGGACGCCAGGCACCTCTCCCTGCCTCCAGCGCTGCTGGGTTTTCCATGGTTTAAGGTGCCAAAGTTCATTGACAGGCTCGGGCACACCCAGGCAGCCTGTGTGCCACCCTTCCCGGGACAGCGCAGGGCACACACACCCCCCCCTCGCCCGAGGGAGGAGGAAGAGCAGGAGGAGGAGGAGGAGAAGGAGGAGCAAACTCAAGCCGCAGGAGGGACAAAGACACTTTGCAGCCACCTGTGAAACCTTGGGGGGGAGAAGAATGAGCACATCCCCCTCCCGACGAGTCCCCCCGGAGGCTCTGTCGCTGCTGGTAGCTGCTGGGTGGCTCCGTTCTGCGCAGCCGGCAGACTCGATGGTGAAACTCTTGTCTGAAGCTTCGTGGAGACAAATGACACACGTTTCCCAGTAGTCCTTGAATGGCTATCAAATGTGTCATAGTTAGGAGCCAGCCTGGAGGGACTTTTCCTCCAGTAGCTCCCGTTCCAGGAAATGAGCCTGCCCTGCGCCCTCCCTGAGCTCGTCAGTGATCTCCAGGAGGCATCTCTGTTTAAAATTAGAAGGTCCCTTTTGGGCAGGTTCCTACTAAATCTTGAGTAATTTAGGAGGTGAAACGACCAGGCAGTTAAAAGTCTCCTGCCTCTTCTGGGAAGAGATGAGTGCCCTGCTGGGAAAACACAGCTCGCCCTGGAGTGATGCAGTGCCTTTTGTCCCCTCTGACAGAGGTCTGGTGGAAAGACCTCTACCAGAAGTGTGGTAGAAAGACCTCCACCAGAGGTCTGCTCTTTCAAGACTATGTCCTTGTGCAGCTGTTTCCTTGTCCTGCTGCTTGCATCAATGATTCCCAAGGCCCAGAGGGGCTGGCACCTCCAAAGTGAGGTGTATGTGGCACCTCCCATGGCCCAGAGGGGACCATCACTGCCTGGGTGAGGTGCACAGCCCTCTATGTGCTCTCTGCACCACCCACACACCTTCTGCCATGGATGCCAGCAGCTTGCACAACCCACAGGGCCAGGGTCAGGGACATGGAGCGTGACTCTGGCTCCCAGGTCCCTTGGCATGCACCCAGGCAAGCAAATGTATCTCCAGTATGGGGTGGCCACCTGAAAACTGAGGATTAGGAGCAGTGCCAGGTCCATATCAGCCCCTTAGCAATGCTGGAAGGTTGCCTGGAGGCCCAGCTAGTTGGCATGGGACAAAACTGTGACAAAAGAAGCCCTTGAAGCATCCCCAGAGCAGGGTACTGTGGTCCTTTCACTGAGTGACACCCACCAAAACCACTCCAGTTTTTCCCTTTGCCTTCCCCACCCTGGGCTGGGCCAGGCCCAGGGCTGAGCTGAAAGGTGACACAGGCAAGGCTCAGCCAGCCCTGCACTACCTCAGCCCTGAATACCTGCCATGAAATAAACGACCATGGCAGTGACTGAGCCACCACACCACCAGCTCAGACTGGAAATAAGGTGAGAGAAACCTTTCCAAGCAGATGAAGTGGTCAAATTCCAGCAAAGGGCAAGCTAATAAACCATAAAATGCAGTGCTCCCCACCCCTTGCCTCCCTCCCCCTGAAGTCTTTTGAACTTGCCCAAACCAAACCAAAACAGAACCGAGTTCAGCCTCAGTTCAAGCTGCAGATAAAGTTCAACCTGCTTCTAATTTTATCCCAATGGTTCCCACCAGAAAACAGTCTCTGGCACAGTGCCATGTGGGTTAAGCAAGCCCTGACCCCCACTCCTCCACCAGCACCTCTGGGTGTCCCCCAAGCCCCCTTTGCTTCACCACCTACCACCTCCAGCAAAGATGAGGCCACCAGCTCCAGCCACCCCTTGGGAGCATCACCCGTAGGTGACAAGTGTCCATCACCATCCCGTGGGGCTGGCTGTCTACCACTGTGCCAAGACACCCTGGGCCGTGTCTGACAGCTGCTGTTGGACTTCTCTTTGCTCAGGGACTCTCTGTTGTTTTGCTGGAGGGTTTTTCCCCCATCATGTCCCTCAGGAGCAGTGCTTTGATCCAGCACCATGAGGGCAGTTAGGGTGGAGAAGAAGGTAATTAGGGGAGGCACTGGGTTGTGCATGGAGGGGCAAGCAGGAGCAGGGGCTGTGTGGCTCGATGCAGCATGCTCACAGCATTTCCATGAGGGACATCTACACATGTGGGTGGTGGCAATTGCTGGTGGGATTTGGGGATTCAAACCCAGCACACCCCAGAGAAACTCTAGTGCAAGGTGCTGAGTGTCTAAGTGGGAACTGCAGGGAGCAGAGATGGTCACCTGTCCCCAGAAAGGTGAGAGCAGGTAGGAACTAGGAAAAGCTCAACTCAAGGAGGAGATATCCTCAGGTGTGGGGAGGGAGGTGGCCAAACATGGCAGCATGGAGCTGGAGCTGTCAGCAAGCACAAGCAGCGAAGGGAAATGTATGTTACAGGTCAGAGCCTCAGAGCAGGCTGCCCAGAGAGGTTATGGAGGCTCCAATCCTGCCTGGCCATTGTGGTGCTGATGTGGGTGTTCTGCTTTAGCAGAGAGATTGGACTGGATGATCCTCAGAGGTCCCCTCCAACCCCAACATGCTGGGCAGGGACTGGCTTGAGAGCAGCCCTGAAGAAAAGGCCTTGGGGGTGCTGGGGGAGGAGAAGCTCAGCAGGAGCCAGCAGTGAGCACTTGCAGCCCAGAGAGCCAAGCAGAGCCTGGGCTGCAGCAAGGGAAATGTGGCCAGCAGGGCCAGGGAGGGGATTCTGCCCCTCTGCTCCACTCTGCTGAGACCACAGCTGGAGCTCTGTGTCCAGTTCTGCAGCCTCTGTGCCAGGAAGGATCTGGAGGGGCTGGAAGGTGTCCAGAGAAGGGCCATGAGGATGAACAGAGGGCTGGAGCTGCTCTGCTGTGAGAGAGTTGGGGTTGTGCAGTCTGGAGGAGAGAAGGCTCCCAGTAGACCTCATTGTGGCCTTCCAGTATCTGCAGGGAGCTCCAAGGAAGCTGGGGAGGGACTTTTTAGAGTGTCAGGGAGTGATAGGACCTGGGAGGATGGATCCAAGCTAGAGGAGGGGAGAATTAGATCAGACATTAGGAAGAAGTTGTTCCCCATGAGGGTGGTGAGAGCCTGGCACAGGTTACCCAGGGAGGTGGTGGAAGCCTCACGCCTGGAGGTTTTTGCAGCCAGGCTGGAGGTGGCTGTGAGCAACCTGCTGTAGTGTGAGGTGTCCCTGGCCATGGCAGGGGGGTTGGAAGTGGATGATCCTTGAAGTCCCTTCCAACCCTGACAATTCTGTGATTCTGTGTTTCTGTGATGGAAAACAGAGAGATGGGGAAAGCAATGATCAGACTGTGCTGACAACCAGAGCCCATGCAGCAGCGCTGCACAGCCCCACCCTGGGGGGAGCAGTGAGCCCCTGCAGCACCACCTCTGAGTGCTCACAGGAGCCACAGACATGCAGCAGACACAACCTGTCCAGAGAAGGGCAGTGAAGGGTCAGCAGAACAAGTCCTGTGAGGAGTGACTGAGGGACTTGGGGTTGTCTGGAGTAAAAGTATAGGCTGAGGAGAGACCACGGGAGCCCGGTGGGGTAGGTCTCTTCTCCTAGGGAACAAGTGGTAAGACAAGAGTGTCCAGAGAAGGACTAGTGTCCAGAGAAGGGCCAGGAGGATGAGCAGAGGGCTGGAGCACCTCTCCTGTGAGGACAGACTGAAGGAGTTGGGGCTGTTCAGTCTGCAGAAGAGAAGGCTCTGAGGTGACCTCATTGTGGCCTTCCAGTATCTGAAGGGGGCTCCAGGAAGGCTGGGGAGGGACTGCTCAGGATCTCAGGTAGTGATAGGACTAGGGGGAATGGAATGAAGCTGGAGGTGGGGAGATTGAGGCTGGAGGGGAGGAGGAAGTTCTTCCCCATGAGAGTGGTGAAGCCCTGGCATGGGTTGTCCAGGAAGGTGGTTGGGGCCCCGTCCCTGGAGGTGTTTAAGGCCAGGCTGGCTGAGGCTGTGGCCAGGCTGATGTAGTGTGGGGTGTCCCTGGCCATGGCAGGGGGGTTGGAACTAGATGATCCTTGTGGTCCCTTCCAACCCTGACTGATCCTATGAAATATCCTCCAGTTGTGCTAGGAGAGGTTTAGGTTGGACTTGAGGAGCAATTTCTTTCCCCAAAGGCTTGTTAAGGCCTGGGAGAGGCTGCCCAGGGCAGTTCCCCATCCCTGAAGGAGTGTCAAGGCTGTGTAGCTGTGGTGCTGAGGGATGTGGCTCGGTGGTGACCCAGCAGGGCTGGGTTCCCAGCTGGGTTTGATGATCTTAGAGGATCTCTTCCATGCACCACGGTTCTGTGATTCTGCAGGAGGATGTGTCCATGCAATGACTGTGAAAACCACCTGCAGTCCCCACATGCAACATCACCCCTCTCACAAATGCTTCCTCACGCTCCCCCTCCCCCCCAAACAACCAACAAACTAAGCCTGCCTTTATCTTGGGGAAATCAGCACAAACCCTCATCTTCTAACAGACACACCACGGGAGGGGTTTTTTCGGTGTGTGTGTGCTTTAGAAGACAAAAGAGCAGAGCACCCCTGAGAACTGGGGCTTGGCTTCTCACAGGAGTTGTAAAACACGGCCCTAGGGGAAAGAAGTCACCTTAAGCTGTAAAACAATCCTCCAGCTGGATTTCACAACCTCTGTCATCTCTCTCTCTCTCTCTCTCCCCTGAGCAATATTTTACAGTGTTTGCCCTCAGACTGGTTTTTCATCAGACAAGATGTGCAATTGCCACCAGACAGGGTTTGTGGTGGGGTTTTTTTTTGGTAACCCCATCTCCTGGTGCAGGTTTGTCCTCCCCACCTCCTGGTGATGATTTGCCACATCTGGAGGTGTCCTTCATGCCCCTGCTAGCTGCAAAGAGGAGGTGGTTGGGCAAGGTGAGCTTGGTGGGTCCCTTCCAACCCAATGCAACCTGTGGCTCTGTGATTCTGCGGCTGAGGTTGGTTCTGTGACTCTTGATTCTGTGAGTGACTCTGTGATCCTCTCTTCCAGACTCTCTTTGAAGGATAAGTTTGAGGCCTTTTGGAGTTCAAAAAGTAAAAACAAAGCAAAACCAACAACAAATATTTTTAAGAAGTACTTTACAAGCTGATCCCTGGGCCTAAAGGGTGCTCTTCTTGCCCCAGCATACTGGAGGCACTAACTCCTGGGAGATGTCCAGAGAAGGAATATAAGGAATATAAGTAATATAAGGAAGCTGCCCGAGCAGCGAGAGTCCTGGTTAGGAAAGCCAAAGCAGAGTTTGAATTGAATCTAGCCAGGGAGGTTAAAGGGAACACTAAGAACTTCTACAGGTATATGAATGGGAAGAAGAAGCCTAGGGAAGGTGTGGGCCCCCTCAGAAAGGAAAATGGTGACATGGTCACAAGTGATGAGGAAAAGGCTGAGGTACTTAATCACTTCTTTACCTCAGTCTTCACTGCAAGGGCCTCTAGCCACACTCCTGATGTTATGGAAGACAAAGCCAGGGATGGGGAGGAAGAACTGCCCATGGTAAGTGCAGATCAGGTTGGTGATCATCTGAAGAACCTGAAAGTGTTCAAGTCCATGGGACCCAACGGGATACACCCACGGGTACTGAGAGAACTGGCAGAGGAGGTTGCTAAACCCCTCTCTATTATATTTCAAAAGTCATGGCAATCTGGTGAAGTCCCCACAGACTGGAAAAGGGGAAACATTGCCCCCATCTTCAAAAAGGGTAAGAAGGAGGAACCAGGGAACTCCAGGCCAGTCAGTCTCACCTCTGTGCCTGGAAAGATCATGGAGCAGATCCTCCTGGAGTCACTACTCGCTCAAAAGAATAGTGAAGAGGTGATTGGGAACAGTCAGCATGGCTTTGCCAAGGGCAAATCCTGCCTGACCAACCTGGTGGCCTTCTATGAGCAGGTGACAACATTCATAGATGAGGGGAGAGCAACTGATGTTGTTAGCCTGGAGCTGAGCAAAGCCTTCGACACTGTCCTGCACCACATCCTGGTCTCGAAACTGGTGACACATGGGTTTGATGGGTGACCACTAGATGGATAAGGAACTGGCTTGATGGCCGCACCCAAAGAGTGGCTGTCCATGGCTCCATGTCCCAGTGGAGGCCAGGGACAAGCAGAGTCCCTCAGGGATCAGTCCTGGGACCAGGCTTGTTCAACATCTTTGTGGGTGCCATGGACAGTGGCATTGAGTGCACCCTCAGCAAGTTTGCTGATGACACCAAGCTGTGTGGTGTAGCAGACAGCTGGAGGGAAGGGAGGCCATCCAGAGGGACCTGGACAGGCTGGAGAGGTGGGCACAAGCCAACCTCATGAAGTTCAATAAGAGCAAGTGCAGGGTCCTGCATCTGGGTGGAGGCAATCCCAGGCACAAATGCAGGCTGGGCAGGGACTGGCTGGAAAGTAGCCCTGAGGAGAGAGACTTGGGGGTGCTGGTGGACAAAAAGCTCAACAGGAGCTCTCAATGTGCACTTGCAGCCCACAAGGCCAATCAGATCCTGGGCTGCATCAGGAGAAGTGTGGCCAGCAGGGCAAGGGAGGTGATCCTCCCCCTCTGCTCAGCTCTGGGGAGACCCCACCCGGAGTACTGCCTCCAGTTCTGGAGACCCTATTACAAGAGGGATGTGGAGGTGCTGGAAGGTGTCCAGAGAAGGGCCACAAGGATGATTGGAGGGCTGGAGCACCTCTGCTGTGAGGACAGACTGAAGGAGTTGGGGCTGTTGAGTCTGGAGAAGAGAAGGCTCCGAGGTGACCTCATTGTGGCCTTCCAGGATCTGCAGGGGGCTCCAGGAAGGCTGGGGAGGGACTGCTCAGGATCTCAGGGAGTGATAGGACTAGGGGGAATGGAATGAAGCTGGAGGTGGGGAGATTGAGGCTAGATGTGAGGAGGAAGTTCTTCCCCATGAGATTGGTGAAGCCCTGGCATGGGTTGTGCAGGGAGGTGGTTGGTGCCCTGTCCCTGGGGGTGTTTAAGAGCAGGCTGGATGAGGCTCTGTCCAGGCTGATGTAGTGTGGGGTGTCCCTGGCCATGGCAGGGGGGTTGGAACTAGATGATCCTTGTGGTCCCTTCCAACCCTGAATGAAACTGTGAAACTGTGAAACTATAAGGGCAATGAGGCTGGGGAGAAGCCTCCAGCACAGCCCTGTGAGGAGAGGCTGAGGGAGCTGGGGTTGCTTAGCCTGGAGAAGAGGAGGCTCAGGGGAGACCTTCTTGCTGTCTACAACTCCCTGAAGGGAGGTTGTAGCCAGGTGGGGGTTGGTCTCTTCTCCCAGGCAGCCAGCACCAGAACAAGAGGACACAGTCTCAAGCTGTGCCAGGGGAGGTGTAGGCTGGAGGTTAGGAGAAAGTTCTTCACTGAGAGAGTCGTTGGCCATTGGAATGTGCTGCCCAGGGAGGTGGTGGAGTCCCCATCCCTGCAGGTGTTCAAGTGGGGATTGGATGTGGCACTTGGTGCCATGGTTTAGTCACGAGGTCTGTGGTGACAGCTTGGACTTGATGATCTTTGAGGTCTCTTCCAAGCTTGGTGATTCTGTGATTATGTGAGACCTTGACCCACGTTGTCCAGAGAGGTGGGAGATGCTCCATCCCTGGAACTATTCCAGCTGAGGTTGTCAGCAACCTGCTCTAGCTGCAGATGTCCCTGCTGGCTGCAGAGGGATTGGACTGCATGCCCAACCCAAACCACTCTGTGGCTCTGCTTCTGCTCTGTGGAAGAAGACTCCATGTCACCTTAAGGTCATGGATCATTTCCCACCACCTGTCCTTGACTACTTACCACCATGGATGTTGCTTATGATGGCTGAGATCTCAGTTGCAGGCTAAGAGCAGGAAAAATGCGAGCTCCTTGGCAAATTGAGTCAAACTCCTACAGAATGCTTCACATGAACTTTTCAGTTTGGTATCTGACTTCCAGGAGATGCCAGCTTCCTGAAAGCCAGCAGTGGGAGTCAGGAAGCATTCAGCATTTTTAAACCCAAGGCTCATTCCCTACTCAGATAAGGGCTTGGAGCTCTGAGTGGCTTGCACAGGTTGCAGGTGGTCTCCCCCTCACTTTCACTGAGTAGAATCAGAGAATCGTTTTAGTTGGAAAAGACCTTTCAAGATCATTGAGTCTAACCATTCTCTAACTCTCCCAAGGCTGGGGCTAAACCATGTCCCTCAGCACCACATCTCTGCCACACTGAAACACTTCCAGGGACAGGGGTTCAACCACCTCCCTGGGCAGCCTGTTCTAGTGTTTTGAGAACCCTTCCAGTGAAGAAGTATCTTCTAATGTCCAACCTAAACCTTCCCTGGTGCAACTCGAGGCCATTCCCTTTTGTCCCATCACTTGTTTCTTGTGAGAAGAGACCAACCCCCCCTGGCTCTAACCTCTTTTCAGGGAGCCAGAAGGTCTATCCTCATCTTCATCTTCTCCATGCTAAACACCCCCAGGTCCCTCATCTGCTCCTCCCCAGCCCTGTTCTCCAGACCCTTCCCCAGCTTTGTCACCCGTCTCTGTCCCCTGCTTATTCCAGCACCTCAAGGTCCTTCTTGAAGTGAGGGCCCCAGACCTGAACCCAGCATTCAAGGTGCTCAGTTTTGGGCCCCTCGAACACCTTTTAAGACCTTTCAGCATCTCAGCTGTGCATTCATGGCCTCACAGCAAGGAGCTGAGCCCCCCTCCAGCAGCTGGGTTTGTTGCACCGCGGCTCCACCTTCTTCCACCTCCTCTTTCCGTGTGTTTTATGTCGCAGCTCACAGTTGGGCTGCAGCAGGGAGCTGCAGGCACATGGCCACACAGGGCATTTCACAAGGGCACCTCTCCCAAGAGCAGGAACCATTTCACCTCCAGCTTTCTGGCCAGGGCCTGATGACACAGGGGCACAATAAAACCCGCTCACCTCCGGTGACCTGTGTGGCTTCCTGGGCCAACGCACACACCTCATCCAGCCAAAACAATTAATTGGCTTGGGCTTCAGAAGGGTTTCCCAGGGAAGCCTCCTCAGGGAAAAAAATTGGGTTTTTTTTGGTTCTTTTATTATTATTTTACTTTTATTTTGAAGAGCAGGTTGAAGGCAGAAGTGGTTTGTAAGCCCTGGTAGCTGCTGCTGTATGGGTGAAATGCTCTGGGCGAAAGATGAGTGGGAGGTCCTCTGACAGACTCCCCAGGTCCCACTGAGGTAGGACACAAAGAGATAGGCAATTCCTTTGGGACAGAGGCTGGTGAGCAAGGGAGTGGGGTGGCTGTGGATGGAGAGCTGAGGGAGGAGCTCAGCAGTGTGGTCAAGAAGGCCATCAGCAGCCTGGTTTGGATCACTAACAGTGTGGCCAGCTGGAGCAGGGCAGGGATTGTCCTCCTGTACTCAGCACTGGTCAGGCCACACCTGGAATCCTGGGTTCAGTTTCGGGTCACTCACTCCAAGAAGGATATTGAAGGGTTGGAGTAGGTCAAAAGAAGAGCAATGAAGCTGTGAAGGGTCTAGTGCACAGGGCTTGTGAGGAGCAGCTGAGGGAACTGGGGTGGAAGAGTGGCTGAGGGCAGACCTCCTTGCTCTCCACAGCTCTCTGAAAGGAGGTCAGAGCCAGGCAGGGTTCAGACTCTTCTCCCAAGGAACAAGTGACAGAACAAGAGGGAATGGCTTTGAGTTGTACCACAGGAAGTTTGGGCTGAACATGAGGAACAACTTCTTCATGGATGGCAGAGGTTGTCAAGGCATGGAAGAGGGTGCCCAGGGTGGGGGGGAGGGATTTCAAAGCTATGTACACGTGGTGCTCAGTGGCATGGCTTAGTGCTCACCTGGCAGCGCTGGGTTAAGAGTTGGACTCGGTGATCTTGAAGGCCTCTTCCAACCAAACCAATTCTACGATTCCACCACCCACAAACCTCCAGGTCCTTCACACTGCTCCCATGGGCTTCATCCTCACCCTTGTCCGAAGAGTGATTGCCCATTGGAATGGGCTGCCTGGGGAGGTGGTGGAATCGCCATCGCTGGAGGTGTTCAGGAGGACACTTGACAGGGTGCTTGGTGCCATGGGTTAGTTGTTTAGGTGGTGTTGGATAATAGGTTGGACGCGATGATCTTGAAGGTCTCTTCCAACCTGGTTTATTGTATTCTAGGTCTTTTCCTATTCTATTCTTCTATTCTATTCTATTCTATTCTATTCTATTCTATTCTATTCTATTCTATTCTATTCTATTCTATTCTATTCTATTCTATTCTATTCTATTCTATTCTATTCTATTCTATTCTATTCTATTCTATTCCATTCCATTCCATTCCATTCCATTCTAAATCTCTATTCTATTCTATTCTATTCTATTCTATTCTATTCTATTCTATTCTATTCTATTCTATTCTATTCCATTCCATTCCATTCCATTCCATTCCATTCTATTCTAAATCCCTATTCTATTCTAATTCTATTCTATTCTATTCTATTCTATTCTATTCTATTCTATTCTATTCTATTCTATTCTATTCTATTCTATTCTATTCTAATTTCTATTCTATTCTATTCTAATTTCTATTCTATTCTTGTCAGAAGTGATGGGGAGAGAGCCTCACCCCAGCTGGAGCCACACCACTGCTCAGCATCCAACCTTGACACCAGCAGCACCGCCACGGAGGGCAGGACCGTCCCCTCTGCCACATTTCCACGGAGTATTTACCTCCCCATCCCTTGGCTCCACATCTCCCTTTCCTTCCAGCCTGGAAGAAGAGGGGAGCCCTCTCTCTCCCGGGAGCAGCGCTGGCTCGGTCCCAGCCACAAAGAGATGGGGGGGGGGCAAGGCCAAGCTTTAAACATTTATTACTCAGATGATGCATTTGAGAGCATACAGTGGGTCTGGATGTTCTATAAACAAAGACTGGATTGCCACAACGAGTTGTTAGCTCCCTTGTTTTAACAGTCTCTGGAAATGCTGAAAACCATGAGTTTGGTGTTGCTTCTAGTAGGAATACCTAAGCTTTATTCTCCCCAAAACCTCTTTTTTCTTTCCTTTTTTATTTTTATTATTTTTCATTTTTATTTTATTTTCATTTTTTTCCTTTTTTTTCCTTTTTTTTTTTTTTGCCTTTATATTTTTTTTACCTTTTTTTTTTTTGCTTTTCTTCTTTTTAATGTTTTTTTTTTTGTTATTTTTTAATGAATTAATGTGTTGGTTTTTTTTTGTTGTTAAAGCGCTTAGTTTAACAAATAATGATTAAATTAAAAATGTTGCTTTTCCAAATGCAAATAAATACATTTAAAAACAAACAAAACAAACAAAAAAAACCCCAATCCCAAACAAACAAAACAAAAAATAATAATAAATGAATTACTAGCATTGACTTTTGTGGTCTGCAGGATGCTGCAGCTCTCCCTTGGCTACCCACAGTGGACTTTGCAACCCTTTTTTAAGTGTTGTTTCTCCTGAAAAGTAAAATAAAAGGAAATAATAAAATAAAATAAAATAAAATAAAATAAAATAAATATAAAAGAAAATTTTAAAAAATAAATTAAATTAAAATGTATAATAAAATGTAAAATAAAATAAAGTAAAATAAAAATTAAAAGTAAAATAAAAAATAAAGTAAAATTTTAAAGTAAAATGAAAACTAAAGTAAAATAAAATTTTAAAGTAAAATAAAAATTAAAAGTAAAACAAATTTAAAGTAAAATTTAAAAGTAAAATGAAAACTAAAGTAAAATAAAATTCAAAAGTAAAATAAAAAGTAAAGTAAAATAAAATTTAGAAGTAAAATGAAATATAAAACAAAATTAAATTAAATTAAAATAAAAAAATTAAAAAATAATGAAAATATAAATAAAATGAAGTAAAATTAAAATAAAAAGAAAAATTAAATAGTAAAAATAAAAAAGAAAATAAAATATAAATCAAATATAAAATAAAGAAATTTAAAAGTAAAATAAAATATAAAGTAAAATAAAATGTAAAATAAAATAAAGTAAAATAAAAATTAAAAGTAAAATAAAAAATAAAGTAAAATTTTAAAGTAAAATTTAAAAGTAAAATAAAATCTAAAGTAAAATAAAATTTAAAAGTAAAATAAAATCTAAAGTGAACATAAAAATATATTAAAGTAAAAAGTAAAATAAAAAATAATGAAAATATAAATAAACATAAAAATAAAGTAAAAAGTAAAATAAAAAAATAATGAAAATATAAATAAAATAAAGTAAAAGAAAAATTAAATATTAAAAATAAAAAAGAAAATATAAATCACATAAAATGAAAAAGCAAAATTAAAATAAAATAAAATAAAATACTGGAAAAAAAAAAAAAGTATCACCAGGACTGGCTAAGAGATACCACCCAATAAATAGAAATAAAACAGAGCAGAATTAGTGTAAAGCCATGAAATACCCAGCAGGGAGATGACAACAACAGCAACAAGAAGATCAGTATTTTTGAGAGACCTCCAAGTGAGGGATGCTACAAAAATGAAGCCTGGAAATGACTCACAGGTTATTCTCACAAGGTTTTCTTCCAAGCCATCCATCGCGCCAGCAACCAGGTACTACTGAATCTCCTTCAGGGGAAGAGGGGATAACCAAACCACTGCACTTTTCCCTTCCCTCCCTCTCCCCCCCTCATTTCTGTGCTGTTTTACCTCCCTATTACAGGAGACTTCTCCACTCACTTGTGAAATCCCTCGTGAGGGAAACAGAAGGAAGAAAAGAAGGAGAAGAGGAAGAGGAAGGAGAAGGGGAAGGGGAAGGGGTAGGGGTAGGGGAAGAGGAAGGGGAAGGAGATTGGAAGGTTTGGGAAGGGGAAAGGAAAGGGGAAAGGGAAAAGGAGAAAACAGAAAAGAGAAGAAAAAAAAAGAAAAAAAAAAGAAAAAGAAAAAAAAAGAACAGGAAAAAAAAGGAGAGGTTCAGAGAGGTTCAGTTTGGAGAAGAGAGGTTTGGAGAGGAGAGGTATGGAGAGGAGAGGTTTGGAGAGGTTTGGAGAGGAGAGGTTCAGAGAGGAGAGGAGAGGTTCAGAGAGGAGAGGTTCAGAGAGGTTCAGAGAGGTTCAGAGAGGAGAGGTTCAGAGAGGAGAGGAGAGGTTCAGAGAGGAGAGGTTCAGAGAGGAGAGGTTCAGAGAGGAGAGGAGAGGTTCGGAGAGGAGAGGAGAGGTTCGGAGGGAGGGGAGGGAGGAGGAGAGGAGAGGGAGGAGAGGAGAGGAGAGGGAGAGGAGAGGGAGAGGAGAGGGAGAGGAGAGGAGAGGAGAGGGAGAGGAGAGGAGAGGAGAGGAGAGGAGGAGAGGAGAGGAGAGGAGAGGAGAGGAGAGGAGAGGAGAGGAGAGGAGAGGGAGGAGAGGAGAGGAGAGGAGAGGAGAGGAGAGGAGAGGAGAGGAGAGGAGAGGTTTGGGGAGGTTCAGAGAGGAGAGGAGGGGGAGAGGAGAGAAGAAAAGGAGAAAATAAGGAGAAAAGGAGAAAAAAGAAAACTTCAGCTTGGAAATAATTTCCCTGGGAAAGAGGTGAGTGAGCTGCTGGGGTGGCTGGCAGGCAGCTGACAAACCTGCCCTTCATCTGAGGGGGACTGGTGTGGCGGTGGCAAAGTACCAGCTCCTTCAGGAGAGTTCAGCCTTTACCCCAGCCCAAGGTTTGGCCCCACACACACATTTTGGCCCAAGGAGGTTAATTTTCCCCTCTGCTGGATGGAGCTGTATGGGGGGGGGCGGGAGGGGGGAGATATTTAAACCCCATGTAGATAATGTCATTGAGCAAGCAAAGATCAAAGCTGAGTGGTTCAGGGGGATGCAGCTGGCGGCTTCACACCCTCCACGATGCAAGTTGTAGAGTTAAGACTCTTTGGTGACTGATTCTGAAGAGGGCCAAAAAACAGGAGAAGAAAATGCTCAGTGACATCCCTAGAGTCTCTCTCTAGGAAGCCTCAAAGCTCCTCAGTGATGCTCCCCATCCTGCCCCATCAAATGACCTTGTGGTCCCTCTTTTCCCAACTGGGTACCATGGTTAATGATACCAGGTGTCTGCTGGCTTACTCCTGGTGGACTTCAGAAGGACAAGAATGGCAGCCTGTAATTTTGGGGGATAAAACTCGGTTTTGTTCAATGTTTTGATTCTGATGTATCCAACAGGGAGACTACAGGTTGCACAGGGAGGTGGTGGAAGCCTCATCCCTGGAGGTTTTGAAGGCCAGGCTGGATGTAGCTGTGAGCAAGCTGCTGTAGTGTGAGGTGTCCCTGCCCATGGCAGGGGGCTTGGAACTGGCTGATCCTTGAGGTCTCTTCCAACCCTGACAATTCTGTGATGTACCAGAAGCGGCTAATGGCTGGATTAATGCAAGTTAATAGCAGAGGAAAATGGCAGGACATTGGGAAAATGATGGATTTCATATAAAAGTCCTTCAGTGGGAGAAACCCTGGTGCTGCAGGAGGAAAACCAAGGGCCAGGCCTGAGGGGGGGGTGTGGGACTGCATCCCAACAGGAAAATGGGACACACCTTCAGGGCTGGTAGGGTTAGGGAAATGCTTAGGCAGAAATTCTGCCACGTGGCTCTGCCTCTGAAGGCCTCCTGGTGCACTGTTGGGTGAAGATCCCAAGTTTTCAGAAACAGAGCCTCCAGCTCTCTGGGCTTCTCTTATGCTTTCACTACATATTGAGAGCAAACTCTGGGGGAAGAGAGAAGCTGCAAGGGCCGGAGTGGTGGTCTGGATCACTGCCAGCAGGACCCTTGGCACCCCAACCCAGCCTGTGCCCCCTCCACCTCCCCCCCCCCCCCCATAGGATTTTGATATTGTTTAAAGAGAAATGAATCAAACTGAACTAAATAAAACCCAAACTGTTTTCCAGGGCTTCTCCCAGAAGAGCTGACACCGGGTGCACTGCAATGGGTCTTAAATCCCCTTCTCCCCTGCTCCCCGAGGAAGGAAGGAGCAGAAAAGGCCCAGAGCAACAGGCACAGCCCTGAGCCTTGTAATACTGATGGTCTCTTGCTGCCTTAATGAAGTTCAGATGCTCGTTAACACTACCAAACCCTGCTGCTGCTAATGAAGCTAACCCCGGCGCAAGGTGCCACTGCCACGTGAAGCTCCTGGGCTTGAATCCACCAAGCACAAATTCGTTTTCACAGGCAAACCCAGCAGCAGCTCTGGGTGGACAGCAATACTGTTTCCAGCTCGCTCCATGTGTGGACTAGAAGCCATTTTAATTGATGAAAACCCAAATCCTATCGAATGGTGGCCTCAGGATTCTCCTGCTGCTGCAAAATCCCTGGCCTTTAAACCGCGCAGCCAAAGCTTCTTCCCCCACCGTGGACAGAACCACACATTCATCAGGCACCCGAAGAACATCCTGCACATCCCAAGAGGCTGGGATGAAAGCTCTCTTCTCTACAAAGCCACCAGAAAGTCAACACTTTGCTTGGAAAAATGGGTTTGAGCTGCTGAGCGCACACCCAGCCTGCCCGGTCCGGAGTCCACGCGCGCTGGTGGCGCAGCATCAACGCTCCTCTTGCCTCCAAGGAAGGGAAAGCAAATGGAACACAGGGAAGGAAATGGGATGGGCTGCAGGGGAAGTGCCTCCTTGGCTATTCTTCCATTGCACAGTTGGGCTGAGGCAGCTCACATCCCTGTTAGGCCTCACCACAATGAGCAGCACCAGAAGTGATTTAGTAGGTAAAAGCATCACTTAGACACACAGCTAAGGAGACCACCAAGGCCTTGTTTACGATTTGGGGAGTGATGGAACAGTGTGGTGTGTCCCTGCGTAGCATCATCCTCACCCTCTGGGCATGACCTTGCTCAGGTAGCACCTCAGTATCATCCCCCACCCCCTGCAGCTGCCCCAGGCTGGAGCAACCCCAAGACCCCAGTGCAGCCCCAGGGGATCCCCAGGCAAACTCTCCCCATCTGAACTTCTCCCTGGAGGTCACGATGCCATTTACAGCAACCACGGTACAGAGCTGGTCCTGCACACCACACTCATCTAGAAACACTGGATAGCAACTTCAGCTAGTTAGAAGCCAGGCTGAAAACCTCTATTTTTGGCTTTTCCTAATTCCCCCCACACCCCACCCCTTCCCCACCCCCACTTTCTCTTCTTTTATCCTCCTTTTCACCACCCCATCGCTTGTCTCCTCTTCCCCCCACCCCCCCCCTCCCCGAACCCCCCTCTGCCCCAGCCTCTCCAAAGCAGAAGATCAAACCTCCCTCTGCCCTGTACATCCTCGGGCCCGACTACTGTGGCCACAGGCCTGGATTTAAATGCATAATTACACCCATGACAGTAATTACAAAAAAAGCACTCCTTCAATGGAAACAAAGAAGAAAGAAAGAAAAACAAAAAACAAACAAACAAAAAAAACCAAAAAAAAACCCCACCAAAACAACAAAAAACAACCCCACGAGAAAACAAACAAAACCGAAAAGAAGCAAATGAGTTCTACAGTGGCTGAGCGATAGCGGCGACTTGAGCAGCAAGCGCCGCTGAATCCCCTATTTTTCAGAGCCCTCCCCCCCCGCAGCGGAGAGGACACTTTTTGTTCTCCACCTATTGAGGAGATGATCGGCAAGACAACGGTGGCTTCTGCAGCAGCTTTTGTGTTGTGTTTGTTTTGTTTTTGTGTCGACATCTTCACCCAACCCAGGCGGTGGGAAGGAGTCGCGTGGTTTGTTTGTTTGTTTTTTTATCCCCATCTCCGAGCTGCTAGCCAAAGTGTCCTTGCGACGACGACGACGACCGCGACGAAGGATAGAAGGAAATAACAAAACACCGGAGCAAAGAGAAACCCTCCCGCCGCGCCCCCACCCCCTCCCACACACACACGCACCCACCCCCTCCTGCCCCCAGCCCCCCAGTGCAGATAGGAAAAGTTGTGTCCCCTCCGACCACTCACCCGTCTGCTTTCAAAGGGGTGGTGAGGAGGAAGAGGAGGAGGAGGAGGAGGAGGGACACACGCGCGCACACACACACACACACACACAAAGTCAAAGACAAGAGGGAAAGGGGGCGGGGGGGGAGAAAAAGAAACCCAACCCCTAACAGCAAGCCCCAAGCCCCCCGCTCTCGACAAAAGCCATCAATTACCAGCCTCTGGCGTAGTGTGTGTCTGGCTTTGTCCTCCCGAGACATCTGCTGCCTGCTGTCTCCTGCCAGTTGGCCAGGGCAAGGCAGGAGGGACAGCCTGAAAACAATACCTAGCCCCTCCGTGGATTCAGTTGGGAGTTTTGTCGCGGTTTTAGTTTGGGGTGGGCTGGGTTTTTTGTTTGTTTGTTTGTTTGCTTGCTTGTTGGTTTTGTTCTCCATCCTCCAAGTCCTCCATCCTCTTTCGAAAGCCAAACAATAACCCGGCGGGAAGCGTTGCTGCTGCTGCTGCTGCTGCTGCTGCTGCTGCTGCTGCTGGAGCCATTGAGTTCAGAAGAAGAAACCCCTCCCCAGCTAAAACAAAACCACGGTGGGGGAAGAAGGGTGGCACTTGGGGACACGGCTGAAAAAAACCCAAAACAAACATGCTTCTTCCCTCCCCCACCCCACGAACGTGTTGGGGTTTTGTTTTCGAGCATGCTGGGGCTGGGTCTGCTTGGGGCGGGGGGGGGGGAATCGAAATGGGGGGAAAGCTCTTGCCGGATGGCCGTCGAGGTGCTTTGCTCTGTGTGTGTGTCTCGTCTGCTCGTCCCCTCCCCACCCCCAGCTCGCCCCGGCCGCTCAAGCTGTCAGTTTCTGGATGGTCTTGTTGTAGTACTGCGTGATGGTGGGCGTCAGGGGGTTCCAGTTGTTGGCGTGCAGCTCGATGACCTCCAGCAGCAGGGAGCGTGTCAGCATGGACTCGGAGGGGCACAGCATCTTGTCGCGGGCGATGGCCAGCAGCTCCGTCATCATCTCGGGCAGCTGCTCCTCCAGCAGCCGGCCGGTGCTCTGCAGCTGTCGGGGGGAGAAAGGGGCAGTCACGGCACATTGATCCCGATGGGTTCCTTTCAACTCGCCAACAGTCAGGGAATCGCTGGATGGTTTGGGGCGGAAGGGACCTTCGAAGGTCATTCGAGGTCCAAGCCTCCTGCCGCTCAGCAAGGACATCTGCAAGCAGAGCTCCAAACAACCTCACCTGGAATGCTGCCAGGGATGGGGGCACCTAACCACCACTCTGGGCAACCTGGGACAGGCTCTCACCACCCTCAGGGCAAACAAGTTCACCCTCTCTAGTCTGAATCCCCCTCTCAGTTTAAACCACCAGCCCTTGTACTGCCACAGCAAGCCTTGAGAAAAAGTCTGCCCCTGACTCTCTAGAAGTATTGGAAGGGCCACCACAAGGTCTCCCTGGGGCCTTCTCTTCTCCAGGCTGCCCAAGGCCAACTCTCTCAGCCTGCAGCCTCCCAGCAGAGCCCTTCCAGCCCTGCCAGCATTGCTGTGGCCTCCTCTGGCCCTGCTCCAACAGCTCCCTGGCTGTGCTGAGCACTCCAGAGCTGCCCCAGCACTGCAGGGGGGGTCTGAGCAGAGCCCAGCAGAGGGGCAGAATCCCCTCCCTGCCCCTGCTGCCCACACTGCTGGGGATCAGCCCAGGACAGGGCTGGCTCTGGGCTGGCAGTGCTCAGTGCCAGCTCATGGCCAGCTCTGCACCCCCAGCACCCCCAAGGCCTTCTGCACAGGGCTGCTCTCCAGCCCTGCATCCCCCAGCCTGGATTGATACTGGGGGTTATCCTGACACAGGACCTTGACACAATCATGAACATGCCATGTCTGGAGTCACGTTCTGCAGCTCTCTAATCTGTGGCCTTAGGAAAGATCCCAGCACCAGTGGCATGAATTCTCTGGCCCTACATTCTGTGATTCTGTGACACCAAACCAACTCCCCTGGCTCTTACAGCCACCCTGCTGGATGTGGTGGGGCAAACAGGTTAAAGACATTGTGGCTTTTGAAAACCAAAACCAGCCAGCAGCAGGCTCCTGAGCTGCACATGAAGGGTGAGGTTTCCAGAAGCACCCAGGCCGGGCTGCTGGAGGAGCGAGGGGTTCAGCTCCCACTGACTTCAAAGGCAGCAAAGGCTGGCTTGCTCTAAAAAAAACCCCAACATAATAATCCCACCTAAAAAAACCAGGCTATTGTCAAAACAAGGTGCAGGCTGTGATGTGGTATTCCTGCCTTGGAGCTGGCCCATCATTTACGTGCTGATTCACCGCAGCCAGTGACTCCCAGTCATTAATGGGGATGAGCAGAGCCCTCCTGTATGCATAACAAATCCTGCCCTGCCGACAGTCAGACCTGTCCTGCCTCTTCTCTGAGAAGACACAAGGCTTTTTTTCCCCCCTTTTGGTTTTTTTAAAGCAATTACTCCTTGGTAGAGCTTCCAAGGAGCACCAAAAGGCCCAGGTCGTCCCACAGAGGAGAAGGCTCAAGCTTGGGAGTGGACAGCAGGGAGTCCACCCTCACAGAATTCCCAGTGCACAGCTCCTCACAGTCCTAACCTTGAAAATCCAAACTCTCCTCCTCAGCTGCCTGGCACTGTGCTGAGTTTTAGCCATCCAGGCTGCACTTCCAACCCTCTCTCTGCCAGGAAAGCATCCATCCCCACGGGCCAATCACTTCCCAGACCCAATGAAGCTCTGCTCTATTTGTAGCAGTATTCCTCTGCAGAAGCTGCTGCTGAGCACAGCAGACCTCCCTGTGTGAGCCACGGGGCAGCTTTTGCTCCAGTGCAGGTGGTTTTGTGCTTAGAAAGTAAGTACAGGGTGAGACTTAAAGGAACCAAGATGACACAGTGTTGTCACAGGACCCCAGCCACCAAACCTTCTGCATCCTTCCACATGCACCAAAAGTCCAGGCACAGAGTGCCAAGGGCCATCTCCTACCTCACAGTCTTCTATTTACTCCAGTTTGCTGAGACACCCCCTGCAGTGCTGGGGCAGCTCTGGAGTGCTCAGCACAGCACAGACAGGGAGCTGTTGGAGCAGGGCCAGAGGAGGCCTCAGCAGTGCTGGCAGGGCTGGAAGGGCTCTGTTGGGAGGCTCCAGGCTGAGAGAGTTGGGCTTGGGCAGCCTGGAGAAGAGAAGGCTCCAGGGAGACCTTCTGGTGGCCTTGCAGTGCTTCAAGGGGTCTGGAAGAAAGCTGGGGACAGAGTTTTTCTGAGATCTTGTTGTGAGAGGTCAAGGGGTGATGGTTTGAAGTGCAAGAGGGAGATTGAAAGTGGAGAGAAGGAAGAAATGTTTGACCCTGAGGGTGGTGGAAGCCTGTCCCAGGTTGCCCAGAGAGGTGGACAATGGCCATCCCTGACATCATTCCAGAGGAGGTTGAGCCTGCTCTAGTTGCAGATCACAGAATCATGGAGTGGTTTGAGTTGTAAGGGACCTTAAAGGTCATCTAGTGACAATGTCCCTGCTGACTGCAGGAGGATTGGACTAGATGACCTTTAAAGGCTCCTTCCAACCCAAACCATGCTGTGATTCCTGTGATTCTATGAAGCAAAGAGCCTGTCTGGGTCTGGAGACATCTACAAGCTGCTTGACACCTGCACAGCCAAGCAGAGAGGGTAAAAGCAGTGAGGACTGGGGTGAGTGGTGCAGGTGGTTCCCTACCTCCATGGAGCAGCAAAGCACAGCATCTTCCTTCACATCCTGAGATTGCAACAACTGCAAAAGAGAGAAGAGAGCAGTGATGAGAAATGCAGGACCTCTCCCTCCCCTGTGAGCTTCACTCCACCAATTTGTCCAGTTTGGCTTTTGCCATTTACAGGAGAAAAAGAGAGAAAATTGGAAAGAGGGGATGAAAGAGATGATCAGTGCAAAAAAACCCAACCCCCTAAGATGAACAATGACAAAATGCAGAGTGAAAAGTATCAGCAGCTCATCCACCCCTGAGAGCAAGCAAATGGGGCAGAATATAGAGAATTGTGGTCAACAACTGCCAACATCCATCTCATTTATGTTACAGAATCACAGAATCACTAAGGTTGGAAGAGACCTCAAAGATCATCAAGTCCCATCTGTCACCACAGACCTCATGACTAAACCATGGCTCCAAGTGCTACACCCAATCCCCTCTTGAACACCTCCAGGGATGGGGACTCCACCACCTCCCTGGGCAGCACATTCCAATGGCTAACAACTCTCTCAGTGAAGAATTTTCTCCTCACCTCCAGCCTAAACTTCCCCTGGCACAGCCTGAGACTGTGTCCTCTTGTTCTGGTGCTGGTGGCCTGGGAGAAGAGACCAACCCCCACCTGGCTACCGCCTCCCTTCAGGGAGTTGGAGAGAGCAAGAAGGTCTCCCCTGAGCCTCCTCTTCTCCAGGCTAAGCAACCCCAGCTCCCTCAGCCTCTCCTCACAGGGCTGTGCTCCAAATCTCTCCCCAGCTTTGTCCTTCTCTGGACACCTTCCAGCAGCTCAACATCTTTCCTAAACTGAGAGGCCCAGAACTGGACACAGGACTCAAGGTGGATTTACATTGGTGGCTTTGTTTAAACCCCATGGCAGAAGATGTATTGCACACAGAGAGTGACCAAATACAACCATCAGATGACAACACCTCAGCAGCACAGCCCCTGGGAGCAGCTGTTTGGAAGGGGAGAGCTTGGGCCAAGAGGCAGCCATCCACCAGTGAACCTCTCCACCCCTGTGGGGATTCTTGGAACAGCCCAAAAATTAGCTGGTGGGAAAGGGTCACATCCAACACACTCTAATTCATGTGGCTCCTTCCAGACTGATTATAGAGTGGTGCAAGTGCAATGGGTTCCAGCAGAACTAGGTTGTCTTAGGTGCACAAAGAACTTTGCATTCCAAACATGAGCTTTAGATCTCAAGAGAGATCCAAAATGTAGGATTAATGATAGAATTGTTTCAGTTGGAAGAGATCCCCAAGATCACTGGGTGCAACCATCAATGTAAGACCATGGTGGTCATCAAATCATGTCCTAAAGTGCCATCTCCACATGTCTCTGGAACACCTCCAGGGATGGTGACTCCATCACCTCTCTGGGCAGCCTCTTCCAGTGCTTGACCACTCTTGCAAGAAAGCAATTTTTCCTCATCTCCAACCTAACCCTTCCCTGGCACCATTTCAGGTCATTTCCTCTTGTTCCATCACCTTGATACCAGGGAGAAGAGACCAACTCCCACCTCACTCCAGCCTCCTTTAGGGGAGTGGTAGAGAGCCAGAGGGTCTCCCCTCAGCCTCCTTTACTCCAGACTAAACAACCCCAGTTCACTCAGCTGCTCCTCACAAGACCTGTGCTCTAGACCTTTCACCAGCTGCATTGCTGTGCATGGCATGGGATGATGAAGGAGGCTGCTGGTCCCTCTTGGTTCAGGGTGAGGGCTTGTGGTGAGCTCTTCCACCTCACTACAACCTCCTTTCAGGGAGTGGTAGAAAGCAATGGGGTGTCCCCTCAGCCTCCTTTTCTCCTGACTAAACAACCCCACTCCACTCAGCTGCTCCTCACTAAATAGTTGTTCTCTGGACCCTTCACCAGCTTCATTGCTTTGCATGTCATGGGATGGTGAAGGAAGTTGCTGGTCCCTCTTGGTTGAGGGTCAGGGTGTGTGGTGAGCTCTGCCTTGTGATGGCAAAGCACAGGAGCTCAGCACGTCTGACCCCACAAACCATCAGCAAAGACCCTGAAAAGTGTATCAAAATTAGACCTTTTTATCTGCTTTTGTCTTTTTTTTTAAATTCATGGCACACCCAAAGGTGCTGTTTCAGGTGTGCTGGCAAAACCACCAGAGAAAGCCTGGCTCTTCCAGTTGGTTTCCATGAGAATCTCTATCAACCTACAGTGAGAGTTGGAGCCTTAGGAACAAACACTGCACCCTGAGGTGCTGCTGAGGGACATGGACTAGTGGTGGACTTGGCAGTGTTCTAACAGTTGGACTTGATGCTCAAGGTCTTATCCAGTCTAAATGATCCATCCATGGACCTCCAAGCATGATGCACTGCTCCCATGGACAAAGAACATTAGATTTAGATTGGGTGCTAGGGAAAAAAATCCTTTATCAAAGGGGTTGTCAAGTCCTGGAGCAGGTCTGTCCAGAGAAATGGTGGAGTCCCCATCCCTGCAGGAGTTTAAAAGCTGTGGAGATGCAGTGCTGAGGGACATGGATTAGAGGTGGACTTGGCAGTGCTGGATTAATGGTTGGACTCAATGAACTTAAAGGTCTTTTCCAACCCAAATGTTCCTATGATTCCATGAGGTGACTGATGGAATGACAAGATCTGGCAACACCTGAAGCTGTGGCCACTTTCACTCAATCACCTTGGGTTGGACAAGCCCTCCTGGCCCTGACCTAACCACTGCATGCAGTAGGGAGCTGAGTGCCAGCACTGCACACTAAGAAAAAAGAGCAAAATGGGAAAAACGGGCTGCCATAGTATCCAAAAGTCACCAGGCAGAGGCAAACCTGGGGATAAAAGTGACTGTATGAATGAAAAGTGTCCATAGTCTGTGGGTGAAAAGCTGGACATAAGACAGCAGTGTGGGCAGCAGGGGCAGGGAGTGGATTCTGCCCCTCTGCTGGGCTCTGCTCAGACCCCCCTGCAGTGCTGGGGCAGCTCTGGAGTGCTCAGCACAGACAGGGAGCTGTTGGAGCAGGGCCAGAGGAGGCCACAGCAATGCTGGCAGGGCTGGAAGGGCTCTGCTGGGAGGCTGCAGGCTGAGAGAGTTGGCCTTGGGCAGCCTGGAGAAGAGAAGGCCCAGGGAGACCTTGTGGTGGCCCTTCCAATACTTCTAGAGACAGGGACAGACTTTTAATCAAGGCTTGCTGTGACAGGCCAAGGGGTGATGGTTTAAACTAAAAGAGGGAGATTGAGAGTGGAGAGAAGGAAGAAATGTTTGACCCTGAGGGTGGTGAGAGCCTGTCCCAGGCTGCCCAGAGAGGTGGGAGATAACATCCCAGGTGAGGTCACTTGGGGCTGTGAGCAACCTGCTCACGGTTGAGGATGTCCCTGCTGACTGCATGGGGGTTGGACTGGATGAGCTTTACAGGTCCCTTCAAGCTGAAACCATTCAATGATTGTATGAATCTAAAACTGCTCAGTGTAACTAAATATGCCCCAAAGTCACATCTTTTAGTTAAAGAAAACAAACAAAACAAACCCCAAAACCCAAACACAACAAATCACAGTTCTGATTCTGAGCCTTATCATCCCTCCTTGCTACTCTCATTGTTCCATGTCTCCTTTCCTGTACAAATAAATGCCTGGTTTGGTTTTATTTTTAAAGTTTGTTTTGTTTTATCTATCTTTTCTTTCTTTTCTTTTCTTTTCTTTTCTTTTCTTTTCTTTTCTTTTCTTTTCTTTTCTTTTCTTTTCTTTTCTTTTCTTTTCTTTTCTTTTCTTTTCTTCTTTTCTTTTCTCTTTTCTTTTCTTTTCTTTTCTTTTTTCTTTTCTTTTCTTTTCTTTTTCTTTTCTTTTCTTTTCTTTTCTTTTCTTTTCTTTTCTTTTCTTTTCTTTTCTTTTCTTTTCTTTTCCCTTTCCTTTCCTTTCCTTTCCTTTCCTTTCCTTTCCTTTCCTTTCCTTTCCTTTCCTTTCCTTTCCTTTCCTTTCCTTTCCTTTCCTTTCCTTTCCTTTCCTTTCCTTTCCTTTCCTTTCCTTTCCTTTCCTTTCCTTTCCTTTCCTTTCCTTTCCTTTCCTTTTCCTTTCCTTTCCTTTCCTTTCCTTTCCTTTCCTTTCCTTTCTTCTCTTTTCTTCTCTTTTCTTCTCTTTTCTTCTCTTTTCTTTCTTTTCTTTTCTTTTCTTTTCTTTTCTTTTCTTTTCTTTTCTTTTCTTTTCTTTTCTTTTCTTTTCTTTTCTTTTCTTTTCTTTTCTTTTCTTTTCTTTTCTTTTCTTTTCTTTTCTTTTCTTTTCTTTTCTTTTCTTTTCTTTTCTTTTCTTTTCTTTTCTTTTCTTTTTTCTTTTCTTTTTTCTTTATTTTTATTGTATTTTATTTTATTGTTTTTAACCCACTCCACAGCTGTTAGGAAGGAAAGAGAACAAAAAGAGGCAGCTCAAGGAATTATTTGGAATGGAATGGAATGGAATGGAATGGAATGGAATGGAATGGAATGGAATGGAATGGAATGGAATGGAATGGAATAGAATAGAATAGAATAGAATAGAATAGAATAGAATAGAATAGACCTTCAAGAGCATCGTGTCCAACCCATCAACCAATCCAACACCACCTAAATAACTAACCCATGGCACCAAGCACCCCATCAAGTCTCCTCCTGAACACCTCCAGGGATGGTGACTCCACCACCTCACCAGGCAGCCCATTCCAATGGCCAATCACTCTCTCTGTGTAGAACTTCTTCCTAACATCCAGCCTAAACCACCCCTGGCACAGCCTGAGACTGTGTCCTCTTGTTCTGGTGCTGGTTGCCTGGGAGAAGAGACCAACCTCTCCCTGTCTACAAGCTCCCTTCAGGGAGTTGTAGAGAGTGATAAGGTCACCCCTCAGTCTCCTCCTCTCCAGGCTAAGCAACCCCAGCTCCCTCAGCCTCTCCTCACAGGGCTGTGTTCCAAACCCCTCACCAACTTCGTTGCCCTTCTCTGGACACCTTCCAGCAAGTCAACCTCCTTCCTAACCTGAGGGGCCCAGAACTGGACACAGGACTCAAGGTGTGGCCTAACCAGTGCAGTGTCCAGGGGCACAATGACCTCCCTGCTCCTGCTGGCCACACTGTTCTTAATGCAGGCCAGGATGCCATTGGCCCTCTTGGCTGCCTGGGCACACTGCAGGCTCATGTTCAGCCTGCCATCGACCAGCACCCCCAGGTCCCTCTCTGCCTGGCTGCTCTCAGCCACTCTGACCCCAGCTTGTAGCACTGCCTGGGGTTGTTGTGGCCAATGTGCAGAACCTGGCACTTGGATGTGTTCAATCTCCTGCCCTTGGCCTCTGCCCATCTGTCCAGCTTGTCCAGGTCCCTCTGCAGAGCCTCTCTATCCTCCAGCAGATCAACTCCTGTCCCCAGCTTGGTGCCATCTGCAAACTTACTGATGATAGACTCAATGCCCTCATCCAGATCATCAATGAAGATGTTAAAGAGCACAGGGCCCAGCACTGATCCCTGGGGCACACCACTGGTGCCTGGCTGCCAGCTGGCTGTGGTACCATTCACTACCACTCTCTGGGCTCAGCCCTCTAGCCAGTTCCTAAGCCAGCTCAATGTGCTTCTGTCCAAGCCAGGGGCTGACAGCTTGGCCATTTTGTTTCCACCCTCTTCTGTTTGCAGCAGATAGCAGCTTGTTTGCTTTGAAGATCATCATTACAGGACCTCCATCATTTTTTATCTCACATCATCCAGTTCATCCAGGATCTGGAAGGCATGCAACCATGCTCTCCCCAGCCTTACCCCCCAGCCCAGCCCAAACCACTGCTCCTCTTTCTGCTGAGTTGTTCGGAACATGAGAGTTAAGCCCAAGCCTCGTGCTCTGAGATAAGGTCTCACAAAGAGTTCAGAGATTCAAAAAACCATCAGATTATTTTAATCCCAACAACAGAAAGAATAAAATAAGGGGAAGGGGAAGGGGAAGGGGGAAAGGAAAGGAAGGGGAAGGGAAAGGATGAAAAATAAAAAGGAAAAGAAAGGAAAAGGAAAAGGAAAAGGAAAAGGAAAAGGAAAAGGAAAAGGAAAAGGAAAAGGAAAAGGAAAAGGAAAAGGAAAAGGAAAAAGGA
This sequence comes from Melanerpes aurifrons, assembly GCA_011125475.1. Taxonomy (NCBI): domain Eukaryota; kingdom Metazoa; phylum Chordata; class Aves; order Piciformes; family Picidae; genus Melanerpes; species Melanerpes aurifrons. Next base: position 1,854,282 of record WWNC01000097.1, read on the forward strand.
AAAGGAAAAGGAAAAGGAAAAGGAAAAGGAAAAGGAAAAGGAAAAGGAAAAGGAAAAGGAAAAGGAAAAGGAAAAGGAAAAGGAAAAGGAAAAGGAAAAGGAAAAGGAAAAGGAAAAGGGGAGGTTCGGAGAGGGGAAGGGAAGGTTTGGGAAGGTTTGGGAAGGGAAGGTTTGGGAAGGTTTGGGAAGGTTTGGGAAGGTTTGGGAAGGTTTGGGAAGGGAAGGTTTGGGAAGGTTTGGGAAGGGAAGGTTTGGGAAGGTTTGGGAAGGGAAGGTTTGGGAAGGTTTGGGAAGGTTTGGGAAGGTTTGGGAAGGTTTGGGAAGGGAAGGTTTGGGAAGGGAAGGTTTGGGAAGGTTTGGGAAGGTTTGGGAAGGGAAGGTTTGGGAAGGGAAGGTTTGGGAAGGTTTGGGAAAGGAAGGGGGGGAGGGAGGGAGGGGAGGGGAGGGGAGAGGAGAGGAGAGGAGAGGAGAGGAGAGGAGAGGGAGGAGAGGAGAGGAGAGGAGAGGAGAGGAGAGGAGAGGAGAGGAGAGGAGAGGAGAGGAGAGGAGAGGAGAGGAGAGGAGAGGAGAGGAGAGGGAGAGGAGAGGAGAGGAGAGGAGAGGAGAGGGAGGAGAGGAGAGGGAGAGGAGAGGAGAGGAGAGGAGAGGAGAGGAGAGGAGAGGGAGGAGAGGAGAGGAGAGGAGAGGAGAGAGGAGAGGAGAGGAGAGGAGAGGAGAGGAGAGGAGAGGAGAGGAGAGGAGAGGAGAGGAGAGGAGAGGAAAGGAGAGGAAAGGAAAGGAAAGGAAAGGAAAGGAAAGGAAAGGAAAGGAAAGGAAAGGAAAGGAAAGGAAAGGAAAGGAAAGGAAAGGAAAGGAAAGGAAAGGAAAGGAAAGGAAAGGAAAGGAAAGGAAAGGAAAGGAAAGGAAAGGAAAGGAAAGGGAAAAGAAAAGAGAGAAAAGAAAAAAGTCAGTTATGGACAAAATATAAACAGGCAGTGGCCCAGAAACTCACTCCTGGGGTATTTAGCTCATAAGCACAGCATGAAGCAGGGCTGCAAATTAAATTATATTCACCTTCACTGTTTTTCCTCCTGATTTTCAGTAAAGAATGTGATGTGAAAAATTAAAGCAAGAAAAGCAGAGTTAGGATTGATTAGGAAGGGCCTATGGTGGGCCCAGCTCCAGCCCTTCCTCTGATGTGGTCTCCTTGATGATCCTTCTCCCTGCCTGTGGGGAGGGAAAGGCTACAACTTCACCTAGGCTTTTCTTGCCCAAGCTTCTCACCTGCACTTCTCTACCTCAGAAGGTGGTTTTGAGGATGAAGATGTCACTGTCAAGTGCTCAGATTCTTGGCTAATGAGGGAATAGTCTCACCTACCTATGATGAAACAGAGACTATATCCTAACCCCCAGACTTGGGCAGGTAGCCTCTCTTCATGCTGCCCTCCTGGACCTCATCTGAGTGACCTGGCTGAGCAAGGAGAATGCTTGTGCTCCATCCACACCCCCTGTGTGCTCCACTTCATTCACTGAAGCAACACATGTCCCACCTTATCCATCCAGGCACCACGTTCTCCACCTGGACCACTGAGGCATCATGTGCTCCCCTGTGCCTCTCCAGGCAGTCCATGCTCCATTGGCCCATCAAGGCACCAAGAGGTAACAGCCCAGAGGGCCACAGCTTAACCTCTGCTTGTGATATGTAGGCTGGGGAGGCTCACAGCCTGCCCCTCAAACCCAGGCATGGCCCTGCAGAGCAGAGCTGGGCCCAGCAGGCAGATCTGCTGGTGCTCCAGGAACCAGAGTCCAAGTCCATAGCCACAGATGGGTGTCAACCACCTGTATCAGTGCAACAATCTGAATTCAGGAGGATCAGAGAGTTGTCACTCACTGTTTCTCATGCTGGAGAGAATCCAAGGGAGAGCCACAAGGATGCTTAGGGGACTTGAGCATCATTCCTATGAAGAGGGACTGAGAGCCCTGGGGCTGTTTAGTCTGGAGAAGAGAAGGCTAAGAGGGGATCTGATCAATGTCTATCAATATCTGAGGGATGGGGGACAAGTGGAAGTGGCCAAGTTCTTTTCAGTGGTGCACAGCAATAAGACAAGGAACAGTGGACACAAACTTGGAACACAGAAGGTTTCACCTCAACATGAGGAGAAAATTCTTCACAGTGAGGGTGCCAGAGCCCTGGAGCAAGCTGCCCAGAGAGGTTGTGGAGTTTCCTTCTATGGAGGTTTTCCAAACCCACCTGGCTGCATTCCTGTGCAGACAGCCCTGGGTGATGCTGCTTTGGCAGGGGGCTTGGACTGGATGATCTCTGGAGGTCCCTTCCAACCTCTAATGTACTGTGACACTGTGATATTCCCAATCATAACTACATTTCCAGCATGCTGCAGGGGGGCTCTGGAGCTTCTCTGAGGTGTGGGCACTAGGAGATCTCTTCATACTGGGACAGGAGGAGACCAAGGAGCCCAGTTTGCTGTCTCTAGCCTGGCACAGGCTCTGAACTGCTGCTGAAGGCAGACAGCAAGGGTTGCACTGCAGAGACCCTGCTGCCTGGGGTCCTGCCACCAATGTCCTCACCCACAGAAGACATCTTGCATGTGCTTCTCAAAGGGTGTTCACCTCCACCTGTGGCAAAACCATGCCTGCACCAGGCATCCCAAAGCAGTGCTGGGGTTGCTTCAGCAGGAACACAGCATTTCACAAAGCTCTTAACCTTTGTGTCAGCCCTGAGAGCACTGCAAGGCAAAAAACCCTTGGAGGGCTCCAGGGCGATCCCCAAACCGCAGAGCACCACTGCTTGCCTTGGCCATAAACCTGAACCCAGCCAACTGCCTGGGCTGTTTGCAGCCTAATTCATGTTTACTGACAATATTTTAGCATCAACAGGGTCTGCCCATTAAATCAGCACTCCCACTCTGGAATTATTCCTTATTTAACTATTTATAGCTGCCCCTCCCTGCTGCGTGCCATCTGCCCCAATCCCACCACGGGCACCGATCCCTCCCCTTCCACCACCAGGTTTTCACAGGGCTTGACCTGGCTGCTGAATGTGCAGGAGGGAGTGGAAAACACAAAGGAGGAGGCTGAGGCTCACAGGTCTCTAGGGTTTAACCTGTAATCTACCCCCCCAAATCCCCCCCAGGCTGGGGCTGTCTGAGAGACAAAACTTCTCTTTGGTCTCCAGCTGGTTTGCAGCGTACTGGGTGAAGCTGGGCCACGAAAGCAGCAGCTCCTGCTGGAGAGCAGACAAGGAGTCTGCTGGATTTCCTAAGAGAGGAGGCAGCCTGCCAGCATCTGCCCAGCCAGTCACACAATACCCAACCTTGCTGGTGAAAGGCTTCTCACTTTTTGTTTCTGGCCCTGTGAACCGGGAGCTTTGCAGACCTGCTGGAGGCTCCTCTGGCACATGTCAGTGTCCTCCTGAGAGACAGAGCACTGGGAAAAGGTCCTCTGAGAGGCCAGTGTGGGCTCCAGGGGTTAAGTATTTCCCTAAGCAACCCAAAACAAACTGTAGGGTCTCACCCCTGTGTGTGGTGAGGGAGCTGCAGTGCCTTACATGGTGGGCTCCTGAGTGAAACTGGTGTCTATGGACCAGTCTCCCCCAGGCTTTGTGGCTCCAGAACCTGTTCCTTACCTCTTTGCAGGTGTAAGCAGCATAAGCATGCAACAGCAGCTGAGGGGCCAAAGAAGCCCCCAAACTTCAGCTGTGATTCATCATGCAGAGAACCAGGTCAGTCCTCCAGAAGAGCAACAGATGGACACAAGCATGTGGGGCAGACCACCAGTGGTCCTCCAGAACAGCAATGGATGCACACAAGCATGTGGGACAGACCACCAGTGGTCCTCCAGATGGGACAAGCATGTGGGGCAGACCACAAGGAGCAAACCAGAGAGGCTGGGATTCACAACCCCATGCATGTTTGGGTTCATTATCTGCTCTCTGAGATCATCTGGGCTGATGAGGAGCTGAAGTGCTTACTTGCTATTTTCAGGGGTGTCCAAGCCATGAGAAGGACCTGAGGACCTGCCCCACCATCTCTTAATCACCAAACCATGCAGGTTTAATTGTGTTCTTCAGCAGTGTTCCCTGGGAGATGGAGTGGGAGCAGCCCAAGGCATGCACTACCCTTCCCAGGAGCAATGATCCCCCTGCTGCCAGGCGGGGTACCAATTACTGCGTACCACATCGCTTCCGGAAAGATACACAAGCAACACTTGCCACCATCTACCTCTTAGTTTTCTGATGCATTGGTGACAACTCCAGTGTGAAAGAGCCTGAAAAAATCCATCCAGAGCTGTGGAGAGAGGTTGGGATGCCTTGAGGTCCAGTGAAAGCTGGACAGACCGCAGCCCGTGCTCACCACAGCTCCCCGACGGGCATCTGGGGTTCACCCAGCCAGGCGGCGGCAACGTGCATGGACATCCAGACTGCCTCAGGCAGTGAAGCTCCAGCCTCCCAGCTGCTCTGTGGTCCCTGCCCACAGGTATGCTTTTCATCTAGCACGTAGGTCAAGAGGAGGTGGCTGCTGGTGTTGCCTCTGCAAAGCGTGGACCACGGCCGCAGAGGAACCGAGGTGTGGCAAACGCATTACCCAGGTGGAGCAACCAGCCCTCTGGGGTGAAATGAGGCAATGGGAGCACCAAGAACTGAGTGCATTAAGGAGAGTGTGGCCAGCAGGTGAGGAAGGCTGTCCTCTCTCTCTGTTCTGCCCTAGTGAGGCCACAGTTGTGTCCAGTTCTGGGCTCCCCAGTTCAAGAGACACAGGGAACCAGTGGAAAGAGTCCACTGGAGGCTACAGAGATGCTGAGGGGCCCTGGGGTATCTCTGTGAGGAGGAAAGGCTGAGAGACCCTGGGGCTGTGGAGCCTGGAGAAGAGCAGCCCCAGAGGGGATCTAAGCAATGCTCAGCAAGAGATAAAGGACAGGGTTCAAGAGGATGAGGTCAGACACTTCTCAGTGGTGACTAGCAAGGGGCGGTGGGCACAAACAGGAACCCAGGAGGTTCCACCTGAACAGGAGGAGAAAATTCTTTGTTGTGAGGGTGCTAGAGGCCTGGAGCAGGCTGCCCAGAGTGGTTGTGGAGTCTCCTTTACTGAGCACTCCACTTGGCCACTGTGATCTTGGGCAACCTGCTCTGGGTGCTCCTGCTTTAGCAGCAGGGCTGGACCAGATGATCCCCAGAGGTCCTGTCCAACCCCTGCCACCACTCTGTGGTTCTGTGGGTGAAAATGGAAACACAAACAGATTTGGAAGAAGTTAAAATAAAAACCAGCTGCTTGTGCCATTCAGAGCTAAAGTAGAATGAGCATACTCGGCTCAAAAGGGTGCAGGAGAGAGAGGGTACTTCCCAGTCCTGTTTTTAACTAAAGGAGCCCTTGGGAAGGGTCATGGTGGACTTTGTCCAGCTCTGCATTCAGGATCATCACAGGCACCTCCTTTTAAGGGGACCCAGAAGAAAGCTGGGGACAGACTTCTGAGCAGGGCTTGTTGTAACAGGACAAGGGGTGATGGTTTAAACTCTAAGAGGGAGATTCAGAGTGGAGAGAAGAAAGAAATGTTTGACCCTGAGGGTGGTGAGAGCCCGTGCTAGGCTGCCCAGGGAGCTGGGGGTTGTTCCATCCCTGGAACCATTCCAGGTGAGGTAGTTGTAGGGTTAGGTTGTATCACAGTATCACAGTATCACTTAGGTTGGAAAGGACCTCGGGGATCATCAAGTCCAACCTATCAACACAGACCCCATGCCTAGACCATGGCACCAAGTGCCACATCCAATCTCCCCTTGAACGCCTCCAGGGTCGATGACTCAACTACCTCCCTGGGCAACCCGTTCCAATGCCGAATGACTCGCTCGGTGAAGAACTTCCTCCTCACCTCGAGTCTGAACTTCCCCTGGCACAGCTTGAGACTGTGTCCCCTTGTTCTGGTGCTGGTTGCCTGGGAGAAGAGGCCAACCCCCTCCTGGCTACAACCACTCTTCAGGTAGTTGTAGAGGGCAATGAGGTCACCCCTGAGCCTCCTCTTCTCCAGGCTAAACAACCCCAGCTCCCTCAGCCTCTGCTCACAGGGCTTGTGTTCAAGGCCTCTCACCAGCCTTGTTGCCCTTCTCTGGACTCGTTGAAGTGGCTGTGAGCCACCTGCTTTAGTTGCAGATGTCCCTGCTCACTGCAGGGATGTTGGACTGGATGAGCTTTACAGGTCCCTTCTGGGGGGGGGGGGAGAATTGAACCTTCCCACCCAAACCATTCAGTGACCCTTTGATCATCCCTCACAGCCAGGCATGGCCTGTGCTGTCCTGCTGACACGGCTTGGCAGGCACTCTTGGTGGTGTAAAGGACCACAGTTGAGGAACTCCTGCCCCCAAAACCTTCTGGAAGCCCTGTGGTCTGCTAGATGTGCTCCTGGGAGCACAAGGCAGTTCTGCTGCACTGCACAGGCTCTCTGCAGAAAGACATCAATAGCCATTTGCTGCTCTTCCAGTGGCCCCTGATCGACCTACATTCTCAAGTCTTTATGGGAGATGTCTGAGATAAGATCCATGGGACTGCTCTGCTGCTCTGAGCTGCAAGCAGTTGCTACAACTCCACTTTTATTCTTACTGTCACAAGGCACAGGGTGGTGAAAACAGCCTGGAGTGGGGGAAAATGCAAAGGAGGGCCTGGGGGATGAGTCATGACAAAACTCTCCACCAGCTGCAGGGTTTCTACAATCTGCTCCAATTGAAAGTATCAGCTCCTCAACCCAGGACAGCTGGGCTGATCTCGCACCCACCAACAAGCTGTGTCAGTGTCATCCTCTCCAAAGGGTTGCAAAGTGCCCCTCTGGGCATGCCCTGGGAGCTAGGGAAGTCAGCAGAGACCCTACAGAAGAAAGAAGTGAGCCACTGGAATCAAAACCCCTCTACAAGTCCAAGGGCATAAGTGGCATCTTCTCTGCTCACTCATTTGATGCTGAGGTTGGCCAGACACGAAGTTTTGGGGGAAACCTTTCCTTTCCAGAGGTGCCCATGATGATGTCTTCACAAGGCACAGGCCCTAAAATGTTTTTGGTTTGTTTTTTCAGGTTCCAGACCCCCATGTGAGCTGGGAAAGGCAGGCTGCATTGGGCTGCACCCATTATCAGTGGTGCTTCTCTCTGCAGAGCCTTCTCTGAAGGTCCAGTTAAGTCTTCAAGCCCACAAGGTACCACCAGTCTCATGCATCCCATGGAGGGGTTCCCCTTCCCAGCTGCCTGACCAGGGTGGCTTGGTCTCAGCCTGGGTGAGAATATGCTGACAGCAGCTTGCACTGCTCTACCAAGAAAAGGGCATCAGCATGGAGCACTGCTGGCCTCACAAGCAGCTGCCTAGGATGAGGTGGCTCAGGGGAAGCAGAACCAGTCACAGAATGTTAGAGGTCGGAAGGGACCTCCAGAGATCATCCAGTCCAACCCACCTGTCAAAAGCAGGATCACCCAGGGTAGTCTGCACAGGAATGCAGCCAGGTGGGTTTGGAAAGTGTGGTGGGTTGAAGTTTCCCCCCAGCATTAACTTCAGCCACAGAAAGTCTCCAGAGGAGACTCTACAACCTCTCTGGGCAGCCTGCTCCAGGGCTCTGTCTCCCTCACTGTAAAGAAGTTTCTCCTCATGCTGAGGTGAAACCTTCTGTGTTCAAGTTTGTGTCCACTGTTCCTTCTCTTATTACTGTGCACCACTGAAAAGAGCTTGGCCCCCTCCACTTGACCCCCTCCCCTCAGATATGGATAGACATTGATCAGATCTCCTCTCAGCCTTCTCTTCTTCAGAGCTCTGAGCTGGAGCTGCTTATGCCAGCCTGGCTGCATTGAGAGCTGAGCCCATAAGAAGACCTTCCCCTGAGATATTTTGGGCAAGTTGCATGAGTGTGGTAGGTGGTACCTACTGCTTTTGTAGTGAAGTGCTGCTCCCAGCTGAGGACAAGACCTCTATTCTCACCCAACCAGGACTGCCTGGGAGGGTGGTAAGAAGAGATTAGTTTGTTTGTTGCAAGAAGTAACCCAAAATGTTAATTATCCTCCTTGGCAGGCTCCTGAGGAGCTGGGAGATACTTAACAGCAAATTGAGCTAAGACCAGAGGAACATAACCCTGTACCCAGTCATGGGAAACTCCTCCTACTCCTTTCCACTGCAGACAAGGGAAACCATGGAACACGACTCCCTCTCTCTCTCTCTCTCCCTCTCCCCGGACCTGGAGCAGCAGAAGGGATTCCTGTGAAGATGGAAACCATTAAGAGGCAATTACTGGAGACGATGCTGAAGCAAATCTGGCCACTCACCAGCCCAGACACTGCAATCCAACAGTAGCCTGGTGGTTACGCATCTGCTGGCCGGAGGTGGACCTCCAGCACCCGAAGGTGGGTGAGACAGACGGACAGAGCCATCCAGTCTGTGCACACAAGGAGATCGAGCCACCCAGACGGCCGGCTTCATCCTGCCAGGCTGAAGACATAATAACCCTGGGAGAGGAGGATGTGATCTCATCCCAAGGGTCCCGGGGAAACACAAAACATGGAAAGAAACAGCGGCGAGACCATCGCGCTTGATTGTGCCGGGCTCCACCCTGGCTCGCCGGACGCTCTCGGCTTTTCCTGGCTCTGCGGAGGGAGCCGAGGCATGGAGGCAGACACAAATAGTTGTGTTTACATCCCATTGAAAGGGCTTTTGGGAAGTAACAATGCCTGGTACTGAGGGCGAAGGAGAAAAACAAAGCCACGCGAGGAGGAGGGACCATCCTGTGAGATGCTATCTAGCTGCAGTTCTTTATCTGCCCTAATTGCTTCCTCTGCCTTCTCCACGAGTCCCAGAGAAACAAGGGTGGCATTTCCCCTCCCCTGTCAAGAGAAGAAAAGATGCCATCATGGTTTTAGGCCTGGGACAAAGTGAGTCTTGTAGCTTTCCAAGAACATAGGTTCCTGCACATAGAGTACTCAGCAAGAGCAGCAGGGCTCAGAGGCATCCTGCAGCCCTCTGGTCTGTCCTCACCTGCTCCCAGATCCAAGGGACATCCATGCCTGCCAGGAGCACAGTCCTAGTGACAGACCTGTGCCCATCCCTCCTCCCTGCAGACACTTTGTCCCACACACAACCTCCTGCCGTGGCTGAGGAGCTCCACATCACCCACACAGGAGTGTACCCTGCTGGCTCTAAATCCTGTACTTTTCTCCCAGCTCCTCCAGGTCTCCAGTCCTGCTCTTCTGGACTCCCACATTTCCCCACTTCTGCTTCCCATGTCCACGACCTCCAGTCTCCTTTCTTCCTTCTTCTCCAGCATCCCTTCCCTCTCCCATACCTGCATTTCTCACCCCCCCCCTCCATCCTGTCCCTCCACAAACCACTGCCCAGTTTGTCCTAGTGCTGCTGGTCTGGAGACCAAACCACTGGTTTCTGGAAAACTAGATGGGGAGGCCAGAAGGGGACCTAAGAGATCCCATTTGTAGTGCTGGGGCAGCTCTGGAGTGCTCAGCACAGCACAGACAGGGAGCTGTTGGAGCAGGGCCAGAGGAGGCCACAGCAATGCTGGCAGGGCTGGAAGGGCTCTGCTGGGAGGCTCCAGCCTGAGAGTTGGTCTTGGGCAGCCTGGAGAAGAGAAGGCTCCAGGGAGACCTTGTGATGGCCTTGCAGTGTTTCAGGGGGCCTAGAAGAAAGCTGGGGACAGATTTTCCTCAAGGCCTGCTGTGACTGGGTAAGGGCTGATGGTTTGAAACTAAAAGAGAGAGATTGGGAGTGGACCCAAAGAATGGGGAGAGCCTGTCCCAGGTTGCCCAGAGAGGTGGGAGATGCCCCATTCCTGGCACCACCCCAAGTGAGGTTGTTTTGGGCTCTGAGCAACCTGCTCTTGTTGCAGATGTCCCTGCTAAGTGCAGGGGGGTTGGACTGGATGAGCTCTAAAGGTCACAGAATCACAGAGCCAACTAGGTTGGAAGAGACCTCCAAGATGAAGTCCAACTGATCATCCAACCCTAACTAATCAACCAGACCATGGCACCAAGTGCCTCATCCAGGCTTTTCTTAAACACCTCCAGGGATGCTGACCCCAGCACTTCCCTGGGCAGCACATTCCAATGGCCGATCTCTCTGTCTGTGAAGAACTTCTCCCTAAGACCAAGCCTAAACCTCCCCTGGTGCAGCTTGAGACTGTGTCCTCTTGTTCTGGTGCTGGTGGCCTGGGACAAAAGACCAACCCCCACCTGGCTACAACCTCCCTTCAGGGAGTTGTAGACGGCAATGAGGTCTCCCCTGAGCCTCCTCTTCTCCAGGTCTTTTCTAACCCAAAACATTCTGTGATTCCATGATTCTATGAAGCAAGAACTGATTTTCTCTGGTCAGATCTAGCCTCTTGGAGCTACCTGGGTGGAAAGGGTGGTGTGTGGTCAGGATCTGTCCCCCACTTCAAGAAAGGAAGAATTCTCTCTCATTCTCCTGACTAGGAGAATAATGTTGAACCCCCCAGCATCTCATTACACAGTCACTACACAAAGACCCTTGTTTTTTGGCCCCAAAATAGGCTGATGCCTTGGGCAGCCTGATCTAGTTGAAGGTGTCCCTGCTGACTGCAGGGGTGTTGGACAAGCTGGGTTTTGAGGGTCCCTTCCAACATGATGCAATCTGTGATGCTTTTTAAAAAGTCAGAGTGATGAAGAGGAGAGAGAAGGAGAGGAGAGAGAAGGAGAGGAGAGGTTCAGAGAGGAGAGGTTCAGAGAGGAGAGGTTCAGAGAGGAGAGGAGAGGTTCAGAGAGGAGAGGAGAGGTTCAGAGAGGAGAGGTTCGGAGAGGTTCGGTTCGGTTCGGAGAGGTTCGGTTCGGTTCGGAGAGGTTCAGAGAGGGGAGGATGGAAAAGAAGAGAAAAGAAAAGAGAAAAGAAAAGAGAAAAGGAAAGAGAAGAAAAGAGAAGAAAAGAGAAGAAAAGAGAAAAGAAAAGAAAAAAGAAAAGAAAAGAAAAGAGAAAATAAAATAAAATAAAAGAAAAGAAAAGAAAAGAAAATAAAAGAAAAGAAAAGAAAAGAGAAAAGAAAAGAAAAAAGAAAAGAAAAGAAAAGAAAAGAAAAGAAAAGAAAAGAAAAGAAAAGAAAAGAAAAGAAAAGAAAAGAAAAGAAAAGAAAAGAAAAGAAAAGAAAAGAAAAGAAGAAAGGAAAAGAAAAGAAAAGAAAAGAAAAGAAAAGAAAAGAAAAGAAAAGAAAAGAAAAGAAAAGAAAAGAAAAGAAAAGAAAAGAAAAGAAAAGAAAAGAAAAGAAAAGAAAAGGTCAATACAGTAACCCAAACCCCAGGTTAAAAGACACAATTTTCTTTTCCAACCAGCACCACCCTCCTTGCTCATCTGCCTGGAGCCGGGAAGGTTTTCCTCTCTCTTCCTCTGAAGGAGACAGTGAAAAGGCAGTGCCCTCTTGAAGTTTAGACGTTAATTACCCTGCTAGAATATTTTGCTAAATTACCCAGCATGGCCCCAGGAGGTAACAGGCACTAGGAGGAGGGAGGGGAGTGGAAACCTGTCTACAGGCTGCACCGCAGACCCAGACGTGGGGGAAAGGCAATTAGACAGGGACTATTTACCCTCCCTCCACCCCCTCCCCCCCACAGGCTTTCTGTTAGCAGCCTGCACCAAGGCAGGGAAGCCAAGGGAGCGTTGCCAGCACTCTTTGAACGATGCTGAAACAGGACCAGCTCTGCCAAAAAGACTGGAGGTAGGAGGCAGCTCCTGCAGAGGAGCAACTGTCCTGCCCCGCTGCCAGGCCGATGGGTCTGCTCCCCACTGCCTCTGTGGGGGTGAGTCACAGCCCCTGGGTGTACACACACCATCATAAAATCATCTCTCTTGGGCCAAGTCGTAGAATCATGGAATGCTTTGGGTTGGAAGGGACCTGAAAGATCATCTAGTTGCAACCCACACGCCTCACGAAGCCCAGGCTGCTCAAAGTCTCATCCAGCCTGGCCTTCAACACCTCCAGGGAGGGGCATCCACAGTCTCCCAGGGCAACCTGTTCCAGTGTCCACCTTCACTGGAAAGAATTTCTTCCTCACCTCCAGTCTCAGTCTCCCCTCTTCCAGCTCAAAGCCACTGCCCCTTGCCCTGTCACTCCCAGACCTTGTCAAAAGTCCCTCCCCAGCTCTGCTGTAGCCCCCTTCAGGTACTGGAAGGCTGCTCTTAGGTCTCCCTGAAGCTGTCTTTTTTCCAGGCTGAACAGCCCCAACTTTCACACCCTGTGCCCATAGAGAAGGTGTTCCAGCCCTCTGATCATCTTTGCAGCCCTCCTCTGGACCCATTCCAGCAGCTCCATTTCCTGCTTGTGCTGGGGATACCACAACTGGGCATCAGACTCCAGGTGGTGTCTCATCAGAGCAGAGCAGAGGGGCAGAAGCCCCTCCCTCCTCCTGCTGGTCATACTTCTCTTGATGCAGCCTTCTGGGCTGCCAGTGACCATTGCTGGCTCATGCTGAGTTTGTCATCAACTAACACTCCCAAGTTCATCTCCTCAAGACTGCTCTCAAGTCAGTGTCCTCCCCTATGGGTGGCAATGCTCAAGAGGATACCCCCAGGTCCAGCACCAGTAACCCCCTTCAAGCTGGAGGTACCTCTAAGAATTGTTCCTGAAGCCACAACTTCCTGCATAAGAAAGTTCTGCAGTTTAATTAGTGTCTCTGTGATGAGCTGCTTTCCCTTGGTCTGCTCTGAAACTGCCCCTGAAAGCTCCATCCGATATCCAAACCTGCCTCAGCAGCTTGTAGGCACTGAGAGTGGGATGGTGCTGGAGCAAGGCTGCTCCCTGCCACTCCTGGATCCCAATCTACCTGTATAAAGTTGGGATGTCATGGGTGGACAACACCTGTGGAACACTGGAACAGGCTGCCCAGGGAGCTGGTTAGGGCCCCAATCCCTGGAGATATTCAAGGTGAGGCTCAACAGGGCTCTGGGCAACCTGATCTAGTGGAGGCTGTCCCTGCTGACTGCAGAGGGGGTTGGACTGGATGAGCTTTGGAGGTCCCTTCCAACCCAGCCCATTCTATGATGGGTAAAACAAAACAATTGGGTGGCTGGGCTCAGAGGGTTGTAGCTATTGGGCTGCAGTCCAACTCTACCTGGAGGCCAGTGATGAGGAGCACTGAGGCATCTCTCCTGGGACCTGCCCTCTCTAGCACCCTTATACATGAACTGAAGGAGGTGAGGAACTCTTGTGAAGTTTGTGGATGACACCAAGCTGAGGGGACCACTCTTTGGCTTGAGGAGCTGCCCTCCACAGAATCACAGAATGGAAGGGGTGGGAAGGGATCCCTGAAGATCTTCTTGTCCAGCCCCACTGCTAAAGCAGGGCACCCACAGCAGCTTGCCCAGGATCACAATGGCCGTTTGGAATCTCTCCAGAGGAGACTCCACAACCCCTCTGGGAAGTCTGCTCCAGCACCCTCACAACAATGAATTTTCTCCTCCTGTGCAGATGGAACTTCCTGGGTTCCAGTTAGTGCCCACTGCCCTTTGACCTGCTGCTGATCACCACTGACAAGAGTCTAGCTCCATCCTCTTGAACCTTGTCCACTAGCTCTTGCTGAAGATTGCTCAGATCCCCTCTGGGGCTGCTCTTCTCCAGGCTGAACAGCCTCAGAGCTCTCAGCCTTTCCTCCTCAAAGAGGAGTTCTCTATTTCTCTTGGATTGGGTGGCCCAGAACTGGACACAGGCAGTATTGCAGGGCAGAGCAGTGGGGGAGGGGAACCTCCTTCAACTTGCTGGCCACACTGCAGAGGGATCTTAGCAAGCTGGAGGAAGGAGTTGAGAAGAACCTTAAAGGTTCAACAAGTCCTGTGCAGGAGAAGAGTGCAGCAGTATGGGCCAGGGGTGGGCCAGGGGTGGGCCAGGGCCATTATGGGGTCGAGAAGGGACAGAGCGCACCTTGTGCTGCTTGCCCTCGTGGGACCCCAACCAGTAAGGTGCCCTGGGGTGACTACAGTGTCATGGCCATCTGGCATCCTCTGGAGCTTTGTGCCCAGTGCTTCCAGCTCCCTGCTGTGCTGCCTGCTCAGGTTACCTGGCTTGCAGCACCAGGTCCGGCTGCGGAACGGCGTCACAAAAACAAACAGCTGCATCCAAAGCAGCACTGGACACCCAACACCTTGGCTGGAAGAGCCTCCTCCTGGCAGCAGGCTGGCAGGAAGGTGGCAGCTCCCAGCCCCAGAGGCACCTCCTGGGCTGGCATCCCAACAATGTCCTCTGAGAAGGAGACCGAGACACAAAGAGGAGCCAAGGCTGCTCGTCTGTCCCGGGCTGCTGCGGAGCATGGCTGTGGCTCCAAGCTGGCTATGATCCTTCCCTCCTGGCAGACCTTAGCCACTGCCAAGAGCTGGTTCAGGTCCCTCAGGACCCAGTCCTAATGCTTATCCTCCCCAGCAGCAGCAACAGGGAATGAAGTGGGGAGGGCAGCAAGGCGGGCTGGCCTCTGCCAACCCCGCTGACGCAGACGCAGCATGGAGCTGGATGAAGAGCAGCCAGCTCCAGCCACACTTAGGGAAGAGCAAGGAAAGTGGTGGTATTTATTACCCATGGGGCATGTGTTGCAGCAGGCAGACAACTCTGGAGTGCTCCTGCACCATTGGTGGTTCAGCTGACATTTGCTGGTCCCTGCTCTTAACCCTTTTTCAACACTCTGCTGAAGGTCTCAGGACTCTGGAATGCTCCTGCACCATTGGTGGTTCAGCTGACATTTGCCGGTCCCTGCTCTTAACCCCTTCTTCAACACTTGGCTGCAGGCCACAGAAGAGAAGAAATGGCCAGGCTGCAAGAACCAAAGTCCCTTGGCTGCTCTCCTGCTTCTGCCTGGTTCTGGGGGATGTGCAACACGAAGTATTACCGGAGAACGTGGTCCTCTGTGTTTGGACATGGGACAGAGGCTTTGGGGGTGGTGAGGATGCCAGCATGTTCTCAGCATGTGTGCTCCCCACCACCCTGGAGGGGCAGAGGCAGGTGAACAGGGACAAACCTGGTGTGGTTTTGCCCAATAAAATGAGGTCTGAGTTGAGAGCACATGGACTGCAAGGCTGGGAGAAGGCAGTGGGACATCCTTCTTGCTTAGACCATCAAGCATGGGAGCCAGGGTAACTTCCCAAAGCTGTTAGTGTGTTCATTGAGCTGGATGAAAGGCTTACAGAGGAAGATGCCACCCATGTGAGAACAGCCAGGGTGGGAGGCAGGCAACCTCCTGGCTGCCCTGGCTCCATCACAACCATCCCTGGGGAAAGGCTTTCCTGGGAGCAATGCCTTCTTCCAGGCTCACCTCAATTCCCTGAAGCTCCAAGCAGGAGGAAAGCTCTTTCTTTTACTTCTATTTAACTTCTCTGCTTTCTTACTCTTTCCCCAAACTCCTCAGATCTGATGGCTGCAGCAGTCCTCTGGTTCTCTTCTGCAAAGGGGCCTTCCTCTGCTCACCATCAAAGTTCTTCCTTGCTCCAGACCACCTTCAATGCTGATCTTTGGGCTGGGCTTAGGTATTCTGTTTCCCTTCTCAAACTACACACTCTTCCAAGCAGAAGAACATGGTTCACAGAACCACAGAAACATTTAGGTTGTAAGAGGCCTTTAAGATCATCAAGACCAGCACTGCCAAGTCCTCCACTAAGCCATGTCTCTCAGCATCACATCTACACAGCTTTTCAAACCCTCCAGGGATGGGGTCTTCACCACTGCCCTGGGCAGCCTGGGCCAGGCCTTGACAACTCTTCTGTGGAAGAAATTCCTCAT